>OX104071.1:15181591-15390900 GCA_944474145.2 Dicrocoelium dendriticum | reverse complement strand
AGCGATCTTGACTTCCTAAATTAGCATGTTTCGGCTACCTATAAATACAGTTAACTTATGGTGTAGATAGACTCCCTCTTTACCCAGCCTTGGTCTTCTGTACTCCGTTGGTTGGGTTGGCGCGTGACTGAGAAATCAGACAGTCGCAGTCTCATAGGGCAGCTAGCAACAGTACAACAGTCGTCAGTGGCAGAGAGTAGTGGTAAAGAAGAAGCGTTACAACAGTGAAAAAGAAGCGTTACAACAATAACAACGCTTAATAGGCCTTTCAGTCTTTTTCTTCATTTTGGACTTAGAGTATCTCCAGCCAATTACAAGAGGTCAGGAATTCACTCCTAAAATATTTAGAAGGCTTTGAAGTGACGATGTGATTGTACATGCTACTGACAAACCTGCTCATGATTCTCGACTACTAGCACTATTGAAGCGATTCAAAGACGCCAATGTAAATGTGAATCTCAAAAAGTGTGCAATCAGTGTTAAAGAAATCAGGTGTCTGTGTTATCACGTTACATCTTCTGGATTTAGCCCTGATGTCAATCGTCTTAAATCACTGGTTGATGTAAAAGCAACGACAAACGTTCATGAACTAAGATCCTTGATTGGAACCTTACAATACTACTCAAACTTCATAGAAAGTTTGCTTCTGTCGCAGATCCTCAGTTCTGTTTACTGAACTCTAAAAAAGTTTGTGTTCTACAGAGCATTAAACAGTGCTGCAGAAGTTACTAAGCTCACTCCAGTCTGCCTGTGTCCCTCGACCTTATTCGTCTGAAATTCGTCCTGTACTTATTACTGATGCTTCTCCAAGCGGTGTTGGAACAAGTAGGACGCCCAGTTTTTTTTCATTTTCCGCAGACTCAGCAAAGCTGAGGTGGTATACACTCAGCCGCATCGTGAAGCCTTGGCTGCTTATTGGGCTGTGACTAGGTTACACAAATATCCGTTCAGTTTGAATTTCGCCAAAGTAGCTCAACATGTAGCCTTGAAGCACATATACAATCCACCTAGATCATTGGCAAAATCCTCTGCAGCGATGGTTCAAAGATGGAGCATCGCACACATTGCTTGTGATTGTGAGATAGAAGATAAATGTGCCAACGACATTCCTCGCGTGGATTATCTCTCTTGATTTGCGTGTTCGTTTGAACCTGATTCCAAAGTTGATTGCCTACTTGCTCAGCCACTTCCTATATCTCGTGCAACTCTAATTAATGAAACAATGAAGTGTTTCAGTGTAGGCTTCATCATTTCGTTGGGAACAGCTCCTTGTGTTTGGCCTAACAACCTAGCCTGAAGAGCCTTCAGGTTTCAGCTCAGTCGTCCTCCTCTACCCGTGCAAACTCACCGACACGAAGTCCAAGCGTTGTGAGAAGCCCAGTTTCACCTGGCATAAACTGTTTGCCTTGGTTGTGTCCACCGGACCCTGATGTCCCAGCAGGTGAAAGTCGCAGTGTTGAAGACCAGTGGAAAGAACAAAGAACAAAATTACGAAGGGATGTTGAGCGTTTAACTTCTGTAAGTCAACAGTTAGCCAAACAATGTGAGGCTGGTAGTATACTTTGCCCTGCAAGCTCAACCTTGTCCAACCAGAGGCGTTATAATCTCGTGATATCTTACGCGCCGGAGTCCAGTTATCCATCACCCCAAGTGCGCTACGATCATGATGTCGAGTTTTTACGGAGTCTAATTGACAGAGTCCTCGACGTTGGTGAGGACTCGGTAAAAGTGAGGCAAATTACCCGTCTTGGAAAACAAGGTGATAAACGAAATGGTTCTATGTGAATCACTTTGGTGGACGAAGCCAGTCCAAGGCTGATCATGTCTCGCCTAAGTAGGCTGAAAGATTTGAAGATCCATGTTCCTCCAAACCTGGACCCAGTAGACAGGGAGCGGCTCAAGTCTGCCAGTATTGAGCTGAAAAGACGCACTTGTGAAGGGGAAACAAACCTGTGTGTCGTAAATTTTCGGGTGGTTTCCAACAATCTGCGTATCAGGACAAACAGGCTGTTCACACTTCAAGCACGCCCGGCGGCTCCTGCTGCGGCCAGCGAGCAGCCTTCACAAACGTTTGCACCGTTATTAATAAGCGCGATGAGATTTGTTGTGTCGTTGCATCTGAGCGGCCAGACGTAGTGGGACTCGCAGAGATATGGCTGCATGCAGAGTTATACACTCAAGAACTTGAACTCAACGGTTACTCGCGCTTCCGATGCGATAGACTAAAGAATGCCCACGGTGGAGTCTTACTTTACATCCAGTCTTCCCTGCGTGGGATATTTGTGAGCACCTACCGAAGTGACGATGGTTTATGTGAGCTACTGTGGTGCTCCATCCGCCTCAGGCTCGGAGAACTGCTTGTGGGCGCACTTTATCGCAGCCCCATGAGTCGTTGTTTGGATTGGCTGCCCATTCTTCGAACTCACATATGTCGTCCACACTTTCTACTTATGGGCGAGTTTAATTGTCCTCCAATACAATGGCCTGATATGCATTTGATGCCTGGACATAGTGAGGTTGAAGCAAAGTTCGTGGATTTGGTACTTGAAACTGGTGCATCGCAACACATATGCCAGCAAACACCCATAACAACACGCTCAAGCCCGTCCTGCCTCGACCGGATGTTAACGAGCTGCTAACAATGAGTGCTTGACGTTAGGATCCTGGAGACCCTGGCTACAAGCGACAATTCAGTGCTCATTGCTGATATGGAATTATCTCTGTCGTATTCACATCCGCTGGAACCAGCTTACAACTACTGGAAAACGGACTTCGATGGTCTAACTCGAGAATCGAGCCAACTGGATTGGTCTCTGTCACAAGCTGCATCTGTGGAAGATTGTTGGATATTTATAAAAGAGAGATTGACATCATTATGTTCCCAATTTGTGCCATTGAAATGTCGGAAGGCTGGACCGATTAAGTTTCTTTGGTTTGACAAGGAGTATGGGAACTTGGCTCGGAGGCGGCGCAGACTATGGGACAAATTCCTTCTCTCTGGCTCTGCCAATGATTACGAATGGTATAAAAGTCCGTGGAATCTCAGCAACAGTGCAAAAAAGAATAAGCGCAGCCATTACAAAGAGCAGCTCGCAATAGCCACGAAGACCGCGCCAAAGCGAATCTATGTTTACGTGAGGCGACTCATGAAGCCGGCAGGTGATGTGCCAGTGCTGGATGGCCCGGAAGGATAGCCCCTAACATTCAGCACTGAGCGTGAGTCCGCATTGGCGGCCCACTTCGCTTCTGCAATTGCGAATGACCAGGTGTCTGTTCCGAGTTCGACGAGTACCGCTTTTAGCGAACTCGATAATATGCAAGGCGGGTTTCAAGAGGTATGTCAACTACTCGCCAACATTGAAGGCACCAAACCTATCGGACCTGATGGGTTTCACCCACTGTTTCTCAAGTCATTATCGACCATCATCTTTCCTGTCTTGACTGAGCTTTTCTACAGGTCGCTGTTCGAATATTCGTTTCCGGTTGACTGGAAATGTTCGGTGGTGTAGCTTATTCAGAAAGACGGCAAACCTAGCAAAGTAGACAACTACAGACCAATTTGTCTGACACCTATTTTGGTAAAGGTTGCTGAGAAAATCGTGAAGGAGGGATTGCTGCAGTTGCTAAAGTCAAACGAGGTCCTGACGCCCGCACAGCACGGTTTTATGCAAGGCCACTCATGCATTACGAACCTGCGTGTGACGTGGCATCAATGCTTGAAAGCAATAAGCAAGAGAAAGTCTGTCGACGTGATATTCATCGATTTCAGTAAGGCGTTCGACAAGGTCAGTCATGAGGTTCTCCTCCACAAACTCAGGATGTGTGGTGTCGGTGGCTCACTGAACCGGTGGATCCGCGACTTTCTCGTTGGAGGAAAGCAGAGGGTACTGGTCGACGACCATCTAACTGACTGGTACCCCTCTACAAGTGGCGTGCCTCAAGGCACTGTGCTGGGGCCCACCTGTTCCTGATTCACATCAAAAAACCAATCAGCTTCTCCGGTCGCCGTGTGCCTTGCTTGCGGAAGATCTTAAGAGTTAAAGAGAAATTGACGCTTCCGATGACTTTGGCCTACTTCAGCAAGACCTCAACCGCCTATCCACATGGTCTGCAGAAGTTCTTCTCCCGGTCAACCCAGCCAAGTCTGTATTTATGAGCCTGGGGAAGGGTGCTGACGGCCGAATCTACACCCTTGACGACCCAACGCTATATCCCACACCCTCCGTGAAGTACTTACTTGTACTCTCACGCTACGATTTGAAGTCTGTGGACAACGCGAACAGGCTATATCGTAACGGACTGCACATGCACTGGGCACTCAAACTTAGTTTCGGCACATGGTCTGAAGAGGTTGCCACTCTCCTCTTCTCTTCCATTCTTAGACCAATGCTAGAGTACGATTCGCCGCCTACTTTCTGATTACCCGAGGCGAAGCACAAAAGATCGAACGGGTCCAACACGTTGCTACCATGCTCATTCCGAGTTTACGTGGCTTGGGGTATGAAGACCGGTGCGAGGGACTCTACACCTCGTCCTACCGTTGGGTGCGAGTCGACCTCATTATGCCCTACCGTATTCTACATCCCGGTGACTTCCTAATGCTAAGGCCAATGTTGCACTTACGAGGGCCATGCAGCATACGCGGACGCAGATACAAACTTGTCTTGCCGGATGTGAAACATGTTCTCCACCCAATGTGCTTCGAACGGAGAGTGGTAAATATTTGGAACAGTTTACCTGAACATGTGACGGAGACAACCTCTGTGCAGCAGTTCAACACGTTGTTCGTTTTATATTTTAACACTATTCGCTTCAGAGAACGATTGCACACTTACGGTGACATCACGTTTGTGGGTCCTGCAATATCGTGAGTCAGATATTTTAAATGTTACGTGAGAACGAAAACGATATTCACGGCTGACAAATTTTATGAGGTTTTTCACCACATATCGAAAGAGTTATACAGTATTCATTTCTGCTTGCTCTATAATACAGTATTCAGTATTCAATTTTATCAGCTTTAAAACCAGGCTGATCGCCTCAGTTGAATGGGTGATTTGAACACTTTTACCAACGTCTTGATGAAACACTTGTTACTCCTGACGGCTTATTGTGTGTCAATGCTCATACTGTTTTTCCTCCGTCTTTGAGAACTGCAGTTCTGACCGATTTTCATTCTTGCCTGAGACTGATGCTGGTTTTAGTCAGACTGCTTCAAGGTACGGAGGCTGTCGATACTAGATAGTAGCTGTCTTAGAAGTGGACTCCCTGTCTAATTGCGTGTGAAATCTGACAGCCTGTCTACATTGATAACTTTGGTACGTTAATTCAGAACTATTATGCGCTTGTAATCATTGCTTCTTAATCGAAGTGGCCTGAAGTATTCATGAAGTATAAAGCAAATGCCAACTTTAGTATCCCTTCCATAACAAAAGTATTTCGTTCCGAATGTGTACCTTTGGCTGTTGTGAGTGATAATGGTTCACATTTCAATACATCGTGTGTTACGGTTTGGTTGCGGAGCCTTGGTTGTTGTCAACTGTTAACTGCTTCCATACATCCTTGCTCCAACGGCTTGGCTGAAATCTTTGTTGGCACTTTGAAACGTGCAATAAGTTTACGTGCTCCAGGAATATTTGAAGAACTGGATTGGTGCGCTGATAACTTCTTACATCACTATCGTAACTGTGTTCGTTCTACTACAGGACAGACACCTACTAAAACGTACAAATCCCGACCACTTCGTTCTAATATGCTCAGGTTGAGCACTGCCGTGGTATCTTATTTCATGGGCAATGATTTCCGACCCAGCTCTGGAATTGTTGTGAGTAATGTCGGAAGAAGTATGGCGCGGATATTAGACCTGGATGATTTGTCTACGCACAATTCTCATGTGAACCAAGTACAGTTCAGAGATCCGGGTTAGTCAACAGAAAGTTTCAGTGCTTCTGAGATCGATACTAATGCACATTTTGCAGATTCCACTCCAGATACTGAAGACGAGAGGCGACCGAGAAGGTCCCGAAGACTGCAGATAAGCCGCAGAATAAGTACTAAATAACGAGTTTCATTCGAACTGCAGTAGATGTAGTGATTGTAAACATTGCACTACTTGACATTCCTAATGTTGTATTAATATAATGAATAGTATTGACCGCGTACTCCTAAATTACAATTCGGTTACTATCCCTCTATTTTGAGCGTTGCTTCGTGTGCAGCTATGCATTATTCCAGATTCTATAGTCCCCACTACAACTCTATGAGCTCCGCCTGAAAATGTTCATGTGCAGTTTTCTACGTCTATGGCAAATGGGCTGCGAAACAGCTCAAAATTACCTTTCTGTGCGTCAAATCACTAAAGCGCCGTCCGAACTCAGCGCGAATTGAGCTGTTTTTCAGCAAATTGTGGATTTGGGAACATCATGGCGCTGACTTGGGTTAACAGTACTTTTCAACAAGGAAAGTAAGATAGGTTACCTTGGTACATTTGTGTTTCTCATAAGCGCAGCTTCACTTGAAATGCTTTCACTGCATCATAAATAGCAGTGATCAAGTGATCCCGTCGCTGGAGCTGAAGGTTCAAGAGGTTGAGATGAATGGTTATGTCGGATATAAACGCCAGTTTACATTTCCACTTTTCATCGCGCAAAAATGTGGAGTCTTTTCTTTTCCTGCCAACGAAATGACAGCGTTCCTTAGTCAGCTAGCAGATTCAAGCGAGAACTTTTCCACCACTAAGCGACCGTACCTCTGTACAATAAGGTAATTCCCCGAACTCTGAATCCATTTCCTGCAAAAAGACTGAAACTGGCGATGATTTAATCTTTTGGATCGGATGAAGTTGACGGTTTGTGTCACAGTGCTCATTACATGTTCCATGTTCATGATGCTGCGGTGACATGTTGTCAACTCATCAGTACAGATCTCTTACGCATCTCCAACCGTATCCTTATATTTTGTTTATCTATCTCGCCGCACATCGCCGATGCTCCCTGTTGTAAGTCCAAAAACCTTGTCCCAAAACAGGTTCATGTCAGTTACACTTTGACAAACGTTGTAAAAATGTCTTTTCCATTATTTGTCTCGTGCATGGATTTCATGCCCGAGCTCACTTCTGTAGCATTCAAACTTCACGGATGAAGCTGGCGAGCTGTGCTGTGTCAGTCGTGTCACTACTTTCATCGACAGCAATGGAATATGTAACAAAGTCTGCTTTTTCGATCAGTTGTGTAATCACATGAGTGGCCATCTCACAAACGTGAGCAACAAACGTTCTTCTGCTAAGGCATTCATTTGCAAACATCTGCGTTTGGTGTGGACACATGAGGTCACACAATTTCGTCACGCAGCTCTTCAAATCTCCCTCCGTAAATGGTAGTGCTGATTTGGCGATCTCCACTGCCATAATAATACTTGCTTTCATAGCAGCTGCACTCTGTGAGTTTGCTCTGGTGAATAACGTCTGACGTGATGTTACATCCCACTTTATTTTTTCTACCTTCTGCTCTGCATTTAGGTTTTTAAAATTGTCTTGATGTTGTCTTTTATCGCAGGGCTATTAACAATATGTTTGTCGAAAACTTCTCGCTGGCCAGATATAAATGTACGTCTGCCCAGATGTGTCCCGCAAGCCATGAGTTTGACACATTTAGTTTAAGAGAAAACAATTGGGCAAATCAGCCTAGCCGGTTCGTTGCATAACGAGAGCTTCACAAACCGTATAACTAAAATATGCATATATACGAGAAGAGTGGAGAAAAACAGAGAATAGGTTGGATGCATTCCGACTGGAAAATGCACAACGCTCTACACGAGAATACCTCGGCCCTCAGCAAAATACCCTTGAATATAAACTAAGACTATATGGAATTCTGAAGGCTCTGTTCGATAGTTGAAAAATTAAAACAGCATGTCGTACAATGAACAATGATTTATCACGGGATAAAAGCAAGTGCTTGACGCTTCCCGTAGGATAGTTGCGGTGAACATGATCAAATCAAAATATGTCTGGGTCATTTATCGAACGTTTGCCGAGATGAATAGTGTAACAGTGAACAGTGTAAAATTAAAAAAATATTATCCAGCAAAAACGTTCAGAAAGACACTATGGTGCAGTGATCAATGCCGTAAGGTGTGAGGAAAGTAAAATATATGGTCCCTCACTTAGGTCCATTTGATGCATAAATCCTGTTGAAAAACATGTTTGGAGTAATCCACAATAGAGGGTTTAGGTAACATAATGATGGGAGCTGAGAGCAACATCTAATCTTTTTTTGAAAGCGTCCAATGTAGGAGAGGATAAAACTGAGTCTTGGAGTGCGTTCCAGGGTTGGCAAACCCGAAGGGAAAAGAATTCCGTCGACGTTCTAGGCGGCTATATTGTTCCTACAACTTTAAGCAGTTACCCATGAGCTGCGTGTCGTGAATAAGTTTCAGCAAATGGCGGCATACGTGGTTGGGGTCACTCTGTATCTGATACGCTAATATGAGATCTCCGCGCAGCCTAGGATAGCGTCCGTTGAAAATTCCCAGCAACTTTAGTCTTCGGTGGTAAGAGTGATAGCGCAGGCCCTTTACATTCTTTATTGCTGCTCGTTGTGGTGCCTCTATCGCTTCTAGGTCGCGCTTCAAACAAGGTTACCAATCTTGGATAGCGTATTCAACATGCGGGAGTACGTAGGAATTGTGCATCATTTGAAAGACTGATGGGTCAAATATCCCGAATGCTGGTCGCAGCGTGCCGACGTGCTGGTTGCCTCTTTTCGCAGCTACCTTAGCATTATTATTTTATGCTCCCACGTAAAATTTGGTATCAATATCCGCAACGCAGCACGTAAACCGGAACGTGAAGGTGTTTGGAGTTATTGATACACAGAACATGGTTGGCGGCATCCGGTTTCGGATTTGCCTGTCACTGTGGCAAGCCACAGGACGCCTGCGCCTACAGAGGGACCATGGATGGCCTGCGCTGCACCACCCACAGCTCCATCCACACACCCCATATCCAGTGTAAACCCGAAGGAATAAGACCGGGAGGCATGTGGATGGGAGCCATGTTTCATCAACGGAGCCGGTCCATACTCCTTCACAGGCAAACACAAGCACGCTGTATTTGGTAAATCAAGCGCACACAAGGCGGTGGCTGGACCGTAGTCCGCTCCACATTGAATGCATGGAACCGCTCTTTGAGCCTAGCACAGCCACAAGAACCGTGCACCCCGTCCCCTCCAGCAACGACCAACTGTCTCCTGGAGCCAGTATGAACGATGTAGTGGGTAATAGACAGGTAGGCATCTTGTCAACATACACATCAAGCGCAACCATACCAGGGATAGCAAACAACAACCATTCACTTTAAAGGACAAGCTGAAATAAAATAAATCCAATAATACATACAGATACGGTGGCATAACTCTTCGCTAAATTACCATATAAAGTAAGTTGGTTAGCAACAAATCCGTGATAAGTAAGAAATGTCCACAAGTGACTTAAAAATGCTACAAAACGCAACAAAATTACCGAAGATAAGCGCAATTAGTGTAAGCAACGTGGCCAGTTAATAGAACATTATTCAGGGGGCAGAACAAACCAAATAAAGCGGAATGAAATTTAGCCAGCTTAAAAAGACCTAGTTTAAGTGTAAGTTGGTTTAGCCCAACTGCGGTGAAGAAGCATCAAGAATGCATCAGAACATACGTTCTTATCAATCGGCAGCAGACACGGCCCTCACTTTGACCTTACAAAGGCAAGTGAGGTCAATCACTAGTGCAGTACTTCATCCAACGGCCTATGGGAGAGGAAAGCAATCTGCAATTGCCGATTCTGAGAAACACACCAGTGACTTTCGTCATCGTCAACGTAACAAACCACACATGCAAAATACAAACACACAAGCGAACTTCAGAGCTAATAATTAAAGGCAATTAAAGTAGGAGTACTGTTAGAACCCAAGTGGCAGGCGGTAATTGTTTATTGCTAAAGTGGCTTACACTAGGTGTGTTCGTTCATACATTGGAGGCGTCCGCTCATCTGCGTGATCTCCATGGAGTGTTCCCCAACTGGTGTTTGCCTCTGTGTTTACTCCTCGTGCGCATGGAGCTGTAACCTTGATGTCATCTTCAACTTTGGGGAAGTCGGCAGGGCTCGCTGTTGGTGTGTCAGCTTGCACCACACTACTTATATCCGGCTCAGTAGTATCTACCTTTAATCCACCACACTCCTCCCCTCCAAAGGACTCGCGTCAGCTGCCTTCCGTCAGAGTCTTTCTGACCGCCGGGGATGTTCACTGTATGAGCGTGTTTCCTCCTCCAATTCGTACCACTTCCTCAGCTCACCGGCATTCACCCTCCGCCATTCACCTTACCGAGCGATTGTATACACTGGGCCTCGCCGGTCAACTACTTCGTACGGCCCTTTCCACTTCGTTAGCAGTTTCCTCCCCCCTGGGCCGCAAGTGGGCTAGCGTTGATGGTCCCTGTACTTCACTTTCGAACCAATCTGAAACTCGATATTCCTTCCACCTTTGCTGGTCTGGAACTTCGCCATCCTGCGCGCCTGAGTCGACTGTAGGTTAAGGTTGGCGGTCTTCCGGTTATTCCGTGTCTCCTAGGGAGATATACAGCAAGTTGGCCACATTCCAATCTCTAGGTCCACAGGTAGACGAGGTTGTCGACCGTACATCAACTGGAATGGTGGTTTCTTTGTTGGAGCCTGTTTGGTTGTTCGATGGGCCAGCAACAGTAGCGCCAACGTTTCCTCCCAGTCTCCACCATTTTGTTGC
The DNA here is from genome assembly GCA_944474145.2 of Dicrocoelium dendriticum. Classification (NCBI taxonomy): domain Eukaryota; kingdom Metazoa; phylum Platyhelminthes; class Trematoda; order Plagiorchiida; family Dicrocoeliidae; genus Dicrocoelium; species Dicrocoelium dendriticum. Next base: position 15,380,120 of record OX104071.1, on the reverse strand, counting down.
TATCCACTTCTTGATTGTTCTATTGTTACGTTCCGTCAGGCCATTTGCTTGCGTGTGGTTGCCCTTCGTTGAGGAGTCTCGGGAGCAACGAGATCCTGTTTCTGCCACGGCGGCCACACCTGAATGGCATATTCCACTTGAGGTCGCACGTGGGCGTTAAGCATTTGGGGAAAGATTGAGGGTTCAAACCGACCGAAGGCTCTGCGAAGAAGGCCGAAGTGCTGATTGCCGGTTCTCATCGCCTTCTCTGCTTGTTTTCAACACCCGAGATCTTTCTGTAACCATGCACCCAGGTCACGCTCTTGAGAGACCTTCTCCAATGTGTGGTCTCCAACTTGTAAGCGTTCACCGGCTGGTGACGCAGATGTATCAGCTTGCCTTTAGCTATGTTCAATTGAGGCATATTCCTATTTGACCATTCGTAAATGCAACCTAGGTCATATTGGAGCAGATCGTGATCTTCCTTATTACTAATCGCCCGCCATATATTGACCTCATCTGCGAAAAGCAGGAAATTTGAAAGGATAACTGATGCCAGGTCGTAGATAAACAACAGAAATACGCCCTGTCCCAGCACTGAGCCTTGCAGGACACTACATTCAACTTCAATTGGATTAGAGCGTGATCCCCTAACACCTACTTGAAGCTTCGGTTGGTGAAGGAAGCTGCCAATTCACCAAGTACAGGATCTCCGATTCCGTAGGTTTGGAGCCGCTGAAGTAGGATGTGGTGATCCAGGTGGTCGAAAGCTTTGGAGAAGTTCAGATAGATGACGTCAACTCGGACACCATCATCAGCCACTTCCGTCCATCTACCTCGTGCAATCAGTAGGTTGATGGTGCATGACCGTTGTTGGCGGAAGCATGCTGCGCCGGTACCAAGATGTTGCATTTTTCAGGTATTCCATTAACGCCTCTGGGACGACTGCTTCCATTACCTTCGCGAGCACAGAAAGCAGAGTCACTGGGCGATACTTTGCAGGACCTGAACGATTACGCCTTTAAAAATTGGGTGATGATGCCACTTTTCCACAAATTGGGGACTTGTTGTTCATCAAATCACCTTGGGAAGAACTGTGGCAGCGGTGCATCGAGTTTGTTGGCCGCAGCCTTCCGTGCCTTCGGGCAGATGTTGTCTGTACCCGGATACTACGCCTACGCAGTGAGTGTAACTTCCTTAGCACAATTGATGGGTTGAAAATTACATGTGTAAAAAGTGAACTCGGTAATTTGCATGACATTATGGGACAGGTTGAGGTTGCGAGTTGAAAAATTGGAGCGTATTGTAGCCGCAGGGCGGTAGCTTCTTTTTCGGCGCTTTGTACTCTACCGCCTGTCGTGAAAAGTGGAAGGATTCCATGCTTCACTTTACGAAGATTATTGACATGCTTATATAGCAGTTTGTTATCTGCCAAGAATGTTTTAGCTCGACACTGTTGATCTGTTGGTCCTCACGGACAAGTGCAGTGCAATGGTTGCGATGGGTCAAGAAATTGCCCCAAACTCTGTGTCGCGGTTAAGCTTGTAGGCACGTCATGCTGCATCCCACATCGGCAGGCATTCTCTAGTCCTGCTCCTTAGAATTGGAGGTATTTTTGCGAGGCGAAGGGGTTTGGTCTCGAATTCTTTGTTGACGATGTCGCTGGGTCTATTAAGGAACTATGCCCAAACGTTTTCAAGGGGACTTTTGTTTGAGAATTCCCAAGCAGCTGCGTCGGCGAGTTCTTTAAATAAGTGGTAGCGTGTGATTGTATGAGTTAGTTCCGAGTGTTCAAATGGATACTCTGCATAACACATATAGTTAAACGTTATTACTACATGGTCATTGAGACCTAATGGACTATCCATCAATAACTTGTCAACCACGAGCTCTTCATTCGTGAGCCTAAGTTCCAGTGTGCACGACTTGTTTACTGTCCTGAATCTAGTGGGCGTGGTGACATGATTGCACATAGGAATATTAGCGATCAGTTCATGCAAGTCTGTTTCAACTGTTTACTGGGCGACGACGAAACCTCCAGATCGTGTAGATTGAAGTCCCCGGAGATGAGAATGTGGCTGTATCTAGCTCGTATTATTCTATTCAGGCCGCCTATCAAGCGAGAATCCATTTCCGGAGTGGACATTGGGGGGGGGCGGTAAAGAACAGCTACGTGACATGTTGCGTTGTGTCTCAGTCGAAGACGGCACCAGAGTGAATCGGTAACGTGGGTTTCCAGATCATCAACTATTGTACATTGTAGATCGCTGCGCTAGTGGAGCAGGATCCCACCTCCTCTGCTGAGGCGGTCGTTCCGCATGAGTGACAATCCGACTATCTCAACCTCAGTATCAGTCACCTCTTGGTGTAACCAAGTTTCGGTAATAGAAATTAGGTCCCGAGCATTCGCAACCTGACGTAGTCTAAGTGTGGTAATTTTACTGAGGAGCCATTGGGCGTTAGTGTACTTATTATTCATCGTCCGTGTAGTTAGTCCCGTGTCTAATGTTCGACGTAAAGTGTAAGGTGTCTGGTCAATATCATCTTCCACAGGATGTATGGACTCATTCGACACACTACTGGTGCATTATTCTTTCATAGATCCCATCGCGTTGGATATTTTAAGTGACAAACCATATCTAGGAAGCGGGTCGCTGATTGCCTTCAGCCGAACCTCAGATGGTAGCTTGCAGCGGACCATGTACCAGATTTTAGCATCCGTGCTACCATATGTTTTGACTGAAGGACCACCTTCAACACTCTCGGGCCACTTCATTCGTAGTTCGGTGAGGTGTGCAGTCTTGACACGGATTTCGCTAACACATCATCCAAGCGGAGTGCTTCACGATTATAACACCACAGTTCTTTATTATGGGTTGTAACTTCCTGCTCATCACATGCTTCAGTTTCAGGAACCCCGTGAAGAAGTATGGTTCTGTTTGAAGTTTGCTTCCAGTAATCTTCTAAGGTGCGGTTAACTCGATAACACTCGCCCCATAGAATGATTGAAAGATACGGATTGAGCAGCGTTCATTTCGGAGACTACCTATCGACAGTAATACTGATTCTACTCCTGTGATGGAGTTCAGCATAATGCGCAGAGGTCTTGGCTCTTCGAAATGCTTATAGTTGGGGTGTCGTATGATACACTCCACGTGTACAGGCTTCGGTACAACGCCGATTAGGTTACTAATAATATCCCACTGGTTGATGTCATCAAACTGTCTACCTCTTATTGATACCGACTTTGATTCTGGAATATTGGAGCACAGTACGCTCAGTACAGGTAGTTTTTTCTTTACACCTTTCGACATGTCACGGTTAGTACTTGAAATGCTCGGAGATGTACCGCAGGAAACCGATGGTGCTTGCACTAAGAAAGCTCCGCCATACTCCTCAGTTTCCGATCCAGTTGGGGGTGATGTTATTTTTAAATGACGGCTCTACTTGGAGGCAACAGTAACCCAACTTTCGCTAGTACCGTCTTGCTCTTTTCTAATCACTCCGTCGGAAATTTGGAAGTAGCCTTACGTGTAGTTTTTCCGATCGAACTGGGAACCGCTTTATTCAAATGTGAGCCACGTGTGTTATTGGGACAGCTGTTGATGTTCTGGACTCTAGGTACCTGGTTGCTTACGGTGTTTTAAGCGGTTCTTCGCGGGATAGGAGCAGCAACCAAGGCGGAGTATTGGGTTACACAGTCCGCTATGCTTATCCCAACAGTAGTGATTTTGGTGGTCACCATTTCCTCAAACTTGGCTAGTAGCTGTTCATACTTCTAGGATAATATAAGCACGCCTTTTATCAGTGGGATCGATGTGCATTCCACACAGAACCATAGCGAGTCTGGTTTGTTTAATAACTTGGCCTGACTAGGTTTAACTCGGAGGCATCTCGCAAGGAAAAGCTTGAGACAGTTACGGCACAAAATGCCCCCCTTAACAAGTTTGGAACATGATCCACATAAGTCTTTAGACTGTGGCGCACTGGGCATCGCGCTTGTTAAGCACATGTTACGAACCATTTGCATGACTTACACTCTCTGGTCAAAAGTCGGGAATAGTTGTTATGAACAATTCAGATTACATCCAGAAAATGAGCGGACAATTGACGGACGATACAAAATTTTCGAAGCTGCTTAATAAGATGGAAAAGAAAAAGCGGACCGATAGTCAAATCAGCAACTATCTCAAAACACGTAGGGAAGGTGGCTATATCGGTGAGATTATTTGTGAAATTCTATGCACCATAGGCACCACAATTGCTACAATGTATGGTCTTTCTAATATGTGCAAACTTGATGTCCCACTACGACCAGTCTTAGATATGAAGAACTTAACATAACACTCTATTGCTCGGAGGTTGGTCGAGCTTCTGGAACATATCCGAAAACGAGTTTCCGTACACAGCATTAAGGACAGTTTTAATTTCATGGATACCGGGCTTGAGATGAACGACACGGATTTGACCAGGGGCTCTCGCGATGTGAAAACATTTTATAAATGCGCGATACTTTGAAATTATAAATTTCATTGTGATTATGTCGAAGAAAACCAGGTAGATAATGGCGTACGTACCGTGGCCCTAAAGGAACTCATGCTTCGGTGCGCTTTCAGCATCCAGTTTCGGTTTAACGGTTATTTGTATCTACAGCAAGATAGCGAAGTTATGAGGTCTCTACTTGGACCATTTTCGTTGGCATATTCATGGGTATGCTTGAACGGGACAAGTTGAAATCGGGCATCACGAACCTCAGTCTTTACCGCCATTACGTCGACAATATCTTTGTACTGCTCCACTCCTCTTGAACCATCGAGGACCTTACTTTTAATTCAATCAGGCGCATGAAGCGCTGAAATTCACCTCCGAAGTAGTGTTAACTAGTACATTTCACTCCCTCGACGTGGCAGTGCGGCGGCTCGAGAGTGCCGTGTTGCAATATCACCTGTATAGAAAACACGCGGAATGGACAATATCTAAATTTCCACAGTTTCCTTGCAATGAAATGAAAACGGAACTTCCTCCTCTGTCCAATGAATCGAGCAGAATGAATTTGCTCGAACGCAACGTTTCCCGAAGAACCGTAGTGTATATGTTCGAAGCTGAGAGCAAATGCTTAAGCAGACAGTTTACTGAAAGCCAACCTAGGGTAAAAGAAGAAGACTCCAGTAACCCTTACAGTCCAGAAATAACCTATAATTCCCCAAGTAATATACAAGGGAGAAATCGCTGCTGAACTCATAACACTTCGCCTTTTTCATGTCTTCAGACACAGATTCCAACAGCTAAAATGCAAATCCAATTCGCCAAAGGCCAATGGTTATAACTAACCCCAAGGACGAGGGGTCCGTTCACGCCAAATCAATGGGTATTTATTCGTTCTTCTGTTCCTATGGGCGGGTTATATTTGTCGGAAAACGAGGCGCCTGTCCGACCAGATAAAGGAACGCCATCTGGCCTGGCTCAGGACCGCTTGTTGTAAGCCAACCAACTCATCCATAGCCACGCATCTCGCTGACACTGAACACGCCACCAATTTCACTGAGTCATTCAATATGATCCATCAGGCACCGGACAATCGATCAATGTGCGTTCGTAGGCCTTGGCTTGATGCCGCGGAGGTCATCGCGATTTGACTGGACGAGCCGCAGTTGTGTGCTCAGAAACGGCTCGTTTGGCCTTTAAAACTGCCTTGGCCCACACTAACTACGACATCTGGCTCACGGAATGGTGCGTAGGCCTCACTTGTGACCTAACGGATGGTGACTGTGCTTAAGCAGTGATTGTGACCCCGAAGTTAGCTTACTAACACTTACGTTAGCTCGAACATGTTTTTTCCCATATAGAATTGTACCAACCTGAAGAGGAATTATTGAAACAATATGTTCGCTTGCATTTACTTTTAAACATCTAATGAGATAACCTACTGTTGTGAAACCGCTACTTTGCTACCTCCTTTTCTACTGCAGTACTTGTATCCTCACCTCTCCATTTAAGAAATGTGAATCTTCTACTCTATTACATCACGCAGTCCAAATTAGATACAGAAGTCTAATATATCTATCAACCGGACATTCCAACCACGCCGTGATTGTACTTCACCCTCAGCTAAACTTTTACCTTTCGAAAGCTTCCCTCTCTCGTTGTACAATTTTACATTTTACCTTAATCGCCGAATGCTTCCAGCCCCAGGGAAAATATTTATAATTATATCTCACACAAATCAATTCAAGAGATCGGATGTCAAACCATCGGCCGATAAACCGTTCTTTAGCCGCCGCTTAAGCCTTTACTAGTCATCGTCAAACATTGGGTAAGTCATCATAAGGGATGAAATTACCATGAAAACGGAAGACTGGATATCATGATCAAAAGCTAAATAACCACACCATCCGCTAAGGCTTTGGACACCACCATATTTATGCCTCTTACTATTAAGTAGGTGATACTCACGTTTTTGTTGCATTGTACATTAGATGTAACGAGGTTTGCTCCGGATAACCTTGTCAGACACCTGCTCTTACGGACTATTGTGCCAGCCATTGCTTTCCTAACCGTATCTACATGTTTTCCTTCCACTCCCCGTTGCTAGATACGATCGCTCCCAGTCTGTGTAACATGTCCAGTTGCCATAAGTCATGCCGATTTGAGGAATTCTTTAGTCACAGGAAGACATCCCCACTTGTTATTCCTTTGCTCCCACATTTGTACCGAGACACATTACCCCACTTATGCGCTGTAAAGCGAGCTAATCTCTTAGAGATATCGGACCCATTAAAACAGCCGCGGTAGTCCGCTGGCAAAATCTGTATCGTGTGATCTTGTGGCACTGTGCCGATGGAGGTGATTTGCCTGCTTTCTGTGCTTTGTAAAGATCCGGTCGTTTAGGAACTGAGCGCGTATTGTTGAGGTATGCCCATCTCGTACATTCATTTCTATTTTTATTGTGCTGTAATTAAGTTTTCGGCCTTCTTTCTTTGTTGAACCAGTAAATACTTTCGCGTTATTTGGGCCCAAGCGATTTAGTTGCTAACACTCAGTTGTTAAATGGAAATCCTATGCAGCAGTTTCCAAAATGGGGTTCACTGCAAAACGTTTGGTTGACACATGCCAATTACAAGTACTTCAGCATGTTACAGCAAGACTTGATGGCGGTATGGCCAAAAGCAACCAAGTTCCGGATATGCAAGAAGCGTTTGACTGTACCGCACAAACCATTATAATCCGCAATCCACTACTGAGCCGTTTCGACTTACACCAGAACGACCGAACACCATGAGTAACGATTAGTCATCGCCGTTCTGCTCCCCGGAGTGTCATTAGTGGCTTCCTTCAGATCTGGGTCTTTGTTACGTTGCATCTCCTTAATTCCATAAACGATATATGTGATTAAATTCGACATGAGAGTCCATAATTATTTTCGAAGGACATCAAATTAATTCACGCATCTCCAAATCAAGAGCTGGAACCATGCATGATGTACATAAGCTATCTCTCATCCCTTGACAAATGGAACGAAAACAGGGCGCTACGGATTTGGCAGACAAATCTTAGATAATCTGCCACCGATACCTATCATTTTTACCGGTATTCTCATCCCATTTGCGTTTTTGTTCGAGACAAGCAAAAATTCAACAATCTGACAGCTTCATTTTCGCTGAACGCACTCTACAGCATTTATCAAAACTAGGTAACTAACAAGCAATATCACTGGGTCATTTTCACTATCCCAAACTCACAGTGCCAGCTACTCTAGAGCACGACGCCATCATACATAGTCACTTAGGCAGAGTAAATAGAGTTGCTATGGAAAATGTCCAGCGTTTACTAACCAAAATGCTCATGGAACGCTCAACAGCGCTTAAATATGGTAAATGATGTACTTACCTTCAGCTTGATCAAACCTAGCTTAGGCGATTAAGGAGCTATCGCACTCTTCCCTTCACTGCAATATATTCGTGAGTCTTCCCAAGCAGTAAAGCAGTCGCTCTAAAAACGGGCCCAACTAACCCATTTGTAATGGAAAATATCTACTATTCTTGCAGTAAACGAAACAAGATATCCGGTTAAATTTCATTTTGGTGAAATACACCCGTGGAATAAACTGCCTTTACGATTCAGGAGCAGCGAGAGCCTGTCTATATTTAGATCTTATCTAAACTTTTTGGTGTACTTACCTTTTGGTTTACAGAAATCCACCAGTGCACACGTGAAATTCTGCCGAAAACACGTGACAAAACTAGCTGTCCAATGAGGTTACTTAGTACATCTTCCATATTACATTGATTCTCCAAATTGGTTGCAAATTCATATAGTAAACTCTGATGAAACTCGCTGTAAAATTTGAATACTTCACGAAAGAAAATGTATACCGGGTATCGAAAAATATACGCATTTCTTTAGTTAATTCTTTATTAAATAAATTGGACCTCATCTCTTATTTGCAGTCGAAAATCTCTACACAATTTCACGCTTTCTCGTCTAACCCCCACAAAGGAATTGAAAAACCCAGCATTATACACCATCAGCTCGTCGTTGCGTTGAACACAATCAGCGTCATTCATAGACGCCGCACCAGTATGTGTTATGAGTGAGATTTCAATGAATACCCTAATAGCACACCTTGCATTTGAGTTGCAAAGTTTGTGGAATACCAACCACGAAGAGCCGCTTAGAATCATACCGGCCTATTGTTAATGCCCTTGACATTAATGCGAAGACATTATTCGCTTTTCTGTAGGTCCGGACTTTGTCCATTTCGCCCACCAATATAGAGAAGCGTGATCATCAAAACACTAGTAGTTGATGCATCAGCTTGTGACAGTGAGAAGTAAGCCATAACAAATCAGGCTAAAATGATGCTGCTACTACTATGTAACTTTTGATTCAAAAATTATTTTGGTGGTACCGTGAATGGTGTTTATTGTGTAAACCCATATTTAAAAATACTGCCATTGCGATTAAGTAAATATTATACCGGATGTAATTCTGAGTAAAAGCTACGTTGCTTTGTCACCAAATTAATATAACATCTATCCCTGCGTCAACTTGGCGGTCATTTATTTTTACTTACATTTTACATAAATATCATTTGATTTGATCCATTAAACCCTTATCAAATATTTGTTATTGGCAGTTTACTTCTTAACCTTGGTCTACACAATTTTGCTGAATGCTTGCATGAGTAGTAAATCTAGTTTCACCTGGAACCAAGTCAAGAAAAATCTGGTAAAAGAAACGCGGTTTACTTCATTCTATTATTATCTTTTAATTTAAAATACAGGCTTTTTCTTCAGTTTATATATCTTATTCACTAAGCTTGCTTCTTTGCATATTTGATAATCAGGTGCAAAACGCAAAAGAATTGGTTGATGATATTAGTACAAATTTGTTCAACGGATAATTACTGTGTTCACCAAGGCGTAAGGAGTCCACAATTTTCTTTATAATTTCATGCGACTGGGTCAAATGCAATAGTCCTGCGTTCCTCTCAATTACCTCCGTGTGTGTGTCAACATTGGGAGGGATTTGCAATCTCACCTGCTCAAATTACGCTAGGATAACGAAATCTGATTATAGCGGTTTGCAACAAGCAAGGGAGTAGCATTGGCAAAAGAAATATGTGCACCGATTTCGCAGCAAATATTGCAACATCTACGGTATATACGCAAAAAATAATCCCAAAGGAATTACTAACGCCGTTAATTAAAGCATCTCGAACGTTTGATATCGTAGCTTTCCCAGTCAATTATTTTCATTTTGAATGTTCTTGCAAACAATCTGGACTTTTAGAATCCTCCCACGAATTTTAATTGATCATGCTGTTTACGTGGCCTACAAATCAGAGAATTTAGATAAAGCGGAAGCATTTTACTTTAGCCTATTTAAAGTCGCCAACTGATATTATATAAATGACTGCGGTCGACAATAAAGAAATATTGCACGTAGGTTTCTCATTGTATATGTGCCTTAACTGTGAGTATCAAATACCTCAAATCCAGAAAATAGTAATTTGTTTTACGCTCTAGTGCGATTACGTTAACAAGCTTAAAATGTATCATAAGTGGCGTCGTTTCATTGCAGTTATACGCTAACACATCTAAAGCCAAACGGACTGCATGATCTAAATGTCTGCATGTCAAAGATGTGAATCCTGAAGCCGATCGCAATTCGGTGCTTACTAATGGCAAGAATATCCGTTTGAATCCTCTATGAACTGAGAATCACATTGATTGACGAAAGGGTCATAGGCGTCCTCATACTCTTTTTCAATTCAGCGTGCAATTATTTGACTAGTCGGTTCTTTAAACAGGGGAGGTGCCTTTGCCTTTTCCCTTTGTTGTAGCATAATACCATTACTCTAATTATATACCTAACATCTGCGGCCTGAGATGTTGTTTTGTAATAAGGAAGTGAGATTGTGTGTTTCATCTATCCCTGAACAATGCCTTCTGTGTGAACAAAAAACGGGCGATGCACGGATGTTCAATGGAAGCCTTCCATCAATACGCAATCACCTGATGAAAGAGAAGAGATCAATGAACAGAGGGTGAAATATTATTAAAAAAACCTGGCGCTATTTACTATAACTAATAATGTACCTGGTAGTTCTGCCGGGCTGTCTCGCCACACAGGTATGTACAACATGCTAACCTGTACCAAAACCCATATTTGCCTTTACAGCTCTGCCTTGAAATCCCATGGGGTTGAACGTTGGTAAATGACCTATTTCAATCTATCATTCTGCAGCAGCGCTGGGAAATCTGTACACATTTATTCTTATTATACAATTATCAAAATATATTTTATTTTAACTCAATCATCCAACGAGACTTGTCAAGCACCTAATTGTTAGCCGGGAGAAATAATCGTTTACATGTTTAATCGGTTGATTGTGTAAACAGCCGAGCTCCAGTGCACAAGAACATTTCTCTAATCCATCATCACATTTGTTCGCATTCATCATGTTTGTACTTTTTCTCATTTTTATTTGTTGTGCGTCATTACAGCAGCTAACTTTCAATTTAATGCCATATTTCGATACATAAAGATATATCCTCCTAAAGTTATTTAACTAATAATTTAGGACCCACTTATCAAGGATCTACCAAAAAAGCGTTTACGGCTCGAAGTGGAGGACGTTCCAACTTTCGTCTGGGTTGAAAAAGCCCATGTGATTAGATCTATTACCAAACATTTGAATAAATGAGCAAAGTATGCTATTAATTGGCCTCGGTTTGTTTCCATCAAATTCTATGAGGAATTTAGATAGAATATGGACAACCAAACGGATATTTCGCAGTAGCTCTTACTGCTCATTTTCAGTCAAAACATTTTAGGATAAATTATTTGGCAATGTCGTGGTAGTTCTTGCATTTGAGTTAATCTTTATTGCATCTGTGGTTGTGTACGACAGTAGGTTATTCGCACACCGCCTATTTTTCTTTCAATTCTACGTGCAACCTGATTTGCATGATATCCGACACTAGTATTCCCAAACGCTTCAATGACTTTGGTATACAGGTAGTTCAACTATTGATTGAACTATTGATTGTATCAGTTGCATCGATCAGTGTTGCGAATTCAAAAACCTTTTTCAAAATAGGCAAATACGCATACATCCTGTTCGATCTGCCACGATTTGAGAGACATACCCCTGCATATTCCAATACCAGACTGGTATCTGTATTAGCGTAAATTTAGGAGAAAATATCCACTGATTTTACTTTATATACATTTATATATATACATATTGTTGTCAATTCAGTAAACGCTGTAAAATGTTGTAGAAATCAGATGTGAAATTAAACGAAGTAATATTCTAGGCACAACTTTTCGGCAGAGGTAAAGGAAAGGTACTTTCCGCTTCATACCGGATTAGCTTATATTTACTAGCCAACTAGGGCCGCTCTAATGGATCATCGACAAAACCCGCCGCTCCATGCAAACAAAAATACTTATGTATGCAATTGTGGATCGATGATCCTTGCATTAAGCCATCCCACAGTAAATCAAATACTCAAAACAATGTGTCTCTTCCCAAATATCCGATCTTTACCTTTTGACTCATTAACTAAAACGATCCTTAACAATTTGCTTTAGGCTGCTGTTTAAGTGAACTAGAAAAAATTAAATTACGCACATTGTAATTATGCATTCAATTCATCTTTGAACTCAATACTCGTTCATCTGTGTCACCGAGTGTAAAATCTCTCTATCTTTCCCAAACACTGCATGACTCGAGTCTCTTCCTTACATGCTACCCGTTATGTGCAGTTCTGCGTCCAGTACATTTTGGCTTAACTATTCATGCATTCTAACACACACCATCATAACGGACCTGCATATTGTGGCTTGCGGTGCCGGCTTAATTATAAGACTAAATAGCAGATTGGAAGTACACTAGAATTATTCTTATCGACACCCAACACTCAACCGGAACGCAAGCAAGCGCGAAATTCATGCCTCTGTTGAATTGCAACCCAAGTAATTCAGATAAAAATAAGGGGACAGAAACAATGTGATTTTTAGTGTTCTAGACCCAGTAGCGTCACAAAATAGCATTGGCCGATTTTCTCCTCCAAAATCCTTAACGATTTGAGAGCAGTGTGCTCGATTTAAACGAAAATGAAGAGAATAGTGCGCACTAATAAATGGTAATTTAGAAAGAACAGCAAGAGCGTAGTGTCAGTAACGATGTAATCCTAGTTGTTCTATCCCGTTCTAATTCTGGGAAGAGTTTGTACGAGTATTCTAACGCGTACAATCAGAAGTTGGATGTGACAACGAAGCCATTTTGTCACACTGATATTCGTCTAGAAATGAAAATTCATCAACAGTTACATAACAGGCATGCACATTTTTTGCAGGTTTTTTTGGCTGATTGTGGCTGGCATAATTACTAAGGGAGATTTCGTCAAATTGATATGACCCAGGCTTTTGTGGGAATAGGTCTTTCTGGCTGGTAAAAGGGATGTGACCTAGGTAACTTAATTTATTAACCATTGTGGAACAATGGTTTATAATGGTAAAAATGCAGATGCTTAACAAATCCCGCAGGATGATAACTGTGAAAATTCAACATATAAAAATTGTCAACAAATGTAGGTTCAAACTACTGGACTCATGGCGGTATTCGTAAGTGTAAATCCAGTGTGAAGTTATGTGCGGTAACACATATGTGTATCCGTTTGCACATGCATATATATCCGTTTACACTGGTTTCGTGAAGGCTATGCAGAACAATTTTTGTCTGCGTCCTGTTAATATTCAGTGAACAGAAACCAGAGAAGGTACTTAAGGCACTGTAATGAATCGCCGAGCCGTTTTTTCAAAACGGGTATTGTGGGTACAGAAATGGAAAAGGTCGACAGTGCGTTCAACGGATGACTAATTGGAAGAAAAAAATCTTTCCGGCGGCATTCCACCCGACTGTATTTCGTATCCAGTTTCAGCTCGTGACCCTCAATTTTTGTTGCGGCTTAGCTTCCGGTAGCGGCAGGAGTGATTAGGGTTTTTCGAGATCTGGAAAATCAGTATGGGGTGGCCCCGTAGACGGCGATAACTTCGCTGTATACTTCTAAATTTTTCGGTTGCACATGATACCCTAGTGGAAGTAATCCCTACACATTTTTGTTTGCCCTTCACTATGTGGTATCCAGTGCAACCAGATCGCGTTTTAACCAGGTTTGCCATGTCTGAATTGAGTACTCCACGTGGGCCTCGCTTATGCATTGAGTATTTAGGGGAAGATGGTGGGTTCGAACCGCCCTCCATAAGAGACCAAGGTGTTGGTTAGCGGCTTTGTACGTCTTCAAAGGCTGCGCCGAGTAGCAGAGGTTGCCTCATCACCCCAAGACCTCGTTCCTGTGAGGCGGTTTTCATCACGTGGTCTCCAAGCATATATGCGTAAGTGGGCTTGTGGCGCACATGTACAGTCCTGCATTTGTCCGCGTTAAACGAGGTAGATTTGCCTTTGACTATTCAAAGACACGGTCTAAGTCTCTGCAATGCATCGTGATCGTCCTGACAGCCCTTCGCCAGCCATATCTCTATGTCATCGTAAAAACACAAAAGTTTATCCCATGACACATCTGAGGTCTTTGTTGGAGACCAACAGTAAGCGCGTCACTAACACGGATCCCAGTCGGACACTGCATGCTACGTCGATTGGATCAGAAAACGTACCTCTGACCCGGACATGAAGCCCCGCTGAAGCAGGCAATTTCCTATCCATCCAGGCACTTAGTACACAATACCATACGTTTGCCGCTTTTGGAGAAGTATTTCATTATCTAAACCGTCGAAGGCTTTAACAAAGTCGAGGTAGGTGACATCAGCGCCGGTCCCACTGTCGGTTATTTCGGTCCAACTGCCACGCGCAACTAGCAGATTGGTAGTACATGACCGATGCTGACGGAATCCGTGTTGTTCTTGCGTTATAATGTTAGACCTTTAAAAGTAGCCCATTAGAGCCTCAGCTAAGATTGATTCCATCACTTTTGTGAGCAGTGGGAGGAGAATCATGGGCAACAGTTGACGGGCTTCGAAAAGTTACCATCCTTGAAAATTGGGGTGATGATGCCCTTCTTCCACATTTTGGGGACCTGCTGTTCATACAAGCTAATGACTCAGCTATCTTGGTAGCAATCACTTGAAGTGTTTTTGTGGGAAGTTTGTCTACACCGGGGGGAAATATGGGTGCGCAACGATATCAGCTTCCTCAAATCTGTCGTTGAACTAAAAGTGTCGTATGTGAATATTGGCGTCCGAGTGAATGGGACGGGTATGTGGCATATGCTAGTGACGCATCGAAATATTTAAGTATATTGCAGCCGTAAAACCTAGGCTGAATACTTGACAATTTGAACACATCCATTTTCTGAAGTAACTAGGGGAACACCACACTTTACATTCCGGAGACTGTTCACACATCTGTACAGGAACTTGTTGTTAGCACAAAACCTTTCTGCCAGGCACTGCTAGTAAACGAATTCACCTCAATCACAAGTTTGGCACAGTAATTACGATATACTACAGCTGGCTGACCTTGAGAGAAGTTGCGTGCTAATCGCTCACTTGTGCACTCGTGGATTTTTAACTGTGGTTCAGCGACATTTTGTCGCACACCTTTGGATCCATACTCATTCGTCGTGCTTTTACAAGCTCTACTTTGTGATACCAGTTTCCCGAGTATACCCCAGTGCATCCTACATTTACCCTGATTTCTAACTTCCGGGCCGTGTTTCGTCGATATCCAAGCGGCAAAAGTTGTCTAACTCCAGCCATCGGAGACATTGTTTGGTCTCACTCGATAGACCATTTCAACGGCTTTCGAACGAACTGTCACTCGTTAAAATCCAACATTGCTCGGTGCAGCTACAGGTCTCAAAGCAAATTCACCCGGCTCGATCCATAGGCTAAACCACGAAAATTCTCAACCACACCATCGTGTATTCTGCCCCACATTCAAGCTGTCACATTCAAATGGCACGCCAGAGAGGACAGTCTAAAAGTACACAACTGCGAAGTGACCACTGTGACCTTACCGACAACGTCAATAACAGAACGACCTTTTACCATAGAAGATGAGTCAATCAAATGGTTCGTAACATTTGCTCAACAAGCGTGATGCCCGGCGTGCCACAGTCTAAAGACCTATGTGGATCATGTTCCAAACTTTTAAGGGGGACATTTTGTGCCGTAACTGTTGCAAGTTCTTCCATGCGAGATGCCTCCGAGTTAAACCTAGTTAGGCCAAATTATTAAACAAACCGACTCGCTATGGTTCTGTGTGGAATGCACATCGATCCCACTGATAAAAAGCGTGCTCCTATTATCTCAGAAGTATGAACAGCTACTTGCGAAGTTTGAGGAAATGGTGACCACCAAAATCACTACTGTTGGGATAAGCATAGCGGACTGTGCAACCCAATCCTCTCCCGTAAGTGCTTTTCCTAGCCCGCGAAGAACTGCTAATAACACCGTAAGCAACCAGACACCTAGTCCAGAACATCAACAGCTGTCCCAATACCACATGTAGCTCAAATTTAAGTAAAGCGGTTCTCAGTTCGATCGGAGTAACTACACGTAAGGCCACTTCCAAATTTCTGACGGTGTGCATAGGAAAAGAGCAAGCCGCTACGAGCGAAAGTTGGGTTACAGTTGCCTCCAAGAAGAGCCGTCATTTAAAAGTAACGTCACCCCCAACTGGATCGGCAACTGAGGAGCGTAGCGGGGCATTCCTAGTTCAAGCACCACCGGTTTCCTTTGGTAAATCTCCGCTTACTTCAGTCACTAAACGCGACATGTCGAAAGGTGTAAAGTGATGCATCTGCGTCACTAGCCGATGAGCGCTTACAAGATTGGAGACCACACCTTGCAGAAAGTCTCTCAGGAGCGTGACCTGGGTGTATTGGTTCAGGTTCAGAACAAGCAGAGAAGGCGATGAGAACCGGAAGTCAACACTTCGGCCTTCTTCGCAGAGCCTTCGGTCGGTTTGAACCCTCAATCTCTCCCCAAATGCTTAACGCCCACGTGCGACCTCAAGTGGAATATGCCATTCAGGTGTGGCCGCCGTGGCAGAAACAGGATCTCGTTGCTCCCGAGACTCCTCAACGAAGGGCAACCAAGAACGTCAGAGGTCTCATTCATCAGCCCTATCAGATTAGACTTAAATCTCTAAGAAGGTACGACAGTCGATATCGGCTCTTGCGGGGGGATCTCCTAATGGTTTACCGAATTCTGAAGAACCCAAACCACATTTGCCGTCCGCTGCTGGAATTGAACCACAACACTAAACTAAGAGGTCACCCTCTGAAAGTGACACTTCGGTATAGCCGGCTTGAATGCCGTAGAAATTTCTTTTCTCTCAACGTGTGCCAACCTTGGAAAGCCCTACATAATTATGTTGTCTCCTCCCAATTTGGCGGTATTTACAAAACGCGTTGACGATGCATTGTCTCACTTACATTGCATTTTATGACTTCTTAGCCAGGGGCTACAAAACGCAATCAAACGGTGTCTTGGCAAACGCCTAACCAATGGATTTATGGATTTATATGTTTAATACGCAAACATCTCCGCTATTCCGCATAAGTCTACGGTGAGTCCACCACAACGCTTTTCACTTTATCATGCAATTGATTTTCATAATAATTTCCATCCTACGGGACTTGTTAAGCAACGCTTTTTTACCCGTAATAAACCATTTTTCCACTGTTCCATATAATCTCCAGTTGTCTGGGTTAGAGTTCGCTTTGTACACAAGCCAAGCTGCGTCTCTTAACGTCATGCTTTTTCGGGTTCTGCTCCTAACGTTTGATGGTACTCTTGTAGAGCGAATGGTCTGTTTACAGATGCCGATTTAATCAGATGGCTAACTGGCCTGCAAACTCTGTCCATACAGTACAATAAAGTAACTATCAGGAACACCCTAAAGTGCATCCGCAACAAGTTTTGTGAGTGAGCTGTAGTGTGTAATTGTTCGAAACAAGTTATTATGTTCTCGTGGATGTTCGGCATAATACACATAGTCCTAAAGTATTGTTACTTGATCACTTCGCCCCAGAGGGCTCTCCATGTTTGGGTTCTCGATCATGAGCTCTTCGTTCGTGAGCACTAGATCAAGCATAGTTGACTTATTTCCCGTTCGAAATTTAGTGGGCGAACTGACATGGCTAAAGAAAGGAAGGCTTGCAAGAAGCTCTTTCATGTCTGTCTTGAAGTGTTCGTTTGGATAAACCGGAACTTCCAAATCATAAACATTGTATTCGCCGATGAGAACATGACTGTATCGTCGTCGAAGTACTTTACCCAATCCGAATGTCAGGCGGGAGTCCATCTCTGGAGTGGACATTTGGGGAAGATAAATAAATGCCAAAAGTTAGGTGTCATTGCACCTTAGTGGCAGACTGCATCAGAGCGAGCCTTTGAGCAGAGTTTCCGAATAATCCACCGCTTCGCACTGCAGGTCATTACTATTGCATAAAATTACCACACCGTCCTTACAGGGGCGATCGTTTCGAATGAGGGACATGCCATGTGTCGCGACATTGGTGTCGGTGATTTCTGAATGCAGCCAAGTTTTCCTTATGATTATACGAGGTCCCAGAAGTAAGATGCATGACGTAACCGCAGTTCGGTAAGTTTGCTCAGTAGGCCTTATGCACTGCATTATATGCAGGAAAGTTTCTCTGTTCTTTGCAATAAATCATGAGAAGTGTGTTTTGTGTATGAAGTTGTGCCGGCCGGTAAAAGGTCGACAACTACTCATTTTTTGGGTGGGGTGACGACGAACTCATCTGTGTCAGATCCAGAGATCCCGCCATTACCTCTTTGTTCCTATCTTTATACGTAGTGTATTGGGTGGGTTTGCCAGTTTCACTGGATAGCTGAGTGAAGTTATCCTAATTGTTATCTGCAGGTTGTTCTACTAAGTGACTTTTCGTATGTTTACATAGGGGAGGCTCCTTTGATCCGGTGCTCGAAAGGAAGGCTTCCATGACGGGCATACCAGCTCTCTAACATCTTGGTTGACATTTGGCTGGACTGAAACACCACTTTCACAATCCTCAGGCCATTTCCTTTGTAATTTGGTGACCTGTGATGCCTCGAGTCCGATTGCGTTATGACGTTTTTCAGGGACATTTTATCTTAAATGCATCGCCAATGCGCTTGGTCCTGGACTGTCGCTCCGCGCTCAACATAACCCCCAGCCTCGGGAACGCCGTGTACAAGAATGGCCCTAGCCACGGATTCCTTTCGCTATTCTTCCGAGTCATGTTTTGCCAGTTTGCGCTCGCTCTAGGAAATATCCGGGAAGATGCGGATAAAACAAGACTCATTCCGAAGGCGCGGTATCGATAACAGAATAGGTGCTGCTTTACCAGCGGAAGTCAATACAACACGGATAATTCACGGGCCTCGCGTGATCTGTGTCAATTTGTCTGGCTTAACTACTACACCTATGATATCACATATGGAGTTCCACTGGTTCACATCATCGAGTTGTTTCCCTTTTAAAGAATTTGACTTTGACTCTGGAACGTTGACGCAGATTACCGATGGTACACTGTTTAGCTCGGATTTATGTCACCCGCCCAGATGGTCTGCATACAATCGGTGGAGGCTGTGAAAGCACAGCTTCACCTTCTTCATTTACTTTAGGCCCAGTGGGGGTAACTGAAGCTCGAAGCTTCCGGTTGGTTTTGGCGGAAATCATGTTCCATGGGCCAACGCTGTCGACTTTCTTCGGAAGTTTTAAAACAATTTGGAGAGCAGATGATGTCTTGACCGTACTTATTCTATTTGGACTAGTGGTGGCGTATTTGAGTAGCTGGTGGCGTTGACTACTAAAGCCACAGGTAACGCATTTTTGTTGCTATTCCCGGCATTCTTCCGCTGTTTTGTAGAGGCGCCTAATGAGGTCTGAGGTTCGTTCACTGTCAGACTGTCCTCAAATGAATGGACATTGGTTTTCTTCACTTGTTCAATGATTGCCACCAGCCTTTTGTGTTTCCGCGCTCATTCAGCCACAATCTTTACCAGTGGGATAGCCATACATACTACATAGAACCACTATTATGTATCTTCCACTGGCGTTCTGTGGTCTTTGCTCATTTAGGATGAAACCTGTTCCGGTAATTTCCATACTGAACTCCGGTTCGTACATTTTTATGGCACGGAAGAAAGCCACATACTACTGTCAGCCTTTGGTGTGGAATAAAGAGCAAGTTTTGCTTGATTGTGAAAACCCGTTGCGTCATTCCAGCCTTTTCGCTCATTGGTGTGGTAGTCTATCTGTCGCTGTATTTTCAAGGTCAACGCGTTCAGTGCGTGCACAGCTGGCAGACTAGGATTGAGCGCATTGATGGTTTGCTCGTTACGCTCTGAGGTTTAAATAAAGCGAGTAGGCGATGGAGACAAAGTTCGTTTAGCGGTGGACAGCTATGGTTGAAGGCTCGTCGTATAAATCTCTCAATTGGCTTTCGTTTAAAACTTCTAATACTGATTTGTGGTCTGGGGTTCGGAAAATTCCTCTATTCCCACGGGAAGGGCATAAAATCCGCAATGTTGAACTTACAGATGATCCACACTAGTTAGATCTGAGAAATGGAAGACACTAAAGAGCACTGATGAGGCCGGATCAAATAAGTGTATGTACACGTATGTATGATGAGTGCTGTCTCAGTAAATTGGCTTAGAGTACGAGGCCGGAGATTTTACGTCCACGAGGTGCGTCGTTCACAGGAAACCGGTGTCCACGATTGACCTGGGAATTTATATGGATCGGAACTCTTGAATTCCTTGGGTATAAACTATAAATAAAACTGATTGGTCTTGCCATTTTGTGCGCGAAGAAAACGCTCTTTCTATCCTACGCACACCTAGCATGCGGTGCGTTATTACCCGTACAAAAAGCTTATCATTCCTTATAATTGAACCCAATGTCTTCCATAATATACACACACCGGTGACTCTAGCAATGTGTAGAGCATCGGGTTTTTATTCTTGACTGGCATTTCGAGAGTAAGAAGCTACACAGATACCCTTAAAATTGTTAATCGGACAAAACAAACGGAATGATTGTGTTGCTGCTTCAATGTGACACTATGAAAACAGCGTGAACGACATGTAGGCATTGTGGAGGCACATGTTAACTCTGAAACTGAGCAGTGTATCACGAGTTGAAAAGAATCAATTTGTGAAATAGTACACTAGGTAAAATCGATAGCTTGGTCAACTCATTCACTGAAGTACGCATTGGCAAACCAATTCATGCAACACGGGTAAAGCTATACGTCCAAAGAATTGAGTACGGCCAAGTTTACTGCACCGGTTGCTACACGAAACAATCTGATGCACTTTGTAAGGAAGTGCATCACGTCCGTCACAGCCCACCGATTTGCAGACTAAGACCGTGCAGCACAATAGCTGGAACACCAATGAAACTGAGAGCGAAATGGGCTTACAGTAAATCCATTGTCAATGACGTAATGTGAACACGGTACACATAGATGGTTTTATCTACGGTATTACATACCAGAAATGCTATCGATTCAGTCAGACTCAACGTGCCCAAATGTTCAAAAGAAAGCTGTTGGAAGATGCAAACAACAGGCGTACATCTGCTCCACAGCCTTCTATCACTTTTAGTTGCCATAACGTTCAGAATACCCAATATGGAATCTAAGCGTCGCTGCATTTTTCTGCTTCTGTTACCTATTCTAAGAGATTTCGAGAAGTCACTTTATTCCAAAAAACCTGGATAGGCTGCAGTTCGTCGCTATCTTTGGACGCAATCCGCTTTTGATTAGCTCATTGAAAGCACAGCATAGATCTACGTAGCCACATACGAGTGCCTGAGCGCAATGCACTTCTACCTACCAATAATGATTTTGAGCTCATGGTGTTTCGCAAGCTATCAAATAACATATGCACGAGTTGTTCTAGTAAACAAGTAGCTCCGAAAATAGATGCAAGTAGATAAGTGATAAGGTCACGGTCCAAGCTGCCAGCAGCACAAAGGGCAATATCAGATCGTAACTCGAGTTGTCAGCATGGTGTTGTGTAAATCTAATATATCGTAGACTCACCTTCAGATGAGATATCCATAACCACCTACAGCAGCATCTATCCGATCTTCCTTCATTAGAAATAAAGAGTGCAGTGCCCAGCAACTTGCTTGATAGATATAGTCTACCCCGAAAGTTTAGAAGTTGGGCATACATAGCAGACTCGAGCGAACTGCTAACATGTACGCAGAATTCCACATGTGGGAGGTGTGGATAAACTAGTCACTGAAGATTGTGATGTGCGTGGTGAATCCTAGGCCCAGGGCCATTATAGTGCTGACTCCACGTGGCCTAGTACTCTTGGTAGACGAAATTGCAAAATGGAGTGTACCCAACTGGCAGCATTACTTAAATAGCTGTCCATTGATACGATGGACTCCTGTAAACGTATGTTTTCAACAGCATGTACCTGGGGTGGAATAGACTGTGAAGGAGGGTAAAGGAACCGACAGTGGATTTGCTTCACAGAAATGAGATGAACGCATATAGCAAAGGTATTTTCCAAGCAACACATCATAATAACTACATTTAAGGTTGGAACAGCTGCCGTCGTAATTCTCCCATTTCTATATGCACTTATTTATCCTCAGCTATAAAGCTTCATCCACAGTGGTGGACGATAAAAGGGTTAGGGTTGCAAGAATCCGACCAATTTTCGCAATATTATGTGTTACGGCTACACGGCTCGCATTTCCAACATAAGTGCTTAGACCTGTTGACTTGGAAGAATATGGAATATGGCAATGCGATATTATAGGTGAAATCACAAATAAATAGCAGTCATCCGTACTCATTGCCCCACACTAAGTCCAGCCTCCTTCAATATGCAACGTATCATCGCATGTACTGAAGGTGATAAGTTACAGCAGGTATATTGTTAGGTTAATATAGGGGTGCGAAATGGCAGTCGGCATCCGTTTTTAGATGGGATGGGTTGATCATGACTCCTCTAAAACCAGGAAGCAACCCGGTTAACCCAAATATGATTGAACCCATTGTACCACACAAATGGCTAACTTGAATAGGTGAACAGATAAAGAAGTAAAAACAATCATACAGTTACGGCAGAAAAAGATAAACCAGAAATCATTAAGATAGTGTTCCCTTTAACGGTCCTTGAAACAGTCGGGAAAGTAACAGGTAAAAAGGATCTTCAAAGACTATTTAACTTATTGAGTATAATCACCAGGAATTAAAAGGGAATATTGGGGGATGTAGCCCAATACAGGCAATGCAATAGGTCAAGCTTTGATTTATTCTGTGCACCACGACAGGAGTATAAAAACGAAACATCTGCTTCAACATTTGTGAAACTTTTGTTTGTGGCGGTACGGAATATTGCAGGAAGATTCAAACAACTAAGTTACCCATAACTGATTCCAACTATTCATTCAGATATGTGTAACGTACCAGCCGACAGGCGTGTGATAATCGCGCTCCATTCCGTACCGTCTTTATCTGCTTTCTTACAGCGTTGTCACCGTTTGGTCATCCAAATCGCATCTACTAGCACCATTCACTAAGTCATCATACATGGAATTATCGTCCATGAATCATGGTTGTATCAAAACTCTGAAGCACCCTAGCCATCCCAATTTTAAGTACGGTGTTAAGCAAGACCAGTATAGAAGAAATTGTGCTTATTTTTGCTGGCTTTGCATGTGGATATCTTTCAGCTTCAGATACAAAAGCCAGCCCATCCGTAGACCCAGCAAGCAACACAGAGCTTAGTTACCTTACCAACAAGTGGAATGAAGCTATTGCGCATACTTTCGGCGTGAAATTTAAAAAAGTGGAACGTTGATTTACCTTACATTACGTGCGAAACACAAATGTGCACATCACAATGAACATGGACCACTCGAAGCGCAAATGTGGCCTATGTGCTATAGTCATCAACAAAGGGATTAGCGTAAGCTTAAGGACTACAAGTCTGCCTGGTAATCCGAGAGCGCGGATTCAAGTCTGCTTAGGAGATCGAGCGACACGTGATGTTTCCTTAAGCCACATGCAACTGATTTCGGCTTTGCGGCAGAGAAGCGTCGGTACTGCGTACCGGCGTATCGCTGAGGCCCTGCACGTATTTAAATGCTCTGTGGCATTTCATGCTTAAAGAATGGATTAAATCTACTCAAAACTAAGTAGCAAAGCAGCAAAACGGAGGCGTTTTGTTTCTGCTAGGTGCGTGAATCCATCTCGGTCTTTAGATGTTTTATCGTTTTGTTGAAAAGAAGAAGAATACCCGACAGTAACTGTTGGGCATATGTGCACCATAGATACACCTGTGTAATCAAATAAAGCGATGCATGTGTCTCAACTTACATCTATATATTTCTTATACAGGTAAACGAAGGGAACTAGGTTTCCCAAATTATTCGCAGCGTCTCAGTCTCCAGCAGTCCCAACGCAGCTTACTTCACTAGTTGGACTAGTCATCTGAAAATTGCTTGCTTCTACTTCCCCCATGGGTTGCCACAATTGGGACACAAAGCTCCAGGCAGTCCTCAGAAAAAAGCACCTAACATCCTACGCATAATTTGCTTCCAGGATAACGCCACAAAAGACCCTATGACCGAACTTGGCAAAACTCAGATTTTGCAGTATAGATTGCCATCACTAGTGCCGCCCACTTATTCTACAAAAATCAACAGTATCTACCGCCCTTAAGCCAATAACTACCAAGCACAACCATGGGGTCTTAAGTCTTATGTGCACTAACGTTCCCGAATGCGAATCTAATAAAAAGGGGTAAAAGTACAGAAGATCGTAATCAATAAGATTCCATCCGTAGAGACCAATATCTTTGCTGACATCACTATGCTGGTGCATATCTACAGTCTACCCTTGGCGGAATTTGGACAACTGAACACTCTTACATCCGGTTGGTTTGTATCATTGGCAACGAAATGGGCCTATGTGAATCAGTTTTGTGGACGAAGCCAGTCCAAGACTGATCATGTCCCGCCTTAGTCGGCTGAAAGGTTTGATTATCCATTTTCGTCCAAACCTGGACCAAGTAGAAAGGGAGCGGCTCAAGTCTGCCATCATTAAGCTGAAAAGACGCACTTGTGAGGGAGAAACAAACCTGCGTATCATAAATTTTCGGGTGGTTTCCAACAATCTGCGTATCAGGAAAAACAGGCTGCCCACACTTCAAGCACGCCCGGCAGCTCCTGCTGCGGCCTGCAAGTGGCCTTCACAAACGTTTGCAGTATTATGAATAAGCGCGATGAGCTTTGTTGTTTCGTTGCGTTTCAGCGCACAGACGTAGTGGGACTCGCAGAGACATGGCTGCATGCAGAGTTATACACCCAAGAACTTGAACTCAACGATTACTCGTGTTTCCGATGCGATAGACTAAAGAATGCCCACGGTGGTGTCTTACTTTACATCCGGTCTTCCCTGTGTGGGATACTTGTGAGCACCTACCGAAGTGACGATGGTTTGTGTGAGCTACTGTGCTGCTGCATCCGCCAAAGACGCGGAGAACTGCTTGTGGGCGCAATTTGTAGCACCCCCCTGAGTCGTTGTTTGGATTGGCTGCCCATGATTCGAACCCACAAGTGTCGTCCACACTTTCTACTTATGGGCGATTTTAACTGTCTTCCAATACAATGGCCTGATATGCATTTGATGCCTGGATATAGTGAGGTTGAAGCAAAGTTGGTGGATTTGGTACGTGAAACTGGTGCATCGCAACACATATGCCAGCCAACACGCATAACAACACGTTCAACCCTATCCTGTCTCGACCTGATATTAACGAGCTACGAACAACGAGTACGTGACGTTAGGATCCTGGAGCCCCTGGCTACAAGCGACCATTCAGTGCTCATAGCTAATATGGAATTATCTTTGCCGTATTCACATCCGATGGAACCAGCTTACAACTACTGGAAAACGGAATTCGATGGTCTAACTCGAGCCGCGAGCCAACTGGATTGGTCTCTGTCACAAGCTGCATCTGTGGAAGACTGTTGGATATTTATAAAAGTGAGTGTGACATCATTGTGTTCTTAATTTGTGCCATTGAAATGTCGGAAGGCTGGACCGATTAAGTTTCTTTGGTTTGACAAGGAGTATGGGAACTTGGCTCGGAGGCGGCGCAGACTGTGGGACAAATTCCTCCTCTCTGGCTCTGCCAATGATTACGAATGGTATAAAGGTCATCGGAATCTCAGCAACAGTGCAAAAAAGAATAAGCGCTGACATTACGAAGAGCAGCTCGCAATAGCCACGAAGACCGCCCCAAAGCGAATCCTTGCTTACGTGAAGCGACGCATGAAGCCGACAGGTGATGTGCCAGTGCTGGATGGCCAGGATGGATAGCCCCTAACCTCCAGCACTGAGTATGCGACCGCGTTGGCGGCCCACTTCGCTTCCGTATTTGAGAGTGACCAGGTGTCTGTTCCGAGTTCGACGTGTACCGCTTTTAGCGAACTCGATGGTTTGCATGGAGGGTTTGAAGAGGTATGTCAACTACTCGCCAATCTTGACGGCACCAAACCTGCCGGACCTGATGGGCTTCACCCACTGGTTCTCAAGTCACTTTCGGCCATCATCTTTCCTGTCGTGACTGACCTTTTCTACAGGTCGCTCTCCGAATGTTTGTTGCCGGTTGACTGGGAATGTTCGGTGGTGGACCTTATTCCGAAAGACGGCAAACCTAGCAAAGTAGACAACTACAGGCCAATTTGTCTGACACCTACTTTGGCAAAGGTTGCTGAGAAACTCGTGAAGAAGGGATTGCTGCAGTTGCTACAGTCAAAAGATGTCCTGACGCCCGCACAGCACGGTTTTATGCAAGTCCACTCATGCATTACGAACCTGCTTGTGACGAGGCATGAATGATTGAAGGCAATAAGCAAGAGAAAGTCTGTCGACGTGATATTCATCGATTTCAGTAAAGCGTTCGACAAGGTCAGTCATGAGGTTCTCCTTCACAAACTCAGGAAGTGTGGCGTCGGTGGCTCACTGCACCGGTGGATCCGCGACTTTCTTGTTGGACGAAAGTGGAGGGTACAGGTCGACGACCATCTAACTGACTGGTACCCCTCTACAAGTGGCGTGCCTCAAGGCACTGTGCTGGGGCCCACTCTGTTCCTTATCCACATCAACAATCTACTCAGCTTCTCCGGTCGCCGTGTGCCTTGTTTGCCGACGACATTAAGAGTTGAAGAGAAATTGACGCTCCCGATGACTGTGGCCTACTTCAGCAAGACCTCAACCGCCTATCCACATGGCCTGCAGAAGTTCTTCTCCCAGTCAACCCAGCCAAGCCTGTATTTATGAGCCTGGGGAAGGGTGTTGACGGCCGAATCTACACCCCTGACGGCCCACCGCCATATCCCACACCCTCCGTGAAGGACCTAGGTGTACTCTCACGCTACGATTTGAAGTCCGTGGACAACACGAACAGGCTATATCGTAACGGACTGCGCATGCATTGGGGGCTCAAACGTAGCTTCGGCACATGGTCTGAAGAGGTTGCCATTCGCCTCTTCTCTTCCATCATTAGGCCAATGTTAAAGTACGGTTCGCCCGCCTACTTTCCGA
Organism: Dicrocoelium dendriticum; assembly: GCA_944474145.2. Taxonomy (NCBI): domain Eukaryota; kingdom Metazoa; phylum Platyhelminthes; class Trematoda; order Plagiorchiida; family Dicrocoeliidae; genus Dicrocoelium; species Dicrocoelium dendriticum. The sequence continues at coordinate 15,353,010 of OX104071.1, read as the reverse complement.
TTACCCGAGATGAGGCACAAAAGATCGAACGGGTCCAACACGTTGCTACCATGCTCATCCCGAGTTTACGTGGCTTGGGGTACGAAGACCGGTGCTAGAAACTGGGACTCCACACCTTGTCCTACCATCGGGTTCGAGTCTATCTCATTATGACCTACCGTATTCTACATCCCGATGAATTCCTAATGCTAAGGCCAATGTTGCACTTACGAGGGCCATGCAGCACACGCGGACACAGATACAAACTTGTCGTGCCGGGTGTGAAACGTATCCCCCCCCCGCTGTGCTTCGAACGGAGAGTGGTAAACATTTGGAACAGTTTAGCTGAACCTGTGATGGAGGCAACCTCTGTGCAGCAGTCCAACACGTTGTTAGTTTTATATTTTAACACTATTCGCTTCAGAGAACGATTGCACACTTACGATGACATCACATCTGTGTCCTGAAGTATCGTGAGTTAAATATTTTAAATGTTACCTGAGAACGACAACGGTATTCACGGCTGACAACTTTTATAACGTATTTCACGATATTTCGAAAGAGTTATACAGTATTCATTTCTGAATGCTCTATAATACAGTATTCAGTATTCAATCTTATCAGCTTTAAAACCAGGCTGGTCGCCTCTGTTGAATGGGTGGTTTGCACACTTTTACCAACGTCTTGATGAAACATTTGCTACTCCTGACGGCGTATTGTGTGTCAATGCTCATACTGTTTTTCCTCCGCCTTTGCGAACTGCAGTTCTGACCGATCTTCATTCTGGCCTGAGACTGATGCTGATCTCAGTCAGACTGCATCAAGATACGGAGGCTGTCGACACAAGGTAGCAGCTCAGCCATAGAAATGGACTTCCTGTCTAATTGCGTGTGAAATCTGACAGCCTGTCTACATTGATAAGTTTGGTACGTTAATTCAGAACTATTATGCCCTTGTAATCATTGCTGCTTAATCGAAGTGGCCTGAAGTATTCATGAAGTATAAAGCAAATGCCAACTTTAGTATCCGTTCCATAACAAAAGTATTTCGTTCCGAATGTGTACCTTTGGCTGTTGTGAGTGATAATGGTTCACATTTCAATACATCGTGTGTAACGGTTTGGTTGCGGAGCTTTGGTTGTTGTCACCTCTTAACTGCTTCCATACATCCTTGATCCAAAGACTTGGCTGAAAACTTTGTTGGCACTTTGAAACGTGCAATAAGTTTACGTGCTCCAGCAACATTTGGGGAACTGAATCGATGCGTTGATAAATTCTTACATTACTGTCTACTAGAGGACAGACACCTACTAAAACGTACCAATCCCGACCACTTCGTTCTAATATGCTCGGGTTGAGCACTGCCGTGTTATCTTATTTCATGGGCAGTGATTTCCGACCCAGCTCTGGAATTGTTGGGAGTAATGTCGGAAGACTTATGGCGCAGATATTGGACCTGGATGATTTGTCTATGCAAAATCGTCATGTGGACCAAGTACAGTTCAGAGACCCGGGTCAGTCAACAGAAAGTTTCAGTGCTTCTGAGATAGATACTAATGCACATTTTGCAGATTCCTTTCCAGATACTTAAGACGAGAGTCGACCGAGAAGGTCACGAAGACTGCAGATAAGCCGCAGAATAATTACAAAATACCGAGTTTCATTCGAGCTGCAGTGGATGTAGTGATTGTAAACATTGTACTACTTGACATTTATTATGTTGTATTAATATACTGGATAGTATTGACCGCGTAATCCTCAATTACATTTCGGTTGCTATCCCTCTATTTCGAGCACAGCTCCGAGTGGAGCTATGCATTATTCCAGATTCTAAAGTCACCACTACAGCTCTATGAGCTCCGCCTGAAAATATACAGATGCAGTTTCCACGTCGACGGCAAATGGACTGCGAAACAGCTCGAAATTACCTTTGTGCGTCCAAATCACTAAAGCGCCGTAAGAACGCAGCGTGGATTGAGCTGTTTTTCAGCAAATTGTGGATTTGGGAACATCATAGCGCTGACTTGGGTTAACATTACTTTTCAACAAGGAAAGTAAAATAGGTTACCTTGGTACATTTGTGTTTCTCATAAGCGCAGCTTCACTTGAAATGCTTTCACCGCATCATACGTAGCAGTGATCAAGTAATCCCGTCGCTGGAACTGAAGATTCTAGAGGTTGAGATGAGTGGTTATGTCAGATATAAACGAGAACTCACATTTCCACTTTTCATTGCGCAAAATGTGGAGTCTTTTCCTTCCCTGTCCACGAAATGACAGCGTTCGTTAGTCAGCTAGAAAATTCAAGCGAAAACTTTTCCACGACTAAGCCACCGTACATCTGTACCATAAGATAATTCCCCGAACTCTGAATCCATTTCCTGCAAAAAGACTGAAACTGGCGATGATTTAATCTTTTGGATCGGATGAAGTTGATGGTTTGTGTCACAATGCTCATGACATGTTCCATGTTCATGATAATGCGGTGACATATTGTCAACTCATCAGTACAGACCTCACGCATCTCCAACCGTATCCTTATATTTTGTTTATCTATCTCGCCGCACATCGCCCATGCTCCCTGTTGTAAGTCCAAAAACTTTGTCCCAAAACAGGTTCATGCCAGTTACACTTTGACAAACGTTGCAAAAATGTCTTTTCCAGTATTTGTCCCGTGCATGGATTTCATGTCCGATATTACTTCTGTGGCATTCAAACTTCGCGGATGGAGCTGGCGAGCTGTGTAGTGTCAATCGTGTCACTACTTTCGTCGACAGCAAGGGAATATGCAATGAAGTCTGCTTTTTCCATCGGTTGTGTTATCACATGAGTGGTCATCTCACAAACGCGATCAACAACCGTTCTTCTGCTAAGGCTTACATGTGCAAACATCTGCGTTTTGTGTGGACACATGAGGCCACACACTTTCGTCGCGCAGCTCTTCAAAATCTCCTTCCGTAAATAGTAGCGCTGATTTGGCGATCTCCATTGCCACAATAAAACTTGCTTTCACAGCAGCTTCACTCTGTGAGTTTGCTCTGGTGAACAACGTCTGATGTGATGTTACATTCCTGTTTAATTTTTCTACCTTCTGCTCTGCATTTAGGCTTTTAAAATTGTTTTGATGTTGTCTTTTCTCCCAGGGCCATTAAAAATGTTTGTCGAAAACTTCTCGCGGGTCAAACATAATTGTACACCGAGCCAGATGTGGCCCGCAAGCCATGAGTTTGACACATTTAGTTTAGGGAAAACAAATGGGCAAATCAACCCAGCCGGTTCGTTGCATAACGAGAGCCTCACAAAGCGTATAACTAAAATATGCATATCTACGAGAAGAGTGGAGAAAAATGGAAAATAGGTTGGATGCATGGCGTTTGGGAGATGCACAGCGCTCTACACGAGAATACCTCGGCCCTCAGCAAAACATCCTTGAATATAAACTGAGATTAAATGGGTGTTCTGAAGGTTCTGTTCGATAGTTGGAAAATTAAAACATCGTGTCGTAGAATTATGCTCCTACGTAAAATCTGGTATCAATATCCGCAACGCAGCGCTCAAACCGGAACGTGAAGGTGTTTGGAGTTATTGATACACAGAACATACGTTCTTATCAATCGTCAACAGACACAGCCCTCAGTTTGTCCTGACAAAGGCAAATGAGGTCAATCACTAATGCAGTACTTCACTCAACGGCCTATGAGAGAGGAAAGCAATCTGCGATTGACGATTCTCAGAAAAACTCCAGTGACTTTCGTCATGGTTAACGTAACAAACCACACATCCAAATACAAACGAACAAGCGAGCTTCAAAACTAATAATTAAAGGCAACTAAAGCAGGATTATTATGAGGTTGTGTGACTTGTTTCCTACTCATTACGCATCGAATCTGACGAAGAGCTTTATCTCGTCATGCAATCGCGTAAGTAAAGACAACGAAACGACTGACGAACGTATTCGTGACTTCGTTGGTTACTTATAATGGAAAGTCATTTACAGGAAACAGGGATGCGCATCTGAACGATGGCAGCGAATAATGTAAACACTTCGAGGTGCAAATGTGATAGGGTTGGCAGGAGTGCGAGAAGACTTAAGGACCCACCCCATCCACCTATTATGCCCACTAATTTACGCCTAAAGGTGCGGAATCTTGATTTAGATGAGAAAGATAGAAATGTCGAGTGGTGAGCTAATGAATACGATGTTGGACGGGCTAATCGTATGAACAGAGAATAAATCTATCACACGCATGACTGCTGAGTGAGGGTGTAGATTGAGCAGAAACGATAATCCGGCAAGTAATGTCATCGGATTAGAGGTATCTGATTGCTCCTCTACGGTAAGAGGGTGTTTCACATTGCAACAAAACATTCTAATAGCAAAATTCGCCTAATGAAATCGAATACGGTCCTACTCAACCTAAAGAGGAAAAACAACGCAAAATAAATCCAGAACTTAGTTATTCTGAGCAAACTACTAGTCGGTTCACTTATGTGAGCCAAGTGCCCTCGTTGGAAGCTAGTTTAACAAAGTATCCGGATGTAATTCCGGAACGACTCTTAAAGCTCACCAGCAATGATCGAATCATGGATCGCTTAACCCGGTAATGCACGGGAAATGTAAGGCTCTCTTTATCAAATCGGCTGAACCACAAGCGATGTAGTATGACACTAGGGAACATAGGTTAATGGGGACCTATAAAAAGCTGTATGACATAACGGCATCTAACAGATGTAAGATCGGGCACTCCATCGACAGATTTGTCAAGGGTATGAATGGAAATATGAGGGTCAGTCAACTAGCTCGCAACGAGCTCGACGAGTCGTATAACCTGGCTGGAACAGGCGTGCAAACGAAATAGTTCCTCTACTGTAAATTAGAAAAGTACGAACTGACAGACAACCAAGGATGGGACTAAATAGCTGATAATATGGATGATGGGGCATGTCCTTGTTTGGATGATGGTGCAAACACATGTGAGAAAACCATCAAAACTAGGTTGGTACTTCATATTGATTTGTGTTTATGAAATAGGTGCCTCTATTACCATCGAAATGAGTATGGTTTGGGATGTCGAACGAACATGAGAACAAGCAGGTTGACAAAACCCAAAACCGACTCGTTCGACCTTCATGTGTAAAAGGCGCTGCCATATGATTAACCATACGCTCACGTTACATCGGGGGTTCGTATATGCTATCAAGGGCGTACTTCTAACAAGCTGAAATGAGAGCAGCTGAAGACCAACGTAGACAAGTTGGATAAACGGCTTAACAGACTGGCATCATGGCTAAGTAGGTGCTGTGAATTCGAAAAACTACATTCGATAGACTAACCTACCACATAAAGAATGATTACGTAAGGCACTAGCTAGTGAGATAAGTTCTGTATCGACCTGGACGCTTGAGAAAAGTGCACCATATTACCAAAAAAGAGAGTCCTTGTCAAATGTGGTAGGAAATCAAATTGATTTTTTTTCACATCGGCTAGATATGGGAACACAACCATTTTACCGTAGTGCAAGGCCATCAGATAGTCGCCTTTAGTAGTCATCAAGAATCAAATATTAGTTAGAGAGATTCGCTATGTCATTATGTGTCCCCAGCATAACGTGTTCGTCGCATTTGTGACCCCAGCCCAGTAATCGAGAGGCAACTACGGATTCAATTTCAAAGTGAGAGCCCATATTGATTTGACCACCTCTCCTTCCATGCAGACCCAGATCGCGCAAAGAACGCACCTCGCGGGAGCCCGCATACCCAGGGTGAAATGGTAATGCTAAGCGGTACACATATCTTTCTTGGGGGATAAAATAAACGCTCATGCGTTTCCCATTAGGTGTGAGACAACAGCTAAGATATCCTTGGTCCGAGCGGCCCAACAGGGTTGAACGGGGGTGCAGAATTTTAGACACTAGTATTTAAGGCAAGTGTGACGTCGCCGGTGCTATGAGCTGTGCAAAAGCGCCACGAGACTTTGCCATATTGTGTGACCACAATTCTTATTCCACGTAGGTTTAGGTAGCTGCCTAACGAGTTGGATTTCTGAACGACTTTCAGCTGAACCCAATGGGCTCTTTCGAAATGGGCAGCCGGAGAGTATGGTGTGCCCTCTCGACCACATCGACATAACTCCAACTTCTTTCTATTTTCCCTCCCTTATCAACTCTCTTTCCCTCCTTCTGTTGAGCAAGCAGCTGCCTCTGACCTCGCTGCTGCTGTCATCGATAATCATCACTCATCTACTAAACCACGAGTCTCATTACACATTGGTTCTTTGAATGCCCGCAACTTGGGTTAGCTCAGTGAACAAGCAGCACTGACCCTCACTCTTCACTCGGTATTGATATGTGTTGTGTCTCTGAAACACGCATACAATATAACAGCGGTGTGACAAATCTTCAACTCGCCGGTTCTGAACCTTAAGACGATGACTACACTCTACGCGTCTCTGGTGATACGAGACAATAGCGCAAGGTATTTACGGTGTTGGAATCACTCACATCAAACGCGCTGAAGGAAATCTACTCGGCTGGGTATGGGTGAACAGCCGCATGTCTGCGGTTCGACTTCAAATCTCTATTGGAGTTAATAAACACCGTATGAAGACAAAGTGCTTTTTCATATCCTCCGCGTATGATCCCAATTACTGGAGTTCGAAGGGTATCAAAGATGATTTCTACTACCATCTTTCATCGCTTCCCCGCATGGCGAAGAATACTGACATCTTGATTGTTGCTGGTGACTTATATGCCCAAGTGTGTCGTCTTTCAGATTCCGAACAACACCTGTGAGAGCACTTCGAAGTCGATGCATGCAGAAGAGACAATAATGATCGAATCCTGTAACTGTGTGTCGACCACAATCTTTATATTAGCAGCACAGCTCTCCAGTACAAACTTTCATACCGCGTCACCTGACGCCAACCGAATTCCTCAATGACTACGCAAATTGACCATATTTCCATCAAATACAGGTGGCGCACATCAGTTCATCACTGTCGGTCGATTTAGAGCACATGCTTGGATTCCGACCATGCACTGGTGTGCGCACCATTGGCGCTCAGTCTTCTTGCTTCGAAGAAGTGCCTATCTTCTAATCTTACCTGTGACTTGAACTCGCAGTCTGAAGTTTATCAATATTATAACGAACTGGTCTAAAACAGACAGTGATGAATGTGGTTGGTGAGCCGAAGTCGGACTGAGATCGTCTCAAGTGTGTTATGAAGAATGCATTTGACACGCTGTGCACCCAACCTGAGATATCCTAAATGTGAATGGTTCGCTGAAGCAATTATCAATCTGATCGAAGTGCGTAAATGGGCTCCGACGGGCGTATCTGTGACTCCCTGGAACAACGTCTGACAAGGATTCTTCGTGTTGACCGCGAACGTTGGTGGATGGCAAAGACTTGGGAGATGGAGAAAGCCAGTGCAATTGAAAACAGCCGATTGCTATTTCACCTCATCTGAAACATGGGTCCGAGAAAGTCATCAGTTCGCGTGACAAGAACCGAGAAAGATGGCTGTTGCTTCACTGTCAGTCTCGTCAGTTAACCTGTTAGGCACAACATTTTGAGGAGCAGTTCAGCAGGCCTGCCGCGACATTGCCGTTTGCCGAATCGCATGAGCTTACGTGAGAAGTTGATATCCCACCTCTCACTTTGGAAGAGATTCAATATGAGCTTTCGGTGTCGAAATGAAACAAGACTCCTGGACTCGAGGATTTTCTCCCATCTTTGCTGAAAGATGGTGGTGACTATTTGTTTAACGGGCTTACTTCTCTTTCTAACATAAGTTAGGATAATGAAGAAGTGCCTTCAGACTGGCGACTATCAACTGTCGTGCCCATCTTCAAGAGAGGTCCCCGTATTTGTGCGAAAATCATGGACGCATTAGCCTTATTTCTATTGGCTTAATACTTCTCACGAGTGTCATTCTGTGACGACCTACTGGTCCCTGTGAGGACCAAATCACTGAAAGTCAGACTGGCTTCCACCCTGACCCTTGTCGCACAAACCACATATGTACTCTTCGCCAAAGTTTGGAGCAGAGACACACATACAGACGACCGACTATGCTGGTTTTCTTTGATTTGAAAGCCGCCTTCCATTCTGTTGATCACGCCAGTTTGTGGGACTATCTATCCATGAAGGGCGTGCTAGCTACACTTTACATTCTGAGGTCCCTCTAACGTGATTCCCGAGGTCGTATAAGGGTTTACGGGAAATTCCTCCTAAATGCTTCACTACAAGTGGGGGTCGCCAGGGTTGCCTTATATCTTCCCTCTTCAACTTCGTTATCTAAACGATCAGGGATGACTCGGTTCTTTCAGACTCTACCAAAGTGGAAGTTCTGCCAGGTGACCAACTGACAAACCTGGAGTAAAGGAACTGCAGTTCTCCTTGGGTTTGATGCATTGGCTATACGAACATCACTGAACAGAATCGCGTGTAACGCTGCACGCTTCGGTATATGCTTTGCACCTTCAAAATGCTAGTGCAGGATTGGACCAACATACCTCTGGTTTTAGCTATCACCGAACAGCCAGTAAAGTGGTGGATCGGTTCACTTACCTTGGCAGTTGTGTCACCTCCGGTGGTCACACCGATGAGGAAGTTACTTTGCGTATAAGCAAGGCCTGTGACTTTCCAGTGACTTAACTATCTATGAAGACGGCGGGACAATTAGCATGGCAGTGAAAGACAAGGTGTATAACCTTGCGGTAAGGCCAGTCTTACTGTACAGATCAGAGACCTGGCCAGTTCGCGCCGAAGACATTAAACGCTTACCTGCGTTTGACCACTGGTTCTTGCGGAGTATTGCTCACGTCTAGTGGGAACACCGGGTGAAAAACGCTGAGGTTCGCCAGTTGGTTATTGACAAAAAGCCTTCCGGTGCCTCATTCGAATGTTTGCTAAATCATAGTCGCTTACGTTGGCTAGGTCACGTTCTCCGCATTTCCGTTAATCGGCTTCTTCGGTGTGCATTATATGCCGTGGCTGCCCCCTGTTGGGCGAAACCTCAAGGTTGCCAGTCTATGACGTGGTATCGGAGCATGAAGAAACCGACTGAGAGACTTGGTCAGGCTGATGCCTTCCGTCCTTTTGGATGGGAGCCACGAGTCGGTCCACACCAATTGTTAGAGACCTTATCGGACATGGCGAGGCCAGGAAGTTATTGGCGTTCCTGCATTTCGTTGCTTGCATCAAATTGTTATTTTACATTCCATGCTGATTGAACTAACGCATATCTTACTAGCTTCTAGTTTCTTTCCATCCTATTTGCATCTAAACCCACCGTCCTAACGTTATTCTTTATAGTTATTGTTACAGTGAGTCGTAGATCCATCGCACTTCGGTGTTCGAATCATAATTGTTCAACGGAACTGCACCCCCCGAAAAATGAGTACGTATGGTCTGTTACCATTATCCAATCTGCTGTGTGGCACTGTAGGTGCAAAATCACCGCTGAGTATAGCTCAGTGGAGCATTTCGGTACACAAATCAAAGCACCACGTTAAATTTCCCTTTCGATGGAGATTGCTAGGTAAGTGTGGAAAAGTGTGGATTACTTACTCAAGATAATTACGTGCAAAGAAAATTATATCTTCGTAACGCTTTGTACAGCTAAATTAAGATTATCTCCGAAGCTGATAAGCAGCGTCTTGGATATGCTTAGATTCACTCATCGTTATGAGGTAATTCGATTATCAGCGTAGGATGTAAGAAAACCAACGGGCTCTTGTCTAACTACGCACAACAACCAAATATCAAGACAAGCAAAAATGTAAGGAAACTGAATGTATTCTTTAATCGATGTAAAGTTATAATGAAAAGTGGTAAAAACAACAGCATCAGCATAAATAACGCTTTGATTCTTCGTGGATCCAATGCAGTTCGATGGAAAGGAATGATTTGAACGGTTGCGGAAAATGGTGAGCTCAGAATTAAAATCACGTACTGATCAAGCGATATCACTCGTCATGTCCGAAGTATGTCTATCAGGGGTAACCGAGTCAAACAAAGCATCAGATTTGAGAGAGTAAACTCATTTCGCAGCTATTCGATCCATTTATCACAAAGCTGAATGTCCAAACGAATGACAATCGCTGATACATGTGACTGCAAATTTGGATAAATGATGGATCGTACTATGGACGGAGTAGCGAGATGAGATTCGCTGCACCAGAATTAATCACCCGCGAACGTCTAGTATCATCATTCGCCATGATGAAAAGGATTCCGCAATTGCTAGTTCGCAAAATCGATCACCTTGCTGAGGAAAATGAGGAACCAGGACTTTAAATAGTCTTTCTTGTTTGTCAAGTGCTTTCCAATACGTGCGTTAAGTTACCAGGTAACAGTTAGTACTATCCAATTCAAGGCCACATTTTTTCATTGCGAAGGGAACAATAGTGAGAGCTCATTTCAATGAAAACTGGACCAAACGTTTCCGCAAATTAATGTCGGGATAATTGTTCTGTGTGTGGATGCTGAACATGAACATGGCAACCAAAACGCAGCAGTGACTAGCAATTAGGTAACCCGCAGAAATTGTTAACATCAGCAGATGCATGGTGAATGTTTTCATACAAAATGTTAGAATCTATAAAAAACAAGTCATAGTCTGCTTCTTCGGTTGCTTTGCCTTTGTGTTGTACACTCGTTAACGAGCATCTTTGGTGAGTGTCCTGCAGTAGTCAGACCTCATGGTGGTGGGCCATTTTTCTGGTATTTTTGTTTCATTATTGCGATATCTTGGTGTAAGCATTCAGCCTATTCATCACCGATCATAGTTCGCTTTTTAGGGAAGAATTCAAGATTTACATGATGAAAGTGGATCATTAAAGTATAAGTCAGTCAGGCTTCGGGTACTTCTTCTTCAACATGCCTTTCACTAGTTCCTATCACTCCCGAGAAGGGTAGTAGACACTGGGTGAGAAGAATTACACGCTCGTTTCACATCACCCTGCAGCAATTTGCTGAGCCCGCCCATTTTTGTTTAGCTCTCGAATCTGAAGACACATATAAGCACCGTCGTTAACCCTTGCTTCGTTGAGTCAAAGAAATTTTTCACGTAGTTATCGGGATTCTGATGGGGTCCGGTACACGGCTTTCACGAAGTTCTTCGTCAAATCTATTTCGACATGTAGGAGTGGCAGAAAGATTTTGTGAAACTCGACCAGAGCTGGATGATGGATATTCTTCTTTCCAGCCGGAAAAGTTTTACTGGAACTCCATTCCTTCCATAATTAGTGTCAACCTATCGTTCTTTTACCCAAGAAACAGCAGTATATTTTATATCAAAGCTGCTGCTCCATTAAAAGGGTATCTACCTTCAAATGCACACGGTAACCATGTTCGATGTACTCAGCGGAATATAACATCTGCTTAAGTTTTCGTATGTCCAGGTAGGACGGTGGATGAGGCTAGACTTGTCTACGTGGAATACACCGAAAACTGCTTCCGAATCCAGTGGAATGTCCCACCATATCCCTACTAACTAGTAGAAAATAGATTTGGCAACTCTACTAGAGCCTTCGTCGGGCGCACGAGTTTGTGCAGAAGGGCATCTCGGATAGCATCGGTAGAAATGACACACCAGAATATCATGCGCAGTCGGAATAGTTTTTCAGTACATCGAGCAAGGGTGATAGTAGGTCAGTACCATCCGATCCGAGGTTTAACTCCTTAAGAGCTAACAAAGTATCCCAAGCACAGACTGATAGACTGAGGGTCGCTACATTGTGCACCTTCAGCCGGTCTGATTTTTTGGCATAGGTTACCAATGCTATGCGTTTGCTCGGATCACCCACACCATGTCGCCAGCTCGCGCGTATCTCCTTGCGCCTAAACCACACCAAAAACAATGCAAATCGACGGCTGTTGTTTCGGTTTCCCAGTACTGCACTTAACGACCATTGGACGCTGGTGAGTCAACACCTTCTTGACCACACACCTACAGATTTATGGCGAGAGATCAACATCAAAAGCGTTATTTGGTATACTCCGGGAAACTCGAAAAAAATAAGCGTTTAGTACCTTTCCTAGATGTCGCAAGAGCAACTGACACGAGTAGATGTAGGCTGCTTATCGGTTTGCACAAATTCGCCTCTTTCACCTACTTCCTGTCAAGAACCTCTTATATCCAGGAAGCTCTCTTGTAGATACACTAACGCTCAAGGCTTACTTCGCAAATTTTCCGAACTGCGACTCCGTGACTTCATCATGCTAACGAAGACATGGTCACTCCCCGAGATAAGTGACATCGAGATCGCACTGGCAAGCATGTCCGTTGCGCATGCCCAAATAGCTGGGGATCTATGCATTCAAGATCGCGTGAATCACACGATCTTGAACATACGAGTTGACATGCTGATGGAGAATTTTAACCTCCGGAGAGTAGCAGTCAACCGGAAAATGAAATGGGGACAAAAAGTACTGAGACATTGCGGAAGACGCTCTGATCAAGGCAGTCGTCCCACCGACAATGAAGACAACTGTCAGGATTGCAGGTCATGCTCAGACTCTCTTCTTCCGATGAAGCAGCTATCTCAAGAGGAGAGGTAGTAGGGCGGATCGATGCACTTCTTGGAGGAACTAGTCATCTCACCGTAGATAGGATCGATTGACCATACATCTACCACGGATTGCTTGCTAAATTACGTGTGAGCGAAATTCTAAACAGGAGAATTCTGAGTCGACAAAATACGGAACAATTCCGGACTAATAAATTATGATAAGAATTTGGGTTGAAGGTACAGTGTTTTGTTCTCGTTAACAGACTTTCTCACGTCAATGTATTTATCTTCAGATATATCGGTTAGACTGAAGTTTATGGAAGCCTGATTGGTAGACAAGTATAACAGTTAGCAGTCAGTAAGAAACTAATGCGTAATGAATTGTTGAATTTGTGCTTTTAGGGAACGGTTTTGACGGCACTCTGGCATAGTAAGTGGTATGGGAGGTTGTCTTAAAATTCAAACACGGTGGAGCGATGTACTTTCAGAGTACCTGGCTTCTAGCTAATCACTAAATGCGGGTGGTATCACAGATGTGGGTAAAACTATGGGATGCACTAAAGGTCAAACTGTGGTAGACACCCGTGCGACAAAATCAAATTTGACCGACATGGCTATTGCACGAGGAAGGATTTAACCCACAGTGACAGAAAAAAGAAAGACGGAGAAAGAATGCATCTGAGGAGTGTACTACACCGGGAGAAAAGGAGGCAGTAAGCCATGGAAAAAGGCTATCTAACAGAAGTCAAGGCTAACGTTAACAGGTAACTTGTAACAAGGAACAAAAAGGAAAACAGTCTTGAGAACACAGTGTGGGATAGATACATAGTCCTTGTGTGTCCGCCGAAAGAGTTAAGCGGCTCCTAATCAACCTGCCATTGTTTGAAGAAATCATTACCCTTATCGTCCACAACAATAAAGGCGGGAAAGTCCTGCACTTCAACGCGCCAGACGGCCTCCATACCTAAAAGTAAAGAACAAAGAAACGGGTCAGTGTGCACTCACAAGTAGAAAGTACAAGTTATCGTGGGAATGCTAATTCAAATACATGAAATAGGCCCGTGCGCCCAGAAATCCACTCAGGCATAGCGATTTCAAAGGCATGTGGAAGCTACAAAATCATGACACAACCATCACTATTGGCCAGTGCTGTCATCAGTAGAAATAAAACTGCCAGCTTATTTAGGCTCGGTGGCAGGCGGGTGCCTGCCATGGAGCAGAACGTTGCATTTGGAGAAAAAAACGTCACGCCTTAAAGCTATGTTTCGAACAACAAGCGGTTTGAAATGAATTTCATATTCCGGAGATCCCAACCGTGTAATGCACGATTTTATTAGCACAATCTCAGTCAGCCGCGCGAATGCATGAAAGCTCTACGTCAGAACCCTGAAAGTCTCCTACAGTGCTCAGTGGGAAACTCTCAAACGAGAATTTAACAGAAACGGGGACACAGAGAACTCTGGTTACATCGTTAGTCCGAGTCCGGAGCAAAGAGGTATTGCCATAAGCTCATATTCAATGCGCAAAGTATGAAGTAAATTTATCGGGCACCCTACTGTTCCAGGAAACGCCATATGGCAGGCCGATCAACCAAGTTAGACGCAGTACAAATGCCTAAATAGGTGAGAACGGTATGTTGGACGTAAAAGCGACCATGTGCAGGGATTTCGTGGAGCGTAAACATGTGGTCCCACATCATTGATCAGGGCTTAAACTAGCATGCCATTTAAGGGTTTGTTTTTCCCGAAAAGAGATTGGTCTGTGGAGTAGGATGGATGTTAACATGTTGACGGCGACGGACATTAGAATGTTTCCTCTGTGAGTGGTACATAAAGTTAGGGTTCGCCTTTTGGAAATTGGGAATAGAACTGACTCCTTCTAAGAGGACAGAACCTAGTGTGGACAACGAGTTTTGATAGCCATTGCTTCACCGCCGTAGCTGAAAGGTTCCTGAAGCCTTGAATCTCAAAGCAGACCGCCACGGTAAGTTTTTCTAGGGAAACTGCCCACAAAAGAAGACGGAGGAGGCTAACTGGACTGAGAGTGGAAGTGCTCGGCACAGTGGTTTATGATTTTAGGTAATTTAGTGGTTAATGATCTAGCAGACGTTAAGGTGTCGGTCTCACCGTCAGGCAACATGCTGAAGGCACTCTAATCGACGGGACACTAGAGAACAGCTGCATATGTGCAGTTCGACTTCGAACTTCTATGGTTTTATTAAGCACCGTATGAAGACAATGAGCTTCTCCATCGATTTCGTTTATGTTCCTTCTGACAGTAGGTTGAAGAGTATCAAAGACGATTTCTAGCAACTTGTTTCGTCTCTTTTCCGTATGGCCAAAAATACTGATATCGGTGGGTCGTCTTTCTGACCATGCTCTAGTGTGCGCACGCCTGATTTTCACTCTTCCTGCTTCGAAGAAGCGCCTAACTTCTAAACCTCGCATTGATAACTTGTACTCGCAGTCTACAGGTTAACATTATCATGATGAATTGGTCCACCAATTTTCAGTGACGAAAATGATGGTGAGCTGAACGTTGACTGCAATCGTCTCAGCTGTGATATCAACAATGCTTTTGACGCCTGCTGTACACCCAACTTGTGATGTCCTAACAGTAAATGGGTCTCTGAGGCAGTAATCAGTTTGATCGAAGCATGGAAACAGATTCCAACGGGTCATGAGTTTCGGCGTGCCCGCAACGCCCTGAAACGACGACAGACAGGGTGTCTTCGAGTTGGCCGGGCAAGGGCCCTTGAGATGGAGAAAGTCAGCGCCAATGGGAATCGCCAAGTGCTATCCCATCATCATCATCATCATCCTCATTATACATGTCAGCTAGAGATGGTAAAACACCCCCGCTATTGTACCGCAATACATAAAGGAAATACATACATACATACATACAATACATAAAGGAAAAATAAATACGACAGTTGAATGGCAGCTGAACTACCAGCAACGGATAGGCATCGTTCCGGTAAGCTACCAGCCGGCTACTAGGCAAAAAGAAAAAATTATTATGTTTTACGCTATGAGATAAGATCGTAGGTGGAGGGGGAGGCAAAAGGGATGGGGAGGGACAAAGAAACTCACAGCAGGAACGCCCCTGAGGTCGGCTCCTTGCCATATCAGCAAGTGTATCCAGGTGAAGATGTGGTCGATGCAGCCACGACCCCGACGAAACCCGGCTTGCTCCTCACGAATCTGGATTTCACGAGCGCCAGTCAGTCTGTGGAGAATTATGGACGCGAGTAATTTGCAGGCGATGGAGATCAGACTGATGCCTCTATGGTTGCCGCATTCCGAGCGCGAGCCGCCTTTGAAGATGGGAACAATAACGGAGCGGCTCCAGTCGGTTGGGACAGTTTCCTTCTCCCACAGTTTCACTAGTAATTCATGCAAAGCATCAACAAGAGCAGAGCCTCCAAATTTGAAGAGGGCTGGAGGAAGATCATCTGGTCCCGCGGCTTTGTTCAACTTCAACAGTCCGTTCTCACGTTCGACTTCTGAGCGAGAGGGTGGATCCAAAGGGACAGCCCACGGAGCGGGGCGATCAGTGACCGGCGAATCGAACAATTCTTGCCGATTAAATTGCTTTTCAAAATGCTCAGCCCAACGCTCCAGACGTTTTGACAAATTGTGGATAGGCAGTCCACTCTCGTCACGTATACTTTCACTAACACCAGGTCTCCTGCTGCCCGTTCCCCGTATCAGACGGAATAACTTACGATGGTTGCCATGGGCAGCGGCCACTTCCATCTCTGACGCACGATGAGACCACCAAGATTCGCGGTCTCACTTCAGGCTAGCACGGAGTTTTGTCCGGAGCTCTTTGCGAGTTTCATTGTGCTCACTTCCAGCCGGGATTTGCCGGCGAGCACCTATAAGTTCCAGAGACTGCGAAGAGACCCAATGTCCATGTTGTCTATTAGACATACCACATGAGGATTTGCCTGCTGCTAGTAAGGTCTGGCGAACATGTGACCAGTGACGATCAATTGTCTCCTGTGAGCGCTTGCTCAACTCGCATGTTAGCGTACTTCGATACGCATTCAGAACAGCTGGTTTTGTCAGTTGGCTGGTGTCAATACGCTCACAGCCTCATCGTGGGCGTCCGCCAAAACGCATCCGCATGTCAGCACATACAAGTGCATGATCGGTGTCCACACATGTGCACCAAATCGAGCGACAATTCTGGATGCAACCTCTCCATCGGTAACTTATCGCAATGTGATCGATCTGCGTGCAAGGCTGCTTCCAGGTTGGTGGGCGCCAAGTCACCCTTCGGCGGGTGCTGTGTCGGAAATTAGTGCTCGCAAGAAATAAGCGAGCATCTTCACACAAATGAAGTAACCGCTCACCGTTATCATTACGGGAGCCTACACCGTGTTGACCGCCCAGATGCAGTTCATCAGTGGACAACTTTCCAACTTGTGCGTTCATATCCCCCGCCATCACAACAGTGTCCGTGCTTCTTCTGTGGCGAAGGAGCTGGGTCAGTTGGCGGTAGAAGTCGTTCTTTACCGAATCATCGCTACAGTTTGTGGGCGCATAGGCAGCGATGATGAATAGACACCTGTTGGTCCCACGTGACTTCGAAGCTTTAAACGAGCCAGCCAATCGGACGGTACACATCCGGCTACTGATTGGAATCCAATCAACCAGGGCAGCTTCAGCCCGGGGACTCAGGGCAATACCAACACCGGCTTGGCCGGTGCTCGAAGCTGCATCGTCACCGGATAGACGCAATGAGAAAATACTTTTCGCATCACCTGAAGGGGATCGCAGAGTGAGCACAGTGCTCGAGTCTTGCAGGCGGGTCTCTTATAAGCAGCAGATATCGATCGAGAGGGTCTCCAATGTTCGGGCAAGTGCTGCCTGTTGACCGATTTGTAGCAGTGTGCGTACATTAAGGCATGCCAATCTGAAGGAGGATCGAGGGCTCCAAATGGAAGCTGATGAACTGGATTGGACCGCTTGGTTGGACATAGGCTCGTCGACAGGAGAGGAGTGACGCTCCGCGTCCACGTGTGAGTTGAAATTAGAAGGTAAATGCCTAGCAAAGCATGTTGGGGGAGGGCCAAGAATCGGGGGGTTGAAAACTGGGGGGATATAAGTGAAGTTGGAATGGGACGGTAAGATTGAGAAAGCGTAAGAGGGGGAATAAGAAGACGGGAAGGCTTGAGCAGTAGCATCCAAACCCCTATCCACCCTGCTGGATGCAGCAGATAGGGCACCGTTGATTATCCCCTGCGGTGGCCAGAGCATCAAGAAATTGTTTGACAAAGGATTCATAGTATTGCGTGGGCAGGATACTGTCAGGTTTCCCAGGCCTAGACAGGAGAACGATTAGGGTTCTCAACCAAAGCCTTTGGTTCAAAAACCGTACCGCAAGGCAGCGGGTTTGGCTTTGGGCTACAAGGAGTCCATTTTAAGGAATAAGGAGCCAACCTCATTCCAACCCCCAACCTGGAGGACCAGGAGGCTGAGTTTGTCTGGCCTCTAACCATTGACCAATCTGGTATGAGTGACTCTGAAGGTGCAAAAGCACCACCCAGCGTAGCTCAATGGATCGCTGAGGCACACAAACCATCGCACCACGGTAAGGTCCAGCCTCATTGCGATGGAAGTGCTATTCCAGTTCAACCGGAACACGGATCCGAGAAAGCCATCAAATGGCGATACAAAGGCTGAGAAAGATGGACGGTTTATCCGTTTTCAACCTCGTCGGCTGGTCCATTTGGCACAACATTATGAATAGCAGTTCAGAAGGCCGGCTGCGACGCTGCCGCTGGGTGAATCACCTGAGCCGATGTGGAAAGTTGATGTCCCACCTTACATTTGGAAAGGAAACAAGGCTCCTGAACCCGATGAACTTCCTCTATCTTTGCTGAAAGATGGTGACTGCTTATCAACCGTAATTCCCTCAATTTTAACACAAGTTAGGACACTGAAGAAGTGTATGCAGACTGCCGAGTGTCAACTATCTTCAAGATGAGTCAGCCAACTGTGTGCGAAAAACATCGACGCATTCGCTTTATTTTCATGGCCACAAAACTCATGGGTATGATTCTTCGATAACTTACTGGTCCTCGTGAGAACCGAATCGCTGAAAACCAGGTTGGCTTTTGCCCTGGTTGTGGTTGCATCGACTACGTATTTGCGCTTCAGCAAGTGTTAAAGCAGAGACACACATACAGACGACCGAAAATGGTGGTCTGCCTTGACTTGAAAGCCGCCTTCGACTCCGCTGACCATGTCAGCTTGTGGCACCGCCTATCCATGAAGGGTGTGCCGGCTAAAGTTCCCATTCTGAAGTCCCTCTACCCTGATTCCCGAGGCCGTATAAGGGTCTACGGGAAACTCTCTGCTGATATCGCATGAAATCGGAGAACCTCTACTTTCGTGGTTCAAATCGTATCATACGAATCGAACGCAGGTGGTATAAATTCGGGAACATAAATCTGAACCAACAGCAGTCATAAGTGGTGTAGTACAGAGTGGTGTTCTTCGTAATATATTGTTTGGATGTGTGTTAACGACATATTTGACGGTGTGAAATTCGGAACACCACATGTGTTTCCCTGACGATATCAAAATTTTCCACACTTGCACCCTGCTACCACAAACGAAGCTACCAATATGATCCAGCTCGACCGCCACGCGCTCGGAACCTGGTGCTCAAAGTGGGGAATGTTATTTACAAATGCGACATAAAGTCTAACAGTTTAACCATGTATGATAAGCAAATTAACATATGCCATACTGTTCATGACCTGGGACTGAGATACTTATGCTCGCTCAACTTCTCCGAACAAGTATCCTACGTCACTGCAAAGACCAGACAAAGCATTGGAATGTTATTTCGAACTTCTAAAGGAAAAGAATCCATACTCTGCACTAATTCATCACTTTCACGTCCTCTTTTGGAATACTGCTCGATGGTGCACAGTAAAGCAAACAAACGAGACCGCATTGTACTAGGAAATGTAAACAGAACATTCACAAAGCAATTATTAGGAATATCAGAGAAATCAGAATATTCTGAACGATGTGAGAAACTCAAGCTTGATCCCATCTGGTTGAGGCGAATGAAGCAGAACCTACTCATATTCCATAACATCTTGCGCAGGGAAATGCATGTTTCAAACCTTAACATGACATTAATACAATCACCACCATACAACACACGAAATAAGAATCATTAGGTAATGGAATGCGGGTCGAAGATCACAAAACCCGCTAACTTATTCCTTAACAGATATGCAAGAATCTGGGACAAACTGCCAACCGATTTCCGTGCAAGCAATTCAGAGCAGGAATTTCAAAAAAGGACCAGCAAATACTTGACCGTTCGAAATGTGATCCATCTATTGGGATGTCACATAACGAACAGCCAAGCATACGAACAGGGTCCAGGATTCATATGATCTAGTAACCAGCATACAACCCAAAACGAATACTGCAATGGTAAGGACCCCATACTCACCGTTTTCATCTTCCTTCGTCCTTCTTACCTATGCCAACGACAAAGTTGTCACCAACGAGTGTGGTATGAGGGAGGAAGTCAAGCAAACACATCTCCACATTTTCCGTCTTCATTGTCGATGTTCCCACTACTTTTATTGCAGTTTACTCTTACGTTTATTTATTATAGGTGCTCCTCTTGCTCCGGTTTCATGTGAGTGCCACTACCAGAATTCGATACTAATAAATAGCCATGAACAAAGCAGCCAGCAAATGTGCTAAAAGAATATTGATACCTAGTTATACATTGGGTTATAAATATTTCCAACAGACCTATCAAACCCTACATAGACATGCTGTGTAACATCAGGTAACACACTGAAACAGCAGGCATCTTTGATACCCTATCAAAACTGAAAAACGATGTTCATTACTGTTGTACACTTTTCGATCATTCATGGTTCTTGAAACAGAAAATGCTGGATTTACTTGGACATACCGTCACAGGCGTATCTCGCCAAAAAATGAGAATATACAATTTATTTAATTATTTCATTCCCCCACTAAAAGTGAGGTTCGCCAGGGTTGCTCTATATCGCCTTTCTCCTTCAACTTTGTGATTGAAATGATCATGAATGACTCGGTTCTGTCAGATTCTACCGGATTGAAAGTTCCGCCAGGTGACCGACTGAGAAACCTGGAGTGTACGGGAGACATAGCTCTCCTTGGGTCTGATGCAGTGACTACGCAAACACTACTGCATAAACTGACGCGCAGCGCTGCAAGCTTTGGCATGTACTTTGCACCTTCAAAGTACTGTGGCAGGGCTGGGCCGATGCGCCACTGGTTCTAGCTATCACCGAACAGCCACTAGAAGAAGTGGATCGGTTCACGTGGTTTGGTAGCTGTGTCACTTCTGGTAGCCCCCTCACTGAGGAAGTTACTTCGTGTATCAGCATGGTCCGTGTGGCTTTCCAAGAGGTTCAACTATCGATGGAGGCGGCGCGATATCAGCTCGCTAGTGAAAGGCAGAGGCTGATAGTACTGTAGGGATCAGAGACATGGCTAGTTCTCAGTGAGGACATGAAACGCTTGGTGGTGTTTGACCACCAGTGCTTGTGGAGCAGTGCTCACGTCTGGTGGGAAGACCGGGTAAACAATGCTGAGGTTCGCCAGTTGGTCTTCGGCAAGAAGCCTTCTAGTGCTTCAATCCAGTTTTTCTGAATGTAAACCGATGGAGTCGGCTAAGTGATGCCCTCCGCATACCTGTTGACTGTCTTTCTCGGTGTACATTATACGCCATGGCTGCACGAAGCTTGGCGGAATCGCGAGGTGGTCAGTCGAAAAGGAGGCATGAAAAAACTGACCGATAAACTTGGTCAGGTTGGCGCGGACCGTTTTGGTGGATGGCACTCCCGGGATGATCCAAACCAGTGGTTGGAGACCCTATCAAACATGACGCAGTCGCGTAGTCAGTTGCGTTCTATGTTTCTTGTACCTAACTGTTAGTAGCATTCCAGCCTGATACATTTCGTGCCTTTTGTCCTTATTCCACTATCTTTGTATTCTATTTGCATTCAACTGCACTCTCTTGCCGTTGTTATCCCATGTTATTCTGGCGACATGAGCCGTGGTGGCTGGACCCACCGCACTTCAGTGGCCGCATCATAGTTGTTTACCTGAACTAACTGAATTGAACTGAAGCTCGCAGATAGCCTCACTGACGCTATGCCTTTTGTAGCCAACAACCCGAGTGAGCCGGAAGAGATAGCGAAAATATCGACAGAGAGCGGCTGGCTCAATCTTTGAAGCACGCTGAGAGCACCTAGCTCCGCGGTCATTACGCATGCGTGGCTTGAGCTCCTGACTTAAGTTGTGGTACCGTTCACCTCTATTTGAATCATCCCAGGTAGTTGGGTGACAACAGAACAAATCCAGAGAGCGTGTAGAGATGCGGCCTGTCAGATGGTGCCAAGTGATTACACGGATCTGACAAGTTGGAAAATAACGTTGCATTCTGCAGAACTACAATATTGGTAGACATCTCGAGGCTGAATACTGGTGAAAACGTTTACTAAGAAAGATTGACAACTGGACTGAAAGCACGGGTCACATAGTCTGCTAGCATCGAGCACATATGTCGCTGTGTTTTCGAGACACCCACGAAGCACATGTAAATGATCGCACAGAACAGTGCGTGTTCTGGATAAAGGTAGGCGGAACAAATTCACAGTTCCGTATGTTGCCCCACTATCGAAAATGCTCGTAATATGGTCGGCTTATGACCGTACGTGCGTTGCCGAAGAGGGTTACCAAGTGGCGGAATGTATCGTACACTTAACGTTTTATTTTAATCGAAAGATCATGAGTAGCTGATCAAGTGAAATTTCATCACAGACTAAAGAAATAGCCTGGTAGAAAGCCGGGAACACAACATATAACCGCATAATTGATAACATCGAAAAGAAGTAAATAAGTGGCAGGACGAAAGGAAGTAAGAAGCATACCCAATTCTGGATACTCCAACACTTCGACTTTCTTGATGCAGTTTTGCGCGAGAATAGCTGCGGGGCCACCAATGGAGCCCAAGTAAAAACCTCCATACTTTTTGCACGCTGCAGTAACCTGATTAATATGGCAAGGAAAAACAAAGTGCTTGATTTTAAAAAGATTAAAGTTGACGGAGAACGATCGGTCACCGGTAACTTGAACGTGAAATTTTTCCCAGAATGTGACCCCAAAACTCACTTCGGTCGAGTCACTGACCTCACAGTCACAACGAGCAGGTGTAAGGAATCGCATTTGCAACAATCAGTAGAGCAAGAGAGAGAAAGCAAAGCGAAATTCGCTACCAATTGCCATAAGCAACAAGAACAGCAGAGCACTCATTTGTACCGATTCTTCGCTACCGTACAACCAAAATGAGCAAGGAAGGAAGAATAATAACGGGGAGATAAGGGGAACTCAGTGTAGAACCTTCATGCTCTAAGCCAAAATTCAAGATCGAAGCGCTTACATCTTGTCAACAACTGGTCATCACAAACAGTCGCCTATCGCGCAAACGCAGCATCGAAGAGAAGTTTCTTGCGGATTTGACTGCCTCGTACCATAATTAATCATTACCCCGTAGCAGTAAACACACTGTAAACAGGCAATCCGACTAAGAGACGACAGCAGACGCTCCACTTGTCCCGACTGCGAACCATGTCTTGTAACGTCATGAGCTAAGCCCAACACGAATCAACGGCAGAGAGTTCTGTAGTCAGCGAAATATTGACTTTTGATGCACACATGAGTAGGGGATTTTGATATAATTAATTGAGAGTTCGTCGCAGCAGGCTCTAAATCAGATAGTCGTCCATATACCCGAAAAAGCACTAGACTTCAGTTTCAATTTGTTGGGTATCATCAGTAGTGCGCATCCATCGGAGCCATCATAATTAGAATCCAGAAGCACTGGCAGCTTGCACCGCCAGTCAGTGGCTTATGACACTGTGCCACAGGGGACAGTGTCAGACCGTCATGATTTATAAGCCAAACATATAGCGCGTCTTATCCTCCGCTGGCATGCAGGTTACGAACGTTGCAGAGGACAGCGTTGGCCTCGAAAGACACGACTTACACTAACAGTAGCTATGTACAACATAGCATTTAGAAATTGTCAGGGCGGATATATTTTGATGTACCCATGTGTTGAGGATTTCGATATAATTGATCGGGAGGTCGTAGCAGCAGATTTCAAATCAGATAGTCGTCCGCATGCTCGCGTTATATCGCAGTGGTCCGACACATTCCCCCGTGTCATAAACTGCTGACCGGCAATGCAGACCGCTGGTGGTCGTGAGTTTGAATGCTGAAGGATCCGGTGGATGCACACTACTGATGATGCCCAACAGGTAGAAACTGCAGTATAGTGCTTGCTGGACATGTGGACGACTATCTGATTTGAAACCTGCTACGACGGACTCAATAATTGCTAACTTATGCTTACCTCGACTCACGTGCCACCCCACGTCTGGCAAACAAAGGCTCTTCTCGGTAAGCGAGAACCGAGCGTAGGTTGCACGTGCCCAGACTAAGTCAAGAAACTGGCCTGATTATCACTGCACAATACTAAGCCACCTATGTGATCATTGTTGATAAGCTGTCACTCTCCGATACCAGCAACGCCTCACAGGCAGTGCCGTTCCATGAATTGGAGGCACCTCAGATCCTCAGACCGAAAGCGCCAAGTCTCACTCTCATAGCGCAGGACGGTCCTTACTGTGGCCTTGTAAACGCGGCCTTTCAAATTGAGGGGAAGCCCTCCCTGACGCCACAGATGTTGCGGATTCAAGAAAGTAAATTTGGCTTTTGCAAGACGTGAAATGACTTCAGTGGTTCAGCGCTCACCATTGCTGATGCGGTTGCCAAGGTAAGTGAATTGATCAACTGCCTCGGGTTCCTCGCTATCAAGGGTCAAAGGATTATCAAATGGCAGGTAACAAATGAACACCACTTTTAAGATGGGAAGTGTTTACTAAATGATGAGATCACTCCAGCGAGGTTATTCGGAGTTGACTGGGTCACAGAAACATCGTCAAACAGCAAGACAATATCATCCCCAGGCAGCACGTCAAGGCGTGCATCGAGATTCTGCAAAAGAACATTCCATGATGAAGTCCACGACGATGTTGAACAAAAATAGGAAAATTGGACAAGCCCGACGAACGGTACTTGTTGTCGGAAAGATATCCGATAAATCACTACAGACTATGACGCGGCCCGCAGTATTCGAGTACGTAGAACATTATTCAGCACAATTATTTCGAACTGGGTCGAACGCTCTATTGAGGTCAAGAAACACAAGTGTTGTCGGTTAGTGGTAGGTGTGGCGCTGTTCCCACGTGTTGCAGTAGCAGTATATGGTCGATACAGCCCGGTCCTGCACAGGAACTTGCATGCATCCCTAGTCCGCGAGCAACATTCCGCAGGGAGTCAATGAAAGAGAAACGAGGCCTGTAGTTTCATCACCACCGCGCTTAGGCTAGAAAAGTCTCGTCTAGAAAAGTCACTGATGAACAACCAAGAGGAAGTGGCAGTTACTCGTGACCCCGATAAGTATGTTCTGAATATGTCGGATTTGAAGCTTAATGCCTTACAATTGGAAGCATTATCATTTGGCATAGACTACAAAGTTACTGCTAGACGGTTAAATGAGCTTCTTATTGTATCGCAGTTTAAAAAGTTTTTTGATCAGGTGAATGATCTACAACCACCCAGTGCTGATAAGCTCAAATGGTTTAGAAACAAACTGACAGATATTGCTTATGAGGTTAAACATGTGCCAGTAAAAGAAAAGTGTGCGCTTACAAAACGGCATTTACAGGCGTTACGCGAACTACGTGCCGAGGATGTGATTGTAACAAAGCCAGATAAGGGTTCTGGTGTAGTGCTCATGAATAAGGATGAATACATAAAGAAGATGACAGTCATACTCGAGGACACAAGTAAATTCAAACGACTTGAGAGGGCAGAAAATGTGGCTGTGTTAGAGTCGCGCATAACTCGTCACTTAGATGTGCTTCATCTGCATCGTGTGATCGACAGTGATACGTGTGACAGCTTAAAGCCGACCGGCTCCACTACTCCTCAGCTATACGGGCTACCGAAAGTACATAAGAGTGGGGTGCCACTCAGACCGACTATATCGATGGTAAACGCGCCTCAACATAAACTAACTCGCTGGCTGCGGAAATTGCTTTCTCCGCTGCGAGAGTGGGCCAATCTATACAGCCGCAAAGATTCTTTCGAACTTAACGACGACCTCGACATACTTAATGTATCCGACAAGGTCATGTGCTCTTTAGATGTGGAATCGCTGGTTACCAATGTTCCCATGCACCAAACTGTTGATTACATTTGTGAACTGGCACAAACTTCGCGGTGTCCCCTACCGATGCCAGTTGAGCTACTAAGAGACTCGTTGTTGTTGTGTACGGAGAATGTCAATTTTCACTTCAGCAACACACCGTACTGTCAGATTGATGGAGTAGCGATGGGCAGTCCATTGGGCCCAGTACTTGCTGATTTCTTTATGTTAGTGGTAGAGCGAGGTATGTCTGGAGAAATATCTCGACTTCCATACTACAAACGCTACGTGGATGATATTTTGGCAATTTGTTCACCGGAGCATCAGATGGAGCAGTTGGTAACGCAACCGAATTCTGCGCATTAGAACTTGCGGGTCTCCTGTGAGGTAGAGAAGCAAAATTGACTTCCGTACTTAGATATCCTCATCAGCCGCAGAGAAAACGGGCAGATTAAGAGGTCTGTCTACAGGAAATCAACATGGTCCGGACAGTATCTGCATTACACTAGCTTCACACCAATGCGATACAAGCGGACGCTCGTGAGAACTCTGATTAGCCGTGCCAGACGAATCTCCTCCGCTGATTGCCTGGCTGACGAACTGCAGTTGATTACCAACAAGCTCATCGAAAACGGATACCCCCGAAGGTGCATCGAGAAACATAGTCAAGTGCGACCAAGGGACCTAGTTCACACGGTACCTAAGAAGCCTGTAATCACTGAACTGCCAGTCAAAGGTGACGTCTCCTCGTTGAGGACCACAAGGCGTCTGATATGTGCCATGCAGACAACTTACTATGCCGCCAAAGTCGTTGTCACTAACAAAAACCAAAAACTGCCACTTCCTTCTGTCAAGAAGCCTTAGTCTATCGGGGCCAAATCGCATTGCATTTACAAATTCATTTGTGAATGCGGCGCCAGTTACATAGGCAGGACCGATAGAACAGTGAGTTCACGAATGAAGGAGCATATACCTAAGTGGATTCAACGTTCGACCGCGTAAGCCACCAGCCTCTTCGATCGGCCGACGCTTATTGATCACAGGTCATCGAGTCGAGGTCAATTCGGCGTTCACAATCCTATTACAGCCCACCAATTCTCGCCTCCCCCGTTTCGCAGAGGCGGTTAAAATTAACCGGATTAAGCCCCGCTTTGTGTTCAGAAACAATTATCGGTCAGCATTAGACTGCCCTGGGATAGGGGGGATAACCCTGTCGCACTTATCGTGTGTTGGCCCGTTCGTCTGTTTTCATGTATGTTTGGTCGCACCCTTCACTGAATAAATATTATTGCGAGTTATTGTTAAAGGCACTGATGAGACAATACGAAATGCGTGCATTTGCCCGTCTTCGTCTTCTTACTGCGCTTTTCATAATAATACTCTGTTTAGCCCATTAGGTGCGACAGCTTTTGTATATTGAGCGGCAATGGACGACGCAAGTAGCTGGCTAAAAGCTAAAGCAGTGAACCTGGCGAACCAAATTTTGGTTACACGGGCCGAAAAATGTACAATCCTCACGAAAGATCATTTGTCGATACACCGGCGTATAAGTGGATAGGTAGTGACACTAAGATCTGAGAAGGGGCCCCGTCCGATCTACATGAGTAAATAGAATTATATTCAAAAAATTCAAACATGCTCATGACTGAGGATAGATTTGCCAAGCATCTAACAGTAGACGGTAGAATCGAAAAAAATGGAGAAATCCATTATTCGTGAGCCTCGAACGCTGCGCAGACGGAGTATCCAAGACGAAAACCATGGGACAACTCCGTCCTCGTGGATCAAGACTTCCTTGTATGGATGGGTTGCCGAATATTCATAAGAAGGGGATTTCATTGTGTCCAAATATTTCAATGGTTGGTGTACAGCACCAGAAACCGGCAAGACAGTTGGCCAAAGTCATCAAGCCTATCCAATCTGAGTAAACTGTGAATAGTTTGTAAGACACGTTTGAGTTCGTTGGTGATCCGAAAGTTAGTGACAGGAAAAGTAAAATCTCCCAGTAAAACAATAATTCAATGGGAAAACAAGTTGAGCCAATGGTACACAACCGAAACATCAAGTGGTTCCGCGAATGTTCGCTTCAGAAACATTCGCGCCAATACGACGTGCGCACCAACTTTCCCACTGGCTAGCGGAACTGATTTATAAATCAGGGCAGCTGTGCTGATAAGAAAACCTGCTTTGGTTAATTTATAAATGTCCGTCGATTGCACACTACTTGTTTGCCTTCAAGCTTTGACTTCTGATTTCCGGCTAGGATTCGGAGTTAGCAGAGAACGAGTTCAGTACAACGGGAATAGCATAGCAAGTGGCAGATCATAGCACAAAAATAAACGAGAGGCGTACGGTATCAATCGATATCTGCACTCTTCATAAACATCCATCCGGAAGAGACATTAAACGCAACGGGTAGGCACGCTAGTAAGGTGGGTTTCCAGCACACCACTTAAAGGCCCTAATTCGCATTCGTACATTTTAAATTTGTCTTTGATGGAAACTTCCATCGGCGAAGTGAATGAGTGTTGACAGGTAGTGCATTTAGACCAGTCTTAGATGACATTTCGTTGGCCACTTATAGATTAATCAAGTATGGTATATGATAGAGAAAACACACTTCTACACCTGCCATAATGGTTGCTGATAATGCTCAGAAGGCGGAGAGCATACTAGAAACAAATCGATGTCACCAGGAGATCAAGTTCACCTTAGGAAACGAGTTAGGGGAAACATTTCAATTCTTGGATGTCACTTTGAAGAGAAGAGTAGATGGCTCGCTCCCACGATCCAGTTGACACAAACCGAGTTGGACGGGTTAGTAGATAGATTTAAAACAGTTACTGCCCCATGATCTATAAGCGGTCCTTGGCTCGCACCTGTTTCACTAGATCTCGCCGAATCTGCTCAGAAGATCCGATCACAAGTGAACTGCAGCGTACTGTATCCACGCTGAGTGGTAATATGTATCCCAGCAAATTTATCGCCAGATGTGGAGAAAAGGATGCCCGAAATAAAAACGATCTGGTGTTCCCCAAAGAGACGTTCATCAAACTCCATTTCTAAGGCAATAAAGTGATTAAAGATGTTGCCATTGACTATGCCAATCCATAAGGAGGTACTACTACGCAGCTGAGCAAGTAATACTACACCGAACCAGAAAATTACTGAATAAATCAAACCTAAAAAGAACTCTCTTGCGGTTATCAATCTAACAGTAGCTGCGGTCGAAAGAACATTGGCCGGACTGAGGAAATGCTATCGACCAGGAGTATAGAGCACATTTTACGAGGCTTAGCGTTGAACGGGAATTAGGAACTTGCCTGTTCGACGCCTAATCGAGTACACCATGTAAGAATCTTCGTAAATCTTTCAAGTGCATCCAAAGATAAAGTAAGCTAACCCTGTTCCGGTTTGCTGAGGCTTCCGACATTCGACGACCAAAGCCCAACTTGTACAACTAAAACGAATTCAGTCTATTCCATGAAATGTTGGTTGTTCTTGCTATGTTAAAATCTATCCAATTAACTGAGATGGTCTCGTCCTTCCAGACTTGTACGAACATATGAGTCAGTACTTTGTAGAGGGCCTCACTGCCATCCATAAATAGTGCGGGTTCAATTGAATTCGGACTATCAGTTTAAAAACGATTGAGGTCTATGAACGCGTTTCGGATCTCAGCCCACAATGGAGTATCTAAACTAGCCAGCCGTGGCTCAGCCGGCACCAACTGAGTAAGAAGACGTCCATAAGCACGGAGCAACTGATCTGTTTTCGATATTGTTCTGCCCAACAAGCCATACGACGCTCGCTATTGTGAATCAGGACTCAATGGGCCGAAGAGATACGCAAAACGTACCAAGTTTAGGTTCAATCGCATTGCAATAGCATCAGCTACCGATAAGATCATTTGAAACAAATTTCGTTAAGCGGATGGAAATTGGGTGTTGCCCGCCCGAAAACACTGCACTCCAAAGTCGGATAAATTGCAAAATTATAGTATATGACATGCTCCAAGAACAGTGTAACTATGTGGGTTAACAAATCCAGAGCATACGACATAAGAGGGAAACGTTAAAGGCGAATTGTGGGTTGTAAAACCTAGTCATCTGTGAAAAAGTGGACAGTGACTCGCTAAGAGGATACTCTGAAAAAAATCGAGAGATACAAGTATGAATGATATTCTGATTTGTTTTCCGAGCTAAGAGTCAAATTGGTGGTGATAGTAAGAGTAAATGGAAAGGAAAGAGGGTCAATGCATAGTTGGCAATTAAGTTTTGTGTAGATGACGACAATTATGAAGATAAACGCATACAAATTACGGTAAATCGATACATACACACTATACACATTAGCTAGAGGTGGGAAACACCTCAGCTACTGTGCCGCAATACACAAAATAAATCGATACACGGGTGCAGAATAATTTAGGTTCAGTTAAGAGTTACGAAGTATCAAAGCAAGGTAGCTGATGCAAGTGAGCTAATTCCGTACCGAGTAGTCCTACGCATGAAGTGTAAACAGCAAAGAAGAGACAGTAGTGTGGTTTAGCGATTATTAGAGGTGAGGAACGAGCAAGCTGTGGAATCGAAAACACGATCTTCTAAGATGTTGGTAAACAGCCCCGGTCACAAAAAAAGTAATCTAGTGATGACAGTATAGTTCTAAGCGTACTGTATAGTTCCAGAAACCGACGTACATTTATCAGAATCACATTAGTGATGACGTAGACCATGGAAAATTAAAACGCAAATTACAGTAATAGTTAGACTAATAATTAGAGCATAGAGAACGTCGCTTCCACAAAGTAAATAGTAAATAGCTCCATGTGCGGAGAGTTAATTGACTTGAAATGAGTAACCAAAGGTAGACACGGAGGGGAACAAACTGACGAGCTCCAATAGGGCGAAACGCGTCTGGTGCTTTTCCGGACTAGGTTCTACTATGTAGCTTGTGAACTACTGGGAAGAAAGCCTTATCAAAATTACAACTAAAATCCTGCTACTCGTGTGAAATATAAAAACAATCCAAACCTGTTTGGATCGATTGCCTTTGGCTAGCATGATTTTGCTCCCACCGGCAGCTTGGAACTGATCCACGTATGAATCCATCCGACCGGCAGTTGTCGGACCAAAAGAACCACTTGCGTACCCCTTCGGTGTCTTCGCCGGACCGGCATAGTAAACGGGGTGATCACAGAAGTACTGGGGCATTGGTTCCCCGGCGTCCAGGCGTTCCTGAGGTCAATAGGAGACATAGACATTTCCTTAAAAGGGAATATAACATGGATCACAGAATGCTTACACATGTCGGCATTGTCGAAACTCATGGAACGTGAGCACAAGTTACTTGGAGAAGTAAGACATGAATTAGCAGAACACCAAAGGCCAAAAAACAATGATGAACAATTATTTGGGATATTTTGAAATCAGAAATCATGTAAGTGGGTAAAAAGGGATAGCGACTGTGTAACAATGTGATGCGTCGCTACATAAGCGTGCTCGTCGAAAAAGATGAAGTATGACCAAATCAATCAACTGAGTTATGATAGGTGGGAGCCGGGTACAAAGGGTTTGATGACTGTTGACGAATGCCAAAAACGGAAAGCCAATAAGACGCGGTATCCGACGGCTAATGCACAGTGGACGAAAACTCCCTGAGATGAGTGAAACCACTTAAACGCAATTACGAAGGTAACAAGAACCAGTGTTTGTCCCAAAAACAATACGAAAAGGATAATGTGAAATGTAAAGTGGAGAGATAATCTCTCACCTGTGATAAATATTTCCCCAATCTCAGTAGGTTTCGGGGAACAACAGTGGACAGTCGTTATTCAAAAGCAACGGAGTCCAATGTGATACAGCAGCAGTTATGATGTACAGGAAGCCGGCCCGTACTCTTAAGGATCACAAGCCTGCCCTGTAAGCCGATGGCACAGGTTCGAGCCTGCGTAGTGACCGGGCGACCCTCGCAGTATCTCACGTGCGACTGGTGGTGATTGCACGGCAGTAGTGTGTCAGTAGTGCGTATCGGCGTATAGCCGATGCCCCAATTTATGTAGGTAATCCCATTTGCCCTGTTTCATCATATCTTACCACATGTGTGAGGCACGTGTGAGACACGTTCCAAATGATTCATATGTTTCGCGTTCAAGTGTTATCTTGTCTGGTCACTCATTAACACCATTTTTAAAATTATTGTTATATACCAAAGTTGTGAATTTTTGCAATTACATTTTCCATGTGCTTACTGTCATTCACCTCCCTAGACATTGTTATTTAGCTTTGTTTTCACAACACTCCATCCAAACGTATCTAAACGACTTGCCACAATCGTCCATCCCAAAGACTTGTGAAACGAAATCAATGAGACAATAATCAATGGAAAAGAAATCACAATTGTTCTTGTACAGCAGTCCTGTAAAAACAGGTTGCATTCCATTTGTCGGACAAGCTTAGCGGGGCCGTGCCTCATCTAGTTGAGAAGATACCAATTTAGAATTTAGTATTTACTGTATGGCATATAGTCGAGAGCATTTGATGGGTCTACGTCGGGCCACGGACTGAAACTGTAAGAATTGGGTCCCACGTTAATAAGGAAGGAGAAATGAAAACAAGTGGCAATTAACTTCGCTTAAAGTTAATCGGTGTGAATCCTTCTACAAGTAGCTTCCAGGATGATGAGCAAACGCCCGCACTGCCAACAAATTGTAAGGTTTTTGTAGAAAGGCGATCATCAACAGAGGATAAAGTGATCACTGGTTGCACAAAACAAGTGAGCAGGTAGGAGCCCCCCACCTAAGACTAACCAGGCTATTGATGTAATGGTTGGAGTATAAGAGTTGCAGATAACTGACCGGCGTGCAATCATGAGAACCCATCTATTACGCCACGCACATGCTTACTCCCCGCACCCTAAGGAACTCACACGTTCCAATACGCCCTGCTTTTTTGAATGTGCGGATTTTGCTGTGTGCAAGTTGACATACGTCTCCAGCCTAGGTATATAATCAAGGCTGTGCAACTTCGTACTCGTTTGTTAGGTCGTAAAAGCACTCAACTAATTACCTTCTTTCTCTATCTCTCTCCATTAGATTTGGGTGCGTCAGTGGAGTGATGAGCCGCACTTAAGTGCCGTTCTCTTTCGGGGGTAGAACTTGCGGAGACTGTGTCATTCGTTCTGACTAAGCCAGGTGTAACACCTGAGCCGTTCTAGTAGATGGGAAGAGGAGGTGCACTTCTCTTGAGAAATTTGCTGTTACATTCACAAGCATTTTCATTGTTCCAGTAAATTTATGTGAGTGAATCGGTAAAAAAACGCAGTTACTACGCAGTAATGACCATAAAAAAGTGAAAATGCACGGTGATCTGTGTTACATGGAGAAAAGCAGCGAATAATGAAGCAAAATCCTTGAAAGTTCGTTCTTGGTATGGTAAAGAGCTTGACCATTTATCGATATTCTCCAACCAGCCTCGAACCTGTAACTCTGAGTGGATAAATTAAAAAAGCAGTCTAATGAAAAAGACTTCTAACTGAAAACCGAAGATAAAACGTACTTTGATTTTGGCATGAGCGATGTCTCTAGCCACGACCAGGGTGCCGGTAAGAGAAAGACGCGTTCTGATCGGATGCTTGCTTAGTTCGGACAGTACTTGATCCATTGGGCGATTCAAATTGATCTTCACAACTTCACTTGAAAGCTGTGAGGAATTTGGGTCAGGTAAGTACTTCGCTGGATTTGTTTCTAGCTGCTCCAAATAAATACCATCGTCGGTAATCCGACCCAAAATCTGCAGAGGTAAAGGCAAATTTTATGGATATGAAATGTAAAAACAATGAGACGTACAACCGTACTTTAGCATCGACTGAAGTGGCAATTTCGACAAGCCAATAAAACCTGAACAGATACAAGTACTAAATCGCGGAGGAGGATCCCAGCGAAACGCCAAGATGTGAAAGCATCGACATCATTGTTATAGCAAGAGCCGAAAAAATGGGAGTGCATTATCGGTCTAGCATGAGCACACATGACGGGTGTCAAACACATAAAATCGATGAACAACATGAGAGGGCCGATTGTGCTCGGGCATTTGACTAGGTGATTGAGGGAATCTAGGTATTATTATTACTATTAGTATTGCCACTTAATCACAATCTGTGCTTCAGATATTGTGCCATCGGAATCATGGCGGGATATGCAAACAGGGTCAGAATAAGAAAATAAAATAACTGGTAACTTACTTTGTCCAATTTTCCACTCACAGTTTTAAGCTTTTTTCTGTTATTAATAACGAAATCACTGCAACATACAGAGATACGCGTCCGCCACTGATGCCGGTCTAAGCCATAACTTCCAGGGCTTCCAACCAGCGACACTCTGAGACCCCAACCAGGGTAACGAGAAAAACCGAAAGAGGCCAATTTCTTCGTCAGGTTTTTCGTGCAATTTCTCCAAATCGTAGACTGTTCACCGCGCCGCTTCCTTCAGCCCTGGCCAGCAACCGCGAACTATGCACGACGCGAGCATGCGCAATACGTGACTAAGCCACCGTAATTGGCGCAGCGAAACATTCTCCTCGAACAATTGGCTGTCTCCCCCCAAGACGTACTGTCTAACTTCCGCAGTGCTTGTGTGGTGCATCCACCACAAAATACGGCACCCAAAGGCAGACAGCCGGCGCAGGTCAACGGCTCGAACAGGCCACATCTCGCAACCGTAAAACAGTACTTCGCGGACAGTGGCACAATAAACCCGCCCTTCGATGGAGAGAGTCATGGCGGCGCCACAAGTGCTTCAGTCTGAAGAAAGCGAGACGAGCTCTTGAGATACGCACCGAAATCTTTTCAACAGCTCCATCCGCGGTGGTGCAACGTACTAGGTAGACGAAACTCTCCGCAACCTCGTGTCTCGCCATCAAGAGTGAGGGAGGTATAAACATCTGCTAGTCTCGCAAAAGTGCGTTGCCAAGCGATTAAGTGCAAGTTGGACGGCCTGTGGACAGTCACCCAGAAAAACGATATCATCAGCGTAGTCTAAGTCAATTACTCGACTATCTGGGAGGAGCTCAACGCCAGCGATAAACGAATCTTCCAGAGCAACTTTGATGACATCCTCAATGGCAAACTTGTGGAGGAGTAGGGAGATAGAGCATCCTCGTCGAACCCCACTGGTAACAACAAAAAAGGCGAAAGCTTGCCATAAGCCATAAATGTATCTAAGGTCAGAAGGTACCTAGTAACGAGAAACGAACTTCCCGAAGAGGCCATTCCTCAACAAACAGTGCCACAATGCAGTCCAGTAGACAGAGAAGGCAGCACGGATATCCAGAAACACGATAATCGTTGGCTTTTGATACACATGGCGGACCGCGAAAATCTAGTGGAGTGTGAAATTGGCTCGATGCATCCGCGGACAATACTAAACCCAGCCTGTTTTACCCGCTGTAGCGATTCGCGCATTTGAAATAGCCTGTGAAGTAGATGGATAGCAGAAGCTTGCAGACGACGGGAACCGAGGTTATACCCCTGAAGTTGTAGCCTACCCTGCGCAGGCGCTTTTTGAAAATAGGGACGACAATGGACTCACTCCAAGACGATGGAACCTCCTCTCTTGACTAGTTTTGAGAACAAGGTGGTGAGGAGTCCAAACCAGGACGAAAACGCGGTCGTGGTGTGCCAGTGTTGGGAAGAGCAAGACCCAAATATTTCTATACAGGATACGGTCCTCGAGCTCCGAATGACCAAGGTTTACTTCAAAGTGAACCGAGGTCAAAATAGAGGTTGCGAGTCGCAACCTAACCACACAGCGTGCTCCCTAAATTCAGCTTTGGATTACTTTCCGCTGTACCAAGCGTTGCTCGCGGACCTCAGCAGCATAGTGATCAGGGCGTCAGCCGTGAACTACTAAGCTCTGAGTTCCACCCCAGCTCAGGTTATCTCCACCTGAGGAGTCCAAACCAGGACGAAACCGCGGTCGTGGTGTGCCAGGGTTGGGAAGAGCAACACCCAGATATTTCCATTCAAGATACGGTCATCGAGATCGGAATGACCAAGGTTTACCTCAAAGTGAACCGAGGTCTCAATACAGGTTGCGAGTCGCAATCCAACCACACAGCGTGCTCCCTAAATTCAGCTTTAAGAACGGTGAGCTCTTGAACCAGTTAATGGCCACCATCTTTAAAGAGACCAGGAGGTAAACCTTCAGGGCCGGGTGTTCTATGACGCTAAAGTAGGACGAGTTCTTGCTAGATTACCTGGTGAGAGGAAGGGTCTGTGAGGACAGACCACTCAGCACCAGTGTGCGCTCCAGAGGAAGAATCTGGGGTTGGTGGTCAGCAAAACTGTGAGCCAAAATGTTCAGCCCATCGTACCAACCGTCGTTGAAAATGAGTAATCAGCGAGCCATTCTCTTCGTAGGCTGTATTGCTTACACCAGATCGGAAAGCTTCAGTGACGGATGAGATGGGAAAAATTTCTGGTATTACCAGCGAGTAGTAAGTTCCATCTCCAAAGCACATTCACACCACCAGACTTCACGGTCCTTTTGAAACGTTCTGCGCAATTCTCTACCCAGGGATAGACGTTCGTCAGTACAGCTGGCGTCCGCCTGGACCGATCAGCGACAAGGAGATAACGGTAATCCAGTTTTTCGGAGGGTCACAGGTAACTCCACAACTATCAATGCTGGCAGTAATTAAGACGTCTTTGATGCGCATCCACCGTGAATTCGGATCAAGGTCAGAAGCTGGAATAAGCGATGTCGACAGAGATACTTGGTACTTGGATAACATCGTAGAGTCTTTCAGATTTTCGACGTTCGGCGGGTAGTGTGGAAGTGTGGACGAACTTCCGAAACGTATGCAAACCTTAGCACGAAACAATGCGCCATCCGAGGCCAGACAAGTTGACCAGTACGATCGGCAGTCTGGTACGCTCCCTCGTTATCTGTAGTTTGCTGTTATGTGGTCAAGGTGGGACGACACTTAGCTTTGAGAAGGCGGGCGCCAGGTAGCAGTGTCTCTTTCAGTGTCGGAAACTGGTGATCAAAAGAAAGAAGCGACGAGTAGAACGATAAGTCATTAGTTTGTCTCCATTGTCTGATCGACTACTACAGAGAAGAAACCTATCCTCAAGATGGTACTTGCTTGGTGGCAGGCGGCCCACTCGAACATTGAAATCGCTGATATGAATAACAATACCAGACTTCTTGGAGGAACGCAAAAGATCATATATTTGTTGATAAAAGTAATCGCTGACCGCATCCGGGCTGCAGTCTGTAGCAGGGTAGGCGGAGACGATAAATAAGGCGTGCTTAACATCTCGACGCTTACTAAACCTATATTGCAGCGATAACGACGCGATAGGGGGCCGAGCGTATATTGCCAAAACAATGCGCAACTGACAACTCACAAACCCGTAAAGATATGAACCGTGTTTCCCTTCCACGATGCAACACGGATGAGGATTTGTGTGACAAGCCATTCCATGTGTCTACGAGCTTGAGCTTTGGAACAATCCCTTCATGTTTTCATCCCGTGTCGCCGCTTCGTTATATCCGATTCTGGCCGGCCAGAAGTCGTTCGAAAATGCACGATTTGCTTCCCCGTGGCTGCATCACTCGGCCCGAATTCAGTCCTGTGGGCTTCGCCAGTGGCGTATTTGTCTGATTCACTGCGTTCTTGACAAATACCTCCCATTGTCCTGGCTCAGGCTCCTTACCATGCGTTGCTCGTGATCCGCTGTCGGCTCAATCCGCAAAGCTCGCACAGCCTTGTTTCGTCTCATCCATTGCGCAAGTTGGCAACTGTCTAATATCCCGTATTTGTTGTCTTCATGTTCATAAGTTGTCGTTGACTTCCACCTCCCAACTATTGAGTGGGGGATCCAGTCAAGTAGAACGATCTCTGCCCTGTAACTCAGTACAGCCCCAACACCAGCCTCGGCAGAAGCGGAAACATCTGGGTCCCCGGAAAGGCGCAAATGGGATTTGACATCAGGGTTTGACGGAGAGGTCATTCTGATAACGGTATTGGAGTCCAGCAATTTGGTTTCCGAAAAGCAGCAAATGTTTACTGAGAGCGTCTCAAGGATGTGGGCTAGGCAAGCTTGCCGTTTGATCTGCATCAGCGTGCGAACATTGAATGTTGCGAGGACGAATGGAGATTCAGGCCGAAAAAAAGCTGGAGCCACGAGGGAGTGTGAGGAAGTTGTGGTCGCCGGGTATCGAAGACCAGGGGTTTGACTTTTATTGTTATCAGGCGCAACCAATGAGCTGCTGTTGATGGTGACCAGGAAGGGCACGTGTAGTTGAAAAACGGGACGTGGGACGATCTGTAAGTGGAGGTTGAGCAATGGAAACAGTAGAGATAGAAAAAGTGAAAATAGTAGAAGAACAATCCGTCTATGATATGTCAGTGGGCGTGATACTATGCGGCTGACCAGGCCGAAGTAGAGGGTAGTCTTAGGGGGCCATGCACCGAGCATTTGTCCAGGAATCTAACTTAAAATGAAGCAGCAAGATATGAAGAAATCACAACCAGTCGGAAGCCGATGACCAAATAAGTGGTTCATATGCCTTCAAGTTCTCAAACGAACCGGGGCCCAACACACCATTGAATTACAATGCCACCCTGAGAGAGGTAAGGGGTAGTGACTATTTAGTGGCGAGTCACATCCGCCACTGTCACAGTTTAGCAGTTGCGGAACTAACGCTCAGTTGCAGACCTTAGCCGGAGTATCGCAAGGCAAAACACGTCGGGCAAACGGAAGGCAAAACTGTATTCTAACCGGCATTCTGTACAACACATTGATCCACATTTCTAAAGTAGGATAGTCGATGAGTGGGTGAGTTACTGTCACACGCCAGCAGATGCAGGCAACGAATAAAAACAGCTCAGCACATTTGCCGTGAGGATGCACATTCCTTAGTTTGGACCACTCCAGCTATCTCGGCATTGATCGAAGGCTAGGGGTAACTGAGTTGAACGGCGACATTGCTGAGCCTTTAGTTGGTCTGAGTGTTCAGAGTTCTGCGCGTTTGTCAACTCCATATGCTAGTTTGTGGACGCGTCAGCTGGGGAAGTTGAAACGGAACGATGGCGGAGGTGATCCTTGTGCAGAGTAACTACTCTGCCATCAAGTAAAGCCACCTCCGTATGTTGTCCCGCAACTTCGCGCAACTCTCCAGGCTGCCAGGTCGTTTCGTTGGGCAGCTTGACGTAGACCGGTTCATTCTCGCAGAATCTTCTATCGGAAACCTTCTAGCCTCTGATCAGGAAACAGAAGATCCAGTCGTGTCCTCAACCTCCATCTGAACATCAACTCGTCTGGGCTCTTTCCAGTAGTTTCGTTTGGCGAGGTGCGGTAGCCAAAAAGAAATCTGCCCAACTTTGTCCGCAATGGAGCAGACGCTTGTTTCTGTAACCCATTTTTGACCGTCTGGACGGCACTTTCTGCAAACCCGTTTGAAGCTAGGTGGTAGGAAGCTGATTTTGCATGATTTATGCCGTTGCTTTTGAGGAACAGTTGAAATTCTTGACTAGTAAATACGCATCTTTGTCTGTTACCAGCGTATGTGGTATACCGAAGGAACAGAAACACGACCACATGTAAGAAACGGTCGTCTCAAAGGTGGCATGTGAAAGTGGAAAATCTTCTCCCCATTGCGATTAAGCATTAATCAGGAGGAGAAAGTTTTTCCATCCAATGGGCCAAAGAAGTATGTGTGCATGCGTTCACAAGGTTTACTAGGCAATTTCCAAGGACTAGGTGGTACAGGATGGGCAGTCCTCTGAGTGCTTTGACACATATTGCAGAGTTGGGTCAACTCCCCAATATCACTGTCAACATTAGGCCACCACACATAGAATCGCGTGAGTGCCTTCATTCTCGTGATTCCTGGGTGCGTTTCGTCCTTGTAAGACAGTCGGTCGTCATCATGGTCGCATATCGCTTTAAATCCCCATAGCAGACACCCATCCTAGAGACTAAGCTCTGTGT
The DNA here is from genome assembly GCA_944474145.2 of Dicrocoelium dendriticum. Classification (NCBI taxonomy): domain Eukaryota; kingdom Metazoa; phylum Platyhelminthes; class Trematoda; order Plagiorchiida; family Dicrocoeliidae; genus Dicrocoelium; species Dicrocoelium dendriticum. Next base: position 15,313,197 of record OX104071.1, on the reverse strand, counting down.
GTTGGATAAAGTAAGGCATTAAGTACGGTTCACAGCTGTCACGCCACCCTTGAGAAACTTTGACTTTCGCTAGTAATATAGCCCGTTCAGTTTCCTGACGGATAACTGCATTTGACACCGGACATTTGCCCAAATGTTGCAGCAGATGGACAAGCTCCACAAGCTTAAGTACACAATCTGGTAAGTGATTCAACGGTAAACGGCTCAGATCGTCCCCAATTCTGTTTGTTTTCCCAGGGACATAGACGATCTTGTAAGCGTAAGCGGAGAGTAATAAAGTCCAACGTTGCACACGAGGTGACGCCATCTAATTTATGCCTTTATTCGCCCAAATCAGGGTTAACAGAGGCTTGTGGTCAGTAAAGATTTTGAATTTTCTTCCTCATAGATACTGGTGGAATTTCTCGACTCCAAAGATAAGTACTTAAGCTTCCCTGTCGAGCTGAGTATAGTTCTTTTCCGCTGATGCCAAATTTCTGGACGCAAAAGCTATTGGTCGCTCGGTCATGTCTTCCAGTTGGTGTGATAGTACGGCCCTGAGCCCTGTGGGTGATACATCGCTGCGACGAGTTATCGGTTTCTTTGGGTTAAAATGCACTAACAAGTTAGCGTTATTGATAGCCAATCTGACAGCATCGTAAGCTTTTGTTGTTCATTGGACCACAGCCACCTGGTATTCTTACGAAGCAAAGTATACAATGGTGCGAGAAGACTAGCCAAATTGGGTAAGAAACGACTGTAATGGGTTACCATCCCAAGAAATGATTGCAGTTCGTTAATAGTTCGGTGTGTTGGAGAATCAAGAATGGGTTGAATTTTTCCCGTAGGGAATGTAACCCGTGTTTGTCCAAACGAAATCCCAGATACTCAACAGTATCACAAAAGAAGACACATTTAGATTCCTTGAGTTGCAGTCCGCTCTCCTGAAGGCGTTTCAAGACCGTTGCAAGTGTTGTCATGTGGCTCGTAGTCCATACGACCAGTAAGCAAAATGTCGTCCAAGTAAGCGAAAACTAATGGTATGTCTTTCACTAAGTTGTCTATAACTCCCTGAAAGATCATCGGTGCGGAGTGTATCCCAAGTGGTAATTGGTTATAGCAGAATAAGCTCATGCTTGGTGATTTCCTTTGAGAAGTGAGAGCCCATGGTGCGATGAAGTTTGTGGTGGCGAGATCGTGAGATATCGTCGACCTGCTACTGCTAATGTTGTGCTGGGGGCTCATGTCCTGGAATCCTCCTCGTGGCGACCTCTGGGTGGGAGTTGGGTTACACCCTTCTTCTAACTAAGGTCCAGGACACAATTAAGTGTGAACCGGTTCACTGACTCATAGTGCTAGGCCCTCTGCCTTTCGGGTGTATACTTTATCGAAGGTTTTGACTAAGGACATGAGTCCTTCTCCTGCCAGATGTGGAAGCCCTGGCGGTATCCTAGTCCAAGCCCCCCAAACCATGAATTAAGTCAATCATAATAAATCATTGCTGCAACGGTCGTCGCGCAGTGCCCTTAAGAAAAGGGTCGCCTTATCTGCTGCATACAACGAGGTGGATAAGCGAAAACATGCTACTGCTGGAGCCTCCCTTCTTTTTTCTTCCTCTGCACATACTCTTCCCGTCTCCGTTACACCTAACCCACTACTTCCTCTAATCCAAGACGTCACCTCCCATACGGTTGCCTGTCAATGCAATCGCATGCCTCCGCGCAAAGCGATCAACATCGGGTGCTGGAGTGTGCGCACTCTGTTCGACCGGAATACGGCTGAGCGTCCCGTGTGACGCACTGCACTAGTCGCAATGGAACTGGCGCGCTACCACATCGATATTGCGGCGCTCAGTGAGACTCGGCTCGCTGAGCAAGGTAAGTTGCATCCATACCCCTATACACCCTGATCAATGCAGCAGATAGGGCACCGTTGATTATCCTCTGCGGTGGCCAGAGCATCAAGAAATTGTTTGACAAAGCATTTCTAGTATTGCGTGGGCAGGATACTGTCAGGTTGCCCAGGCCTAGACAGGAGAACGATTAGGGTTCTCAACCAAAGCCTTTGGTTCAAAAAGCGTACCGCAAGGCAGCGGGTTTGGCGTTGGGCTACAAGGAGTTCGTTTTAAGAAATAAGGTGCCACCCTCATTCTGACCCCCAACCTGGAGGACTAGGAGGCTGAATTTGTCTGGCCTCTAACCATTGACCAATCTGGTATGAGTGACTCTGAAAGTGCAAAAGCACCACCCAGCATAGCTCAATGGATCGCTGAGGCACACAAACCATCGCACCACGGTAAGGTCCAGCCTCATCGCGATAGGATACTCAATCGTGACGCTTTCGAACGCAAAGCTAAGGGCAGAGGTAGGGATGAAACAGTTGTGATTCATCCTCCATTTATGAGAATAGAGCTTATCGCAGGCTGTCACACGACCTCGAGAGTAAAGCGACCGAGATTTCGGAACAGAAAGGAAATTCACCGGCACACCGTGCAGAAGGAATAACGCTACAGGTAATAGAGCCAGGTAATAGAACCAGAAAGGCACAGTAGAGCACATTGCATGTAGTCGTTTGCATGGAGATGTTGGAGGATTAACGCATGTACTTGGGATGGCTCGACCATGCGCAAATGCTCAATTGTTGGTCTGCTGAGCAGGATCCGCCTATCCCGACAGGACAAGAAGCGCCATGCCTTGGAAGCCGAATGACGCGAACGTCATGACAGAAATATTTGCCTCCAAACTGGGCGCCGATACCCAGAGTGCGAGTCAACTCCAGTATGCGTGATTCTGCTTCCAGGTCACGAAACGCTCGACCGTGTTCATTACCTGAAATCGTGAAGAAAGGATGAAAGGCATCAGCAGTACGACGGTACGCAATATCTACCCTTCGATACACGTGGGCTAAGATACTGCAGAGTCGCCCTACCCCGACTCAGGCTCCAACCCGCGCCGCCAGATTACAAGGCAAGCTTGTTCGCTATAGGCTGCGAGCTGACTGAAATCGAGAAGACAATAAAGATGCCACAACTATTCTATCTACGAAAGGACAAATCCAGAATGCGTAAATTTAATAGCCCTGCGGGGGAATTGAAACAAATTAGAAACAACTCATCTTACCAACATCTGTATGGAGTCTGCTACCAATGAATGATGACTACCATGCATCACAAAGATCTCGGACAACTGGGTTAAGAACCAATACGAAACATGCGTGGCTGTGGGGCTGTTCACTTATGGTGATGACAAAAAAGGATCATTGCAAATCAATAAAACAGTTATTCGGGAGAAGGGTTATAGCATTAAATGTCTGTGAGGCTCAGTAACTGGAATAATAAAATTCACGAGACCAAGAGGAGCAATGGAGAGCAATACAAAAGAAACGGCTAAGCTAAAGCCACGATTCAAAGCAGAAAAGGCATCAGTAGAATGCGGCGCTGTCATGTGGCCACCACCAATTGCATGTACGTAGGATCGAGGTGGCGACCTGTGAAGTACAAGCAAGATGAGTTCGGAGGTTTGGAAACAATCGGTTGGTATAGTAGTTTGGTAACATTTCGCCCACGACACAAGGGATTCGTCAGACCAGGTGAATCAGTTTGCAATTGAGGTGGGATTTTATAGTGAACAGGGGCGATAACCGCGTTACTCGAGACTTGAGCCATGATGTCATTACAGTAACAGTTCGTGATGTCACCTCAGGTGGTTCAATAACAGTGAGAATAGCCCATGCATTTCTTTGTGCGTCATGACATTGTGTTACCATAGTGTTAACAAGGGGAGTCGGTTTGCACTTTCCAATCTGATCCACGCACCGATGCTCGTCAGGCTGGCCGGCTTAAGATTGCCCGCCACGCATTAGGGAGTCATACCCCCTCCATTCTATTCACGCAGTCATCAGATTTGGCAATTTCCACCGCCTCGGCAATCAACCGATGTGTTGATCGTATACCCCTGCTAATGACCTCTAGGTTTTCGAGGTCTATCTGGTAACCCATGTCTAATGCATGCACAGCTACGGCCGAGTCTCTTACTATTGTCTGGTATTCAAACTCGTTTCTTGGTAGTCTTGAAATGCGCCTTCTGTGCTTCGAAATCTGTGTGCGTACTTCTCTCGCTTTTTAACCTATGTACACATGGGCATATTCCTTACATTTAATTTTAGATACACAGTTAGTCGTCCTATCCTTGGGAAGGGGGTCTTTCAGGTGTAACAGCGCCGAACGTTCGACCTCGCTGAAAGATCACTCTTATATTTTCCTTGTTTAGTACCATCTGAATTGCCTCCGAAGTGCCCTCCTTGTACGGAATTCCGACCGTCCCTATCCACTCGGCAGTGGGTCTTGACTGCCGGTGTAACACTTTATGCAATTGGCATTTGACTAGCCGCCGTGGGTAACCACTTTCCAATAGTTTGTTCATTGCTACTATCCGCGCAGCCTTTTTGTCCTCCTGCATCGTACACAAGGTTCGTGCTCTGTAGAACATCGCTGAGGCTATCCCAGCGTAAACCTGTTTCGGATGACCCGAAGTGTAATGGAATACGCCGTCAGTATCCTTTGCCTTGCGATATACTGTCCTCTTTACATTTCCCCCATTCCTGTGAACCAGGCAGTCAAGAAATGGTATTGTACCGCTACAAGATTCCAACTCAATAGTAAACTGTATTCTCTCATCAATGGAGTTTAAGTGATCAAGCAACTCGTCCTTCTTATCCCGTTTAACAAGTACAAAGGTGTCCTCTACATAACGCCACCATAAAATCCCACCCCAATTGCAAACTGATTCACCTGGTCTGACGAAGCCCTTGTGTCGAGGACGAAACTTTGATTTGACGAGTATCGTTGACCCCTTATCAATTTCGTTCCTAATAACTGCTTTTGAACAATTCTACGTAGAGTAACAAAAGAGTAACAAATGAGTCCGTTCGTTGTATGAAGTTGATGCGGGCACTTGTATCGACAAGAAAACTAAATAAATTTGTTGATCTAGAACAACCGTCGGGGAGATTTAACTTCTGTTGGCTGTGGACGGTGACCGCATTCGCCGTTGGCCGGTTGGTCTGCTGGCTGCGGATATCTGGTAGTTGCGTTGGAAGAAAAGAGTTCCACATAGCCGCAAACGGTCTTGGTTCGAGCGAAATAAAAGTTACATTCATAACAGTGTCGTGAATAATGAATTGACCGAAGTTTATCTACATAGTTAGCTAAATAGCCGAGACAGCTTTTAATCCAAATGTTCCAACGGGTTGGTTGCTATATTGGGCAGCTTGACTTTCTATGATTATGACTACGATAATAACAAGCTGCTTCAACAGAACACCGTCTGGGTAGACAGGTCTAATAACCCTTAAAAGCTTATGTAAAAGTCTCAGAAATAGCAGCAACAACAACGCTTCCGCCAGGTTTGGAAAAACAATACAGAGGGAAATCGTTAAGAAAGGTCAATATTGAATACTTTTAGTGATTCGCCGTTAACCAGTTGTTCAAGACGATATTGCTCAGGTATTTTATTCCTTGTGATATTTGCATTTTTAGACCGAGAATACGGCTTACATTTGTCCGATGACCACAAAAGACCCCTCAGGTTAATAACAACTTTGCGAACAAACTGTTATTAATAAACTGTACGTAGACCTGAGTAAACATTGCGTGAGTCAGGGTGCCAACAAAACTGGTGGTTCACAGAAACTATGTTAATGTTTGCATTACGAAGTGTGTGAGATTATACTGGCGTAAGACACATATTGACAGATCAATAGCAAAGTTATGGTAAAATTCTGGGTAGTTCAAGGAATGTTAGTCACGTGGAAAGTAAAATTGAAAAATAGTGTGACTTTTAGAAAGCTGTTAACAGGGATCTCACACTGGACAATTGGTACTTACAAAATATTTTACTGGGCCGTTATATCTTGCTACCTTAGATAAGCAATCACAGTATTTACTATACAGATATTACCTACCCTTTCATCGTTGCAACTTAGATTATTCCAGCACCCAGCCATTATGTGTGTGATAACTATCCTTGCTCGTAGATCAGCCCGCTCACCGTCACATTTAATAACTCACCATACAGCTTTCCCGCCTAGTTAACCTGCATCAGATTTCTACACACTTACTTCTCGGCTACATCCACATATAATAATGTTCTGCACATTAAGCAATTTAAGAACTTCGCTTCCGTGTCTTAGATAAACAATCCTGTCGTTGCTTAACTGATTAAAATAAAATTAGCTAACCGGCCGCAACAGAAATTATGAGGCGGTTTCTTTTCATATTTGGCGATTACATATCGAGTCGATGCCTCTCTTCTTCGATGCGTAATGAGAGGGCAGTAATTCTCACAATCTTACAGTAAACATTATGTAATTGCTTTTGTTACTTAGGAATACGGTTTACTTGTGCATTTGTTTCCTGATCTTTGTTCACCACACTAGATATAATGCAAATCTTCGTTATGTTGGTGGGAGTCGTCAGGCACCAATTTAATGCACTCTCGCAGGACATTAAGCAGTGTTTCACTTCGTCGCAGTTAGACACAGACAGGCAGCCACCACACATCCAGGAAAGCGCTAGACGGCCTGGATGTGTGGTGGCTGTCTGTTTGTGTCTAACTGCGACGAATCTACGCAGAAAGCCTACAAAATCTCCAACTAATTCCAAAGCGTGTTTCAATGTTAATTGAGCTCATTTTTTATTCCATGAATACGTTATAGCGGTGCCTAATCTTGATAAATTTAATAACAGCCGCATTCAAGTCCTGATTAAATCACTGCGTTGCCGAGTCATTATTACACGCGTAGTTAGACAGCGAAAGGATCCATTTTAACATCGGAGCACCTCTCATACCTCCGACTGTATTCAATCAGCGACACTTGACCTAATCCGTTGCGTTGTCTATTCAAATGAATCTAACAATTCTGTTTCTTTTAGCGGATTTTACGTTTGAGTTAATATTATGACCCCCGCCTTTATGTTCAAACCGCCCAAAGGAACTTATAACATGCCAGGTGTTATTATTTTATATTAAATGTATCATTTTCTGGTGCCAATGGGACAAGCGCAGAGCACTGTTGATTCCTCACTGGGCGTAGAATTGAACTAATCAACCGTTTTCGACACTTTCCTACATAAATATTCTAGGTAAAGGTTTTGTAAAGTTCTGGTTAGAAAATGAGCCGGTTTGTTTGATTTTGTAACTTGTGTTTTCATAAGTTATCATCACAATCCCGGTGTTGATTATGGTAACACGGTTAATCTTAGAACATTTGGGATTTGCGGCAACCTGACAGGGAGAACAAAAATTTTAAAACCAATTAGCAATATGTGGGCTAACAATTATGTGAAAGCATAATAATATTCTTACATTCTCAGCTAGTGCACTTAATGTGGATAGTACGCTCAATGTGCCTTTCTTTCTGTGAATCCTGCTCCACAGAATCGGTCGTCCGAAGCCTTCATGTATACCATTTCTACCACTAATCCAGATAACGCACGACTTGAATTCATGTGTTTGTGGTCTTTAGTTATCAATATGGACATGAAAGTAGAACTGACGCAGAGAATCAATGCATTTAGTGACTACACACGGCTAAGATTGGACGTATCTCTGTCGGACAACTGGTGAGCTGCATGGCCACCACGCATGCTATCAGATCTTTCTACCGATACCACACCTTTTGACAAATAAAAGGCATTACGCATAAGTTTGCGTGATATATTTTTGGTTTCAGACGTTGGACAGGGCGGGTCCTTTGTTTGTCTATTAGTCCATCCATAATCATGCATTGAGGGATACGACTTCAACTATTTGAGCGCAATCGGAATGCAGGAGGTAACTGGCTGAAGTGTTGCGTCATGGCAGTGTGCTCCGTCTTCGTGTACGGGGATGGGAAGGAAATACATGCATTCGTTTTCTTGCAACTAGCTATGTAAGTTTCTCGCCAAAATACATGTACACATCTTTCCCTTTAATTCCTTGTTCTCATTATTTCGCTCACCGTTTACTCCATACCCCCTGACATTGTTAAGTATTTTGGTAATGGAGAGAGGAATATTGGCAGTTTGATCCGCCGCACTTTTGAGCGAAATTACCGTCCCTTACTGTTGACATCGCGTAGCTCCTCCTTCGCGATCTCCCTTAAACGTGTCACACCGTGTATTTTGGTTACCACAAGTGCGCCGTCAAGCGTTGTTAGCCCCGTACTAGATTGTTACAGCCTATATTGAGAAAAAACTTGCATGCGTTTTCATCAAAACATTTCCCCCCTGAGCCCCTGTATATCCATGGCCCGCAGAACATATCTGACGTCCGCAAACTTGCACATCACATACTATACTTCTTTTGCGTGCTGCACTGGTAACCAGATTTTCGCTTCACAGAATGCTGTATAACAGAGTTTACACCGTAAAAATATCTAAATTTTGCGCCCCCACGATGCTAATCAACTGAGTTGTAAGCTGAGATAAACAAGTTCAAATACGTCAGAACGTATTTGCCACTGAGTTCTAGTCATTGTGATAGAATTGCTGAACAACACTCATATCTACAGCATCTACGCCATACAAAATAAAGTTTTCCTATATATGTAGAGTTACAACCAATCATATGCACACTGTATTTAGTTACATTATCAAGCTTTTCAGCAACTTTATTTCCTGCTAGACCAAGCACATGAGGTAGGCAGTTGCCTCATTAAGATGCTAGTCTCAATTTATATTCTACATGTAAATATCCAGAATTCCTTATTATAGGTTGTTACACCGACGCCCACTGATGTCCCATCGGTTTCTTCTGTAAATTATTACAAACATATGTATCTCTACGCAAAACTAACACTGCAACTTCGCCGTACATTTTCACTTCAGTCTAGATAAATATGGCAATATATAAATGTTTGTTTAGATTGACTGTAGCACTTGCTTTTGATCAACGTTTGGTCGAACTGCTAACAGGCTCAAGACTCTTGATAAATGTGAAAAAGGCACGCTCATCACAGATAGGGAGTACACGACAATATTAATATAAACAAAAACTCAATTAATAGTGTTATGCGAAAAATTATGTTGCCATTTATGCACTTTTGCCCATACAAATGCAAAGCTAACCCCTGAGCATGCAGGGACTTAGCTACTAGTTATTGTTCAATTCATGAGTGTTTGCCTAGCGTATTACGTAATGGTATCTATTGCTTTATTTACCGCATACTACATTATCCTATCATATCATATATTTTTGACCTTCCCACTCAGAGCACGAACGGGATATATCTCTTTAAACTAAGGTGTATCTACTATTTTTCTATGGATCAACATTTATCTAACTGTTTTATTCGTTTACATTGATGCTAGCATACATATTCTGTTACAGCGCAGTTTTGTGATCTGGTCCACATCCCCAAACAATGCACGTCTGCTACGTTGGTTGTCACGCATTAAGTAAGCTGTCCTATTGTGCATCTACTTATGTGTTTGTTCAAAGCTATTGTCCGTTCTCCCCCCCAGTATGTAATAGATCGTATTCAAGTCTATAAAGCGTGCTAGGTTGCGTCTGTATTGTAGCATCATCCGTTGGTTAATATCTCGGTTTATAGTCAAAGTATGCTATGTATTAGTCGCACTTAGTATTTCGGATTTACTAGGGCTTCATTCTTCTCACTGGCGTAAAAAGTGGCGCATAAGCTAACTGTTGCAGCATGGAACAGCATGTTGTGTCTCGTTCCAACCGAATGTTTTATCAATTCATTGCAACCTCTGGCATTTGTCTATTCCCGCAAATGATTTACTCGATATTTCTTTCCAATTTGTTCATAACGATATCATGCTGTTACTTTTACCTCTACAGAATAACCCTCTGTGTTTTATTATCCATGGATCTAATTTCATCTCAAATACCGCTTTTGCGACACATGGATCAGCGTTGTACTTGCGTTATATAAGATAAATTCCATCAGACTCTTCAGCACCGTACATTCCCTCTTTTAATCTTACGAACTTTGGTAAGTGTGACCGTACGATTTTGGGTAAATCCGGAACATATTACATTGTCAACTGTCGAATGCTAAATGTTGGTTCGCCGTAATTTGACTCACCCAGTCGCAGAGGTAATGAATGCATGGTTATTGCGGCTGTAGCCCCGCTACTGTTTCTGTTAAGATGGCTGGGCCGATAGACAAAACCGCCATCCTTCTGTATTCATTGAGGAGTGCATGGCCTGCATGGCTGCAGCCACGCTACTGGTCATTTTCGATCAATGCGCTCACAGCACTTAGCTAGCTTAATAAGCAACATACAGCGATCCATGTCATACGGTTATCGGTTCGCCGTCTTAGCAAGACAGCAAGAGTATACACTAATGTCATCGCGCGTACTCCTTCGGTTGCTCTATGGTAAGTGCGGACCCAACGCAGGAGCAAATGTGCCGCCACAATATCTACCGCGCAATAAGACCCGTTAATGACCAGTACTTGCTTTGACTATTTAAGAAGTTCGGTAAAACTAGGAGTGCGTGCACTACCAAACAAACCGGGATGCCTTGCACCGACACGGATGAAGTTTTAGCTTGCGCGGTTATAGTTGAGGTGTACCAAAACAATAACCTCAGTCTTCGACAAATCCCCTGACATTGCGGCACCAAACGACATACTGTGCATCGGACGCTATAGGAAACGAAATTCCGATGGTGCAATGCAGGTTTAAGTTTCGAACACATGGAATTCGGAGAAGCGCCTTGTTTTGCCGCAGTAATTTGAATACGCTGGAGGTTCATTACTTTCTGTGCATTTAAGAGGCAGCTTCCGTCTGTATGGCGCAGGTAAGTAACAATATTGGGCAACAAACAACTTACAACGATGCAGCGATTCTCGTGTACAAAATGGCGCATAGCTCATGGCATGAGTTGGGATAACTGGTCAAAAAATTAGCACCAGTTTTATTTTCCAAGAATGTAGCGAGTAAGTTGAAGTTTAGGTAAATTAACGCATTATATTTCTTAGAATCTACGTACAAGGAAATATTGCAGCCCATGATATACTACAGCTGGAGGCAGAAGGATTACTGCTTAAAGTATGTTGGCAGCAGGATGATGCACCTGCACATGATGCACAGACGGTACGTGGTTAGTTAAACGAGACCTTCATTCCCCTTTGCATCGGTCGGGGACGTCGGACACAGAAGACGGCACCCTTCTTTTATTTGACCCCACTGGGTTTCTTCTATTGGGTGCTTGCAATTAAGGTTTTAAAAAACCAAACTCCATTGACTTGAAGAATCGAAACGGAGTATACCGATTAAATCTTACGGGTTTGCGTTGGAGACATTGCAAAATTTGCTAGCCAATATTATCCGGCGAATAGTGCAATGCAATCAAGAAGACGCTAAGCACTTTGTAAATCTACTTCGTTGATATTTATGGCCGTTAAACATATTTCATGAAAATGCACTTATCCTCCACTAAAGAAAAATTCTGGACTAAATCGGTGCGATGGTTAGTGGTGCGAATCGTGCTTTGGGGAATAATGGATGCTAAAAGCATTGTCTAAAGCGAACAATTGGTAAACTGGGAATTAAATACTGAGTAGATGCCATAAGTACGAATATTCAATGTAGCAACGGAAGTAGGCTAATAGAAGTTTCTGGTTTATTCGAAGCAAATTATGAGTATATAATACGGTTGGTCACGATTGTGTTTCGTCAACAACTGAGGCACCAATAAGCACCAATCGAACAATACTTGCCCTGGGCCATGCGGTTGTTTTCATTCGCTGAAAATGCGGACCACTAACCAGATGACATGGATTTCTCCTGCTGGTGTATTAACCTAGCTAGGCGCTGTTCACCCATCGAATATGACAAAACCAGCAGAAGGGATGGTGCATTCAGCAACAAGAGGTTAGCATTTAATGGATTAGCAACGGACAATCAACTGATCTACCGAAAGTATGCAGTAATGATGTTCCACTACATTTGTTATAGCGAATTTTAAACAAAGCACTGAAGTATCCCGTGCTATAATCTGTTTTGATATTCTGTCTCATCTCAATTAAACAACCTGTAAGCCCTTGCAAGTTGGAATGTCCAATGACAATTTCTGCGAACAGCGTATTTACTGGTATGGCAAGCTAGTGGCCTGCGCATCATAAATAAACTTTACAACTAGATAATTACAAAGCCTGTCCTACCTAGCCTGGCTGAACAATTAACTGGATGGTGGGGCTAATTTGGCAAGTTTGCGTATCATCTCCCAGTGAGGACATGGCATAATATACAACACAATAGAAATTCTGAGTAAAGTACGTCCATGAGAATAAATTAATGTACCAACAGAACAAAGAATAATATTTCACCAAACATCCAAGCTTATGTATGGGTGCGCGAACAAACCTCATAATTTTGGGCGTTAAATAGCTACTATACAATAAGCATGTGGGCCAACTTGGATTGTATAAAATAAGCCCAGTGTCGCTGAAGAACATTTAAGTCGTGCTTTCTAATCGCACTGTTTTACATCATGCTGCTTGCGCAACTAATGCAGCGATAAATGCTTAGCCGATTAAAAGCAACCGCGACGAATATCCTGAAGCGGATTATTCTCTTGCGCTAGTATAGCTTCTTGGACGCGGACTATATCTGGGTCTTGAAATAATGTGGCTACATAAATTTAGCTAAAACCCCAGGCAGTTTCTTTCATTGATATTTTTTAACTTCAGTACCCAGCGACGAAAAAATCGGGAACTAAGCACTTCAATTTTTGGGGGCACCACTTGCACAGATTCAGGGGAAAATCGCTAAAACGACTTTACTTTCGGCTAGTACGTTCGACATTACTGTACGGTTGCCAAACCTGGTCCCTTCGATCAGCGGATATAAAGAGGCTAGTTACGTTCGACCATCGGTACCTTCGCAGTTTGCCTAAAATTTGGTGGGAACACCGCGTGAGCAAGGAGCGGATTTGACGCCTTGTTTACCGCACACGAAAAGGAACTGCACCGCTCAGCACCGTCATTTCACTAACGGGTTCCGATTGCTCGGCCACATCTCGCTCATGTCAGCACACCGACTTCCGCGACGTTTGTTGTTTGCTCAACGGGGATCTGGATGAAGATTATGAGGGTTGGCCAAGCGATGACTTTGTCAAGATTAATGAAGACCCTTACTTCAGACCTAACCTGGGTTGGAGATTCACGGCTCCTGGTTTTGAGTTCAAAAGAGGCTTTATACATTTGGCTAGACACACTTGCTGATTTAGCTACTAGTCGACCTCAATTGCTTTGCAGCTGTGATTTCCTTTTAACCTCCCCATCCATTTTAGCCTATCCCTCCAATCAAGATTTCATTTCCTAGCGCAAAATAATGCTACCTAGTTATTTTGCTTGTTGCTTAGTAGCTGGCTCGTTGATTGTCGGAACAATGTTCATCCGTTGTCGCTAGCTCAGCTGGCATGCAATCGTTGAATTGCTTACCTTTTACTTTTATTTACTGCAACACAAGGGCTGATGTTCAATCTCTAGCTACCGATGATGGTGCTGTCCTTCAACCACTCATGCCTCGTCAAAAGCAAGATTTTAATGCATGAGCTGCCGGGAATAAAACCACGCTGAGCAGGCGTCAGAAACTCTTTTGACTGTAGCAACTGCATTCATCACTTTTGTTCAAAATTCAAAGCCAACTTTAGCATAATAGGTGTCAGACGAATCAACCTGAAGTTGTCTAATTTGCTGGGATCGCCGCCTTTCGGAAAAGGCTTCGCCATCTAATATTTATAGTTAATCGAAAACGAACCTTCTGAACGTAACCTGTTGAAAAGTTCACTGTTGGTCTCTTACGTACATTGCATAATGCAACGCATTAACTTGTAAATTGTTTACATGCTGTAACACAGATTCCTGAGAAATGTTGCGCTTTTGCATATATTTAGTAGGTCAACTGGAGCTTGTGTACTATAGGGTAATAAAGTGCTTAAAACTGACGAACTGTATCATAGTACAGGTGTCAGAATACTAGATAACTTTTTGTTAATGAACCACATGGACGATGTGTCTCCACTTCGCCGTGTGCAAATCTTGCAAATGAATTTCATGTAAATGGTATGCAATGCACCCGATGTCTGTGACTTGCTTCATCGTGGCCATAACCGTCGCTTCATCTGGTCTGCAAAGTCAACATTCCGATACACAAGTTCAAGTCGATATTCATGTGGTTGGGGAAGAGCGAACTCGATCAAATCTACGCTACGTCTCCGTAAAGGACTTCGCGCTGCGAAGTAAAGTATCTACAAAAAACGAATAAGCTCTAACAAAAGAGACCTGGTGTGCTTTAGGCGCTAAATTGCAGCAAATAAAATTGCTCCTAAGGGGTTCGCCCTAGCCGTTGCCTTTCAGTAGACAGACGATGCTAGAATTCGGCTCACCCGGGTGCTTTGCTATCACACGGGGTGAGGTGCAAAGGATGTAGCCACTGGACTCCTGCACTTTACGAGTTGTGCCCTAAGAAGACTGATGCACAAGGTTAGTAATTTATGCCTTGTATTTTCGTCGGATGTCGGCTTACCACACAATGATGCGCCAGGCTATCACATAGAGTTGATTACCCACATTTACGTCGATGCTTAATCTGCGCACGTTCAAGCAGTTGAGGAAGCCATTAATAGCTTGTAGCACCGGGTTTGAAAATAGTAGCTTGACTACTCAAACTCGAGCAGCGAGTAGTGAATACATAGAATAAGCCGTTTCCGCGCATAGTGGAAGCAAAGCTAATGCCATAAATTAAGATAGTAGTGGACAAACATCGTGTTGATATGAATGATTGGAAATACTCTCTAAGATTATACGCCATATTGCTTGAGAAATATAAATGTAGCTGCTTAGATACTTCCATTCTAGCTGCCTTCTTACAGTACTCAGTATCCACCATACATTTCTAAACCGTAAATTTTCCACTCATGATACAAGATAAGTGCTGATGGCAGAAACATTAAGGATATGCATAAACAATATACTCATGATAACTTTTTTCAAAGCACCAAAGTTTTTATCATTATTTAGAATTATTTAGTAAGGAGCAGCACCGGTTTGAAACGTACCCTTTTTGCACTGTCTTGGCAATTGATCATATCTGGAATAAATTAATACCGTTTTGACGAATAACTAAACGACAAGCGCAGTCTGCGATGTTACGCTGGGAGCATAGGAGTTTAAATAGAACGCATGCCAATACTTTTCTTTCATCTTCTAGCACATTATTTGGAGTACGTTTGGTGTAAACCAAATTTAAGACAAGCTTTAACTGTCTTAAGAGAGTAGTCGTAGGAAGAATACCTCGGCCAACAGAGTTTAAATGACTGCAGTTTAGCATTTTTAGCAATAATAGGATCTCACATCCGCCGACAATATTTAAGTCAATCGAAAAAAGCTGAACTTGCCACATTAAAAATAATAGATATTCATTAAGGGTTTACTGTGTGGAACCGCCATTGTCTGTAACCGTGTCTTTAAGCAAAGGTTGCATTTATCTTTAACATTTTCCTCCATTTTGAAGCGTTTTCTTTCATTATTTGGAAGGGTTGTCACTATACCGTCAATCTGAATAAGTCATAGGGACCCCGGATTTTATTCAGGTTTAGTTTACTGCTTCTATTTTTGTCAGTTATTTACCATTACATAGTTGCTTAGTTCCTTTAGATAAATTATTGCACTTCTGGCTAGAAAAGTCCAAAAGTATCAGAACAAAACCGAAATAAACCATCGAATAAATTAAAAAAATTGGATAAGTCATGTCGGTTTGCAATGTGTGAAGCTACATAAAACCTAAGTACATATTTTAGAAATGAAGGAAAGTTTGAGCAGCCTTGATTTAGATTTCCTTTACGCAACTTTTGTTTCCAGGATAAATTTTCTGGGTGTATTTAAAGCGGAACAAGAAAACCACAGCTTGTGCAACGTGTACTACAGTCAATCCTACTATCTGACAATAAATAACAATCTGTCTGATGTGATAGTTTTCACGTTGTCTCAGGCCATCCAGAAGCATTTTGTCCTTGTTATGTTCATCAGGTAGCTATGGCCCGCTTCGAGATTAAAAGTCATCACGTAATGGTTGGCGGTTGTCTCTAAAACGTTTCAGCCACTGATCTACGCAGAAAGCGTTTGACCTAACAGCCAGAAGTAGATTGTCGTATGTTTTTGATTGAGAAACTCAATCTTAATTTTAACCTCAGTTAACATTGATGTCTACCATTCAGATCACTAGGAGTTTAGGCGCTAAGTAAATTACAGGCCAAAATGCCTGGCAGAGTGCACTGATAGAATAGAAACACAGAACTCGTGAAATGGTAGAAGCTGACTTCAAAGCTCACTGAGGCCACAACATTCAACAATAGCGGTGGATGCTGCAAAATCCGATAATTGACAGTCGAATTGGCACTTCGAGCGACCGGTCAAATGCAAGCGCAAAGATGTTCAATATGGAGACAGTTATTTTTTGCGAGGCTCTTCGGACCATTTTTCACAATGTCTCACAGTGTCATAATCTAAATCAATGCTCGATGTAAATCGTGTTGTTTGTGCTCTTTAGACACACCGCAAGTACTTGAAATCTGGTAACATAAACAGTTTTGCTGTATGTTATCGACAAGATTAACATTTTGTGCATACGCATTCTTATTGCTATCTGTTTTCTGCAGAAGTGCATTTACTCCAGACTCAGCCTGAAGATTGACGGACCGAGGAAATTGTGAGGGTTGTAACTGAAATTTTCATTGGTAAAACGCTTAAGATGTAAAGATCTGTAAGTGTAGATCAATTTCCCCATGTAACCTTAGTTAACATAAGACACCAGGAAGATTGATCGAAGAGGAGGTTAAAAGAACAGATGTAATGTTTTGCCTCACACAATCAAAAATATTAGGGTTTTGAAATTTCCCTGCTATTTGTAAGGAGCAAGTAACCTGTAAGCGTACAGTTAATTGACGTTACATCCTTTGTCCATGAAATGTATGCCTTGGCATAATATGAAATGAATACTGAATACTGAATACTGTATTATAGAGCAAGTAGAAATGGATTCTGTACAACTCTTTCGAAATATTGTGAAAAACATTATAATAGTTGTCAACCCTGAATATCCTTGTCGTTCTCATGTAATATTTAAAATATTCGACTTACGATATTTCAGGATTCACAAATGTGATATGTCATCGTAAGTATGCATTCGTTCTCTGAATCGAATAGAGGCAAAATGCAATTCTAACAACGTTTTGAACTGTTGCACAGATGTTGCCTCAATCACATGTTCGGGCAAACTATTCCCAATGTTTACCACTCTCCGTTCGAAGCACAGTGGGTGGGGAACACGTTTCATATCCGGCACAACAAGTTTGTGTCTCTGTCCGCGTGTGCTGCATGGCCCTCGTAAGTGCAGCATTGGCCTTAACATGGGGAACTCACCGAGATGTAGATTTCGGTAGGTCATAATGAGGTCGACTCGTACCCGACGGTAGGACAAGGTGTAGAGTCCTAGTTTCTCGCACCGGTCTTCATACCCAAAGCCACGTAAACTCGGGATCAGCCTGGTAGCAACGTGTTGGACCCGTCCGATCTTTTGTGCCTCGCCTCGGGTAATCGGAAAGTAGGCGGGCGAACCGCTCTCTAGCATTGGTCTAATGATAGAAGAGAACAGGCGAGGGGCAACCTCTTCATACCATGTGCAGAAGCTACGTTTGAGCGCCCAAAGCATGCGCAGTCCTTTCCGATACAGCCTGTTCAAATCGTAGCGTGAGAGTACACCTAGGTCTGTTAGGAAACCAATCGAATTAAGTTACCATAAGTGACACTAAGCAATTTTCATTTTAGAGTCCCAGCGAAATCCAAACACGTACTGAAGGCAAAATCCGTCAAACAGGATTATTCCTAGGGACATTGATTATAAATTAGTAAGCGATCGTGAAAAATTAAAACTTATTTTAATATGGATATATATGTTAAAGCCCTAAGATGACACAGACTGTTTTCCATAAATATTATGATAAGTATTTCATGGCAGAGTTTTGATACGTGTCATGAATTAGTCTCATAGAAACATGGAAACATGGAGATACCCTACAGTCTAAGAAAACCAAACAACACTCTTCTTGACGAAATAAATTGTGGTTGGTTTTGCTAGGAAATACAGCTAGCCCAACATGAATTAAATTTCGTAAAACCAACATGTCATGCTGGTTTTACTCAATGTACATTATATTGTTAAAATGTTTATGCATGACCAGTAGTTTAATTTTGGTGCCTAAGATTTCGACATATGCTCTGTAGTTATCATCCATATTCTAGGTTTGAAGATAGCACTATAGCACAACTTAATGTCTCTTACCCACGGTACTATTACTATAAAATAACATCCAAATTTCTCATAGCATATCATGTTTACTATTATTTCTTTACTATAATGAAATGATGCTTCGTGTCACATATTAATTGCAATACACGACAGTCGATATAATAGTGACAACACGAAGAAGTAAACAAACACATAAAATTAGCTGTACAAAAATTTCGTCTATGTCTCCTGTTCCTGATCGTTAAAGCTCCAGCTAATGCATTTCTTAGTGTTTCCCCTACATTAGTTGTAATTCCTCACCGACATGCCATAAATTTAGGCTTTGCATTCTTTAATTTGTTCAGGTTAGACCTTTTCTACAGCAATTGCCGTACAACGTTGTTAATGAACTGCGCGCCCGTCACTATCATAAAATCTCATCGACAAACATGGTTAAACTTGTCTACGCAGAAAGCAATTTAGGTTCTGATAGCTTCGTACGATGCAACTCAGTTAAAGCGATGTATTTCTCTGTTTAACGGGAAAATGAGGTATCAACTTATTGTGGCTCAGATACAGAATTCCGTGTTTAACAGTTTTTCACCTAGGAGTAAACATCAATTTCTTTTGTTTGAACGTGTGATAAAAGTAGCTCATTTTTAACACTGATTCTTAACAGTCATACGCTTTTGTCAGCACCTTTGATGAAGAAAATGCGCCTGAGCGTCCGACAGTTCAACAACTTGTCATGTTACTAATAGATAACAAATGCTTCTCTCTGTCTGTTCCTCTCAGTATACAAACGAAAGACCGTACAAATAATTAATATACCAGTGAGCGGAAGCCGCATATAAGTGTCAAGAAAACCATTGGGCTTAGAGAACTGGGAAAGTGAAATATATAAACTCTACTGAAATGTTCAATGCGTACCTGAGTCTATTGTCGTCGCAAACAGATGTTTCATTATTTTCACAATGATTTTTTCGTAGAAAGCTCACCAGTTAAATGGATTTCTAATAGTCGTAAAATAGTATACTGGCTCCTTCTAAGATACGCCAGCAAAGAACTGTAATCAAAGGTCTCAATCTTTTGCATCAAAATGAATTACATTTTTCAAATGGAACGCCGATTTGGATGCCTTATAAATATAGATGGAGCTACAGCTGCGTATGCCACTGTAGGAATTCCTTTTCTGCCTCAACTCTTGTTCGATTAATGCAAGGCAATATTAACTAATTCCAATCATTTCATCCAAATGAGAAATATAACAATGTACCCCGTAATATTGACCTGGTTACGGAGGATGAAGCTGTCCACCGCGCCATCTTTTTGTTATTCTCATTCCTCTTAACCGAATTGGTCACTTAGCCGTAATTAAGCCATAAGTATTTCGAGAAACTCGTATTTGAGATAGAAAGCATTTTACTAATTTTTTGGACTTAGTAGTCATTTTGTGATGATCTATTTGTCTTTGAACGGATTGTCACACTAGCATGCATGGTATTACCACGCATTATATTTTCAAGCACGATTTTGTATGTGTAAGTGTGTTTCAATCTTTTGTGATTGGCAATGATTGTAGTTACTCGACCAAAGATTATAATAACCTGCTCGTTATTATCATCAAGAAGACGGAATCTATAATAATCGGCGGGATGCATGGAAACGGGTAAGTGAAAAAGGTTAATAACTGAAGCAAATAAGTTCAAAAGGACAAAGTGTCCGCTGCAGGTTTAAGCTTTAATATTGGTTTAGGCTCATTAAATTTATTTCCTAAGCAGGTGGAAATAACCAAATATACTTGTTACCGAAGTAATTGGTCTCCAAAAGTTGGAATATATTCCGTCTTAGAACTGAGGCCACGTTTGTCAAACATTTTTACTTACGTTGCAAAAGCCACGTGATTTGCTGTTTTAACCATATGTTTAAATTTTTCTTATATATTTGTGTAAAATACCATCAATCAGAGTTTGCATGGTTTAACCGCAGCATCCGTACTCTATCTTATTATACTTAAACCAGCTTTTCACTTTAATCGTAGAGTATTTTAATACTGGAATAGAAAGACTAATGAAGAATTTATTCTCTTGAGCACCGTAGCAAAAATATGCTGCAAGCAAAGAGTTACTAGCGCGTAGGGATGTAAAGTTTACATATAGGACACATTTTCTGTGTATGAAAGGGAAAACAGCAGAAACGCAATATAAAATCGTACATAATTGTCCTACTGTGCATTGCTTGAACTGTACATGTTATTACCTATATCCAGGTGTAATGGCGACCTACCCAACTGCAACCTCCTAATGTTTACCATTTCCCGTACCGAGCCGTCAATCAGTAGAATTGCACCTCCCATTCTGTCAATGCTTGCAAATCAAAAGAAATAAAATTTTGGTTTTGGCGCACGAGAATAGCATGTATAATTACGTTACTCAGAAGCAAAAGATATTTACGTATCTATGTTTGGAGCAGCAGTCTACTACAAAAATGGCTTTTCAAACGGATCACTTTTATGGTTGCGTCTGTTTCTTGTGTTAAGCAACGAGCTGTCGTGTGAGATTGCCTCAAACTTCATGCTGTTTGCTGATCATCTTAAGATTTGGAGGACGATCACCAAACCAGCAGACCAAGATTAAATTCTGCTAGACTTGTACAGAGCATAAGTGTGGTCACTCCACAAACTGCCCCATTTCAATACGGGAAAGTGTAAGAATGCTCACATTCGCCACCAGCCGGAGATCACATAAAGGCTCGGACACCATATCCCGCATGCAGTCAACCATTAGCGCGATATTCTTGCTATAATCCTTCCTGACTTTTACTGTTCAGAACAATCTTAGAAGGCCTCAATACTGGAAACCAACTACATGGAATGCTGCGGAGGGCATTCAGGCAGTGTGACCGCTCTGCCTTTTTGCCCTTGCTTAAAACACAGGTGCAGTCTCATGTAAAATATGCAGTGTAGACCTAGGAGCCCCTAGCACATGCAAAAGTTTGCAATGCCTGAGGATCTATAGCGACCAGCCACCAAACAAGTCAAAAGGTTATTCATTCTTCCTTATTTTCTTAGACTCAGGACCCTAAAATTATACAGCGGCCGGTACCGGAACCTACGTGGCAACCTTATTTTGACCCACCAGAATCTAATGAACCCCAACCACGTTTTAATCCACCTACTACAACTGAGCAACAACCCAAATTTAAGGAGTCACCAGTTTAAGTTAGCCACGCAAATGAACCGGCTAAAATATCTGCGAAATTTTTACTTTCTTGTTGTGCGCAAGCTATGAAAGGCACTTCTAGATTCCTTATTTTCTGCCTTTACTTGTGCGTAAAAAGCGCCTTGACTTTCCCCTAACTACTTTCTACTACGACGTACATCCTGTATAACTCGAAAGACGATATAATATGACAAAAGGTGTACAACTGGAGTTAACCTACACAAGGGAGGTTGGCACTTCCTGCATGCCTCTAGGTTAGCGCTGTGGATGAGCCCAGCAAAACGATATTGATTTTAGCACTACGTCCTATCCATCATGTTATGATTCTTATTCTGGCCATCCTACGGGACTTGCTGCGCATCCACTCTTTTGTCCGTAATGTACCCTTGTTGCAAATAAAATCTAGGCCATTCAAACGATAATAATTTCCTTGGTTGCAGGTAGATATTCTGTGTACCCGCCCAAAAAAGGTAACATTCTATGATGCGCTGTGATCAGAAACCCATAGCAAGCATCCAACCCAAGAACGTTTGGATTTTAGACTTGACCGCTAACCTTAATCCCCTATCTAATTTGTTCATTCGCAAAAATTCCACTGGACTAAACGCTATTCCATAAACCGTCTAAAAAACCCCGACAAATTCCGGGATAATATGATGCCTGAACATTTCGAACTGAGACGGTAAGATAATAATAATAATAGGTATATTTCTCAGAAAGGTGTGACACGTTCCAGAGACCCTGGACCGATCATTATGTAAAAGTTTTCTCTGAAACTGAAATTGTTTATCGGATGCGAGGAGATTCGTATTGCGTGGGATTGGATACAAGTTGTAATTTATTCTTATGCAGATCCAAATTTCTTCGGTAGCAAGTATCTCATCGTACCGTTGAACGAGCTGTGGTCCGGATCAACGTAATATAGAAGGGAAATAGCAAGTATTATTAAGTATTAGTGCGATGCAGGCCGAAAACTTCCTAGGGAATTAGTACATGTGTGGAATCGAGAATAATGTAGTGTAGGGAGGGTCTCGCAACCAAATTTCTGGACTCAGCATAAGGAACAGCAGTATGGGTCTGGCTAACAGGGAAAAATAAGTCCACATTACTGCACAGTGAAAAAGGGAAATATTTTAGCAACTAACTTATTATTGTATTGCAGATGTTGTTTACAATTAGGAGGCGCAATACGGATTTCGGATTACTTAAGATGTGTGGGTTGTGGGCTATGAACAAGAATGCCGAACATTTAGTAGTTTGTCTAATTGCGCTAGGAGTTTGATTATGCAGGGAATTGGTGAGAAATTCATCTCTGAGCTAGGTGAAAAGAATATGGCCATTTTCATTTTTGATTTTGTGTAAATATGTGGATATTATGAAAGTTACACCTTATATGTCATTTCACTTAAGACGTCACTCGATAAAAGGAGAGGTGTCCTAACTCCACAACAACTTTCACCCCGTCCATAGTTGATGAAGGGAAGAGTAAGGCATATCATCGCGTGTACGGTCCCATTAAACAACGTGACTCACACAACTGCGTTAAGAAAAATGACAGGATTCCTTCACATATAGTTAAGTGAATATGCTGAGTCATTCAGTGTGAATGAAGATCTCTGCCGTCAAAGTCACGCCTAGCTTAGCGGGTGCAGCCCATACATTACCTCTCGAAGCTTTCGATATTTCCTGTTTCAAACATCAACCGGACTGCATAGGTAATCAATAACATCAATTAAACAAGGAATCAGCGTTGGATGCACAAACCACGCAACCTATATTTGCGACGTTAAACTAACTTTAAACGATGGTCCCAGGGCACGGATCTTATACATATACTGTAGTTCATTTGCCACACTAACCATGGAGCACATAGAACACGGAATTAGGCCGATTAGTGAAGGCTACAAGACGTATCAATTCATGCTTTTAAGTTATCCTCGTCTCTGAATTCCGTGGCATTAATTATGGCAGCATACACATAAATCATAAACAACCAATGGAAAGATAACATTCCTCTGCTAAATTAAGATTAATTAACCACCTTTTCATAACGAACAGCGTTTTTTAAAGCTTATTAATGAAAATAACTAATAGCGATAATCGAAGCGCTACATAATCCATTCTCACAGATGGCATGATAATTTAACTACTACGCTTCGCCTAGATATGAACAAACCTCCTGCCATGGTAGTAAATTTGATGCGCCAAAGACCAGGATAAAACATTAATCCATTTTTCTCCACCATTAAATGGATGCTACTTTCGAATGGCCAACAGGTCAAAACCAAGTTTTGGGCATAAGCAATAGTTCATTGTAGTTTTTCGCTGCATGAATTTTGTAGTGAAGTTTATTCATCGTGTAGTTTGCTTGATAACATTATTCATCAAGGACTCACTGCTATTAACAATGTAAAGTTCTACATATCTCGCCCGGACAGTCACAATTCTTTTAGTGTGTGTATAAACGTATTGCATTTGTAATTAGTTCAATGATATATCACCAATTAGTACCTCAAAAATTACTACTATGTATCAAAGCAAAATGACTTAAGCGTCAACTCGCAATTAGCAATCCGTATAAAACTGTTGCTGCTACCTCCCATTAACCAGCCATATAATGCATCACGGCATATGCTCAAGTTGCCTACGGAACACGACAGAAATTATAATGCCTGATTTCTGCAAATGCAACAAAGTAGGTCAGTATCTCAAGTAAAAATATTTTCTTCCAGTTAAACATTCTTCTGATTAGACAAGTCCCTTACAGTTATCCTTGTTAATCTCGTTAAAATATGCTTCATAACAGAGGTACCGTGCATTTATCCACTGTGTTCATTGAATTTTATTATATTTATCTGAAATCTATTTGGTAAAATTAGTTATGTGTCGTTCCATTGATGCTCAAAACTTAGTGGTAGATTCCTTAGCATCGATTATCCTTGAATATACCTTTTAAGTATATAATACTTTATAAGCAGTCCTGGGAAATTATTCGGAAAATTTGTGGTAAAGTCATTTTGGTTGGCGGATCGATTTTGAACTCTTTTTTCGACCCCAAAATACTATTACAGATGTTATCGGCTTGTGCTTGAGCCCGCGAGACAATCAATAAAGACGAATGAGTCTATTTCACAGCATATAATCAACGAGAACAACTGCTGTGGAGGCCAACATCGTCTAACTTAACTTCCATAAAATTTGTCTGCAATGAGACAGTTCTAATGCTGGGAAGTTTGAAATGTGAAAATATTTGAAAGCTTGCACTCTGCAAAGTAAGGAATTGATAAATTAGAAAGGCATTAGCTGAATTTCTTTCTAATAAAATTAGAACCACAGTCTTAACGACTTTTGGATTTCGAGGAAGTATCCCGTGCAGTTCATGAAATTTTATGTAAAGGATCTAGGCCATTGCAAAATCAAGTCAATTTTTCCTGTTGCTGTGTAACCATGCCTCGTTGAACAACCATGCAACGTAAATAGTCTGTGCAATATTTGCAGATCTACGTTTGACACTTTAAGAATAATTGTAAGCTAGTTTTAAAAATTCCGTATGGAGGAACAATACAGCGCAATTATCCGCAAAAATAACCTACTTTTTTAAAGGAAACGTTATCGCAGTCTTTCCGCTTGTGCAATGGTTACTGTGAGCTTCATAGAAATTGGTTCGTGTACGCGTCCCGGTTCGCAAGCGGTTTGTAATATTCAATTTAATTCCAACGGCACAGAAAAAGCTTGGAAGTGCGCGACAGCTTAATCGGTGGTTACATTTTCCGAAATATTCCGAAACGCATATGTTTTCAAACATTTATGTTGCAGTCAGTGCTACCAACTTGGCTGCTTGTAACCAAGCCAGTAGACATGGGTTCCCAATTGCAGAGCTAATGGACAGACAGATTTGGATGCTCACCGTATTAAACCTGGCGAGAAGGATTACGCAATAAGAAATATGGAAGTAGAAAACGTTTACATCCGGACAAGCTCTAGACTGCCTATTTACCTCGTTATAGCGCTCTCAGTTCCGGGAAATTAAACTGGCATCAATTCAATTTTAAATGCGTAACCGATTCGGTGCTACTTTCGAAAAATATTGACCGCCTTTTCAGAGGGATTGCTTAAGAGAAACAAGTTGGTACTCTTTTTGTTTAGTTAATAGCATCGCTCAAATGCCAACGTTTTGTGGATGCACAATGAGAAAATGATGGCACAAACGCTTCACATCAAGGAGGATGATATTTGTCAGGAGAGATCTACCTACTATTCTAGCAGTCAGCATCCAAACAATTTGGTAGACTCTCCTTCATTCTAATCATCCAGAACATACTGCAGCTTAGGGCAGCGGAATGTGACCGAACTTGGATTATAGGCGATTACGATGCAGTGCCAATAGAAAACAATTGCTAAGTGTGTGCCTACCCCAGTTAGTCATTAATTGATAGAAGATGGAGTGTTTACAAATCTGATTTTAAAAATCGGCTGCCTCAACTGATTGGATGCTTGGTCCACATAGTAAACATCAAAAGAGGCGCAACATTTAAATCACATACTGGATGCAAAAGGCGAAAAGAATCTATGCAATGCGCCAGGGCCTTGAAATATCAGTGCATGTGATAAATCCAAGTTCTATCCATTTTTATATTGCAGAACCCAGGTGGTGTGATACTCATGGTGTGCGAAATTGCAGAAGTGAGTTCACGCAATTGTCGGCAATGAATTATCAGCTAATGATCATAAGAGAGGTTATTGAAATGATGTTATTGCATGCGCAGATACCTATGATGGCAAAGATTTTAAACCAAGGCTTTCAGCAGTAAACGAATTGTGATATAGAAATGAAACGTACACAAACGGTGATGGTACGTTGCTAATCTTCCAGATGTTTACATTTGGATTAACAACAGTTGTCTTTAAAATGCACCCATTAGTGTTTCTCTCAGATAGAAATATTCATCTACTACTGTTGAAGCAAAAAGAAGTATAGTTACTTAAAGCCTTTCCATTTTAGCAATGTCAGAGTTCATCGCTGCACCCTCTGCTAATCTTAATTGGCCTACACAAGCGCAGTTGGCTTTCGCTTGCAAAGTATCTAGTCAAGTTAAATGATTGTACTAAGGAAGCTAATTAACGAACCTAAAAACTAATTTTAATGCAAAGTGCATTGACCCCTACGCAGTCTATCGTAGCACACACTAAGAGAAAACTTCTTTGCGATTCAACATATCATTGAACAAGCCACTAGTGAGATAACTCAAAACTCATAGGAGTATAACCAGATCGTTTGACGGTAGCAGCCCGCATCTTTGCCCTGCTTCAGTAGGTTGATAATGACTGCTCCAAAACTTAGACACATGAAGATTATCCGAAGCGTTGTTCCAAAAATTAGACAGCTACGAATGGGGAACAATACGAATGCACAGACAACCACGTGACTATTAGAAAGCAAGAAGTCCGAACTCTTGCTAACATGGCGGTCCCATCAATGTCAATTGGAATGAACTACATCTCATGCTAAATAGTTGCGGAAGGATAATCAGTGAAGTAGAATGTACGCGCAATAATCTAAAAAAACAACTACCACAACCAAGCAAAGACCCAACCTTAACGTATGAGCGACCAAAATATTAGCTCCCGAAATTATTTTACAGTATACATTATGTATTCAGGAGCCGGAATATTGAGTTTAGCGTTCTGGGGGCAAAAAAACAACCAGTAGTGTGAGACCTAAATAGTATATTGACATTAAGCAAAAATACATATTTTACTACATCAGCTATGACGGAACTGTGAAAAATACTGATAGAAATTGAGAAAATTTACAGGCAATTCCGGGCACAATAATTACAGACCAAATTCAGTTTCTTTGATAACTGAATTCCAGGTACTGTGGAATTGTGTACGTACCTTTTGTTGTGAATATTAATTAACATAGAATAAAACTAGGTAAACGTGAGTGCCGCAATGCCTAAAGGAGGAACAAGTACAAGTGAAAAATTATTGATATTACCAGTGCGTTTATTTGGATAAAATATCCCAACGCAATCACGGCTGCTAAAGCTGTTATATATATATATATTTATATATATATATAGATAGAGAGAGAGAGAGTACGGATTACATAAAAATAAGGCCGACCAGTGTTGCCATCATTGAACTCGGATTAACAAATACCTGGCAAAATGACAGGCGATAGCATCCTTAATTACGGGTTTGATATATTGTGCGTGCTCATTAGATTGTGAATAAGAATATCAGGCCTAAGTGGATGCCGTTATACCAGTTGCTGTTTGCCACTACTAAAGTGAAATTTATACGGAGTAGTAGCATGCTATAAAGTGGTGCAATGCGATGCACTTTGCTTGAAAGTAATCACTGTTCCAGCGTAGAAGGATTAAAATATATTAGCTGAAATTAGGCTTGCAACTGACGACTTTATGCTTATTTTTGTTGTTGTAGGTTGAGAAAGTAGACTAAAACTGACACACACAAGCCAAAACTCCCTGAAAGCATTCAACATGAATAAGTTATAGCTAAATGAGAGATAGGTTGAACCTAGATCCAAAACACCATGCTCCCAAATACAATTTGTAACCCCAATGCAAACAAGGAAAACAATGACAGAACACGTCAATCCAGAAAACAAAAGAAGATGCGCGTTTGCTCACTGAGACGCATGGCTTTCGTGCCGTGAGTAAAATAGCATGAAAAGTGAACAAACAAAGAAATAGGTATCATGAGGTCTGAGAAACGAATTGGCAATTTTAATGAAAGCACAAGCAGAAACTTGCTGGTAAGGTGCCCTATCTTGTTAACAACTACACGTGTGAACAGACCTTAACATATCAATGGAGACGATAAATAAGTGCCGAAAAATTGCTTAAAATGTTGCAGCATACATTTCAATGCTTAAGAGTAATAACTCCCACTCTGGAGCTGTGTGGAATATGCGAGCTTCAAGCGTTTCCATAGTTATCACCATGGTATTACGTCCGACAAATTTTGTTAAGAAGCAAGTGAAAGAAGCAAGAGAAGGCAACTCAGAAAGAAAGGCCCATAACTAGGTGGATATAGACTCGAGCAGATATAGATAGTGAATGTGAAGTATTACAGCTGGGCTTCGGTTCCACTTTGCTGTTGTTGCTATAAAATCAACTAGCGTACTTGTAATCTTACAGAAAATCATCTTTCATTCCCTCAATCCCAGAGTATATTGTAAGACGAGCATATTATTGGAACCAGAACGTCTACAACGTATGGATGCTCAAGTAAGCTGCAATAAAGTTGAAACTTTTATTTATCTACGTGCAAGAGATCCAACCAACATTGCCTTGATCTACACATTTTTGACAACATTGATCTCATTTGGCTGGCATGCTGCAGACCTACGCATCGGCAAACTGTTTATGTTTGATCATGGTTAAATTTGGGCCAACTTTAGAAACAAAAATGTGTTGCTTAGGCAATTCCATCATAATGAGCACAATATAAGAGAAGTATACGTCCCGATTTATGAGTTATCGGTTTTTTTACACACAGGTAATTTCGTGAATATTGTGGGAGTAAAACATTAGTCCACGAAGGGTCAATGAATAACTTCTACAGCATTATGTGACGTGAGATGTGGTTTAACAAGCGAAACACGCAGGTCTTGTAAATTTTAGGCTAAGCTTTATTGCAAAATTTAAGAAATTATTTAATAACATTGCATGAACCACAAGAAGCGAGCGTTACGGTAAAAATAAAGGCAATCATGTTCACATAAAATGAACGGAACTCGCTGTGTTGGAGAATAACAAAAAATGAACGAATACCATGTTTATACGTTCATGTAAAATAAACAAACAGCGCAAGGTGTTCAATAGATTGCGCGAAAGGTTAGCCAAATTATGCCGCTATACGTCGGAGGAAGAGGTAATCACCAATACTGGGAATGCAGCCGCAGTGACTGGCCTCACCTAGACCACAATAATGACTTGATAGTTTAGTCAATTTACTCATGCCTCCTAATTTTACCCAACTAGCTGCAATGACCGCACATACTGTACTTCAATGTAGGTAGGCATTCAAAGGATAGACAGTGGACACAAACCATCCAATGTCAGCAACACACAAGAACCACACACAACAGTCAAGACAGTGTCTTTAATCTAGTCAAATGAAGTGACCTATGTGGAAAGATCTAAAAGCATGGAGCAGCCGCGAAGCAGATTGTTGCTCGTTAGACAGCGATATATTCAATCGCAGCTGTGCTTGAACTACGAGTGCTTGAATGTACGATTCAACTCAAGTTCAGCAGTCCTGTTGCTGTATAATGACCAAAAACGCAACATACATTCATCCCGTAGAAAATCTAATTGAAAGGAAAACATGCAAGCATAACACATTTGCTGCTATTAAAATCAAGTATTAGGACTTATAAAGGCAGAAAAAAGTAACAGCTTGAGCGCACAATCCACTAGTATTCTTTTTCTTCAGATTAATCAATCTACTAATATTGTAGATTCTAACTAGTGGGCGACAACCTGCAAATGATTTTCTCATCATAAATCCTTTACGTAAGAAGAGTTAGCGAAAGTTTTGTCAGGAATTTTCCGACAGTACACTAGTGTGTATCTTCGAATCCAACAGTTCGTAAGAGTAACAGTATTAGTGAAATCTTACTTTGGAATGTGAACATGGCTCAAGGCAAACAATCGGCCAAATCAACTAACCGATATTTTTTATACCAAGAGCTTTACATGCTTCTAACATAATATGTATATCTAACTGAATATTGGCAGAAAACGGAGGATAGGTCGGATATATACCGGAAAAGAGATTTACGATACACTGCAAGTGACCCTTGACACTCAGAAACATACTCTTGAATTGCACTGGATATAAATGATCGTTAATAGTTTTCCGCTAATTGTTGGAACCACTAATTGGTTTGCCACAGGATTTTGTTCAGATGCCAAATCTGTTGTTACTAAAGCGATGAATTGGCTTGTTAGATATATTTGAACCGACAGCACTGCGGACAGACTCTGATTTAACCGGGGGTAATGCTAAGCCCTCTAGCAAACACATAAAAACCTTTATACTTTCACATCCAAACTCAAAAAGGAACCATCAAAGAATTGTCATAACAAGAAGTAAAGTTGTCTAGATTTTGTTGCTGCACAGCACGTACCTTTATCTTGGGCAGGGTTGGTCACATTCTTTATGTTTTCTGATAAAAACAAATGAAGGCAATTACTACCCTAAAACGATACTCAACAACTGGTGGAAAATGAAACAATGCGTAAATAATGAAGTGCAGTAATCCACAAGCGAATTATGTCACCGTCAATCTAACAAGCCATGCCTATAGGAAAAAAGCGAACCTTCGAACTCAAAAGCCTATCTACCTAATCAAATGAAGGCTCATAATGAGGTTGATTGATAGTTTTTCGCTCATTACACATATAAGTCAGTGAAATGCTTTGTCTATTCATGCGGTCTTGTAAGAGGGATAAATAATGAAAAACGCAGTGGTGAGTCGGGTGGTTACATGTGATGGAAAGCCCTTCAGAATGGACAGGGATTTGTATCTGAGCGACGGTAGCGACTATCGTAAACAATTTACGTTGCACCTGCTGCTTAGTAGATGATGTACGCGAGATGACATGCAAACCCTAAGCAGATCACGGCTGCCGATTTACACTTTGTGGTATGTAGTTTTGATGCAGGAAAACCAGATAGGCCGCGTGTTGAACTAATGTACGCGCTGTTGGAAGGGAAATCGTAACAGCGAAGAAAAAGCCATCAAAGGCATGCTGGTTGAATGAAGGAGAAGGCAGAACGGAAACGATGATCCAGAAGGAGTGGTCAGTATTTTTAGAAAATCCATTTTAGCTTGCTTATAGTGAGGTATATCAATTAAAGCAGAACCTTTAACAGTGCAAATTGCGCTGTAAAATTGACTATGAGGCAGACGGTCACATCAAAATGTCACAGACAAGACCATGGCAAACGAATTGATTGCTTCAAGAGTTTCTGTGCACATAGCACAGGTTGATGAGCCTTAAGTAACAACGCCTATCTAATTGCTAGCATTATCGGGTTTTTGTTACGTAATAAAACTTTGAACGCTGTTTCGGGGTTCACGTGATGACGCTTTTCATGCGGAGAACATTTTAATCCGGTGCTGACCAACCTAAATTCGATTCACCCTAATCTGTCGGTATCACGTGAAGTGGAACAGCACCATTGCCTGGCGTTTTTGGATATACTCATTAGGAAACAGGCTGAAGCTACGTTGCCTTGCATTGTTCAACGCAAATCGACTTGGATTGAACAGTATCTTCATTTTACAAGCTTCGCCCCGATCGCGTAAAACGCGGGTTAGTGAGTACTCTCTTCTACCGGGCTAGACGGATTTGCAGCCCCGAAACGTTGCAAGCCGAAGAAGAAATTCTATGCATGTCCTTAATTTCTAATGGATATCCTGAGAAGTTTATCCAGGTACATAGCAGACCTCCCAGCGTGAAAACACCGGTGTTGACAGCTGAGAAAAAGAACGTTTATTTATTCTTGCCATTCAAGGGGGGACGATGTGACAAATGACATAGGACGAAAGCTCCAGTCCGCCCTAACGCGAACCTACACGACAGCCCAGTTGCGACTCAGGCATACCACCCGAGCACTTGTTCTTCATAACCGTCAGAGCATCTCGTCGGTTAGTTCGGCCTCTCACGTTGTTTATCAGTTCTCCTGCGGTTGCGGTGACATTTACATAGGCAGGATAAACCATCAGTTAAATCAGAGGGTAGCTGAACACTTGCCAAAATGGTTGGGACAAGTGATTACGCAACAACATGGGACGAAGCTGCGAATAAATCGGAGCCCTGCATCCTCTATCACCAAGCACCTTATGACAACCCTTCATCACGTGAACCCCGAGACAGCGTTCAAAGTGTTATTACGTAACAAAAACCCGATAATGCTAGCAATTAGATAGGCGTTGTTACTTAAGGCTTATTAACCTGTGCTATGTGCACAGAAACACTTGAGGCAATCAATTCGTTTGCCATGGTCTTGCCTGTGACATTTTGATTGGTGGTGCCACTTCTGTTAAACCTAAAATCCGTATTGTAATCCCTAACACCTGCTTATATTTAAGACGTATTTGCGTTCATTTACTGAATGCCTTTTGAAGACCATCCTGCACAAGTGTTTCTAGCAAAAGTATATGTCCTAATCCATATTGTGACGAACGTCTCAGTCAGGAGTTACATGTGGTATTAGGCAGTACTAGCGGATTGAGAATCAAATCAGTAGTGCTGTCTGTTTGCTAACATTTACTAATGACAATTGATATAAATTAAGAGACTGGCCATAGTTTAATTGTGTGCCCCAAATTGCGCCATAATATCGGTTATGATTTCCGAACAAACATGATGCAAACAAAGATTGTTAACAGTTCCAGAATTAAAAAATATTATTTAATGCAACAATAAATTATACCTTAAGCCTTTCCTATGATGTCAGCTTTGCGTGTAATTTAATTCTTTGCTAAAAATCATAATAACCTAATTTTATTACATATGGTTAAGACACAAGACAAAATTAAAATATTGAGCGCTTTATTAACATAATATCTGCAGCCTGATTTGGTACGACTGTTGCTTATCTTGTTGTAGTAAAGGTGACAATTTTATTTTCAATATTGTACTTAGTTTCAATGGGATGTGTTATGCTTTCCGACTTACGGATCCCTAAACACTTGGTGTGGCTGTGGTAGAATTATGATGAATTTACTACCGAGTACCTGCAGCAAACATACCACATATTGGAGCTTGCTTCGAACCCACATAATAAATCCAAATATGTGACGGGGTTGCGCGATATTGTATGCCGTGTTCTCGGCGTGACTTCTTTTGCGCAAAGTTGATTTTCCAATTTCAAAATCGGGCTAGCCGGTAAGTTGAAAGTAGGCTTAAATTTCTGCACATAGCAGTTTACGTCCTTGGCGCAAGCTAACCAAACGGCCAGGTCAACAAAGAATTTAATCATTCAAAATCCAAGAGTCTTTTTCAGAAAATATTCACAAAACAGCCCGTTTCACCTAAATGGAATAAAACAACGATTCTCGACGTACAATATAGAGCAAGGTTTTAACCAGCCTCCTGCGTACTCAGTTTAGGCAACTTAACATCTTTTGATATTAAAAAATAGAGGTTTATTTGTCATGAAAAGTATCTATCAATCACGCCATTTGCGCTGAGGGCAAACCACTAGTCAAAAATTTCTTACGCCAAAAATCATCATCACTCCGCTTCAATGAAACTGCGTCCAGCACTTCAAAGCTTGTTGAAGCGGCAAAATTCAGATTTGCTCCTGCAAATTTCCGGTGGTATTATGACATTTTGTCATCATGCAAAAACATAACGCCAAATAATTCGAAAGAGTGCAGCTCAAACAACCTCAAATTTGACAAGCAAGTTTGATTAATACCCTCTTAGGTGCAGGTGTTAACTTTGTTACAAACATCAGTAATTTGAAATGGTTAACCGAGGCTTAGGATAGCTAAATTTCAAGAAATTAATGCAAGCCTCGTTTTGGTTCACTCTGGCCATGGGATAAATGGACGCTACTCATTTGCCTAAACATTTTTATTACTGTGGCCCACTGTATTGCCTACCGAACGCTCAGATTATTATTAAAATTAAATATGTCCAATTGGTGTATGAATATGTACATAAGCAATACCAGATGCGCCTGAAAGCGCATTTTAATCTAACATGACATACTATGTGCTCTTCCAAGTTGTGTATGCTAATTCACAACATAAGATAAGGTAGGTGAAGGTTTTTACAAGAATTAAATCTAAAATGCATGAATTGCTTACCTGGAAGTTGCTAAAGAGATCAAATTTTATAGTTACATCTAACTACTTAATTTCTTAACTAATTACTATTTCCCTAACCACCGTTAGTGCGAAAGTCAAAATGTTGTACTTTGTTGTATTTCCAGTATTGACATTGTGGGACAAAACTGAGTATCCACACGCACCTATAAAATTTATCTTTCCTCCTAACCAGTAAGTTAAATATACATATAGTTTTACACTACATTTTGTATGCTCAAGAAATACCCGGAAATCAGGGTAATAAACTGCAAAGAAATATGAGCTAAACTTCCCTGTAATTTGCCTTTGCAGAATCCCAAACACTTACTAGTGTAACCTATGTGATTCCGGACTTTGCTATTTTGAATGGCTAGGAGGATGGCGCAGTTTCACAGACTTATAAATCGGACTATCTGGGATGCCACACTATCCCATCAAATTAATTAGTCATTGTAAAAGATAAGTTATTAACTAATGAAACGTATCGGGTTGGTTTACAACAAATATATACCACTGGATCAACCTTCACAATTCATTTTGTCACTAGCATTATACATTGATTATCACTCCTGCAGACTGTTTAATCTAAAGAAAGCATAGTACGACGGATATTAGATAACTGCAGGCGAATCCACATCTGACTGTGCACAAGCTCGTTTAAAGTTGGATAAATTTTGTCAAGGGAAATTTGACTTTAGATATAGATTATAGTGAATCCATGGAACAATAGTGGGATGTCTTTTAAATAATGCTAATAAACGTCACATGAAAAGCAAAATGACATCGCTGGGTTCACCAATTTATATAAGTTAACACAAAGTATATCCGCTTACTCAGGGCGCTCAGTCGCCCGTGCCATAGCATTTGGGACAATCCACTTGAATTTTTCGTTGCCATTGGCTATGCAACCTCTAGTGCAGCCAGATTGCTGTTTATTCAAGGTTGTCAAGATTGGATCTCGCCCTATACATGAGGCCACAAATACGCATTGAGCATTTCCAGAATGATGAATACATCTAACCACCCGAATTTCACCTATAAAGATCAGCATATTGCTTTTCGATTCTGAACAGCTTTAATGATTTTGCCGATGAGCCTAGGTCTACTTCCGTCATTATTCCAAAGTATCGCTCTTTTGAGGTTGTCTCCAACATGTGGTCTAAAAGCTTGTATGTGTTGTGCAACTTATAGTGCACGTGAACAATACTGCACTTATCCGGGTTAAACGGAAATAGATTAAATCTGTTCTGTCAAAAACGCGGTGTAATACTTGTTGCAGCACAACATGATTATCCTGATAGACAATGGTCCGCCGAATTTTAGTGTGACTGGCTAATACCAGTGGTTTGATACCACGTAAGGCGCGAAGACTTTAATGATGAACAAACATATGCGCGGCCTTATCACTGACACCTGCAGAACACTGCATTCGACTGTATCTGTATAAGGAAATAAGCCAAGAAAATAAATGTAAGTTTTGAAGATATCCAAAAACGATCACACCTATAAGATGGTAAAAAACATAACCCGTGTGAAATTATACTTTACCTGACAACTATATGTTGGGCGAAGCTTTTGTCTAGTATTTATTACCCTCTCATGTTAATATTTTTACATAGCAGATTGTTATATTTCGGCCATTTAATAACAGATAAACTACAAAAGTTGACAGTTTCCTCAATCATATGGACAGCTTGTATCAGTGTTCGGTCTTAATATTTGAAACATATACTGGAACGGAACATTAGGAGCTGCGTCAATGTAAACTGCCGATTTGAGCATCAAAATTGTATTAATTTCACGCACATATGGCATTTCGGAAAAATGTTTAAAAGTAAAAGGCAGATTTATGGTAGGAAAGGAACTACTTGTGTCCGAGAGGTAGGTATGAATGGCAAATTCTCACGGAACATACTTTAGGCATTTGCTTCAAAACTGCCAAAATTGATTACAGGCTTTCCTTTGACAACTAGTTCACCTAGCGCTCACTTGCCAGTAAGACAAATAATGTAGAACGCTGATGCATGGGGATTCTAACATGCCGAAAAGTGTGCATTAGTTTATCAACCAGGGATTGTAGCAACATCCATTCTGGTATAATATGGATATTGCAAGTGAGGTGAGGAATTGATGTTAAATTGGTTTAGGTATAATGAACATGTAGTTGTGATTGAGAAAAAACCGTTACTACTTAAAGTAGCGGTTTGCCGCCCTTGGTAGTTATTTGAATTGAAATTTTAAAGTTAGGATGCTATTAATTAATAACATGGAAACGGTATGATTACAATGACCGTGCAATCAGTTCAACCGTATTATCTGGTTGCTCGGAAAGTACTTTGATTTTAGAGAAGAATGAAAATGTTTTGCTTTTTGTTAATGCAATTTTTAATTAATCCTATATGCTTTATACTGTTCCAAAAGCTTTTGCTACCTCTCTGGCGGTAGCGTGTTTATACCCGCATAATATTTTTTCAAGTTGATGGCAA
This sequence comes from Dicrocoelium dendriticum, assembly GCA_944474145.2. Taxonomy (NCBI): domain Eukaryota; kingdom Metazoa; phylum Platyhelminthes; class Trematoda; order Plagiorchiida; family Dicrocoeliidae; genus Dicrocoelium; species Dicrocoelium dendriticum. The sequence goes on along the minus strand of OX104071.1, from coordinate 15,276,342 downwards.
TAAACTGTCATGTGCTTATTGACCACCGCAATTGACTTAGCGGTTCTACCGTCTAAAATGATTTTAGAGATGTAAAGTGATATACCAGAAAGTAACAGATCTGGAAAATATGGTATGTGTAGCAGTGCATTTCATCCAAGGTGTAAAAACTGACGATTTGACAAACATGTATGAGATATCGCATTATCATGGTGGAGCACTACACCAATAAATTTTATTAATTCTACACAATTTCCTTCGAGTGACTCATTAAAGCTCCCTAGCTGATTATAAAAACACTCAGAGTCTATCGAAGTTTTGTCCAGCAGTAGGTCCAAATTTAGGATTCTATTGAAATACTATTAAAATTTAGTATCAAATAATTTTTTATGAAAACCGGCTATCGAATTGGCTTGAGCCAGTTTATCTTTTTCAATCATGAGTTCTTAAATTTAACATTGTCATAGGCAGCCCATTTCTTTTCCGTAGTAATAATGCCTCAATGGGATTCGAACCACCGACATACGGAAAACCTTTGTGCTGCTATACCAACTGAGCTACCGAAGACTGACTCTAAGGTGCGCAATTTAGTACGCCTTTTGCTTACAACAAGAATTGCACCACTTACAACACCATTGATAATTAAATTTTACTCTCGCCATTTGAACACCTGGGGGACAGATACTTTGGTTCCTTGGGAAGGGACGAGTGTGTGAGCCAATATGCAACACCAGGACAGATAATGTGAGCTTACCGGCGATACGTCGCGAACCAATTGGAACTCATTTATTAAATTGCGCACCAGACCGTCAGTACTCGGTAGCTCAGTTGAAAGCACAACGGACCGGTATTCGGTACGTCCAGCGTTCGATTCTCTGTCGAGGCAGATTATTTTCCAAAGTTTAGCTGCGGCTTCTACTTGCTACAAAACTTACACTACTCACGAAAACCACAAATTACCTAAATTTACTATGGCCCTTTGAACAACTGGATGGCAGATAATTCGGTTCATTAGAAAGTGGCGAGTGATTGAGCCAATCAGCATCATCAGGAAAGATAATGTGAGCTTACTGGCGATACGTCTTGCACCAAGAAGGAGTCATGTATTAACTTGCTCACCTGATCTTCAGTATTCGGTAGCAGGGTTGGAGAAACACGGGAGTAGTTGCATGAAATTCAACGACATATACATCTGAAACTATGTTATCCACAACTGTTCGTATTTAATTAACGGTAATATTTTATAAATAATTTTAATAAAATATTAAGTACACGTTCATGTATATATTTAAAGCAAGGGATATATGGATTTAAGCCTTTAATTAAAATGAAAGTGTGAACAATCTTTAATACATCTATGTATATCGCAGGGCATAAATAATGTGTAAAACGAACTTAATCTTGCTTCACGGCAAAACAATATAGTGATTCAGGATGATGTGCAGAGCCATGCCTTGCAATAATCTTAAATAATTTATTTATGTTCACTTGCTTCACCGTCTGTCATTTCAGCGACCGACGCCCACAAATACTTAAGTGGTAAAAAAGTAAGTCATTTCCCTATGGATGCTTTCAAACAAAAGTAAAATTTGTTTAAATATTTATTTACATAACTAAACAGTTGGAAGCCGCGTTATGAAGACGGAATGGTTTACGCCGCTGCATACAAGTATACATATATATATATATATCATATAAACAGCACAAACCATGAAACAACTTAGTTGCTACATGACTGTCTTCATATTCAGTGCTTGCTCTCAAATCAGCGACTATTTCAGGCATTATGGCGCAGGATTTTTCTTTCATATATCCCCATATATTTCCTAGTCGTGCGAAATCCGGTAGACCCGGATGTCATACAACGAAGCCACAACACCCATGTTCAAGTTTTGCTCAAATTAGTTTCTAAATACTTTTAATCTTATTAAACCCGTGTCAAACCAAAAAGAAACTCGTCCCCTCCAAAACAGTTTATAATGTGGAACCTAGCTTACCTTTGCTAAAGTTTAAGTGAACTTGACCAGTCACAGTAGCATCCAACCCCATTTTATTAATCCTATTCTAGATATTTTGCAAAGCACCTTCATTCCTGCTAAATTAACTTAATGACTGGCCATTCAGTGTTGGTTCTTAGGTCCACAGTAATGGCTTTGCTGGTGGTTTATTGAACCATTTATTTTAATTGCGGCTTAAACACTCCACAAATTCTTGATCGAAAACTGCGCATTTTTGCTACCTTGTTACCAGTGCATCTCGCAAAACTGTGTTTTTCTGTCTGAAAGTTCGTCCTTAAGATCATGCACAACACTTGGAAAGAAACGTTTGGATTGTATTTATTTAAAATGCGATAAGCAAATTATTTTGGTATGCAATCCGCACAATTATCTTGCCGCACGGGTATATTAGACTTAGATGAATGTGTATTAGTAATGATTTATTTTCTTCAGGCTGTCAGTCCTATGGATGCGAGCAACAGAAATGGCCTACACTCATTTAAAACGAAAAATTGCAAAATTTTACTTTTCTAACTGGGAATCATAAATTTTGGACGTTCCCAAATAAGTTGCTGAGTAGTAATCAGCTACCTACAGCATGGAGACTGAGCATACCAAGTAACCGAGCACCTCGCCGGTTGTCAAAATTCGGAAATCTCCTGTTTCTACATATTGCGTTAAAGGATTTTCGACAGGTGCAAACTTCGTTGTGCTTAAAAATAGCACACCCTCACTGCAAATATTAAGCAGGAAATAAATAATTTGCACGGAAATATGTGGAAAAAATGCACACGAAACATGCGGCATTATAATAATAAGGAGCAAACCAAACAAAGCGAATTGTGTTATAAGCAATAATGTTATCTTTTTCTGGCATATCATCGTAAATACCAGAGGCTGCATAAGTATGGTATGCAAGCGGCAGATTAATGATATAAAAAACATTCTTAAATAAACCCATATATGGTTTTGAGCCAATGCAACACTAGAAATAAGCTTTGCTCTGTTTTCGACCACCTTCTTTTTGCAAAAAGAGTGTGCATGTATCAAAACGAACGCAGCAAGACAAACATAAACTCTAGTAACTCGATGCAAAATAATTTAGTGATTTCGGCGGCAACCTTCAAAACCCTAAATGAAATCTATTTTGTGATCAACGGCATGCAGAATGAAAACATATTGTGGTTGGTAGACAGCAGATGGATGACACTATTGAGAAAAACGCATAAGCATCAATGCGCAATCGGAAGGAGCAAAACGCCTACTAGTGGCCGGTTTATGTCGTCAAATATGGCATCATCAACAACAAGTGCACACATCTCAGAGACCGCGTTGCAGTGTATTTGCAAGTTGGATGGCTGCACATTTCTACTTAAGGCGTGTGCGCACTTGATTAACTGCACAAGTTTTTAAATATATCTTAATTGTAACTGTGATATTTGTTGGAATCATTTAGCCATAAAGATAACTAGTTCGCGGAAGCAAATTTCTCCTACAGTGAAGCACGTTCCGCGAAGTTATCGCCGTTAATGATGTATAATTGGTAAAACGTTAATATATGGCCAGCAATATTGCGCGTGCAAGAACAACGGCTACAATGTGGAGGACTTGATATTGCGCCTGATTTAATTGTATCCACTATAAAGCTGCCTATAGAGGGAGCTATCCAAGGCATTCAGAAATGCTGCACAACCCCCAAAAGAACATTTACAATCGACCTGAACTTGATTTTATCAGCAAAAAGTAGCGGCATCAAATGGATTTCAAGGTATTAGTTATTGATATAAAATCCGAAATGCAACTGTGGTGACAAAATATTACCTAGTTTTGCCACTAAATTTGAGGCACTACTTTTAAATAATTGTTTTAAAATCAAGCATCACTTACTTTTTTCCGCGCACAATTATTCACTTCCCATGAACAAGGGGAAGTTACCCAAAGGTAATCAATTGTCATAGGCAACACCAAGCCACTATACTGCACAAATTGCATTGCTCTCTGCACTCTATTTTAAATAACGATATCCAGGTACAAAACCAAAATTGAAGCACGCCTTGTTCCACGTCCCTACGTTGAGAATAAGAAAAAATTAAAGTGTACTTGAAGACCGCGTTTTCATCTATCACGGTGAAGAATGGTACAAAATACTTCCAGAATTTAGAGCATGTTCAAACCGTTAAAATAGACGCAACATTTTGTAAGTTACAAAAAACTTTACGGAAAAAATCACTAAGCCAAATGCGTGCTAAACCTGCAGCCTCACCGCTTTCACGACAGAAAGCAAACCGCCTCAGACATATCCAACATGCAACCCAATATAGGCGTTGGAATGTTCAACATATTTGGACACTCTCTGCAGTTACACAGTAAATCGACGTCTACTCGTCTCCAAATAATGGCCAAAAGCGCGCTACACCAAATCGTATTTGGAAATTAGGTGAAAGCGTCAAAATGGTAGTGATATCATAGATAACCTACATAGGCATCAATTAGCGAGCTATTTTCTAGTTTTTTACTCAAGCTGATGATACCAGTAAGTCCCTACGAATTAGCATTATTTGTTGCGTAAACAATAATCCACCCACTAAAATTGTGACAATTAGGATACACCGTGTTAAAAAACGTAGTAGGATGGATAAACTTAAATAGTCCATTTCACTTACAGGCAGTAACGAACTCCTGTTTCGGCGCTGGCACATTGCATACACGACCAAGTCCTAAATACAGATTTTCCATGGTTTATATTTACATTAGTTACCTTTTAACGCATCCCTTTCCAATTTGTTATGATTCAGGTGATAGCTAAACTGTTGTGTTTTATCTCTTTTCATACGAACCTGCACTCATTTTTCGCGTCACCGTTGCCAGAAAAGTGCCTTTATCGAAAAGAGAACACAAATGATACGGACAGACTATTCAATGTGACATCAGTCCCACGTTTTGAACAAGCTGTGGCCAGAAGCAAAATCATACATTACAGAAACATAAAATCTGAGAACGACTGCCTCTTAACCAGATGGTCCTTCAAATGTCCGAAAAACACAAGATCAGATTATTAAGTTGTATTAGATCATCAGTAAATCGCATGCATAAGATTCGTCTGTATCCTAATCCATGACTACCAAGGGCACGCACTAATAGTCAGTAGCTCAGACAGATGGAACTTGTTAGGTAACGACGAACTGGCTTGATTTACAAGCTAACCACGTTATATCGCAAATCCTTCTACACTAATGCATCAGCCGATCAATGAATTGCACCACAAATCCAGTACTCATGTAACGAGCACTGACCTGAATTCAACATCCATATTTAATCAAAGCATATATTGGATCTCCTCGGTGGAATGCAATGAAACGCAATGAAACATGCCTGAATTCACGACCTTATATTTTAATCTACTTAACTTGCCTAGTATTCATAAAGTTTTTCTCAGTGTGTGCTGTTTTGTTCAATCAGTTTGACAAAACAAATCTTACAATTTCCCATTGCTTTACCCTTCCTTTAAATGGTCAAAAATATTAGCGCTATATACTAGATGTTAATTCAATTAGTTCAGCAAATATATATCCCTAACTCATGATAATTGAAGCCGCATTCTCGTGAAAAATTGTCTTTGAAGTCGTGGAATTTCAGCGCTACTTCTTTCAATAAAAGTGATATTTATGGAATTCCACATGATTGAATAGCCTAAGAGTGACGGGTTTAGGTGTGTTTTTTGATAACTAAAATCACGTAGTTGCCTAACTGTGCAAAATTAATAAGAATTGTATAGGAGGAAAATTAGCCCTTATACCTTGTCGTTTGCGTTTGTTGACATTCGCATAAACAGTAATATTTTTAACAAATGGTAGCCCACAGTTACGCAGTGGCCACCTGCATTTGTCGTGTTTGTATATAAAGGAGAATTACAATGATTTCGACGGCTAGAGGATCCCATGTCGTTGAGTCAGTTCGAATAATGAGAAAGAATTAAAGATTTATGTTAGGTTGTTTGGGCTAAGTCAGACATCCAATACATAAACGAGATGTTGTGAATTTTATTTAGCTGTCCGTTAACTTAAATAAACATTACCTACTCCGTCGAAGGCATACCGCATACGATTATTTGATAAACACTATTCATTTCGTCCAAAGTCTTTCTTTGGACATTCACATCAGCACGCGGATATTGGATGCGTGCGTTAATCTAACACTGGCAGATATCTGAATAAAGAACGCAATTCTATTGCACATATGAAGTAGTTGCTTAGAGGCATTTTACTAGCAGTGAGCAAGCAGTTGCGCTAAGTTAATCGAAATTTCATTGATTAATGCTGTTGATAAAACTTCCACATCTAGAGTTTAGTTGTAGATGAGTGCTAAACGGAAGTGATGTAATAGAATCGGTTTAGCGAATGGCTAACGGTTAGTCAGACTTGTGAATACTCTGGATGGAAATTAGGACAGTCGTTCCGGTTTCAGCATGCGCATTAGTGAACGTCGCATTTATCGATAGGGAAAATTGTGCAAGCATACTTACTGCTAGGCCGCTATCAAGTAAGTGATGATCTCCAGTTCCGAATTCTGCGGTAGAAGAGGCCGATCGATTTGACTAACTAGCACGGTAACCGCAGGCTAACCTGATTATCGACTGGCTAAGACAGCGTGGGACACAGAAGTCCACTTACTTAGGATTCATACTTGAAGCATGGCTGAGATTCGCAAAATACTTCTTGTTTTTTATTAGACCCCAGGTAACCACTTGTGGTCCGTGCAATTATCATGAGTTTTGGGTACAGGAGATAGCGCATATATCATCAGCGACAACAACCTATGATGCGTATGACTTGGCAGATGCTTTATAGCTTGTGATACTTGGGTGTAACTACCTTTAATCGGTTCAATTATTGACAGTGCGGTATCCGAATTAGCACGCATGGCGTAGATCACATACTTTGCTAACGATGCATGCATAGCATATTGCTTATCTTAACAACCGATGCCCCTGGCCTCACAATAGATCAACGTTCACAGAGTAAATAGGGTCACTCTGACTTGCCTGACTACATTTTATCAGGTAACCATGATATACGTAGATGGAAAGTTTGGACGTTCTTAAAATTGCTGTTCAACTATATTGTTTTATCTATATTTGTCCAAAGTCCGAGCTAATTATTCAATCCATAGAATATATGCAAGAACTAAAACTTTCCGTTAATGACTAACGAAAACATTCAGTTTTTGCAATAAGCGAAAATATTACTACACATAGCTGAGGTTAAGTGTTATCAATAGGAAATGAGCATGGCCTGATGGATTTTATTGTATTAAAAATTTAGCAAATTTAGCAGAACTACACGACAATTGCTAGCAAAGATTTAGCTGGGCATATATTCATATGCATACAGATAAACAACATTAAATCTATTACATATACCGAATATGTTTATCTTTCGGCCATGTGTGTAAAACTTAGGAGAATAAAATGCAGTGGGTTCACAATCAGCACTTTAAATTTATAGTTCTCATATTTACTAATAGCTTTCTATCAGCTTTTTGGTAAATAGTATAAGTAACTAAAAATGCGTACGTCTGGGTGAAAAAGTTTTTATTGATACGCAATGACTGACTGACCATTTGGCTGATAATATATTTATATTATTCATTTGCGTGCATTATATATGACATAAAGTTTTCTGTCTGTAATAACACCAGGAGATTTTACCCGAGTAAAACTTGAATGTGTATGTAAAATTAGGGAATATAGCTGGTTATTTGTTTTTTTCTAATTTGCTTCGTTCATAGGCAACTAGATATAAGGGATCCGGACTCTTTATTTATGACTAATCGGTTAGTGCGTTTCATACGTTTGGACGGAAATCCACACAGCACAATTAGAACTGTCGATCGGTAACGAATGACAGGAATCGTTTGTGTACACGCAAATAGCAAATACTATCATGTTTCTATCCTTTTCTTCTAACCGCAAGTTGGTTTTTGCATACGCAAACATGTGCTTTCGTTTTCTTTGCATATTTGACTTCATGAAACGAATGTGAGCGTCATTAAGACCGGAATAGTAATTCAGCTTGATAACTTATTTGTTTATCAGCAAAAGTACTTATAGTTACCGGTGCCAGCTATGAACTTCAGTTTCTTTAACTGCGAACTCAGGGAGCCTACGAGCCTTACTTGTCGGATGTATGTGATCTTGTTTTGATTTAAGTTAGTGTTTTGTGTTGATGTGTAGTATACGCACTTTATACCTAAATTACTACTAGGTTTCACCTAAATAGATATCTAGTATGATATGGGAATGATACTAAGCAAGTCTAGCAGAGCTTTCCTGGATTAATTACATTTTATTTGTGATTCTCAATTCAAAAAGGATAAGGAATTGTCTGCACAATTAGTAAAAATTGCGGTTTATGCAGATGAGCCGTAATTTTAGATATTAGTCAGTAATGCATCTTCCACTACCAATCAGGCCTCTAGAAAAACCTTCAAAATTAGCATAAGCTCGGGCAAACGAGTGGCTTTCACGGCGTTTGTAATGTAGCCTGATGCGAGCCTGAATTATCACATTGTGATTAAGGTCAACGAGCGGCATTGTGACCTTAGAATAAGGCAAAAATATGATTCTTCACATGGATGTTGACTCCAACTTAAACAAAAAACTAGTGCTTGTTGTACGTAATCCTTAAACCGAATTCGCAGCGTTTAATTCTTTCAATTGGTCCGATCGATCATAATCGGTCAGGCAATATTAGCCGGTAAATTCAGTAAAGAAACATTACGAAAAACTTTTCTAAATTGGTTATACCAACAGTGGCCTTGTTTTGTGGATCAAAAATCGGTTATTCCTATATTTTGTCTAATTTTCTGGTACTCTCTTGAGGTTTATCCTATAGCGTGGTATCTAATGCAGTATAACTTAAAATAAATTTTCAATAGTGTTGTGTCTGACACCGTTGGAATAAGGACAGATGAAACCTGGACCTGCTAAACACTGGTACTGTGTCATAACTTAAGGTTTTGAGGTTAGAAATCCTGGGCACCTTGGGCACTCATTAATTCTGGTGCTATTGGGACTGCTTAGGCGAGAGTTTCGGCTTGCTTTCACACAGCATAGTTGTCAATCATCAATGATAGCAAAAAAAATCCACTGGCCACTTTCAAGGCCGCAGTGGTGTATGTGTTCTTTTTCGATTCCTTTAACAAGTTGTACAAAACGCAACCTTGGCCACCATGTCAACTCCAACGCCAATTTTTCGAGCTCTAAGTAATATCAAAACAGCGGTTCGTTATTATGATGAAGCTGGCATGATAAATGACTGTATCGACCTCTTGCAATGTATTAACTGCTGAGTCCGATGAAAATTAAGTGTTTACATGTTGTCACTAAATTAAATTTGGGTAGATAAAACATTGAATCCCAAGGAAAATTGCAATTATTTTTCATACTTTTCTTTCACTTACGCTGCAAAATTATTCAGGTTCTACAGACTAGTGGGCGTTTTTAATCGCGGCCAAAAATTATTAAAAACAGAGATATGTAAATTTAACTTTTTAGGCTAGTACACACCACATTTTGATTTCTAATCTGCAATATTAAAACAATGCGCACATAAAACTTTATGTCCTATTCAGACATGCTGGGTTCATAACGATTAAGAATACAACATTTTTCATACGTCAAATATAAAGCTTAGTTAGGAAGTAAAGGCAGTTGCCTATCATTGATCCCAGTTCTGTTCGTTTAACAAGTTTCTTTGCTTTAGCTCATTAGTTAAACTTGCCCAGCTGTAGAATCAATTCTTGGGGAAACCAATCTGAAATTATGACATAAAATGCATTATTAGTCTAGTAATAAAGCGTTGGAATATTCTTGATAAACTTACTCTAACTGTTAATACAGCAACCATTTTAAGGATGCTTATGTAACTCGATTTTGTTTTGAGTGTCCTTTTAATCGCATGCAGTTTACCAGAATAACTAAGCAATACATTTTATGTGTTGACAGATGACACATCGTGATATATTTAGACCGATAAGGATACATTAACATTACGATTCACTTCAAAAAAAACTATGATTGTGTTTATATTATATATCTCGCTTTGAGTTATATGCCGGTGTTGTTTACATGGGTCTATTAATTTGTCTAACGAACTAACCGTTTGGGTCTTTTTCCTTTTCAGCGACAGCTTTGTACATGTTAAAGTGCCTCTTAAGTGTATCAACTCCTACATGGCTACTGCCTTTTGCGACGCAGTCGTATTAAATTGAATATAATTTTACACAATCAAATACAGTTTTAAAAAAGCGTTTTGCAAGGTTTATTAAATATATGTTTTCAGGTATATTGTTGTCACACTCACTGTCTTAAAAATTCCAAGATTCAAAATGAATGTGTCGTACTGGAATAAAAGGTTGTATCATTTTAGTATCGTGTTCAAATTCAGGAACATATACCAAATATAGTAGCATGTTCGGAGGATGGGAGATAAAGTAACCCTATAATCCGCGGCAAATTAAAAAGTGTCTAAGTTGATATATTTTATTTAAAATCGGCTTTTTATGATAGGGTTACTAAGTGGGAAAGCACGCAGCGGTTACCTTGCAAGTTGTCAAAAGCTTCAAAAACAAATAAGATATGCATCTGAAATAGACTTCAGTGAAATTCTTAGATGGAATGGTTAAGATAGTGCAAACGTTTAGCAACTACGTGGACACGAACAGCAGGTGGTACAGGGTAGTAATAGAACACTGACCCAAGGAATGGGTTTAGTAGCTTACGCTTTCCCAACCATGATGTTATTCTCTGATAGAACCACGTGTGTCAAGAGCAAAGATATTGTTAGAGCAGACCACAGTTTTAAAAGGTATCAATATATTCCTCAAAGCTTTTACAAGGTAAGTTGTTTTAATGTTATTTTGCCTTCGTGTTGCCAAATGGATCATTTCAGCATTGCACAAAAGTGTTTGTTGTAGAAATCCCAGATTTAGGTCAATTTAAATGATAATTACACACAAACTATTCGGATTGCAGTGGTCGTACGTGGCCATATAAAACAGTTTCCTGAGGCAAAACTATATATTCGTGTATCTCAGCTGATCTTGTAAGGACTGGGCAGTACTTTTCAAGTAAATTCATGAGTATAATAACTGCACTTTTAGAAGTACTGAGAGTGGAATATCTGACGCTTCTTAGTGGGATTAATGCATAATAAAAGCTACTGTGCTTTAGTGCTAAATAGTTTGCTAAACGTGTTTCTGAGACGTGAACTACAGCTGCTCAGATTGTAAACATTTCCATAGATTAGGCCATGTATTCTAATTATTTTCACGTAAATACAGCCGATATTAGTTTTAATCATTACATTCAATAAATTCGATTGTGCTGGCTAATAACCGGAAAAGTATAGTTTGTTATATACGCGCTCACATATATAGTACATCATTTGATCTTGTGAACACATATTACTTGATGTACGGATCAGCTGTATGACATAGACGCTATCTAGACGTAGCTAAATATGATGGTGTCTTCGTTACGTACAAGCGGTCAATGAAATCCATACCTGAATTTGCCCGTCAGCAGCCACTTTTACTAAAGCGCGTATTTCCACACACTGATAATTGCAACTGGTATAGTGGCGAAACATTTGAAAGTTCATTTCTCTGCTCAGCGAATATCTCCGTAGAGTAATGCCAAATGCATGTTAATTGGGATGAGACGTTAAGGTAAACAGTTGCAAAAATTCATTGTTTTTTACGTTTTCTCACAAGAGGGAAACATAGGAGGAATTTTTGCTTTTAAGCACAAACGCAAGCAAGGCCGTTTTCAAGCGTTCTCAATATTATGAAGGTGAAATTCGCGCTCTTTCCTTAGGCAAATATAATTGAACTGTTTGGTGAAGTGCAGATTGTAATTGCACCTGTCATGGTAATTAATCAAGTCTAAGTAGCTTTACAAAACCACGTGCACCCCATGTATTTGGTTATGATCGCAATCATTAGCAATAAGCAAACTTTTTCAGTTAAACTCAAATTCGAATACAATTCAACTTATTTTATTACATCTAGTAGAGGCAGAACTTTATAGCTTTTCTGTTACAACATGCATTTATACTTGATGTCACAATATTACAAAATATCCTGAAAAAACATCACATACTTCAAAGGTTAACAATTGTCTTCCAAAATTCAAGCAGGTAATCATACTTTAACATTTGTGTTTTCTTCACGAACCTGTGATGCAGCTGCAAAAATACAATGATTTCACAAGTTTCATGAGTAGACAATTTATTCAAATTACATTTAAACGAGAAGGATAAGTGGAAAGTTATGTTAGTTATTTCACTATGAACATTAGTGAGTTTATAAAATCAATGGAGTTTGGTACTGTGCAATTTTAGGCAACGACTGCAGCCTTCCGCAAAATTTACACAAGTAGTACTCTTTTCAAACGCGGCCATCCAAGCGGCTTTTTAATAGTTTATGAAAAAATGGGTCCTTTGCTCTCCTCTCCAATAATTTTAATTTTCTTACAATCCACGTATTCATTAATATTAAATGTGGGATAAATATTTGTTTTACCTGTTCAGTTGCATACCCTAGTTTCTGAACAGTTTAAACAAAACCCAGAGTAAAATCAGCTTTCACACTATCGGACCATGTGTACCAGGTTGATAGGTGGACTGGAACGGTTGAAGCCAGTAAAAGTCGTCAATCAGCAAGTAGGATGTCTCATTACAGTTCTAGTGCGGATCGGGTATTTAAATCAATGTTTCACCACTTGCCACATTAAAATTATTGAATTGTCATCAACCAGACTACTTGTGAATTCTAGCGTCCGTCTCTTAAGCATAAGTAAGTATTTAAGCTTTAGCGTATTCAAATGGACTGGTACCAACAGCTATTCCTTTCTCAATTGAAAATATAAAGATGTATACTGAGAAAAAAGTGCTACAAAGACGATGTGGATGAGATACACTGCAGAATTAGCTGAGGCTTTAGCCTAGGTTATAAGAATATAAGTTTAAAAACAAGCCAGGTGTTTGACAAAACGCCAATGGGTATAAACTGCGTGTAAGGGTGATAGCCCATATACCTGCACATAATAAATTTAACTCTTTTTCACTGTTACTTCTTGAGAAAATGAAAACGCATATGTTATGAAATTTACCTTATTGTTTTCCTTTTTTATCGATTATTCACTGATTACATTTGCAGTTAGTCCCACTAAGTGAGAAATTATGGTATTAAATTCAACACTGCCTAGAGCTCCGCAACGTTTTACTGTGAACTAAGTGCAACCTAAAAGCCGGATAATTATGTTGTCATAATTGGAACGGCCAAATAAGTTTTAACCACTTTTAGTTGTAAAACGCAACGCATTTTTCTCAAACAAATTAGGAATATGGTGATGAAACAGTAATATTTAGGACGCATCCAAGGGCCAATCTCTTTAACAAAGAACTATTGGTTGAGTGACCGAGGAGGCACATTATTTTACATCCGTTTATACTATGTTCACAAAGGCAAATATTCAGGTGTACATAAACTTGGCATCGTCTGCTCTAAATTAACTTTACAGCGAACCAATATATGCCACTGGATGCACAGCTGTAATCCACAAGGGGCTAGGGAACCTTATTCAAGCTATTCTGCGTGATATAAACCAAGTCTTAGATAAAGTGAAGTGGACGGTTTTTTGCATAGATTTGGGCTCAAATCCGACATGGGCCTTTGACCAATAATTTATGTTTTCATATTTTATAATGCACCACAAAATGGTACGAAGATTTGAATAGGTTTTTAGCCCCATGGACACATATAGTGTCTTAGCTGCGATCATTTCCATCGGGAATATCGTAATCTTCAGCAAACATCAGAGTAGTGGTCATAAGGTTGTCATGAAATTTCACTCTGCTTGCATAAACAAGAAAGGTCGAATTCAATGACAGCTCTAATCAGGTGTTTGCTGTGGAATAAGTTGCTCGTTGCAGGGGACCCAAATTATAGTATTGACGTCTCTCGTCCGAACACCGTTTCTAAGTTACTTATTACATTAAGGTCTTGTCAAATAATGGAGTAAACAGTACGCGGATGCTAGTGCCTAAAATTTTGTCTCAAGGAATAGCAACCAGCAGGTTAACGCTCATAACAAATAAAATGACAACATTTACAGCGTGAAGATTGTATTCGCTACACATTATATATAACTGGCGTGAGTAGCGGTGTTTTAAAGGACATCGTTATTTTACTGATAAATGTAAAAACAATAAGCTTATAAATTTTCTCAGGGGAAAAGGAGAATGTCAACATGAGGTCACGGTGTCAATAGCACTGCAATTATTAATATAACCAACAAGCACACTTAGTTTTCCAAAGGCCATTCGTATGAACAACAAACCACCCCGTCAAATCACCTTGTGGATTTACCTATAGCGGAAACAAAGCAGTCGCATAGTACCATAAATCTATTCCTTTTAAAAACAGATATACCAAGTAGTTTGTAGCCAGCTTTGTTTTGTCTCGCTAGGAATACGCTGATGCCATCTCTGAGTTTACAAAATGAACAGAGCAGAGTGTTGTTAACTACATTCAACTGGTAGATACTACCATAGTTCTTAAAGTTATGCGGACGTTAATTGAAGCTAAACTCACAAGTTTAATGGCAAGAAAACGTAACCATTGATTGCAACATGGGTATAAGAGACACACTACTTGTCATTCAAGTCAAGTAAAGCTTCTGCAATTTTAAGTTTAGCCGTTGACTATATTTTTGGTAATATTCTAATGGGGATATGTAAAATTACTTGAATAAGTGACTTTAACGAAATATCGACTTCACTAGTGAATAAGATATTGCACAAATTTAATCCGATTAGATAACTTTATAACCTACATTCACAACCAAAACAGTCAATACAGGCAACCATATATCCTGTCTAAACCCGTTGACCTTAACTTCATTCATGTCGGTTTTCTGGGTCCACATATATGTTCATGTACAGTTAAGATATTTTTGCTATGCTTTTTCCTCTACAAATGTGCGGATGATATAACAGTTCCTTAAACGTAAACACATGTATTGTGGTCCTTATTTAAAAGTAGGGAAATAACCCAAACAAACTTCATTTATAGCGGGTTAATTCAAATAAAAAGTTAAGGTCATACATAAATGATATTAACATCCAGCCGATACCGTTTTCCGGTAAACATTTTGCTTGTGGGTTCTGAATAAGCTGCTTAGAGCTGCAATATTCCAGCAGACTTATTCTCGCAGAATACGTCCAAGACATTCGCTAAAACCACAAAACGTAAGAAATATCTATAAAAGCTTGATATAACAAATTACTAACTTTTGCTGTGCAAGAATTGCACACGCCCAGTGTTGCTGTACTGATATTTAATTTTAAGGAATGCAACTTAGATTAACACTGAAGTTGCATATCGTGTTGAACATGGTTTCTACTCTGATACGCAATTAGAACGCTGAATACTTCAGTTGGTAGACCCGATGTGTCTGTGTAGGATGATGTTAAACAAATTGTCCATTGTCGACGATAGGCTTGGATAATTTTAACTGGATTCTCCCAACTATGATACAAACAGCGCTGTCCAATCACAACGCAATAAACAATTTTATGTTTCATCTACGTGGGGATACTGTTCTTAATAAAATATTCAAGTTTCTTTAGTGTCTACTCATTTTCATTGCATCATGCACATCCCTAAAGATGTTTTGTATGCAACTAGGCAAACTTTTTCAACATATTAAATACAAGGTAAATAACAAGTTTAGTATGACAGAGACGAAGTTATATTCGGATAGACCAAGTGGCATATAATGCTGCGTCTGCACATCCACTTAACCGTACTCTCAAAGGCTTCACATTTTGTCACAGAAGCAACAAACGAACCCGGGTAGCTTTTCCTGCTAACTTTGTAAAAGTTATTACACTTTCTTTGCGCGTGGCTATCATGTACACGAGGGGCTAAAAGAAGCAGGTTAATTGGGCACTCATTATCTTTCATTCGACCACTGTAATATTTTTTGTTACTTTGCTAAACTGGCCCTAGGCTATTATGTTTGCTTGGACTCAAAGAGATAATAAGCCGATACTCTATTTTTAACCCTTTAGCTGATGTTACATTTTCCACTTCACCAACAATGTTTGGCGGCATCCAGTACGGATTTGTCTGTCAATATAACCTCAATAGCACCGTTACATGATGACGGCGCCTGCAGAGGGACCACGGGTGGCTTGCGCAACATCTTCATCCACACACTCATATCCAGTGTAAACTCGAAGCAATGAAACCAGTTGGCAGTTGGGTGGAAGCCACGATGGCCAGCAGTTATTAGCACATAAACAGCTTCGTTATAATATTATTACGAACTAATAACGGAAATGGTTTTCTCCAGAATAAAAGACCCAGCTCATGTCTCACATGTTTGAGGCCTTACCGTGTTTTGTGCAAATATTATGACATATTGCGATGTTATTTGATTCGAAATTAAAAGCCAGAAGTGAATGATTGTATTTATTTAAATTGCAAAGATAATAATAGCATTCATATTGACGTTCTCAAATCCAAGTTATATTTTATTTATTTTAGACACCTATCTGTGTTTAACTCCAGCTTACAATACTATAGGAAAATAATCTTACCTGCAAAGCATGGCCCAACCAGGCCCTCAATACAAGTATTATCCAGTTGGATCACATAACGGAATCGCTGGCTGTTCCTCACATTTAAGCCTCCTAATGTTTTTGTTACACGGAAGATTTTAAACAACGCGGTTGGTGTTCCTAGCACTAAATGTTTATTGTGTTGAATTTTCCCACTAACTTCAGTTGCCAAATCGAAACCTCAATATTCCAAAGTGGTTGATATAAAGGCAAACATCTGTTGACATCGATAGAATTTCTTTAAATCATTCGGATTTGGTAGTGTTTAAACAAGGTGGGAAGGTGCATGGAACATCTGTTTTGCAAACGTCGGCTATATAAATGAATCCATGTAACAAAAAACTTACTGATTTATGGATTACAGTTAGATGTCCTCCTCTGAGTTATTCCTTACCTTTGTAAGTGAACAAAAGGAGCGCAAAGAAAGGTAAACTGTTGGTGGCATAAAGGGAAAGTCGCAATTCCCAACATGCACCAAATATATATATCCTTTCAGCTAATGCATCAGTGTCTCTCACAAACAGAAGGTTTAGGCTAGTCTAGTAATTCACCAGACTTCGGATTTTTGACCTTCTGGTTCTCGTCAGTGGTGCGTCTCCCAACGTACCACCGCCGGGTTCCGCCCTCAATGCCACTTCGCCATGGGTGACAACCGCGGACCTCCGTGATTAGCAGTTGACTATGATATAGCCCGGCTCACCATCCACGCCCATGCCAGTTACAAAGTTTGCATAGGACAACGCCTGGCCTCATGAGCTTGGTCTTTCTGGATAGCGCCTATGTCCTACATATGATTTCAAAACTGTACAGACCAATTTTATGGTATTGATGAGTAGTAGTGCGGATTTTGGTATAATCCAGCTATATCATCATTGTCACTCACTGGCAAGGCCGTAGAAGATTAGCCGTGGTATATCATAGTCAACTGTCAATCACGCAGTTCCGCGGCTGTCACCAATGGCAAAGTGGCACTAGCTGCTGGCATCCTGAAGTCATTCGACCGGAACACGAGACACAGAAGGTTGAAATGCCGGCATCTGGTGCTTTTTCAGACTGGCCTAAGCTTGCTGATTGTGAGTGACAATGATGCATTTGCTGAGTTCTACCAAAATGCGCGTTACTGCTCAGCAATAATATACATTTTTTCTTAGGCTGCACACCACTAATTAGGCAGCCTCCTCGTTACAGCACCGCAGTCCATTTTAGCCGGTAACTCCAGTTTGATCGTTACCTCCATCGGGCGGTCATTGATCTGTTAACTGAATAAGTGCTCAGTCCCGCTGCGGAATGGCATAAGCCGATCAAGGTGTACGACTATGGTTTGCTCAACATATGAGTTGGATTTATAATCACACAAGTAATATCAGATCTCCCCCGATGCACAACGTAATGGCCTGTCTATCTGAGATGCCGTTGCGCTAGGTTAAAGGAAGTCGGTACCTGGAGCCAATATAAAACTCGTCCATGTTCAATAGATACCGAAATCCTTGTTGCTGCGATAAATGTTTTGTATCTGGCCAACAGCTAAATAAAAAGCACAACTTGTTGCTTTTGTGAAATATTTGCAAAGGCCTATTAACATTATCTGTTGCGGAAGGGTAACCTGCTGCGTCTCCAGTATTGAGCGTCTGCTTTCAACTAAACTTAACTTATCGATGCAATAAATTAATTTGCTTGTGTACAGAAGCTGTCAACTGTACTTCATCTAGCCAGCAATCATCCAGCCAACAAATATTCCAATTCAAGTAACTTCTGACTCATTAAGATTTTCCGCAGCTATTTTGACAATCAATTATTACACTAAAGCAGTCCATTGCCGTGAAGGTGATACGCCAAATTTCAGGTCTTTTATATGCCGAGCGCTTGATAAACTTCTTGCAGCAATGTGGTTTTAAATTATGATCCACCGTCAGAATGCATTTGTCATGGAGCTCCCCATTGGCAAATTAATGATTCGTCATCGCTGTAGTCAAAATGGCATTTTAGCCTGTTTAATAGGAACGGCCTCACACTGTTGAAGTAGTCTAACTTGGCTGAAGTGTATCCATGCGCTCACGATGTCTCCGTTATAGAACCAATACGGTATAAACCCATACTGTCTTACGGATAAATTGCCCCCATTGTCCGCATTGGTGCCTTCTGGGCAAGGTTCGAGTTTTGTACTGGAGCGTCACAAATGCATGTTAAAAGTTAACTGTATCTCATCTCCATGTGGCCAAAATTATCGTCCGCTCAGCTTGGCCTCGAGTTAATTGTCCACAACGTCTCCCAGCTCCTGGTGTGTGTACAATGGCAATTCAGTAAATCAAACCTGAAATATCACAATCATCTTAACGTAGGTTGAGCCAAAAACCAAACTAACGTCTCCATCTCGATGACGGACTTATCCCGCACGGCCCAAAAACACTTAGCTAAGCATCTGCTTCCTTGCATTTCTTTAGGAGAAGATTTGTTGCCTCGCAAGCACCGTTTATCTTCAGTGAGGGCAGTAGATTAGTTCGACGTTTGTGCCACTGCCATGGACCATACCCAGCGATTTGGAAATTAAGTAACGCTTCGTAAAGAAGGGAGGAGTCCTCAAGATCGGGTCCGCGTTATCGTATTGATTTCCGGGCCGGCGGTGACAGTCGTAGTTTTCTTCCTCTAATTGTCCCTGTCACCAATCAATTTTCTAATTAGAAACTTGAAATGCTGCAGCCATCGGAGCGAATGATGAAATGTCCGTCCTACAAACAGTCTCACAAGTAGGTAGTCGTTTTTCACTTTCAGTAATATGCAAGGCCAATATTTAATTTTTATTTATGCAGTAATTATTTTGTTTTAAGTTGAGCCACTGCTGCCTAAAGATAATACTCAAACGACTTCCTCAGTCGCTGTAATTATAATACGACGTGCTTCACAGAGACACTTGTGTCCGGTTACAAGTAAATTCTTCCAAAAAAGTGATATAGCTGGAAATACAAAAGAATGTTGTCATAAGCGGACTATCGGAACAGTTCGCACGCCTTCTGAAATATTTAAATGAGCGAGGGCTGTATCTAGATAAATTGCGTTTAACTGTTGGGCAAAACCAGAGCACGATCTAACAAATCGTCCATATTATGAGGCAAGTATAAGAAAGCTGTGTAACTTGTCGGCGTTCACTTCTACTGGTCCTGCTTTCACGAGCTTCGCCTGACAAGGGTAGGTCGGTGTGCTCGTCCTTGAAATAGAGGGACCAAAATATTTAACCGCTTATTTAACCGATAGAATTTAGTGGTTTGTTATTTAAAGAGCACGTTGATTTGGCTTTCAAACAAATTCGACAACTTCATTAAGAAGTTATATGATCGCTCTTACTTATGGGGCCGTGTACCGTCCGTCGGTAAATATACAAATGTATTTATTTATTTATTTAATATTCGTGTTTCTGCAAACATTTATTTTATACACGGACAAAGACACTTATGGGGCGGAAGTCCACTCAATGAAGTATACAGCAGTCGTTAAAATGCTACAGGTGCGTTTGAAATCCCGAGAGACTTGACTCAAATTTCAGAAATACCTGATTGTATCAGAAACGGTGAATGCCTCATCAGTTTTCTCGACTTATAAGTCAAAATGCAGAAAATAATCCAGTTTTTTGAAAATAAAACAATCTTCAAATTCTCCAAAATCTCATCGAGCTTGGAAAGGAAGATGCGGCATTCTGTGTTGTTTAGTTAAGCCCTCTATTGTCTGCGCATTACCGAAACTACTGTCTTTATACTAGAACAGTACAGCCGAAAATGTCCATGTAGAAATACAGGAGATAAATCAGTTTTTAACATTTCATCTGTAATCCTTTTATTTGACTGCAGTTATTAAATTTCGCCATAGTAGAATCGCATTTAGTTTCGTAGCTCCGATATCTATGGAGCATTAAGCGACGCTGGTTCAACAGAAATCTCTAGCTCGACACTCGAATGCTTCTGAGTTATTTCGCACAATACCTTTGAGACTTTAAAACTTCTGCCTATCAAACGACAGAGGATGGGAATGGACTAATTGGTCTTCGCAGTTCGCGTTACCAGAGGTGCTTTCACAAAATTCAAAAGCTTCCGCAAGATCATTGCAGCGGGTCTAAATGTTACTATATTACGGTCCGAGAAAAGTCGAAGCTTGTCTAGACTATTCTGCATTTCGATCAGTTCGGCAGACCAATGTCAGTAATATCCGGGAACATATACTGCTTGCAACGATAAACTCGTGGTGAAATTTATGTTTTGTTATCCCAAATGTTGCTTTTATTTATCCCAAGGTGGTAAGGGAGTTGTCGTTGGCAACGGTCAGATTACCATGGCCAGGTAACCTACTCAGCTTGCAGCTGTGTAGTCTAGTTCAATCTGATCAAACCCCCGCTAGCACATTTCCATCAAACCTATCTATGGGATCTACTGAATTTCATACTTCATCATCCGTGTTAACATATTACATAGCAAAATATCAACGGCTGGTATAAAAGCTGGATTTTATTGCTAAGCTTACCTGAATAAAGTGCCATTGTGAAGTGGTTCATGCTTTTGTTAGGTAGGTAGTTTTGAGCGAACTATTCGGAGTTTCGTCTTATCTTATTGCTGAGGTCGATAGTATCTGCAATGCGCTAAGGTTCCGGTAGGTGATCCCATTTATCTATTGGGCAGCAGTTTATCGTATTAACCATGACCGCATCGGCACATTCTAACCGTTTTGCCGGTTCCATAGCTGCGTACCATCAGTCTGGAATAATCGCTAGCAGCTTTAGCCAAACAGAGTTCTTGTGTTCTTTATCATCATACTTGTAATAGGCACTTTTCTTGTTGCTCAGTTTCTCATCAGCAATTATGCTACCTGCAAAGCGTCTCGGATCCCTTACCAACGATCCCTCAACTTAGACTGGTTGTGAAATTTAGGGTGGAATACCTGACACATTTGTTTGAAAAAACAATGCAGAATTCAGGATATCGCCCAGTACCTTCAATGAGGTGTTGTCGTTAATTCCCTTTACTAATACATCAATATTTACCACAAGATAAACGGTTTTTTCGATAAAATGGACCATATTTACACTACCATGCACTGAATACTTAAAGCTGAATACAGGCCAGTGCTTTTGCTCAACCTGACAAAAGACATACCCAAACGATTTCCTCTGGATTAAGCGTTAGCTAGTTTTTCTGTATTGGGAGAATCAAAAACAGGTTTAAGTGATGAATTGACTAGATAAACAGCTTTCTCTGTGCTAGGATCTGGATATCTCTCTGCAAACACTAAAACAATATGTTGCAACTTTTACGTCTTTTTGAATATAAAATGCTGGCAAGTTCATCGGATTTTATATACGAGGCAGAAATAATTTTAGATAACAAGACAGCAATTCGGCTTTCCTAAACAGGCAGTATAAAGAAGAATCTTGTAAAATTAGAAGGAACGAATATACAGTTATACACTCATTTTTAGTTTATAACCTTTATCTGGAACTGATAAAAGTTAGGCGCACTAAAAGCCTGGCGAAAAGGTGGCTTCAAGGCAACGAATCAAGTTCGACTAAAAACCAATATAAATATTGGTCTGTCAAAATTACAGCAATAGTTTGACGGCCAACATAAAATGAACTAGACTTTAATGAAGAGCTCAGGATAGCTTCTGAGAATATGTCGGTCACGTTTTAGTAGTAATAGTATAAAGAAAAGAGGAGTACACCCGTTCCTTAGACAGCAGGTTAAGCACCGTTTATTTAACTGAACGTACCTTACAACAAGATTAAATGATGATCGTATTTAAACCGTGATTTTATTTCCCTTACTAATGCCGATTAAAGTATATAGCAATAAAGAAGGACAGCCTAATAGAAACTGTACGCTTTTTGTTCCCAAGGTCAGTTACAACATTGTTAACACTATTTAGATTAGTAACTGAAAGACAAACCATTATTGCTAAAAGCCCAACTACGAAAACTTTATTCCTTTAGACTAAGACCGAGCAAAGCTTTTCTCAAACCCATTTAGTACGATATTATTTGTCATGATAATTTTTGTCATAATAATTAGCGAAATAAAAATGCTGAAAATTTAGAAGGACGATAACACAGAAATCGAAGCATATAGTTATCTCAAAATTTGGAAATGCTCGAGAGGGCAATTGAAAGGAAAGGCTATCGTGACCGCTGTAAACCCTATGGACGGAACGGAACACCAGCTTGAATTCCTGGTTTCGTTAGCAGATCTTATGCCCATCTAGGGCATTGGTTTCATATAATGCCTTAGTTTTGTCTTATTTAACCATGATCGTTTTGTTTGTTCATGTCAGTTTTCTGTAGATATTGTTGAATTGTATTCTGCCGTGTTCGATTTGGTCATTGGAAATTTCGATGGAAATGCTCAATTACAGTTAAAAGAAGATGCTAGGCAATTAGCACCGCAAGCTAGAAAGGTGCCCATAGCATTGTGCGAAAGATAATTAGAAGAACTGAAGTGTTTGTTCAATTTGGGGGTAATAGTTAATTTTGATGATCCGACAGTTTGGGTAAGCGACGTGAAAATGTTCACTACAAAATGCGGATATTTGCGTGTGTGTGTATAGAGCCTTTACCGCTCAATGCCTAGCTCAGAAGAGAGTATTAAACCCTCCTTAGAATACACGACATGCCACTAGAGTTAACTAAGGCAAATTGTACACGAAATTGGACCTAAATTCAGCCCTCTGGCACCTAGCAATTGACGAACAGTCAAGTTATATGATTACATTTGGAACGTCTTTTGTACTTTTTAGGTGGCTTCGTTTGCCCTTCGGTTTGAAGTTATCCAGTGAGATAGTTCAGAAGCAATGGACAGTCTACTCGGATTCTTTTGTGTAGCAGGTGATGTGCTAGATTTTGTGCTAACATTGAGGAACATGTTCGTCATCTTCACTAGTTTCTAAAACGCTGTAGTGAAATAAACATCAAACTAAAGCTTGAGAATTCGAGCTACGAAATGCGTACGTGGCATTTCACAGGCACGTGACTAGTTTAGCAAAGTTTAAACCGGATTAAGAAAAATGCAGGTTCATAAACGAGATGTGACCCCTACAGATGTAAGGGCGTTTAGCAGACTAAACCCAATGGTCAACTACTTGAACCTTTTTCTTTCACGACTGGCCCATATGATGATAGCATTATGAAGGTTGACCCTTAATGGTGAAAATTGGTACTGGGGACCTAGACAAGACAATGCCTTTAGGACGATCAAGAAATTAATTAAAAAACGCCAGTCCTTGCTTACTTTGATCCATCGCGTCCAATCGTGATTCATTGTGACAGTAGCTAATACGGCATCGCAGCCTTGCTTATGCAAATCACCAAGCATGTCAATTTTCGCAGTCACATACCCCCAGCGGCCGAGCGTCGTTACACACAAATTGAAGAGAAAATACTGGCACTGGTTTACGCCGTAGAAAGATTCAACTAGTACGTTCGGCCGCAAAACAACGGATATCACTGACCACAACTCACTTTTATCCGTCGATAACAAGCCTCGCCGCTCATTCGTCTGCAGAAGTATGACTTGGACACGGTCTACCAGCGAGGATCCTAGCTGTACATTGCGGACACCTTGTCAAGTGTACGCCTGTCATAAACACTGCAGATTTGTGGGAATACCCTGATTTTATCCACGCAACCCAGCTAATCGTGGTCACTAGAAAAGATTTGCGGCAGCTCCAACAGTCCACAGAGTAGGACGAAAAGAACAAGCTACTGAGGCAAAGGCCAATAGACGGATGGCCGGAATACAAGAAAAGATTACCCAAAGTGTTTAATACGTTCATTTATTCTCGTAATGTACTCATCATCCAAGACGGATTAATAGTCAAGGGTAAAACATGGTGGTTCCGAAAACCTTGAAATATTCAGTGCTGCAGATGATACACTATGCATACTTAGGAATCAAAAATTGCATGGTATTAGCGCGTAGGCTGATGTTCTGGCAAGGAATGATTTGCCAAAAACAATATTACATATCAAACTGTACAACATGCAGGACACACGATGTGGACCAGCTGAAGGATCTAGTGATGCCTCATGACGTCTACTATTTCAGTGACTACTTCGAAATTGCTGCCCTTACGTCAGCCTGCGCACAAGCCGTAGTGAACAAGTTACGGTGTCCATTCGCTCGACATGCAATCTCCAAAACAGTGATTTCCGACAACGGGTCGCAATTCTGTAGTGCAGAATTCCGCGCAGTTAGTAAGAAGTGGTATATTCGGCATCGACTCATCAGCTTATACCACAGCCAAAAATCTTGTACGACTGCGAGACGGCCAATTCGCTAGGGAAAACATGAAGCGGCTGTCAGTATTCGGCAATCGCTGTCTAGGAACAATTGCTCGAGTGCGTTGGCAACACAACGCAAGCAACGCAGAGATTCGAGTCCGAGTGTTAGGAAGAAGTAGTGCCAGTCTACAGTACGTTATTGGCCAGTATGGCATGCCTAGACTGGGACACATTTTGCGCATGCTAGCCCATGGCCTTCCAGGCAGAGTGCTGTTTGCAGTCATAAAGAGCGATTGGAAATGTGTCGCGCTGAACAGATAATACCGTGGAGAAGAAGCACGAAGAAGGCGACCTCAAGTTTGGTCTTAGCCGATCAAGTCGGTCCTCCAGGTTGGGGACTATGAGATACTGAAACTCAGTGGTTAGAAACATTGACTCTCATGGCCACAACAGAAAACAGTGTCGCCAATGATTTTATACCGGTTACCTCTTACTTAAATGAACACAAGACCTCAAGAAGCACAAAAAATAAAATGGCGTGTGCAAAAGCAAAAGTTTGTTTTCTATATTTTACGATTTTTGTGTTTCTGTTTTCTTTATTTTTTCTTCAGCCATAGTTCGGATTGCATGATATCTGTTAACAGTTTTTGAATATATATATGCCAGGAGATGCCCATATATACCAGAGAGAAGCAAACGAAAACAGCTAACTTTTCTCCTTTATAACATAGCAGATGGTCAGACAGGATTCATTATCTAAGCTAAGCAAAAAGGGACGAGTTGCACAGTAGGGAATAATAGGAGAATCTCCAGCTTTAGTTAAGAAAGCCAAAAATAATTTCCATGAATTATACACGCGCTATATTACGTTTCTCTCCCGACCGACGAAAATTATTCTTCTTTAAAGTTGTAAAACATTAAGGGATATTTATCTACACGTGTATATTTAATGCGCTGAGCCCAATGATTATTTGTATGATATTGCTTATTTGTAACAGTTGCAATTGATGTACACACATCAGTCAGTTTTACCTAGCTATGGCAAAAAATCACGTTGAACTGATGTCAATTTTAACATAAGCACACCTTTAGCGAGCTCAATAGAGGAGTTAAAAAAGATAGTTTCTGAAATATATTACACCTATTATGGAAAGGATAAAGTTTTATTATTAGCAAATAGACTCAACGGATGCGAGTTCAGAAAGTTGTCTAGTACTTTTGCAGCAAATGATATGTAAATATGTAACTTTCAATCCCTTTACTTTCAATATTATAGTGAATTCCTGATTCATAATTTACGTCTTAAGTAAAAGCTTTTACTTGTTTACAAAGTTTAGTGTATATAAAACAAATGTTAATAAAATCCTGCTTGAAAAGTTTGCTCTGGATATCTTTAGTAATGAAATGCTGTAAGTCTTGTTCAATTGGTTTCGTCATATATATTACATTGAGTGGCGGGAGTTGCAAATGTTTCAGATTGGTGTCCCTTACGCAGCTGTGTGATTACGAGGAACGGTGAAATCTTGTGCCTGGTACATTTGCACATAATCATTCAGAAGTTAACTAACATTACTGAAAAATTTGAGACTTGTCGAATCCCAATGAAGTCTCTGTAGTACAGCTGATAACAAAATTTAAATCCTCTTAGTTACCAAGAAGTTAATGTGATAGCACCGACTTTTTTGACGCGCGATATCATAAGCAAACAATAAGGTGGATGTGCCTTAATAAATTCGCAGGATGATAATATATTACCTAAAATTAAATGCGTTAGTTGTAAGTATTTATGATCTACTAAACTACTGCAAGCTTATTATTGGCGAATTATAAAATTTTCTGCATGCAATTAATTACATTATGAAAATTATGATGTACAGCCAATCTAGCAAAATAAGCCAGATTCACGTGATACAGTATTAGTAACTTGAACACATCTTTTTGATTTATGCATAAAAAGATCAAACCGAGTATACGTTTAACGTAAGGAGGCGGGTAACAATATTTAATGATAATGTAATGAAGCAGTTAAATGGAAAGGCATCCATTGTTAATTATGTTTACTCGTAATATTTGGCACTGGGCGTACAGTTATACACAGTAAGCAGTCTTTAAACTATCACCGAAAATAATATTCCATTTGAAATTATGTAGCATGGAACGCAATTCTTTTATTTTTAATGCAATATTATCCTCCATCTTAACGAATACGCATCAGATAAAAGCATGGTCCCCTTCTAAGCATTTCTTGATACCAGTTTATTTGCTTACGGATAACAATACTGACGTTTCACCTAATCCGTTAGGATAGTTAATTTGCCACTTAGTTTTCGCGGAAATGTAAATGATATGTAAACAAATTATACAATATTTTATATACGACTGTGAAAGCAAGATGTTTAGTATATGTTTATTATACATTTACTCAAACTGCTGACAACCAAATTTACCAACTGGCTCGTGTAAAAATCTTGAATTATAAAGGCCGTGGATATGCAGCATAAAAGTGCTGCCCGGTTATTTTTATATTTAGATACATGAATATGTAAGCTATTTGAAAGAACTTCCCTAAGTTTTTTATCCGCTCTGGAGAGTATGGAAATACGGATAGAACGGAAATATTTATATATAAGCTGCAGAAATTAACACAATATTTCTAACACAGTTTGATACAACTGCATCCTATGGTGCGCAAATCTACCTAGTATTAAATAACAGTTATCTAAATATTGTAATGGTAGCTAATCCATTCATT
Organism: Dicrocoelium dendriticum; assembly: GCA_944474145.2. Taxonomy (NCBI): domain Eukaryota; kingdom Metazoa; phylum Platyhelminthes; class Trematoda; order Plagiorchiida; family Dicrocoeliidae; genus Dicrocoelium; species Dicrocoelium dendriticum. The sequence continues at coordinate 15,248,673 of OX104071.1, read as the reverse complement.
TAGGTTGTAGTGCATCCGTTGCTTTAGTTATATGACTATTGGAATTTACTAAAACCGGTAAATATATCTTTTTAGAGTCTTGATTGGCCGCAGTAAGCTATCGTATCAATTTTTCGTTGGCTAAGTCAATTCTTGCGTCCTTGCTGCGGTCATAAAAAATCTGGTGAGGGAGTTGCTCGGGACAATTGACATATGAATTGAATGACTTACATAAACAAATATGAAAAAGGCATTTCAAGTGGTAAGTCAGCATGTGGAATTCGAGTTGTGCAGCAGTACAAAACAATTCCTCTTTCATTTGGTTCATAGAAATTTAAGAATATTTAAAAGCAGCAATTTACCGTAAGTCAACCTATCCCGATGGGATATTCCATTATAATGCAAGTCATCAAAACACGTCTACCAAGGGCTATCTTCATCGCTTTTTCACAAAGCACAGATTTTGCACAACGGAGGAAAATGGAAGAGCTGCCCAAAAAGAGCTGATGAGCTAATGAACAAATACTGCTTAACAGTGAAATTGAGAAAGATGACAGCTAGGTGAATAAAATGGAGGGAATGGCGCTATCGACTGTGTGGATAATAATTTAGAAACTGCCAGTCTGACGAGCGTCGTTACGCTGGTGAGGCTGGATAGGAATTTGATGTCAACATCATCTTCAAAAATCAGTAAATTACAAGAAAGCGGACAGGGAAATCGACACAATTAGCCCATTTTAATGACAATTTGAGATTACATTTCTATGCCTTTGCGAAGGTCACTTGGATTAAATCAAAGTTTTCCTGATTATCTCCAGAAAATATTATAAAGTGCCACGCAAACTGTGCAAATATTATTCTGCCCTGAAGAAGCTTTTGTTTAGAAAGCCAAACGTTGCCAGGCAAATAAACTAACGGTTTGTCCATAATTGATTTATAAACCAGGTTTTTACCTTGTCTCCTTTGTTTTGAACATGGTAAACCGTTATAACCTGGATATTTTAGCCCACAAAGCACAACATATGTACAAAATATTGTTATCAAAGCTCTAATGCATGCTACTCTATATGTTTGTCTGGCAAACACAGTGAGTTTTGTTAGATTTAGACTGATGCATTAAACATATTCCAACAACTGGCTGACATGCGTAATCACTTATTTGCGTATCGGTATCAATACACTCGGTCTATTGTTAGTTTACTTCATCTGTTCAATGGGAAAATGTCATTTCGCCTCATGACTCTAAATAACAGCAGTTTAACCACTAGTATCGTCGCAGTAATCCCTGGAAAATCGATTATTTTTTAAGTGTTTGCAGTTGCAAGCATCAATAGATAACATTGCTGCTAAACAACAATAGCTTCAGGACCAATTAAGTAATATGCACTTTGTGTGTATGATTAAAATCATAGCAACGTGATTGTTCGTAATATTTATACTATTGCTTCCTTCACTGAAAAAGTACGGAACATCTAACAATTAACGAAGCCTTTCAATCGGCCACTGCCTTACACAAAGAACAGAAATCTAACATTATCTACAGCATTTATACAATTTTGTAAAAAAAATGCTGTTGTATATTCCCTTTGAACAACAGTCATGGCCATTGCAGCTGACCAACTCACACCACATTTTCAAATACAATAGCAAGGGTATCACACACCAACCAATATCCCTCTATTCAAGGTTCATATTTTACATCAAATTCAACCAGTCATGAAGAAACGTATTACTAGACATTTTCACTTTGAATGCATGCATACACAAAAATTTCTAAGTAAAAATTAAGCGGACGATGCTTGATCAAATTATGAATGACCATCATCATCTGTCTTCACACTTTAAACGTTGCCAATTTTGATGTTTCCTGTTTTGCAAAATAACATTTTATGTTGTAACATGCTCCAAATCCAGCCATTTGGGCATATAAATATTGTGTGAAATTTATTTGGTTTAATCATGATTTCCTTTGAATGGTAAGCCTTTTGGCGCTTAAATTGTGTGGCTACATGTGGAGGATCTGGCGTATTATGGTGGTTAAGTATATGATTTATACGAAGTAACTATAGTTTATCTCACAGGATATGTACGTCAATCAGTCTTCGAACGCATATCCCTTGAGCTTTACATAAAGTAGTTCATGGCAGATGCTACATTTTACCAGCTTGCCGTCGTGTTTAACTAATCAGCGTTTAAAAGTGATAAGTAAAACCAAACGTTCAATTTGCGGGACGACAGTATGCGGCAAAAGCGAAAAGTTCATAAAGCACTATTAAAGACTTTGAGAAGAGATGTAGACAGCCACAAAAATATCAATTAAGAAAAGTGAAAAAATTATTCCAATACTAATGGCAAAATTTCCATGAATTCAGGTCTTGAGACGAAGATACCGGCAGCGTGTTTATTCATGATTTGTATCGAGCTAAAGCTGCAGGATGGTATTTAACAGTCATACAGTTGTGTAATACTTCTCACTGCGGCAATGTTAAGTTATAGCGATTAGTTTACGAGCGAGTAACACAGATTAGGCTTGCTCAACGTGCATCGGAGAACAGTAGATGTTTTAGTGGTGGAATATTTTTGTGTAAAAAGACAATGTCAAAGCGACTGCGTGCGATAAACCTGGGATGAATTAGATCCAACCAAATGTATGCAGGTAACAGAAGGCAGGATAGGTTGACTACTTTACATCGGCCCAATCGGCATGAATAACGGAATAAGATTTGTTAACTACCTGGGCTACTTATGTCTGAGTTGTGAAAATGATATTTTTTAAAACGCGCACCGTTGTTTGTACACCGTTCATGAAAAGCAGGTAAAGAAATCTTGAGTTATCAAGATTCCTATTACGTCGAAAAACCGAGGACTCAAAGCTCCACTTTCTGGCCTTGCGTATCCAACGCTTATTTATTTATCGCGTAAAGTTTCATGCCGCATCCGATATGGACCATCAAATTTTGTAGGCAAGCTGAAATTTATTGTTATCCCTAGTGCTTGTAAAATTGCAAGAAGTTAATGTAGAATGTCCAGCATAGCAGTGCTACAAGTAATGGGATGAAATTAGGGGAATATGTCATTTGCAATCGCAATATCCTGCCAAGCAAATGAATGACAGGAATTTTGTTAGTAGCAAGCTACGATTGGGTAGATTATTCCGAGGAGTGTAGACGGCATCGTCGCATTCATTTGAATCAATTGTTTGCTGTTTCTTAAAGATGTACCTGTTTTGTCGAAGCAATTCGTCCGAAAATGGTAACCTTATTACTGTTGGCTGTTACTGTTGCTTCCTATGTTTTTACACGGTGTTGAGGAATATCTTTGACTCGTTCATAAATGGGTTCTTTGAACAGCGCATATGACAGGAAAATTGCAAATAATAGTTGATATGATGAAACTAATCAAACGTACCCTTATCGTTTGTACAGTAAGATTGCTCCCTGGGGTGCAACAATATTTTTAGAAAATCGTTCGCCCCTTCTCAGTTCTAAAGTTCTCCTCGGCCAATGAAACAGATTTATTATTGCCAAAGACAAAAAGGAATATTGACTGCAGAATAATCTTGTTGATTGCGTTTTCTCTAAAATGTATCCATGTTGCTAAATAAAAACGAATTTTTCCCCATTCTGTCAGGGAAGGTTTCCATTTTGAACAAATGCGGTGCCGGATTGTAAATTGCCAAAGCCAACAGTAATATTAGCTTTGGCATGTATGATAAAATCGTATAATACGCTAAATGTTTTCAATCTGATGCTAGTCTTTTATACTGCTATGTTTGCATCCAGAGGCAAACTAATTGAAAAGATCAATAAATCAACCTATATTCGATAGAATGATGGCTGCTTTTTAACAATTGCTTCACAACTTCAAAAATGCTAAATATGTATAGGCTCAAACCTCTTTCTTTGTCATAAATGCAACATTAAGAAAAGTTACCAATAAACTTATTTTCAAGCTGGTTGACTCACCGCAGTAGACACAGTATAAACTGTTAATGTAACGTAATTTGATAAATAATGAACTTAAATGAGACCTAGGTAAAACAAGGTCTATCTGACCAATATTTAACCATATGAACAATAAACTTGTATTTAGCTATTGAAAAATATTATTGTGAGACGGCATATTAAACTAAATGCACAGACAACTTAAGATTTGAAAATCTGCAAGTGTGGGACTAAAGATGTTAGACACCGGCAGGGTGTTCCGTACTTGGCAGGCTCGTAGGGAACAAAAGTCCTAAAGTCATTCCAAAGGACTGCCCTAATATGTCAGATTGAGATTTAAGTTTACCGTTACGACTTCGCGCTAGAAAATGGCGGCACTTGTTACTAGGTTCTCTCAAATCAAGTACCTCATTATAAGGTCATCCCGCGATCTCCGGTAGTGCACGCTGGACATCCTAAGCGTTGGAAGCCAATATTAATTTTGAAGTGGCCCCTACCCTTGACATTCATGGTTGCCCAGCATTAGGATGTAGGGAAGCCAGTATGATCTCCCCTTAGCTACGTCTGCCAGAATTTTATTGCGTATCCCGTATATGGATAAATATATGTAATATAATGCTCCTGAAAATTTGACGGAAGACTCGTCAGAATGAATGCATTAGGTAAAGTACTTCTTGCATCTAATCTGTTGAAATCTTTCAGCTTGATTTAAAAATGAAAGTTATGACGCACCGTAAAATTTTTTACTTACTTCGGTAGCTTTCTAACATCATCAAAAGGAATGCATCAAGTATGACATCACTGTCCTAACCATTATTTAGAAAGAATATTGCGATGATACCAAGGCGGATTAATTAGCATATTTATTTTAAAGCGAATGTTCTCTAATATAAAGTGCGTTTCATCAATTCCCGCGTATTAATTTGTGATCCGTGTGGACGTAGTTCGGACCAAATATGTAAATTAACTAACACATTTACAGTTAGAGCAGGGTGCTAGTAAAGTTTGTAAAAGTAAACAAAATGAAACAAAATCGAGTTAACCGTAGTTAATATTAATAATAAGCGAAATAGCAAAACTGAAATATTTGACTGAATGCATACCAGCTAATATGTTTTTATTTAGTTATTAAAAGTATTATAATTAGAATTAGTAATATTATTATCATTATTTATTATGTATTATTATTATTGTTTATAAAGCTATTGCATTTTTCGTTGTTTTTATTTTACCAGCTCTATGTTACTCAGTTTACGTTAAACAGCTTTAAACACCATTACGTTATATTTATAACAATATTGACAGTTTACATCAGGAACGTGTGTTTATATACTTAAAGAAAGTTTAATGCGACATATGTAATATACAACTAGCAAAATGTGTTAAACGGTCGTAAATTGCTGTAAAGGGTCGAGAATCAGCGGAGACAGCCCGTGACATCAACGATGAATTTGGTGTTCAGATCAATAATAGTCACATTGCGCAACGTTAGATTAAAAAATTTTAAATGCTTAGAATGGTTTGATAAGGAAATTAATTTAGACAGCCATGACAATGGAACAGTGACCTTTAAGGGCCTAAATTATAGCGTACTCAGGTGAAACTACACGAGGTCTTCCGGTTGACCTATCAGTCCTGCATGTATCAGTTTTAAAGCAATCACGAAAGGTTAGAATAACAACATTGCATGCTAATTAGAGCCCGTAACGATTAAAATAATAAGTTAAAAAGCTATCGAGTTGTGTTGTTTACCCTTAACCTAGACAGTTGAACTACCAGTTTAGGGACCGTTTTGACAAGCATTAAAAGTAAACTCTTTACTGCAAAACGTTTAACTGTTGGAGGAGGAAGAAGCATCATACATGTCCACAAAGTTGAGGTAGTAAGCAAAATATTTTGGTTACTATTAGTTGGTCTGTTTTTATTTTGATCCCGCAGATTTCTGATCCAAATTCCTTTCGTAACAGCGAAGATATGTCTATAAAAATATTGAAACGCACGGAAAACAATAATGCACCTGTCCGGCACCGTAGAAGAGTCTACTTATTCTCCATAATAATGTTCGGCCGCACGTCGCCAGTCAAACTTTTAGAGGCTGCAAGGGCTAAACCGCTAAACTTTGCTTCAACCACCACAATCTTCGAAAGCCTCATCGCCAGAGTACCATTTTTCTTGTCCTTGGATGACCCAAGGCGAAGCTAAAAACCTAATCGCCGATTTTACCAACATAAATACTCCGGACTTTTCTTAATCCGAGATAATTAAAATTAGTTGCCGACAGCAAGTTTTGTTAAGTCAAATGTTGTTTTCAACATAAATGTGGTTGTTTTTAACCAAGACATAGCATTGATATTTTAGGTTTTAACTCGCTACGATACATTTATTACCAAGATAAATCAACATATTTTTCAACTAGATTTAATTGGGTTGATTTGATGGCATCCGGATGACTATTCACCATTATTTCTAAAAATATTAAGTAAGAAATTACTCTAGCTCATGGGTTCTGTACAGCTGAAGCAATGACATTGTAAACATGTTGTTAAAGCAATTAGCTTGCATGTCGCGACAGATTCCGTTTTATTTCTTATGAGGTACCATGCATTAGTTAATGATTGTTCATCCAGGATTGCACCAAACACAAATGTGTGTTTGGTTTAAGAGGGTGACATCCGAGACCCTCCTCATAGTACATGATGATGCTTTGATTCTAAATGCAAACATGCACTTTTATTATTACTACAAACTTCATTGTCTTATGCAAAAGTTGCAGTAAACATTTTCCATGAACAGATGCGATGCTTTAAAAATAAAGCTTGGATGCTGGTATTGTTACAATAGAAACTGAATCATGGTCAATAAAGCGGCAACATCAAGCATTAAGAACCATATGCGCGCAATGCTGCAATGAATAGAAGCTTTTAGCCATTGATATATGCAATATAATTGCTTACATGTTTAGGGTTCCGATATCATAAACACAACAGAATAAGCAACGACATTGTAAGAAACCAAATTTACGCTTGAATGCCAGTAGGTCAAAAGAACTTTTCTCGCAATGCCGATCAACAGTACCACTGTTAATTCTTTTAGGATTTAGCAAGGGTGTACATATCAAAGGCTTTCTCTAGTTGACCTTGGCGCACAAACAGGTCAAACGCATTTTAATATCAGACAGGTCGAGCTGCATTTGTAGTAAACGATAATAGCGCGCATTAAAACCAACATCATGAAATAGTTCAGACTAACAAGTTAATCAAATAACTGCTAATCGATGTTGCCTATGCTTTGAGTGAGATGTGGCAGACACAGTTTGCACGTTAATATTCAAGCGTGACAGAGAAATTGAATTGTGAAACGATGTCTTGTGCAGATAGAACAACCTGAGCAAGTTGCATTTGAAAATGAAACCGTTAATCCTGATAGTATCAAATTTCCATACACAATTTTGTTTAGAAGGATATGACCATTTATATACATCTTTTGGCAAGAATTTCCAAAAGAATTTTGAATGATCATAGTCTTCAGTTTATCTTCTACAAATAGTTGTTTCTATGGCGGACTTGAATTTTAAACACAATTGATTTTTTAGTAGCTAAATGATGATCAGGCTTATGTTCCTTATTTAGAAGTCGTAATTTTTTAGTGGCCTCTTCATACTATTCACGAAAATTTGTTTGTTTGAAAATATTTTAGCATGTATTTAAACGGTAACATAATGCGTTAAATTTTATGATTATAAATATGTATGTCGTTTACCCGTAGGTGACCATTCTTTCAGTTGATTATTACAGTTTCGCTGTAGAGGAGCTACAATTATGCGAGACTTTGAAGCCGCACCAAAAATATAGGGTTTGGTAAACAACATACATCAACTAAGTAGATAGTTTCGAGTAAAAAACAAATGCTTTGAATTTATCAACTAACATCAATACAATATAGTAATCTAGGAAAAAATTGCTTATTTGTTTCTTTAACCAAGATCAACTTCATTCCATTTAATGATAAAATAATGTTCTCATAGGTCAAGCAAAATATTGTTCATTTGTTTTGGTAAAACAAATTTAGCAATTTATGGAATAGATTGTTTTATACATGTTGGGATTAAGTATATATTGCTAGAATATGCTGTGGACCATATCAAAACCAATATTACATTTAAGGAACCAATCTACAATGCTATGCGTCTAACTTTTCATAAATCATTTAATTTAATGTGATTTATCTAATTTAGCGTGTGCCACACTATTCTGGTTAAGTTATTGTTAGTGGTAGCCGTGGTATTTGCTTAGGTTGTTTAGAATCTAAGGAAAGATTAGTTCGATTTGCCCCGTCGAAGAAAGCATGACGGCTTATGAGGAATATCAACATCGGTAAACTAGTTTGATAACAAAATGGATCAAAACCCTGTTCGTTAGGTCAGTTCATCTTGTAACTTCAGGCCAAACATCAGGCTTTTGGCATTGGTATCAGTTAATGCATATTAACGTCTGACCTATCATACATTATATCTGAAAGCTGAAGATTTTATACCCTTATTACGCTAATATACTTTGATAATATAGTGGAATGGAAGCATTTATTTTCCACTTGTTTATACAAACGGAGACTCATTACTCGCCAAATAACTTCGCTGTGTTCTGTTGTCTAATGTTGGTCTATATCCTATATTTCATACTAGGAGTAAACAATTTATTAAATGCATTGTTGATGCTATTCTTCCTTATTAACAAATTTGTCATCTTTAGTATGCACGTTTCACCTTGTGACTTATACAAAAATATTTCTCAAATTAGACAAGTCACCATTTAAAGGATGGTAGCATTCCTGCGCCCGTTATGAATTCATATGATGCTTTAGGTATTTAATTAAGCTAGCTGTGCATTTTAGTATAGCATATACCCTAATTACATAAGGATTTACCTTAAAGAAAAAGAGTTTCAGACTTTAGTTACCAATCTTTTAGCCGGTGGTTATTTCAAAACATTTGTCGCGTACAGTGAATTCAAAACGACATCATAGCAATTATTAGAACTCATTTTCCATCCCATTCAAACACAAAATGTTTGATCCCTGATGGATATTATTTTCAACATTAACGCCTACATAATGAACAAATTGGATAAGTATATAAAGGTATTTGATCTGGGAGGAAAATAGAATAAGCACCACTGTCACCCCAGCGTCGTCTCGCGCAGTATGTTTATCAGTTATCCTAGGTCAACAAGCAAACGAGAAAATTAAGGCAAGATAATGTAAGGAACCGAAGATGTGCAATAGAATAATGCCTGAATTTCAAACGTGTAAGGGAGTAAGCGAGGGTTTGTGAAAGAACATAGAGAATCTTATGAACTCGCTTAAAACATAATATGGAATAAATTTTACTGCAAGCATCAAAGTGGCTAGAAATAATTAAGTAGGTTAAAGAATCTCTAAGAAAACTGCTGCATCTAGAATAGTGCTTTGAGCATGGTACTAAAAAGGGGTAATTCATCTGAAGTTCTCAAGGAGAAATGGGGGACGATAGTATTAAATCAAAATGGTATAATGCAAGATGTCGTAAACATGCATATTAAGGTATGTTTACTGAAAAATTTAAGTGTAAGCTCAAACAAGGAAGATTTTCTAAGTTTTGTGACAATTACATAAGTAGCTGGAAGAAATAGTTTTCTGATACTTGACTGAAATATAGTTCAAGTTTCTTAATAAAAACAAACAGATTAACGCTTATATGGTAGGTTCTACGCTGGAAGCAAGGAGCGCCATAAGTATGCCTTTCATAAAATGCTCCAGGCATAATGGATTCCATACGCTGATGTGGTATAATGCGCGGAAGTCGGCGTTCTCAAATACAAAATCTACTGACGTAATTATATAACTAACGCTAAGACAGAAATATGTCATATTCAGGTAGAGGCCATATTCTTTCACTTGAAGTGCTTGATGTATTTCATCTTAGTAAATCCGTGTCAATACCGTACGAACATTTCTTAGTATAAATATTGGGCATATACTGTCGTGCGCTGCAAAACACCAGCCGCAATAATACCGTTTGGATTTTTGTGTATGAAATATTTTTCAAACCTGACACCCTGTAACATAGGTGGATATTATTTAATTTAAATTTTGAATGATCATTTAAAATAGGTCATATTCACATGCAACAACATTGTGAACTTGCACATTACTATTATTAACCTATATATATGTTATTTGTTTAAATTTGGTTATCGTTTCTCCCGGAAACTAGTATTTCTTTCAGCTTGCTCCATGTGTTCTGCGCATTCATTTATTACCAATTCATGCAGTATATCTACCTGCGGCAATTAACATACAGCTGTCACAATGCCACTTCGGTAGCTTATTATTCATGCTCATGTTAGATTGAATTGCTAAACGCCAACTTGAAAACTGGAGCTTATCCTTGCCACGATATTTCATTATCCCATGTTATACTCGGTGGGAATAAAAACCGGTTGATAAAATGCCAGCCAGTAGGTTACATGGCGTACAAATACTGTATATATAACAGAGACAATCCATTTTGCAAAATAATAACCACAAGGCTCTATAAGTAGAACACTAATTCAACTGTGATATTTCATTTGTTATATTTTTAAATATGCGGTGAGCAACCGCGATGTCTATATACATGAATACAATAAAATATTTCCGATAAATATACTGCAATTATGAAGGTTCCACATAAAACCGGTTTCCGTTTGTTGTATATTTTCGAAAGTTTGTTCTGAAGGCAAGAGCTAAGCTCATGCAGCACTAAAAATTAAGAATATCAAAGGTATTCAAAGCTTTCGAAATAATGAATTGGATTTATTAGGCGGTAATCGACGGGGTCCCATTACTTACTTCTTTTGTGTACCGGATTTTTGATTTCATTTGTTCTCAGATGATAGTGTATTTGGATAAAATAAATGATGGAAACTTCTGCATGCTCAATTGCTTTTGGTTGCAGACAGGATTTTAAAAACCTTTGTGCATATGTCGGATCCATGGCACTGTGTCATTTAAACGATTTTAACTTCATTACGATAGCTGGCAAGGTTAAATCAAGGCTGAAAAACGAATGGTATTTGCTGGTCGGCCATCTATTTCATTCTAATTTTGGCTGACTACATAAGGCTTTATCTTAATCTGGCAGTCTTTTGTTATACAAAATTGGAGTGCTAACAGTCTCGAAACACGTACATCACCACCAATGACAAAGTGCATTTAATACATATATATATGTATATATATATATATATCAATATTAATTTAGCTCGTTACCCCAGGTTCTGCTATGTAGCAAACCACGAAATATTTGGCTAAACAATTCGTATTATTTAATTTGGGCTAAATCACAGAGAGAACCCAGGCGTACACAGACGCTTACCATTCAAGGGAAATCAATCAGAAAAGCCGATATTGGATAATCTATCTGCTGGCGAATTATAAGCATGTGACATAATCACGTCGAGCTGAAATGCGACAGGTTTCGAACAATAGGTACTGCTTTACAATATATGTATTATATATAATTATTTATTTTTATATATTGAATTCATGCTGTGGTTTATGAGCCGTGTATGTATGTTCTTTACTCAACTGTGCCATAATTGCTGAAACATGCGATCGGTCCGTATTACCAGACTGTACTGGATATATTTTAATTTATTTGCCTTCCAATTAATTCCTTTTCGAAGCACTGAGTTCCATCTTGCAACATTCCGCTGCTTATTGGGCTATTCTAGCTAACACCAGTTGATTTTGTGTTTTATATGAATGTTCAGATTTAAACGATCATCTGTAATGTCCGCATAAGGTGCCCTTTCACGCCTACAACTAGGAATACATAATTCATTAACCTATATATATCTACTTAGTTGGATATTGTTTGCACAAAAACACTTCCTCCACAGAAGCATGCGTAGTATCAACCAACTCTGTAAATATGCCGCTACTGATATAAATAATAGGAGCTACACACGCAATTATTTAACGCTGAATAAACGCAACATGTGTTTTGTCTATCAGCTTTTAATTCGTACGAAAATATTGCGGGATATTTCCAGTTCGGATGACTAATTTCCACGAACTGTTTCAGTTTCTGTGTTACTTTTTGATCAAAACACAGGGATACGCAGCTTTGGAGACAATAGGTGTAATTCGGTCTAATACTCTAATAACCTCTACCGATGGGCTATAAACGTATATCCTATGCTACTCCCGTTGCCAACAGTACACGAACAATGGTTACGTCGCAGTTGCCCAGGAAACCGTCAGGGGAATTATAAGCATGGGAGCTTTAGGCGTCGGAAGGAATATTGCAGTGATCCAGGTTCATAGTAATTATTGTCAACCGGATATAATCTCTACTAGACCCACTGCCTTTAAACCTTTATATGCAGATTGCATTGCGTACCTTTCTGGCAGACAACTGCTTCAATTTCGTCATATTCAGTAACACTATGTCTTAATGGATAGGCTTTTAGTAATTTTATAATGGCATCTTTAGTACCAGCAGTACGTTTGGCATGAGAGTCAGATTATTTTAGCCCAAACAATTGAAGGATGGATGGATGGGTGATGACCGATGCATTCCCGTCTGTAGCATGTTGTAGAACCCAGCCAAAACTAGTTTTAGCCTTTTCGAGAGTAGAATTCTTTAACGGGAAAAAATTGGAGAACCACCGTTGGTGATTTATTTATATCCGATGAGTCTTTTAGCAGATAATACATTTTAGATTATGCATATCTGAAAACTAAGGATTTTGATGGAATGGAAAAGATATATTGGACTAAATAAAAGCGGGGGAGGCTGATGATGTACACGATACGCTACCGGGATCGGTAATCTCTCTGGTGACATCAAGTAAACACTACCTACGTAATTTCACTAACAAGGCGCCAGGAAGTTCACCCATAATATGGGTTGATGCCCATCTACGGGGCTGCTTATCCATGTAGACACGCCCTTTATATATCAAGGCTAAGTAATAAGGATTGTAGATCATAATTATTCATACGATTTCCTCTTAGCTGGAGTTGAACATATGGGGAGTAGGGTGCAGTAAACTAACTTTTCCATCGCATATAGCATTGTAGGTCAACACCAGTAAACACAAGCTAACATAAAGTATAATTTCAAAGTATTAAAAACAGCCTTATTTAATATGCGGCATTTGATTTAATACTTTGGAGGTTATCATATCCCAGACATTTCAAAACCTATTCCAAACATTTGAATTGCTAACGGAAACCGGATATCTGATATAAAACCGCTACTCAGGAAGAGTTGGATTTCAGTGTTTCTGGGGAGGTTGACAGCATCTATCATTTGGCATGTTCGTCTGCTCTCTGCGGGAAAGCTGTTGGTTACATTTGGAGAACGTATCAGGATTCAGTACATTTACAGGATGAATGTCATACAGCGATGTGAAACTAAACATATTTGAAGTATTACAAAAAAGACCATTTTCATTTATATATATATTAAAATGTACTCGATATTATTTTACAAATTTTCAGCTATTTGTAAAGCCAACTCATTCGGACAGTAATTTATTCGTTTTTGTTACACTGTAGTTTTCAGCGGCGTATAGTTTAGACTCGGCTTGTTGGTGTTCTATTAATTTGTCTACCGTAATATTGCTTTGCCTCCCGGTAGAAAAGTCTGCATTGCTGTGTTTAACTGCATTTACCTGCCTAGGTAAAACATTCGTCGTTTGCAAACGCTCAGTATATTATATAGTCATCTAATGAAACAGGAAGAAGTGAATCCATCCATGTTTTGCAGTTGATTTTTCAAGACATTATTGCTGTGAAAATGGTTTTTATTATGACTGCATGTATAATCTGAGAATACGGATAACCAAAGTTCAATGAATATATTTTTTCAGTTCGACATCAAACATGGTACTTTTGTGTAGGTTAATGAGAAGAGCAATCTGTAAGCTAACCTGCGTTAGCCAGTTGTACGTTTCGGCCCCAAAAGACAGGAGGTCTATAGAATCTAACTTAATGTTTCGGAACATGGAGTGTGTGAACTAATACCGGTGTGAAAAAAGCAAACTAGTGTTATACAATTAGCATATGTGTGGTAAAATTGAGGTATTTCTTGGTGAGCAACTGGTAGAATGAAAAACTAAAAATATATGGCTTTCATTAGGCTGTACACAGGGCAAGTTGCGATAAAAATATGTTGTTTGACATTGCTAGACCCCATCACCCCATATAAGTAATACCGGCTTTCATATTCCTTGTCACTTATCGCAGGATTATGGTTTCGGCATAGCCCAATCCATCAAGCACAATTTGTGCGTTTTTCTTACCATCAGAAAGTTGGACAACAGCTATCCAGTCTGGTTAACTTACATCACGAATTCACAAAATCAATCGCCATTTAGTGAAATAGTAGTCAGCTGAGGTGGACTTTTCTGTCCTCTCAATTATATTCTCAATCACTGGAAATGCGGACATTGATGTTTTTACGTTATTTGCTGCCATCGCTCAGCAAACATGCTTGTTGCTTATAAACAACTTAAAATAAAATGTGTCAACCATATTGCGGGTGTGTCCCTAGGTTGCTTCCTTTCTTTATTTACGCTAATTATAAAGAGACAGTGATCCTCATCAGGTAAACTGAGTAATGCGTGCGTCACGCGATCTTATTTCAATTCTACCACATTTACGCTTTTGATTTGGGATTGGAGTTTACTTTCTTTATTGTTCTGTAAAGGTGTTTCACTGCAGCAACAATGGATTTACTAATTCATCCGCTTCATGCATATCTTGCCATTCTTTTTCAAAATCTGTTGTGTAGGTTACCGCAAGTTTTATGGAACACATTTCCATTTTATGAATAACTGAATAAGTTTCAGATTAAAGTGATGACGTGTGTTGTTTACCAACGACGCAGCCACCTTCTGGTCCCACTTAAGTCTTTAGGTTGAAGATTTACCACTGATCATGTACAGCAACAGAGAGAAGATTCAAGTTAATTTCAGGGCGCCTCATATTATTCCGACGGTAAGTACTCAGTGTCACCAGAACCAATCCGTAATTTTGTCTATGTACATGTTTCCAAAAAATCGCTTTCTGGTTTATTTATTCCAGGTGTCACGTCTAATCTTAACCAGTGGCATCCACATTGTTGTTTTAACCCCATACAGGGAATTATCAGTCAAATCGTCTTAATTTACAATTAATGTATCATTTCTAGGAGCCAAAGAGATTAGTATACAGCACCGTGCATCGCTCACCGGACAAAAAATTAAACTACATATTTCTTCACCCTAACATTCGACGTAAACCTACTAAAGGAAAGGTTTTCCACAGCTCTCATTATGACACCAAGCAGCCACACTACGGTAATCAAAAATTGACATTGAGAACCTATTCGTTATTACAATAATTGTATGTATAGTAGCTGGGGGTTAGGTGATATGGATGTTAGGATCGAGATCCCTAACACTTCAAAGCTGTTTCAAGGTTTCAGAAGGAAAGTAGGGAATTATTTTAATTCTAATCAGAGTATTGTTTATGACTTTAAAGGACATAATTTTTCAGCGGATATATTGAGTATCCCTGGTAGTAGACAAAAGTTGAAAGGGTTTACTGATCCTGTTTCCATCGTTTACAAGACCCTGTGGTAATGAGCAGCTTTGGTTTGGTTCTGAGTTGCTCTTAGTTTACACAGCTGTTCGGGATCGGTTACTTGACAAATTATCCAAGTTGATCTGCATTGTCATATTGCCATTAATCAGTGAGAGGCACGTTAGTGGCGGCCCGAGTACTAGACGGTACTGCGCTGCTTCTTACGGTCGCTGAGGCCCTAACGTTGTATTTTACAGTATCAAGGTTATTTGTTTTGTTGGGAAATAACTATGGCCAGTATATTCGTAAGACTTCTCCACAGCTAAATTAGTGCCCGAAATCAGAGAGCAATCTGAACTTAAAACATTGAAACAACGCGCGCAAAGTGACGAGTCCAAATCCCCATGGCTTGGATGACGGCTTCTTTATCATTTTGATGACTAAAAATATAACAGTGGTAACTCTGTCATCAGATTGCAACGGATTTAATCTATTTTCTTCTGAATAAACCTTTGATCAGGTTTTATCATGATAGGCTTGAAATTAGTATAGGTAGGAAATAAACTCCTTTTGACATATTTGGGCTTGGCTTTCTTTTGATTAGTACAAAAAATAGTAGCAAAAACACCAAAATTATATTCAAAAAAATTCCTTCGTTTTTCTACCTTATTTTGGCTGATCAGTTGCCTTTGCGCCAAGTCAGGTGTTTGACGTCTGCGGATAAAGTTGGTGAAGAGAGTTTAACGATTCTCCTGGAAGCGCACACGTTGGAGTTAGGATATGGTGATCAGACATGAGAATCTGGCCGATCATGTTGCTGTTATTGCCCGACTTGGGTGGGTACGGTCACGTTTCCACGTACATCGTCGACCCAAAAACTTCGGTGTAGATGCGCTGAATCACGGGTGGAAAATGTAGCTGTTTACGCATGATTATCAATGAACAATCGTCCGCTTAAAACTTCTTGTTATGTATCTCTTTCTGAACGTCGCATAATAAATGGGCGTTTTATTAGATAGGAATGAACAACGATGTTATACAGGTAAAGGTGCGCTGCTTTACAAGTCCCATTGAATAGTTGTTTGGATATCGCAGTAGTGAAATAATGAGAATATTAATGGGAACACACTTCCTAACAGGATGGAAATTAGAACTAATGGCTTGCTCGATGTGGTCTTGCAATCCGCTTAGATTCACAGCACCAACAGTTGACATCAAATAAATCCACGGTAAACTCCACTGTAGGATGGAGAGGTAGCGCTAAGTAACAAAGCGAAAATGGATGGGTGTATCATCTAACCGTTTTAAATACTGTTAATGTCGGTTCAGAAACGAGCGAACCTGGGAGAGCATTCTACAAGTGACAGACACAATGGAAGAGACATTTCTGGGGCGGTGCATACGGCCATACTGTTATGCAAGTTGTAGTGAGTGACCCTCCAGTTTTGTATTACTGAGGAGTTGCAGTTAAAGGGCGACACACAGAAGTTGGTTATGGCATAATCAAGTTGGTCATAATCAATTCGCCTCCTAATCGTCGATCCCCACCGCTAAACACCCCACTCGTTTCAGCCTCTGCATGTATGAATGATTGCACTTTCTATTTACGTTCTTAGATGCCAAACGTTGACATTTGATGTAAACCAAATTTACGACAAGCTGCAACTAAGAGCGTAGACTCATAAAGAATGCTCTAACCAACATAGTTTAAATGACTGCAGTATGGCGTTTGTAGCAATTATAGGATCTTGCATCTGTGACTATATTTAAGCCAATCGAAAACAATTGAACTACCACATAAAAATAATATGTATTCATTAAGGATGTTACTGTGTGGAATCGCCTTTTTCTGTAACCCTTCTTTAAGCAAAGAGTACAATTTATTTTAAAAATTTCGCCTATTTTGCAGCGTTTTATTCATTATTTGTAAGGTTTGTTACTATATCGTCAATCCGAATAAGTCATATGATCCCGGATTTTATTCAATTTTAGTTTACTGCTTCTATTTTAGTCAGTTAATTACCATTACGTAGTTGCTTAGTTCCTTCAAATAAATTATTGCACTTCTGGCTAGAAAAATCCGAAAGTATCATAACAAAATCCGAACTAAACCATCGAATAAATTAAAAAAACGTGGATAAGTCATGTGTGTTTGTAATATGTGAAGCTACATAAAAAGTAAGTAAATATTTTAGAAATAAAGGAAAGTTTGTGCAGCCTTGATTTAGATTTCCTTTAAGCAATTTTTGTTTCCAGGATAAATTGTCTGAGTGTATTTAAAGCGGAACATGAACACCACGGCTGTTCAAACGGGTACTACTGTTAATCCTACTATCTGACAAAAAATAACAATCTGTCTGGTATGATAGTTTTCACGTTGTCTCAGGCCATCCAGACGCCTTTTATCCTTGTTATGTTTATCAGGTACTTATGGCCCACTTCGAGATTGGAACTCATCACATAATGGTTGGCAGTTGTCTCTAAAAACTTTCAGCTACTGATCTATGCAGAAAGCGTTTGACCCAACAGCCAGAAGTAGATTGTCGTACGTTTTTGATTGAGACACTCAATCTCAATTTCAACCTCAGTTGACATTGAAGTCATTACCATTCATATCACTAGGACTGTAGGCGCTAAGTACAGTAGAGGGCGAAATGCTTGAGAGAGTGCATTGGTAGAATAGAAATACCGAACTCGTCAAATGGCAGAAGCTGACTTCAAAGCCAACTGAAGACACAGCATTCCACACTAGCGGTGGATGTTGTAAAATCCGATAATTGACAGTCGAATTGGCACTTCGAGCGACCGGTCGAATGAAAGCGCAAGGATGTTCAATAGAGAGACGGTTATTTGTTGCGACTCTCCTGACCATTTTTCACACCCTCTCCCATTGTCATAACCTAAATCAATTCTCGATGAAAAGCGTGTTGTTTGTGTCCTTTAGACACACCGCAAGTCCTTGAAATCTGGGAGCGTAAACCGTTTTGCTGTATGTCATCAACAAGATTAAAATTTATGTATATACATTCTTATTACTATCTGTTATCTGCAGAAGTGCATTTGCTCCAGACTCACTCTGAAGGTTGACGGACCGAATTTGTTGTGATGGTTGTAACTGAAATTTTCACTGGTACAAACGCTTAAAATGTGAACATCTGTATGTGCTAGATCAATTTCCCTAAGTCACCCAAGTTCGTATTAGACACAATGAAGGTCTATCGAAGAGGAGGATAAAAGAACGGATGTAGAGTTTTGCCCCGTACAATCAAAACTATTAGGATTTTGCACTTTCCCTGCTATATGTAAGGAGAAAATAACCTGTCAGCGTACAGTTAATTGACTTTACATCATTTGTCGTTGGAACTGTGTGCCTTGGCATTATATGAAATAGAAAAGCTCATTTGTTAGGAAACCAATCGAATTAAGTTACGAAAAGTAACACTAAGCAATTTTCAGTTTACAGCGTAATCCAAACACGTACTGAAGGCAAAAGCAGTCAACCAGGAATATTTCTAGGGACATTGAGTATAAACTAGTAAGGGTTTGTAAAAAATTAAAACATATATTTTATTATGGACATATTTTAAAGCGCTAAGATGATGCAGTCTGTTTTCTATAAACAATTATGATAAGTGTTTCATGACAGAATTTAGATACGTGCCATGAATTAGTCTCATAGGACCATGGAAAGACTGAAACGTGCATAGCTTACGCAAGCGACTTCCAACGAGTTCAAACTAGGCTAATCAAGAAGTGTTAATTCGCATAAGCAGCTAACAGTTATTTGTTATTATTTAGTTTGTAGCATAGGATATCAGTTAGCGTGAACTAACACGCAGATTCAATGTAACCAATTAGTTTGGAACGAGAATTGGCGGGAAGAACACTCAACAATAAGTGTGGGACGAAGTTACGTTACCGCCACTGTCCCATTTTAGGCAGACAACGATAAATGTAACTGCGTTAACATTTAACAAATTCACGCTAAATTAAACGGAGGCTTTATTACGAGTACTTGCCTCAAATTATTGTAATTAATATGTAAGACAACCGTACTTTATGAGCCATTACTTGTTGTTATCTTACAGTTTTGTATGAAAAACAGTGATCTATGTATCATACTGCATCCGCAGATCCAGGGTTAATGGTGCATGCCCATGAAGATATAAGTTGTGTAAGCGCTTTAACAACAGTTAATGTGTTAAGTATCATAAAAGAGAAAATAATAAACCTACAGAAAATTGCTTTAAACTGATAAAATTTGAACTAGTGGCATTTGGGTGATCTCAGATAAAGAAAGGTTACGACACAGTCAAAAATGGACCAATCAACATTATTGAATTTATACTATAGCAATTAAAGTTTAAACAGGGGAATCTCCTGACCGCTTTTGTAAGACATTAGTTGCAGGACAGATGTGCATTTAAATGCTGGAACAGCATAAAACAATTTTATTTACCTTTGCTCTTTCAATGAACATTCCACTGGAGTATTTGGCATTTTCTTCACAAAAGCACCTGCTATATGTTGCTAAATCAGATAGTAAAATTCCCAGCCACATGCTGAAACCTACAGGTCAGCAGTATGGTGATGTTCACATTCCCATCATGATGGTAATCAACCTACATGCCTTGGTTTATTGCGCATAATCAACATGTCCGTTATTTAGAGGAAGTTATTACATGGAGATACGCTACAGTCTAGGAAAACCAAACAACACTCTTCTTGACGAAATAAATTGTGGTTGGTTTTGCCTAGGAAATATAGCTAGCCCAACATGAATTAAATTTCGTAAAACCAACGTGTCATGCTGGTTTTACTCAATGTACATTATATTATTAAACTGTTTATGCATGACCAGTAGTTTAATTTTTGGTGCCTAAGATTTCGACATATGCTCTGCAGCTATTATCCATATTCAAGGTTTGGAGATAGCACTATAGCACAACATAATGTCTCTTACCAAAGGTACTATTACTAGAAAATAACATCCAAATTTCTCAAAACAAATCTTGTTTACTATTATTCCTTTACTATAATGAAATGATGGTTCGTGTCACATGCTAATTGCAATACACGACGGTCGATAAAATAGTGACAACACAAACAAGTAAAGAAACACATAAACTTAGCTGTACGAACATTTCGTCCATGTCATCTGTTCCTGATCCTTACAGCTCCAGCTAATGTATTTCTTAGTGTTTCTCCTTCATTAGTGGTAATTCATCACAGACATGCCATAACTATGGACTTTGCATTCTTTAATTTGTTCAGGTTAGACGTTTTCTACAGCAATTACCGTACAACGTAGTTAATGAACCGCGCGCATGTCAGTATAATAAAATCTCGTCGGCAAACATGGTTAAAGTTGTCTACGCAGAAATCAACTTAGGTTCTGATAGTTTCGTACGATGCAACTCAGTTAAAGCGATGTATTTCATTGTTTAACGGTAAAATGAGGTGTCAACTTATTGTGCCTCAGATACAGAATTCCTTGTTTAACTGTTTTTCACCTAGGAGAAAACATCAATTTCTTTTGTTTGAACGTGTGATGAAAGTAACTAATTTTTAACACTGATTCTTAACAGTCGTACGCTTTTGCCAGCACTTTTGATGGAGAAAATGCGCCTAAGCGTCCAACAGTTCAACAGCTTGTCATGTTACTAAAAGAAACAAAAGATTCTCTCTGTCTGTTCCTCGCAGTATACAAACGAAAGACCGTAAATATAACTCATATACCAGTGAGCGGAAGCCGCATATAAGTGTCAAGAAATCCAATAGTCTTAGAGAACTGGGAAAATGAAATATATAAACTCTAATGAAAAGTTCAATTCGTACCTGAGTCCACTGTTGTCGCAAACATTTTTTCATTCATTATTTCACTGATTTTGTCCTAGCAAACTCACTAGTTAAATGGATTTTTAAATAGTCGTATAATAGTATACTGGCTTGTTCTGTTATAAGATACGCCAGCAAGGAACTGTAATCAAAGGTCTCAATTTTTGCGTCGAAATAAATTACCTTTTTCAAATTGAACGCCGATTTGGATGCCTTATAAACATAGATGGAGCTTCAGCTGTGTATGCCACTGTAGGAATTCCTTTTCTACCCCAACTCTTGTTCGATTAAGACAAGGCAATATTAACTAATTCTAATCATTTCATCCAAATGAGATATAAAACAATGTACCCGTAATATTGACTTGGTTTCGGACGATGCAGCCATTCACCTCGCCATCATCTTGTTATTCTCACTCATCTTAACCAAATTGCTCACTTAGCCCTAATCAAGTCATAAGTATTTTCGAGAAACTCTTATATGGGATAGAAAGAATTTTACTTACTTACTTACTTTTACTTACTTACTTTGCTTACTTAGTTACTTACTTTACTTACATTTACTTAGTAGTCATATTGTGATGATCTATTTGTCTTTGAACGGATGGTCACACTAGCATGCATGATATTACCATGAATTGTATCGACTTTCTTCTCAAGCACGATTTTGTATGCGAAAGTGTGCTTCAATATTTTGTGATTGTGATTGTGATTGTGATTGTAGTCCCTTGACTGAAGCTTATAATAACCTGCTCGTTATTAGTTTCAAGAAGACGGAAGCTATGATCATCTGCGTGATACATGGAAACAGCTAAGTAAAGCAGATTAGTAATTGAAGCAAATAAGTTCAAAAGGACAAAGAGTCCACTGCAGGTTTAAGCTTTATTATTGGTTTAGTCGCAGCAAAGTTATTTCCCATGCAGGTGGAAATAACCAAGTATAATTGTTATAGAAGTAATAGGTCTCAAAATGTTGGAATATATTCCGTCTTAGAACTGAGGCCACTTTGTCAACCGTTTTTAACTACGTTGCAAAAGCCACGTGAGTTGCTGCTTTAATCATATTTTAAGTTTTTCTTATATATTTTTGTAAAATACAATCAGTTAGAGGTTGCATGGTTTAACCGCAGCATCCGTACTCTATTTTATTTTAATTAAACCAGCTTTTCACTTTAATCGTAGAGTATTTACACTGCTGGAATAGAAAGATTAAGGAAGAATTTATTCTCTTGAGCACCGTAGCAAAAAATATGCTGCAGGCAAAGGGTTACTAGCGCGTAGGGATGTAAAGTTTACATATAGGACACATTTACTGAGTATGAAAGGGAAAACAGCAAAAACGCAATATAAAGTCGTACATAATTGTCCTTCTGTGCATTGATTGAAATACACACGTTATTACCTATATCCGGTTGTAATCACGACTGACCCAATTGCAACATTTTAAGGTCTAGCATTTCCCTTACCGAGACGTCAATCACTATTATTGCACCTCCTATTCTGGCAATGCTTGCAAATCAAAATAAATAAAATGTTGCGTTGGCGCACGAGAATAGCAGGTATAATTGTGTTATTCAGAAGCAAAATATGTTTACGTATCTATGTTTGGAGAAGCAGACTACTGCAAGAGGTGGCTTTTCAAAAGGATCAGTTCTATGGTCGCGTCTGATTCTCGTGTCAAGCTACGAGCTCTCGTGTGGGATTGCCTCAAACTTCCTGCTGTTTGCTGATGATCTTAAGATTTGGAGGACGATCACCAAACCAGCAGACCACGATACAATCCAGCTAGACCTATACAGAGCCTTATGTGTTGTCACTTCACAAACTGCTCCAGTTCAATACGGGAAAGTATAAGATTGCTCACATTCACCGCCAGCCGGAGATCGCATAAAGGCTTAGAGACCATGACCCGCATGCAGTTAACCAGTAGCGCGACATTTTTGCTTTAATCTTTACTGATTTGTACCGCTCAGAACAATCTGCGAAGGCTTCAAATACTGGGAACCAACTACATAGAATGCTGCGGAAAGCATTCAGGCAGTGTGACCGCTCTGTCATTTTGCCCTTGCTTAAAACACAGGTGCAGTCTCATGTAACATACGCAGTGTAGACCCAGCAGCACCTAGCACATACAAAAACTTGCAACGCTTGAGGCTCTATAGCGACCAGCCACCATGCAAGCCAAAGGGTTATTTATTCTTCCTTATTTTCCTAGACTCAGGACCCAAAATTTATACAGCGGCCGGTACCGGAACCTACGTGGCGACCTTATCTTGACCCACCAGAATCTAAGGAACCCCAACCACATCTGAATCCACCTACTACAACTGAGCAACAACCCAAATTTCAGGAGTCACCAGTTCAATTTAACCACGCAATTGAACCGGCTAAAATATCTGCGACACTTTTACTTTCTTGTTGTGCGCAAGCCATAAAAGGTCCTTCTACACTACTTATTTGCCGCCTATACTTTACTTGTGCTTAAAAACGCCTTGACGTTGCCCTAGCCCATTTCTAATACGTGGTATATCCTGGGTGTCTCGAAAGACGATATAATGCGACAAAAGTTGTACAACTGGAGTTAACCTACACAACTGAGGTTGGCACTTCCTGCATGCCTTTGTGTTAACGCTGTGAATGAGCCCAGCAAAACCATACTGATTTTAGCACTAAGTCCTATCCATCATGTTTTGATTCTTATTCTGGCCATCTTACGGGACTTGCTGAGCATCGAATGAATTAGAATGAATTAGACAAATGAATGAATTAGACAAATTTTCACAACTAACTCGAGTTTAAATCTTAGTAATGAACAGAACTAATAGAGATAATCGAAGCGCTACATAATCCATTCTCACAGATGGCATGATAACTTAACTGCTACGATTCGCTTAGATATGAACAAACCTCTTGCCATGGTAGTACATTTGATGCCCCAAAGACCAGGATAAAACATTAATCCATTTTTCTCCACAATTAAATGGATGCTACTTTCGAATGCCCAACAGGTCACAACCAAGTTTTGAGCATAAGCAATAGTTTACTGTAGTTTTCGTTGTATGCGTTTTGCAGTGAAGTTTATTCATCGTGTAGTTCGCTTGATAACATTTTTCATCAAGGACTCATTGCTAGTAAAAATGTGAAGTTCTACATATCTCGCCGGGACAGGCACAATTTTTTTAATGTGTATAAACGTATTGCATTTACACTTACTTCAATTCGAGATCACCAACAAGTACCTTAAAACTGCTCCTATTATTCAATGCAAAATGAGTTTAGCGTCAACTCGCAGTTAGCAATCCAAATATAACTGTTTCTGCTACATCCCATTAAACAGCCATATAATCCATCACGTCATACACTCAAGTTGCCTGCGCAAAATGCCAGAAATTACAGTGTCTGGTTTCTGCGGATGCAACAACGTAGGTTAGTATCGCAAGTAAAATATTTTCTTCCAGTTAAACTGTCTTCTGATTAGACAATTCCTTTACAGTAATTCTTGTTAATCTCGTTAAAATATGCTTCATAACATAGGTACTGCGCATTTACCCACTGTGTTCATTGACTGTAATTATATTTATCTGAAGGATATTTGGTAAAATTAGTTATGTGCCGTTCCTTTGATGCTCAAAACTTAGCGGTAGATTCCATAGCATTTACTATCCTTGTATATACCTTTTAGGTAAATATTACTTTATAAGCAGTCCTGAAAATATATTCGGAAAAATTGTGACAAATTCGGGTTGGCTAGCGAACCGATTTTGAAACTATCTTTTCGAAACCAAACTACTGTTAAAGATATTATCAGCTTGTGCTTGAGCCCGCGAGAAAATCAGTGAAGACGAATGAGTCTATTTCAAAGCATATAATGATCGATAACTACTATTGTGGATGCCAACATCGTCTAACTTAGCTTCCACAAAATTTGTCTGCAATGAAACAGTTCTAATGCTGGGAAGTTTGAAATGTGAAAATATTTGCAAGCTTGCACTCTGCAAAGTAAGGAATTGATAAATTAGAAACGCATTAGCTGAATTCCTTTCTAATCACATAAGCACCTCAGTCCTAACGACGTTTGGATTTTGAGGGAGCATCCCGTGCAGTTCATGAAATTGTATGTGAAGGATCTTGGCCATTGCGGAATCAAGTCAATTTTTCCTGTTGCTGTGTAACCATGCCTCATTGAACAACCACGCAACGTAAATAGTCTGTGCAATATTTGCAGATCTACGTTCGACACGTTAAGAATAAATGTAAGCTAGTTTTAAAAATTCCGTACGGACGAACAACACAGCGCAATTATCAGCAAAAATGATCTAATTTTTTAAAGGAAAGGTTATCGCTGTCTTTCCGCTTGCGCAATCATTACAGTAATCTTCATCGAAATTAGTTCGTGTACGCGTCCTGGATCGCAAGCAGTTTGTAATATTCAACTTAACTCCAATGGCACAGAAAAAGGTTGGAAGTGTGCGACAGCTTAATTGCTGGTTACATTTTCCGAAATATTCCGAAACGCATATTTTTCAACATTTATGTTGCAGTCAGTGCTACGAACTTGGCTGCTTGTAACCACGCCAGCAGACATGGGTTCCCAATTGCAGAGCAAGTGGACAGACAGTTTTGGCTGCTCAACTTATAAAAGCTGGTAAGAAGGATTACGCTTTTCATTCGGACAATCTCTAGACAGCCTATTTACTGGGTTCTAGCGCTTTCAGTCCCGGAAAATTAAACTAGCACCAATTCAATTTTAAATGCGTAACCGATTCGGTGCTACTTTCGGAAAAGATTGACCACCTTTTCAGAGGGATTGCTTAAGAGAAACAAGTTGGTAATCGTTTTGTTTAGTTAATAGCATCGCTCAAAAGCCAACGTTTTGTGGATGCACAATGAGGAAATGATGGCACAAACGCTTCACATCAAGGAGGATGATATTTGTCAGGAGAGATCTATGTACTAATCTAGCAGTCAGCAACCAAACAATTTGGTAGGCTGTCCTTCATGTTAATCATTCCGAACATCCTGCATCATAGGGCAGCGGAATGTGACCGAACTTGGATCCTAGGCGATTACGATGCAGTGCCAATAGAAAACAATTACTAAGTGTGTGCCTACCCCAGATAGTCATTTATTGGTAGAAGTTGGAGTGTTTACAAATCTGATTTCAAAAATCGGCTGCCTCAACTGATTGGATGCTGGGTCCACATACTAAACATCAAAAGAGGCGCAACATTTAAATCACATACTGGATGCAAAAGGCGAAAATAATCTATGCAGTGCGCCAGTGTCTTAAAATATCAGTGCATGTGATAAATCCAAGTTCTATCCCTTTTTATATTGCAGAACCCAGGTGGTCTGATACTCATGGTGTGCGAAATTGCAAAAGTGATTGAACGCAATGGTCGGCAATGAATTATCAGCTAATGATCATAAGAGGGGCTACTGAAATAGTGTTTTGCAAGCGCAGACACCTATGATGGCAAATATGTTAAACCAAGGCTTTCAGCAGTAAACGAATTGTGATATAGAAATGAAACGTACACATACGGCGATGGTAGGTTGCTAATCTTCCAGATGTTTACATTTGTATTAACAACAGTCTTAGTGTTTCCCTCAGATAGAAATATTCACCTACCACTGTTGACGCAAAACGAAGGGTAGTTACCTAAAGCCTTTCCATTTTAGCAATGTCAGAGTTCATCGCTGCACCCTCTGCTAATCTTAATTAGCCTTCAGGAGCGCAGTTGGCTTTCGCTTGCAAAGTATCTAGTCAAGTTAAATGATTGCACTAAGGAAGCTAATTAACGAACCTAACAGAAAAATTTTAATGCAAAGTGCATTGACCCCTACGCAGTCTATCGTAACACACACTACGAGAAAACTTCTTTGCGATTCAACATATCATTGAACAATCCACTAGTAAGATAACTCAAAACACATAGGAGTATAACCAGATCGTTTGACGGTAGCAGCCCGCATCTTTGCCCTGCTTCAGTAGGTTGATAATGACTGCTCCAATACTTGGACACATAAAGATTATCCGAAGCACTGTTCCAAAAATTAGGCAGCTACGAATGGGGAACAATACGAATGCACAGACAACCACGTGACTATTAGAAAACAAGAACTCCGAACTCTTGCTAACATGGCGGTCCCATCAATGTCAATTGGAATGAACTACATCTCATGCTAAAAACGTTGCGGAACGATAATCAGTAAAGTAGAATGTGCGCGCGATAATCTAAAAACAACTACCACAACCAAGCAAAGACCCAACCATAACATATGAGCGACCAAAATATTAGCTCCCGAAATTTTTTACAGTATACATTATGTATTCAGGAGCCGGAATATTGAGTTTAGCTTTTAAGGGCGAAAAAACAACCCGTAGAGTGAGACCTAAATAGTGTATTAACAGTAAGCAAAGATGCACATTTTACTAGATCGGCTATGGCGAAACTGTGAAAAAGACTGATGCGAAATCGAGAAAATTTGCAGACAATTCCAGGCACAATAATAACGGACCAAAGTTAGTTTCTTGAATAACTGAATTTCAGGTACTGTAGTATTGCGTATGTACCTTTTGTTGTGAATATTAATTAACATAGAATAAAACTAGGTAAACGTGAGAGCCGCAATGCCTAAGGGATGGACAAATACAAGTAAAAAATTAGTGGTATTACCAGAGCGTATATTTGGATAAAATATCCTAACGCAATTATGGCTGCTAAAGCTGTTGTATTTATATATATATATATATATATATATATATATATATATATGAATAGGGAGAGAGAGAGCATAGGATTACATAAAATTAAGGCTGACCGGTGTTGCAAGCGTTGAATTCGGATTAACAAATACCAGGCAAAATTACAGGCGATAGCATCCTTAATTACGGGTTCGATTTATTTTGCGTGATCATTAAATTGTGAATAAGAATATCAGGCCTAAGTGAATGCCGTTATACCAGTTGCTGTTTGCCACTACTAAAGTGAAATTTATACGGAGTAGTAGCATGCTATAAAGTGGTGCAATGCGATGCACTGTGCTTGAAATTAAGCACTGTTCCAGCGTAGAAGGATTAAAACACATTAGCTGAACTTAGGCTTGCAACTGACAACTTTATGATTATTTTTGTAACAGTATGAATAATTGTTCACGCCGTCTGTTTCCAGTGTATTCCTACGTTCTGACTAACTGCTTGCATTCCCATGAGTTGTAGTGACGCTGGTGACGACGTCAGTCCCCGTGTATCAGATCAACAATCTATACTGCAGTTGTTTCTTGGGCCTGGGGTTACGGATAAGTATAGGGTTATTTAAAATTCTCACGAGACAAATCCGCTAAACGAAGTGTTTTTTTGTCTTTGTGAATGTGACTTACAGGTTGAATAAAGTGAGCAAACTTGTGGTCACATAGAGTTTGGAAATCAGTCTAGTAACTGGCCATGGTAAGCGACTGACAAAAGATAGGTGCCGCGCATGAGATGTGCATTGACTGCTGATAACTTTCCAATTCAATGTAAGTGCAGTTAGATTAAAATAGAGGTTTGTGTGAGATGGAGCGCCTTGGAAGGCGAAAATAATCATTAACAGGTTTGTGAGGTTTCTTGAATCCTATACCTCGAAAGCAGTCAAGCACAATCTACGGGGAATGGTCATGAAGGAGAGAAAGTAAATTGATAAAGAGATTTCTGCCGTTCATGGTGATTGACGCAAGTAACCGACGTTCCACACATCAAAAATGTATATAACTTTTTAGAGAATATTAGCCACATGAACTGCAGCGCGGAATGCTAAGGAACATATCTAATTTTAAAAGGCATAACTATTAGGAAGTCAGTAACAAAGAAATGTACGTTATCTGCAGATTGGGCAAACACTGAACTCGAAGACGTGGGTCAGATTTTGACCGAAAATAGAAAAGGTAGTAGTGCACTAATTAAAAATAAATACCCCAGCAATCGTATGAAAATATTATGCAACTACCAAAGGTAGTCCTGTGTGACAAGGGTACTCTTGGCACGAAATTCTATATACCATTTTAGTAATTTGATAATCGAATTTTATATCAGGAAAAATCCGAAAATATTAAATCGGTGCGTTTGTTTAAGTAACCATGTTTGATTCAATATCTTTTCAGCGACTGGAGAATCAGTAACAATACACATTTCAGCACACACTGCGAGATGGCCACCAACCGTTGTTGTTAAAGGCCAAAATTATGTAAAACGGATTAGAGACTTTCGTGCAACGAATTCCTACTCGGTTGAGAAAATAGACTAAAACTGACACACACACACACACAAGCCAAACCTCACTGAAAGCAGCCAGCACGAATAAGTTATAGCAAAGTGAGAGATAAGTTGGACCTAGATCCAAAACACCATGCTCCCAAATACAACTGGTAGCCCCAATGCAAACAAGGAAAACAACGACAGAACACGTCAATCCAGAGAACAAAGAAGATGCGCGTTTGCTCACTGAGACGCATGGCTTTCGTGCCGTGAGCAAAGTAGCGTGAAAAGTGAACAAACAAAGAAATATTAGCATGAGGTCTGAGAAACTAATTGGCAATTTTAATGAAAACACAAGCAGAAACATGCTGGTAAGGTGCCCTACCTTGTTAACAACTACACGTGTGAACAGGCCTTAACATATCAATGGAGACAATAAATAAGTGCCGAAAAATCGCTTAAAACGTTGCAGCATACATTTTAATGCTTAAGAGTAATAACTCCCACTCTGGAGCTGTGTGGAATATGCGAGCTTCAAGCGTTTCCATAGTTATCACCATGGTACTAGGTCCGACAAATTTTGTTAAGAGGCAAGTGAAAGAAGCAAGAGAAGGCAACTCAGAAGGAAAGGCCCATAACTAGGTGGATATAGACTGGAGCAGATATAGATAGTGAAGGTGCAGAATTACAGCTGGGCTGCGATTCCACTTTGCTGTTGTTGCTATAAAATCAACTAGCGTACTTGTAATCTTACAGAAAATCATCTTTTATTCCCTCAATCCTAGAGTATATTGTAAGACGAGCTTATTATTGGAATCAGAACGTCTACAACGTATGGATGCTCAAGTAAGCTGCAATAAAGTTGAATCTTTTCTTTATCTACGTGCAAGCGATCCAACCAACATTGGCTTGATCTACACATTTTTGACAACATTGATCTTATTTGGCTGGCATGCTGCAGACCTACGTATCGTCAAACTGTTTATGTTTGATCATGGTTAAATTGGGCCAACTTTAGAAACAAAAATGTGTTGCTTAGGCAATTC
The DNA here is from genome assembly GCA_944474145.2 of Dicrocoelium dendriticum. Lineage (NCBI taxonomy): Eukaryota > Metazoa > Platyhelminthes > Trematoda > Plagiorchiida > Dicrocoeliidae > Dicrocoelium > Dicrocoelium dendriticum. The sequence goes on along the minus strand of OX104071.1, from coordinate 15,218,037 downwards.
CATCATAATGAGCACAAGATAAGAGCAGTATACGTCCCGATTTATGAGCTATCGGTTTTTTTACACACAGGTCTTTTGATGAATATTGTGGGAGTAAAACATTAGATCCACGAAGGGTCAACGAATGAGTTCTACAGCATTATGTGACGTGAGATGTGGTTTAACAAGCGAAGCACGCAGGTCATGTACATTTTAGGCTAAGCTTTATTGCAAAAATTTAAGAAATTATTTAAGAACATTACATGAACCACAAGAAGCAAACGTTACGGTAAAAATAAAGGCAATCATGTTCTCATAAAATGAACAGAACTCGCTGTGTTGGAGAATAACAAAAAAGAACGAGTACCATGTTTATACGTTCATGTAAAATAAACAAACAGCGCAGCGGGTTCAATGGTGTGCGCGAAAGGTTAGCCAAATTATGCCGCTATACGTCGGAGGAAGAGGTAATCACCAATGCTGGGAATGCAGCCGCAGTGACTCGCCTCACCTAGACCACAATAATGACTTGATAGTTTAGTCAATTTACTCATGCCTCCTAATTCCACCCAACTAGCTGCAACGACCGCACATACTGTACTTCAAGGTAGGTAGGCATTCAAAGGATAGACAGTGGACACAAACCGTCCAATGTCAGCAACACACAAGAACTTCACACAACAGTCAAGACAGTGTCTTTAATCTAGTCAAATGAAGTGACCTATGTGGAATGATCTAAAAGCATGGAGCAGCCGCGAAGCAGATTGTTGCTCGTTAGACAGCGATATATTCAATCGCAGCTGTGCTTGAACTACGAGTGCTTGAATGTATGATTCAACTCAAGTTCAGCAGTCCTGTTGCTGTATAATGACCAAAAACGCAACATACATTCATCACGTAGAAAATCTAATTGAAAGGAAAACATGCAAGCATAGCACATTTGCTGCTAGTAAAATCAAGTATTACGACTTATAAAGGCAGAAACAAGTAGCAGCTTGAGCGCACAATCCACTAGTATTTTATTCCTTTAGATTAATCAAACTACTAATACTGTAGATTCTAACTAGTTAGCGACAAGCTGAAAATGCTTTTCTCATCATAAATCATCTCCAAAAGTGAAAATCACGTTAACCGAATTTGGCTAGACTACAGCGACACGCTCTGTCGAGTTGGAAAGCCCATTTGAGCCGTGTTTGAACGGGAATATCGCTAAGAATTACAGTTCAAGGAAAGCCAATTTGGGTGACATCGATGTTGATAAGGAATACTTTGTCCTTTTATTGTCCCTTATAATGAAGCAAGATATTCGCGTATCTTGGTCAGAAATTTCGTTAAATGCTCACTCTTCGAAATGATACTAGTTCCACGGCATTCGCTAGCCAATGGTTGATATTAAAAGATACGGTAAATTGCATGTAAAACCTTACGGTGTTTGCCATCTAAAAAACACATACTTCACATTAACTATGTTTGCACCAAACACTTCCATTCGGTCAATATATCGACTGCGTAATGGCTGTTTTCTTAGCGTGTGTCTAGTGGCTGCTTTGTCTCTTTTTACGACGTATGAATCTGCAAACTTGTTTCATCTTTTTATATATAGACTAACATGGTTTGTAATAAAGCCTTGCGGTGCCACACTGTTGAAACCGTTTCATCTTTGGAGGTTTAGTCATCAGCCTACCCCGCATGTCCACAAGCTGAACGGTTCGGTGTTATCTGTCAATACTGCGCTGTTTAGCTGGAATCATGCGTGGTCAATAGACGACATCAGAGGCATGCATAAAAAGCCCCTCGAAAATCTGAGTCGGATTGATGTTTGTCGGAGGTGGTCTTTGCGAAATCCAAAGCATGTTTGGAATCGTCTTTGTAGATGGTGTGTTCAAGGAATCTGTACTGAAGTTTGCGCACAATTGTTTTCGCATTTGCACACAACATTAAAACTGAGCCACCAGGTGCAGCATTTTATTAACTATGAAGTTTAAGGCATAAAAATCAGATAAAGGTACACATGTAATCAAATTCTGGTTAGGCGAAACACTGATATAAATGAGTTGAAGGCAAATAACCGTATTCCAAACGCATTTTAAGCCACTTTTTATTTTAGAAATCTTTAGATAAAGCTTTCACTTAACATCTCGCTAACCGTGGAATAGAGGCTCTAGCGCAATTGCCTTTAACCTTTTTGGCATTCTTGCAGCCTCCACTTGTTTTGAACTAATAGAACTCAGTCAGTCTACGTGTTATTTCACACTAGTTGGTATGCAACTTTGCAATTGACATTTTATATTAACTGCATTTAAACGTTTAGCGAATTTATGCGTGTCAGTATGCACACTTTACTTCGTGTTATAACCCGTTTAGGTGGCGCATAAAACACCAAGATGGTTATAAAATACAATGAACCCAAGTGAATTCACGCATCCAGACTACGCAATATGCTCTTTAATTCAGCTGTTTTGGTTGCGCCGCTCTAGCACCTGAAGGGCATCAATTCAATTTAATTATTACTTTTATTTTCATAACCTATTTAGACTCCACGCTGGTTAACCTTAGGTCTAAACGCGTATGAAGGCTCTAGCATTCAGTCCGGCTACAGTATGCTATCTGCCTGTATTGTGAAACTGTCTAGGGACTGATCTGATCAATTGAATTCCGTTGGTTTTCTAACAATTTCGACAATATGTTGCATAAAAAATAAAATCATACATTGTTGGCGGGGCCGAAACAAATGCAATTAATTTTATGTTGTCGGGTTATGCATTTACGTACTTATTACAAGGATGGTGCAAAAACCTGAGTGTCTTGCCTTCTGCTACTCAACAGATATTGCAGTGGTAATAACGCACGTATCAAGTTACCAGCTAACGGGAAAAGGTAACCCCGTCTGATTTTACATCCCGAGCGATTGCATCGATCGAGTGCCTAGGCATAATCAAAAATACCGTCTCCATGCGTCGCTGTGCAGATTGCGACTGGCGTCTCAGCATTCCTTCACGAAACATTCCACTGTTCATGGGATAAAATAAATGTCACTCGGGTCGACTATGAACAGCAATACAGCTATGAAGGTGTATCGGTTTCACTTCTCACAACACTGACATTTCATGACCGGTTTCGCGGTCTTTTGGATCGTCAGGTAGAAATAACCCGAGCTGGGGTGGAAACGGGTGCCTAGAGTTTCACGGCTACAGCCTTGCTCCCTACGCTAGTAAGAACCGTGTGCAACTCTTGTCACAGTGGTATGGAACTCATCTGATGAGTCAAACGCAAGGTGAAACCGGTCTTTGGACGTCAATGTTGGGAGAAGCAACACCGAGACACCTCCATTTCGGATACAGTGTTTGTGATCGTATTGATCGGGTTCTAATTCATTGTGTGGTATGCTCTCAATAGAGATTGCGTGGAACAACACGGTTAACATGATGCTAAGAGGATCACTTTGAGCTTTAAAGACGAAAAAGCACACTTGTCACCGAGGAATTATTTAGCTTATGACGCTGAGAGGCATGCAGTGCAAAGATGTTAAGACCAGAATTTTGGTGTACACAAAGCATATTAATTTGTCCACAATAGATCGGCTGATACTTTTGGCTAGTTGGAAAGTTTTATAGCGTCAAGCAGCACACCAGACGACAGTAAACGTTTAATTAGCAGCGGCATTTGTACACGTGGTACACTGCATTAAAACAATATAGTATAGGAAGTGTAATTGTAACCCATCTCAAGGGTCAACAACCTTTTCTTGCTTACGCAATTCAGTGCTTAATTTGTACACAAAATTTGGCAATTTGCAAACTGAAATTATGTAGTTGCATTTTATAATGTGTGACGTGGCACATGCTTTCTTACGGTTTGTGTTATGCCGAAGTAAGAATTGTTCTTAACGAGAATTCGCATATGTGGTCTCAATGAATCACACCTTCAATCTAAGGTGCTAATCTGGTTTTGTAAATGTTGAATTCACGGGGACAAAATTACCCACAAAGCTTACTTTTACAACCTAGTTGAACAGTAATTTTAATATTCTTTTGAGTGCATATAGGCAGGATCTTGCAAATACTGAAAGTATGCACTGCGAAATAAATGTATCCATTACAATTTGAAAAGCAACCGTATTTTAAACAGATTATCAGAGACATGGCTAGCAAATTATTTTCTACACAAATGAATGTACATATGTTTTAATGAGTAACGAAGAATTCTTTTCTAGTTACCTAAGCGTACCATAGGAAATAATATACTGTACACATGGGTAATTAAAAGAAAAAAGGCATTGAATCTACGCAGTTTAAGTTGTCTTCCTGAGCCATCTTAATATGAAGAAAGCAGCTAATATTTCCTTAGTTTTACACTAACATTCACTCAACAGATGATGCATTAAATACCCTGCTACACGTTCATGTTCTGCATCAAATAGTTTTCATGAGAGCCTGTTTAACTTGTATTAGTTTGTGCGTGAGAGCCAATTGTTTTTTCTTCGACACAGGCATGTACCGTACTAAGTGCGATCAGTTGCAAAAGCGTACAAATGTCGTCGTCCAAACCTCAGTTGTTTTTCGCCTAATTATGCTAAGCATTGTTAAAGAGAATGGTCCCATTAGGGCAAGCCACATTGCATGCTTAGTTATGTTGCCTACGCATGGATGTGTTCGGCAATAAAATTAAATTATTAATATTCGTATTAATTTGGCCAACAGACAGTTGTATTATAGCAGTTTAAGATGCGTGGTTGGTGAGAATGTGATAATATCCCCCAGAACACAGCTCATGATTACCATTATCAAGCTTTTGTTGTTTAGGAAATTTTCCTAACATATCGAACTCAGTTGTAGCTTATCAAGTTGCATAGGGTCAATGAAAGCATAATAATAATAATAACAGTCATTTTTCTCATCAAGTATAAGCTTAATCCATATTTATCACTGATCAAATATGTATGGGTAATCTAACAGGCAATAACAAGCTGTCTTTAAATTTATCTGCGTTTCGGACAAAAAAGTATATCCCCCATGTTTATTTTATGCGAACGTAAAAGCACTTTTGTAACTTGAGTTAATTGCCAACGCTAACGTTCAATTGATATGCGCAAAGTTATAGAATTCACCCACTTAAATTTATTTGGTCCTTCATTAAATAGATAATCATGTGATATCTACAAAATGAAGAATATTATGTTGTGCACACGGAGATAGCTTCCTTGCTTGCTGTGAAATGCCTGTGCAGTCTAGCAAGATCTGACTGTGTTTAGGAGTCGATTCCACAGATCAACACATCTCGTTCCCTAGAGTTTAGAACTTTGATTTGTCTTGCATCGGGCTATAACCAGAGTACCATCTTTCTTGCGAATATCTTGCTTGTATCTGTGTCGCAATGTTATCGTGCGTAGATTGTAATAAACATTTAAGGAATCCTAATGTACAGCCGTATCAACATGTTTTAGTCTTCGCAGTTTAAGCGGATCAATGTGGAGTTGCTAGCACCGGTAATACTTTTCTTGATAAAACTTTTGCCTAATAGCTGTGTAGGAGTTTACTGTTGATAGTTCTACTTTGCTATTCTCTCAGATTTGCTCATGATGCCAAAGCGTATGCTGCGATACTCTCGGGCCGGACGCGTGAGATTTTTCAATTTCAACTTTGGCTGAGATTATATCGACCTTAGGGGATATATTATCAACGGATTTTCTACTTTACGCTATCTGGTAGGTAATCTACTCAGAGACTTTGAGGGTACAGAAATATCTAACTCTGTAGTCATGTGTGCACCACTGTGTACAGACTCATTCACGTTCCATGTGTGATGGATCATTTGGGTATCAAACAACCGCGACGAATGATATCAGATTTTTGTAGTGAAAACTTCATCATCAACCTATCGCACCATGTCTCAATGAAATGAAGTTCATCAGTAATAAGTAGTAGCAATGCCTCGGAACTTGTGGGCAATGTTTATATCCCCGGCAAACAAGACCGACAAGGCATGTTAGAAAACCAAACTTTGACATAGATATAAAGCAGGAAAAATAATGGACCGAGCATTTAAAAACTTAATAAACGACCAGTTAATGTATTTATGATGATACATCATCATCATACATGTATCATCATAAATACATTAAACGGCCGTTTACCAAGTTTTCTGAAATGATGACTTTCCGATCGGTTCCAAATATGTTCCAAGATATTGAATGGACCGAGCACAGTTTCTTATGTAACCCTTCTGGTAATGGAACGGATCGAATAGCGATAATCACATAAGATGATGTTTTGAGGGCGGCCTTTCAAATATGGGGGTAGCTAACCGAGTACTGGGACCTGGGTACCAAAGGAAGCTAGAATTATTATTAACCCGTTGTAAGGCACCCGATCAACAGCCTTTTGCGTGTCCATAAATAGAAGGAATATTGCATTTCCTGAGGCTGTGATGCCCGACATAATATTCAACGAATGCCTCTGGCAAGTTGTGCATGATAGTTCGACCAACAAACCAGCTAGGGATTATTCGGTCAGCTGTGATGATATGTTTAAATCCATCTACCCTTTTGAAGAAACGTTACAAATAATCCAATGATTATAGGCGTGTGATGAATTGATCTGTAATCTCCAATCTTCCATTTTGCGCCGTCCTTGGAGATAGGGATTGAAAAGAAACGTTTCTACTGATCTGGAAAGCAGATTGATCCCAATGAAGTGGTAAACGAATACAAAAGATGTATCAGCATGTAAGGCCCACGCAATTTTATGGTGGACAGGATATGCGATCAGCTTCCCATTGGACGACAGTTGAATATAACTATTTGTTAGGTGGTTATTAAAAACGGAATTAGTAATTCTTTATGGAGTGTTAGTCGTTCTTACAGCATTGTGTCTATTTACAGTGTCCGTATCCGGGGTTTATTAATGTAACAAAGACAGAGTACATTGCTACCGAGATTGCGACAGGGTGGTGAAGTTGGTGGCATTCCTAAATTACCAGTTCAATTATAGATGAGAAGTGGTTGTTGCTTATATGATGGAGAATTTTGACAAGCCGTTTTGCTTAACAACTTTTTCTTAAATCTTTTTGCTAATAATAGGCTCTCCGCATGGAAGAGTATGAAATCATATAATATATCACTAAAGTACTTAAACATGATGATAACGATAATATTATTTTGCGATTTACCCGATTCAGCAGGACGACCAAAGCTGAAACGGAACTAAAATGCAACCATAAAAACGTTATAATCAGTGTACAGCACGAAATGGGAAATTGATCCACAAAACCATGGTTGACAACTGCCTTTGTGTCTTCAGGTGTTATCATTACAACCCAGAAATTTTGGTGAACGAAACCCAAAAAGCAGTGGCCGATATTTTATTTAATGACAACCATATATACTAAAAGTTTGTCATGATTTTGTTGCTACGAGCAATTACTAAACATACCAAATATGATGAGATCCACTATTGCCTGTTTGTCGACATTTGTGTGCATAACACACAAAATGTATGCATATCGTTTCGGAAAATACTTTTGCAAAGATCTTGTCCAGTGTTAGTTAAAATGTGCTCTGTGTATTTAGCAGTTAACAGTGAAATAGTCAAGACTTCAAAATGGACGGTATTGATTGTGCACAGTTGATGTAAACCACCAATAGGACAGCAATTGCATGCCGTTTAACCCATCTGACTTTTTCCTGACTGCTCCAATTCATTCTTGTAATATGTTGATAGCGTTTGAAAATCAGCGATTACCGATGCCTCTGTATGCTGACTTGTGTTGAAAATCGATTTGCCCGCGTAAATATTTCTGCAGCGGTGAATGTCATCTTGTCCTCCAATTTACGGAGGGATCCATCATTTCTTCAGCTTTGCGTCACGTTTATTTTATTACACACTCCAGCTTCAAGATTAAGTCGTTGACCATGGTGATAGTAGGCTAATCTTTCATATATGATTTTTATGCGACGCTATTATTGCTGACAGTAAAATCTTGTGGACTTCATTAGGACCCGATGCAACCTACCTCTTGATCAGTATGTAGTTTTAAGTTTCCTCTCATCATTTTTATGCACATATGGTGTGTGATTCCTTTTATGAGTAGTACAGACTTGAAATTAAATTACTATACAGAAAAATACTTAATCGCTCTCAAAAGACTGCGTAGATTCTTGAGACTACTTACTGCCTTTCTCGCCAACAACAAGGGTCACTTTAGCATAACACAATCCGTAAGAAAACCTGACCCATTTAAACATTACAAAAGGCATCTAAATAATATTTATTTGCAAAAAGGGTTTTATGTATGTAAATTAAGCACTAAAGTTGGTAAGCACGAAAATCTTGATCAAGGTTGCTTTTTGTTTTATTCAAACAATTTCTCTTTCTAGAAGAAATTATTTCATATTTTGCTGCGCAATTATCCTTCCGCTAACGAGAACTTTGCTATGAACAACTATGTTACTTGACATCTGGAAACTTGTGATCTAGTAAAATGTATCATCCGATTTATTGCGAGCACAATAATATGCGCTGGCTAAACTATCTCAAACTATCTCAAATACTTTGCTGATTATGCTACCGAGCGTCTTATAGTAACTCACTTCACTTTTTAATTGTGTTTTTACCTCACTTTAGCTAAACGTGAAACTCATAGCATCGTGTATGGTTAACAGTACTGCTGTTTACGATCAACTTGAGGAATATTTATTTTATCACATGGAGGGTGTTAAACGTTTCACTCATAAATATGTGATCCATTTCACCATCTGCACATGGACGCACCATTTGTTTTGTTGGTTGTAAGCGACGCCTGGAAGGTAGCAAATTGACTGGACCAGGCAGTTGCATAGATGCATGAGAAACCAGAACAATATCCTCTGTGTTGCACGAGTCACCACTCTTAATGTTTCACTCCTTTCTTGTAAAAAGCACAGATTTGAATAACCTCTCAGCGTATAATAAATAGAATTTTATTCTGTTTTCGCTGTCAGTGTGTGCTTTTACGCCATATGCACTAACTTGTTCATGCTAGTCCCTAGCCAGTTTCAAAGTACAGTTTGGTTGAATGCTAGCGTATTCATACGGGATAATATACCCAAGATTAAAGAGCATTGAGTTGCAGAAACTTATGAAGAAATCCAAGGTGATAAATGAATAATGATTCAATTTATGCATTAGGGATTTGCAATTAATTGCATCTCTAGAAGCCCAAATAGCAGCGTTTGTGCTTATTCTAAATGTATGAGGTTACTAAATTCTATGAAATGGTATGACTAATTTACCGATTTATGCTCTACACAAGATACATTTAACTACTAGGAAAAGTAAGCTATGCGATAAATAACAATTGGTTGAATTTTTAACACATTAGCGATCAACTCTCATATCATATCAGGTGGTGTGCAATGACACGGAAACTAACTGAGTTCAATTATTTCAAAAAAGAGGCAGAAATGACACCCAGAATATTGGAATCACTAACGTTACAGACCCTTATCCAGCGGTAGCTGGAGAAGGCCAAATAAAAGCGGTCTAACGATTGCTACTTTTACCAATAACGCAAATTGAATGAAATGCAATTACGTGACCTCAGTGCACCTAAACTACGTTATGATTGGTTGCTTTTTTGCACAGTACTGCTGTAGCTTCGAAATAAGTTGATTAGGAATATTTTGTTTGCGTATTCGCAGTTTTACAGCTTGTGGGGCTACGGATAGCAATTTTTCAATCCCGTTGACGCAAATTAATTATCTTTACTAAAAGTAAATTCCTCTAAGTTCACAGACTATAGCTATTAATTATTTAAATGATGATTTTATATAGCCTGGCAAGTTGTCTACAATAGCCAGAGAGACGATGGACTTCAACGAGAGGAATTGTTTTTCGGTGAAATCAAATTAAGCATCTTGATCCTTTTATCATAAATTCATCGTTGGATATGTTCTGTATATGCAGTTGAAAAAATGGACATGCCGCACTGCTTTCGGTTGTCTTGCTTGTCCAAAGATCATGGGGATAGACTATGGGACTTTTCTTAGAATTGCGATGCTACGCAATGAGCCCTCTATATTTTGAACACCGGGCAGTGTAAGTATCATAGTACGTAAAAGAAACAGCGGATAAGTATTGTACTGTTGTTCTCATCCCCATGGCAATATTTTCCATCAGATTACCGCTATTGGTTAAGGTTTATATTAATATGATATCTGAGAAAATGAAATTCGCACATGAATATTTGCTGCAGTCTACATGTATATCTACTCGTCTACAGATGGTTCGTATTACCCCAGGAAATAGCCGGTGTTTTGGTTAAAATATGTGGACAGCCAAAAATAGAAGCAATTTTAAGCAGTAGCACGCCATACTTTTCAGCGCGTCAGCCGTGAACTACTAGGCTCTGAGTTCCACCTCAGCTCAGGCTATCTCTGCGTGATGACTCCAAAGCAGGACGAAACCATGGTCGTGATGTGCCAGTGTTAGGAGGACTAACACCCAAATATTTCCTTTACGGATACGGTCCTTGCGATCTGAATGACCGTGGTTTACCTCAACGTGAACCGATGTCCCAATATAGGTAGCAAATCGCAATCCAACCACCCGGCATGTTCTCCTAGATTCAAATTTGCATGTAATGACTTCCTTTTGTACCTAATCTTCGTGATCTTTATTACAGTAGTTATTGTTTAAAAATGTATACGACATATCACACCACTTTCTTTGCATCCAACGTCCCGATTATAAGCACATTTTCTTACTAAATAATTTTGTTATTTTCCATCACCAATTAATTATGCACACGACAAAACTTCATCCATTTTGATCAATAGAATGAAGTGATATAATTACCCGATTTTCATACTAGTCAGCAATAGGAAAACTAAACGCAACGTTACGAAGCAATACCAATGCAACTCATATTCAAGTTTACTTTATTGAGAAGTCTTCCCCGTCACGTGTGAATCAGTGTTTCCAAACCACTGGGTGTATCAATCAGTGTTTCTTCTTCATCTGCTTCAGCTCCAATTTAACTTTCTTAAATTCTTAATTCCACTTGCAGAAAACTCGAGCTTTTCCTCAATTCGAACGAGTTCGGCCCCAGTCACCGAAGAGAAACGCAATACCATATGCTGCATATTTAACTACGCACTGGAGGTATGTCGCTAGAAATGTTATTATTTAAGGATCAAACAACTTTGATATAGCTAGATTTACACGCTGCAATTTATTCACTATATAATTCCCTTTATAACAGGAATCTGAGAACAAAGTGTGTGGTACATTGTAGGTTGATTTATGTTGCTATTTTTGACCTGATAAGCTTTCATTCTATTTGGATAAAGTTGTAAGGAATGAAACACAACCTTTACACCATTATAATAGTTCGATGCATCTGACAGCTCTTTTATTTTAAAAGTCTAAAGTTCCGTTTCTCTCTTCGCAATATGTCACCGGAATAAGGTAACGGCTTTTCAAATTCCAAAGTGATATCTTCTCTTTTATTTGTCTTCTGGAAACCCATGATATTGGTTAAGCAAATTGTGTTTGGCAAATAAATGGACCTGTACCGGAAATGTGAATGCATATATGAATGTAGATTTATTTCAGACACATGTTTTGCCCTATTACGCAATCCTGATGCCGTTATAAGCTTTCAAGTTAAATGAGGTTTTGGCTGGTTGCAAATGGTTTACCGTATCTTTTACCGTAATTATAAGATTTGCGGACATGAAAATATATAGGGTGATTGTAAATGTTAAGATATTAAATATAAATCATCTGCGTATTTAGGTTGAACGTGTTTATGCGCCTTTTTACCTATGAACGGTGTTTCAGTTACATAGGCCACAATTGTATACCTTTTTATCCTCAGAGCTTGTTTGACTACGGCACGATGATACTAAATTCAATAACACGAATGCTCTCGTCCAAATGTGAAACATAAAATTTCAGCCCATAACACTGAGGGTTACGAATGTCGACTTCCTTCGCTCGAATCATCATTGTACGCCAACCAATTCTCTTGACCAGAGATATTGCTTAGCTCAACTTAAACCACCAACACTTTAGCAAGAAACTCGGATTGGAGAGTGATAATCCATTTCCTGCCTTGGATATTTGGTGCACATATTTTGCTCAATCCTCTTGCTTTGAACGCATAATCACTTTACCAAGCGTGATATGAACACAAATGATACCCATTTAATTTACAACCACAAATTTGAGTGTGATGTTGCGTTTGACATATTTTTCTAAACTGCAATTATTCCATTCCATCTAAAGGAAGAGTTATTGATCTAGCATTCCGTGTGGCATTAATTTTCATATGACGCATGATTTGACCACAATATTTCTTAATTGACTTGGTAGGTAACGGAGGCTTTTATTAAGCAAAAGTATTCATAAAAACGAGGGGTAAGCTGCGTTTCTAAAATGCACCATTTGTACGGCTTTCTTTTAAAACGAGAAACAATGACCATTTTGGCCTGTCGCCCCAGTGACAAGTTCTGAAATGTAAATATTCAAGCTTCATTCTAGAGGCCACGAATACACCTAATTTGTTGGCATATCGTAAATATCTTGGAAACACTGTTTATCTTTCATATTTCTAATAAATTTACACCCGTATCACTACAGAGAATTATGCCAGTGCATCAAACTCTAGTTATGTAAGGTGTAGAGAAAGGAGTCAGTAAAGTTTGGGCTTAATATGAAGTATGCGAATTACGTGTTGAATGCTAGGTTCAACGCAGTTTATAATGCCGACCCCAGGTGGTCTCGAAATCGGGAAGCGCAAATTTGCAAGAGGGAGTGAAGGCTATTTTCAACAAGAGTTAAACAGATGCCGGACGGTAGGATTGACTGCCAAAAAGGTGTTGGCAAGGACAGACACCTGGGATGGGACATTTTGTAAAGGAACGTAGATGAACTGACAGGTGATTTGCAGCTCAAAAGTAATCTGAACTAATATGGCGACGGTCTGTTGCCGAGCAACGCTTCAGGGTATTTGCATTTATGATTAGAACAGTCCCCATCATAATTATCTCACTGCTATTGACGCCATTTTAGTTGACGAGAAACAGGGTAGGGTTACGAGAGGCCAATACATTGTTCGCAATATCATTGGTTACCGCTACAAAGCGCTGTTAATCGCATTTAAAGCGTAAGTGCTTAAGAGAGATTCAAATGAAAATTATATATAGTCAAAGTCAAATCTTGTAATGCAGATGTCAATCGAGGAATTCCAACAAAACAATGATATGATAGACAGAATCTCAAGCAAATAGCACTGACTGGTACACAGTGCCCAAATAGGACGCAATGTGTACGGCCTCCAACGATGTGTAAAATATCCAAGTGTTTTTTAAAAGTAAGATAAAACACAGCAAACATAACATAAGAGTAATATTACGGAGTTGCGAGTTAGCAACCATCATATGTGCCCGAGTGAGGAGTGTTGGAAAAAACTGCTGTAGAACTGGACACAAGACGATTAACTACAAGAAAGATAAACAGGGCCCATGTCCAGATACGAGGTCGCGCAGTCTTAACGCGGAGCATTAAGCTGTCTGCTGCATGCGAAGGTCACCAGGGCGAGCGTGGAACGACGTTCGACTGTTTTGTTAAATTTGGGAATCGGGTGCAAACTGATTGGCCAGCAAATACAAGCCCGAGTCAACGGAGGTGTACCATTCGGCCAAATATGGAAAATCCGTGGGACGGAATTAACTCACATTGACTGAGAGTCAAACGATTCCAAAATTAGTGTGTCTCGTTCAGTAATAAATAGAGCTAACCTATCGTGTAGAATAGACTCTCTGTTTACCGAGCGTTGGCCTTCTGTATCCTGTCGGTAGGTTGGGCGGGTGACTGAGCAATCAGGCGGTCTTATTCTCGCAGGCGCAGAATAGCAGCAGTGCAGGAGTACCAAGCCAGCTTTGCAACAGTGGCGACAGGAGTCAGTTGAACCCAAAGATGTCAGTCAGTTTTGAACAATTGCACCCTCTGTTGCAGCAACAGCAGGCGCAGTTTGAGAAAGCACAGGCCAAGCTGATTGAAACTCTGACCAAAAATATTTTATCACAAGCAAGCTGGGTAACAAAAACGAGTGAACGTTGCCCCTCAGCTGAAATCTTGACCCAGCAATTTTGTGAGTTAAGTTACGATGCAGATGCCGGTATTACATTTGAATCGTGATTCCACAAATACAAAGACCTGTTACGCGTTGAAGTTGCCGGTGTTTCAGAAGAAAAGTGAGTTCGCCTCATGGTGCAGAAATTGGGTGCTGCCGAGGATGACAAGTTTATGAATTCCATCTAGCTGAAAAGAGCGCTGATTTGACATTTGATGAATCGGTTGGTACTTTGTCCCAGATATTTGGAGAACAGTCGTCATTACTTAATATCCGATACAAGTGCTTGACAATGACCAAGCGAGACGACGAAGACTGGGTTAAGTACTCGAGTCACCTACATCGTGAACGTGAACGGTCGCGGTTTCACAAGATGACAGATGACCAGTACAGTTGTATTATTTATATGTGTGGTCTTCAAGCAACCAAAGATGCTGATGCCCGAACAAGAGTCCTGAGCAGAATTGAACAAAATCCCGAGGTCACACTGCAGGAAGTGACGAACGAATGCCAACGGTTGATGAAGAGGAAGCATGATGCTGCAATGATCAAACAGTCACCTATTCAGAGTATCCATAACATCACTTGCAGGGTCAGCCGAAGTCCTCAGAAAGAATCGGTTCATGTGAGTTCATCACATTCTAAACCCTCTTTTGCTTGTTGGTTTTGCAGGAAATGGCAGTTTGCTCGAAACTACAGGTTCTGAAATCACATTTGCAAGCTCTGTATTAAGCGAGGACACAAAGAGCCGTGTTATCTTGCGAAGCGACCAACAATGAGTGGAAAACGGCATCGAATCCCGGTGTGTTTCCGATGTGACAGCGAGGCCAAAACTGTGACGGTGACTTTTAAGGTTGACGGTGTCAGCAGGCTTAAGTTTACAATGTTGAAGATCAATGATAAAAATGTTAAGCTGCATCTGGATACTGCGTCAGAAATCACTTTGATTTGTCGAGAAACATGGTGTATGCTGGGACGACCACCGCTTGTCCACACAGACCACACAGCACGAAACGCATCCGGCGGTATTGTGAAACTTTCCGGAGAGTTGCATTAGTCATGTCGGTTTCCGTGATCAGCACATTCGTACCAGCTATTTCGTGACAGATCAAGTAGGATTGAATTTGCTGGGTCTCGATTGGATGGAGGAATTGAAATTACTTGATCAGTCAGTTAACAGTATATGCCAGAAATTCACAAATCCAGAAACCCGCAGATACGCAGTATATGAACCTCGAAATTTGCAGTCAAACTGCAGAATGGAAGCGACGCCACGAAATTTTGTTGCAACCCAGCCTTGGATGCTGCCGGATAGCCAGAGCTGAACTGAACCTCAAACCAGACGCTAGACTAGTCTTTAGACAAAAACGTCTAGTGCCGTACGCAACACAAGCAATAGTGGAATCTGAGTTAAATCGATTGCAGTCGGAAGGCATAATCGAGTGCGTACATTACTCAGAATGGGCGGCACTCATCTTTGTCATAAAGAAAGGCAACGGCAAGTTAGGTATTTGTGCTGACTTTTCAAGCGGCTTAAATTCCATGTTGGAGAACCACTAGTACCCCTTGCTTACACATGACGATTTGTTCAACAAGCTTAACAGTGGAAAATGGTTTGCCAAAATCGATCTAGCTAATGCTTACTTAAAAAGTTCAGTAGCCGAGAACTGCAGAACACTACTGACGGTCAAAACGCATCTGGGTCCTTTCCAGTACAATCGGTTGCCATTCGGAGTGAAAACTGTTCCCGTCATTTTTCAACAAACCATGGATACGTTGCTGAGCGTTATCCTTGGGGTCACAGTATACCCGGATGACGCATTGATTATAGGGTCCGACCCACAAGCATTGCTTGCCACGTTAGAGAAATTTTTCCCGTCTAGAAGAAGCTGGCTGGTGGTTACGAGCGGATAAAGGCAATTTCCTGATGGAACGTGTCACATTTGCTTGTTTATCATTTACAACCATGGCCGACGTCCGGATCTCGCTAACATAGAAACCATCAAACAAATGCCACCACCAAGAGATTTTGCCGAACTTCGTTTATTTCTCGGTCTTTTGAGTCATTATAGTGCCTTCTCGCCAAGTCTACCTTAGACAAACGTTCCACTGAATGAGTTGCTGATGAAAAGGAAAGAACAACGGTGGACAAAGGGGTGACAGCAATCCATTGGTATAGTTAAAGCAGCGCTCAGTTCTGAGCTACTTTTGACCCACTTCAACCCAAACTTGGAGATTTTTGTTGCTTCGGACGCCTCCAAGTATGGGGTAGATGGTGTCATTTCTCACGTTATCCCAAAAGGAGAAGCGAAGGCCATTACGCACGCAACACGGTCGGTGACAGTGACGGAGAAAAATTACGGCCAGCTTAAGAAGGGAGCGCTGGCGATTTTTTTCGTAGTGAAACGGGTTCATGCTATATGGTAGACATTTTAAACTGATCATGGACCACAAACCCCTACTCTCGATATTTGGATCAAAGAAGGGTATTCCTGTTTTCACAGCAAGTCCGTTACAGAGATGGGCAACCGTACTGCTGGCTTACGATTTCAGCATACAATACCGATCTACACAACAACTCTGCCAAGCTGACGCTCTATCTCGCCTCCTCAGTTCCCACTTGAAGGAAAACGGTGACTTCATAATTGCATCCGTTAAATTCAAGTGGGAAGTTCAGGGCATCCTGGTCGATAGTGTAAGGGAGTTGTCAGTAACCTAGGACACGATTAGTGCAGAAACGGCTCAAGAATAATATATTGCTGAAAGTGATAGGGTTTGTGCAGTCCAGGTAGCTTAATGAGTTACAGCCTTTCTTCAATCGACGCGGATTCCTTTCGGTCGCTGACAATTGTCTAATGTTCGGAGACCGAGTAGTGGTAACAAGGAAGTTGCGGAAGCAAATACCACAGCACTTTAATTCAGGACATCCGGGAACCAACTGAATGAAAGCACTGCCGCGATGTTTTGTCTACTGGACTCAAATGGATGCATAAATCGAGCTGTTTTGCCAAAGTTGTGAATCTTGTCAACAAGCGGCAAAGGCACCTCCGAAATATTCGTGGCATCTTTGGCCTGAGTAGAAGAAGCCATGGCAGAGAATCCACTTGGATTATGCGAGACCAACCAACGGTCAATCTTATTTGACTTTTGTTGATTCCTACCAAAAATGACCCGACTTGATTCCGATGCAAAATCCCACTGCCCAGTACACTATCAATGAGCTGAACAAACTGTTCCAGTATTTTGGCACCCCGGAGATGCTGGTAACAGATAACTTCGCACAGTTCACCTCAACACAGTTCCGAGAATTTTGCATGCAAAACGGCATCCAGCACAAGTTTTTAAGTGGTATCGTCCACAATCAAGGGGGCAAGCCGAACGATTTGTAGATACCTTTAAAAGTGCTCTTCTCAAAGCGGAGGGAACGAGGATGTCACACGATGCAAGTCAGCCGTTTTTGAGAAGGTATTGAAACACTCCGAATCCAAACTCACCGGAGCGTAGATCTTCTGATTGTCTATTTGGAAGAAAAATTTGAACGACATTTGATAGCCTGGTCCCCAGAAAGTTTGGAAACGCTACGGACAACCGAGTGAGGGGCAGGATAAGAGGCTTCGCATGTTCAAGATTAGCGACTTGATGTATGCATGGCACTTCTAGACCCCGGAAAGCTGGTTTAGCGGAACGGTTAGTGGAAAGAGGGGTAAAGTTATTTATTAGATAATGGGCGGAAAGGACAGGTGGAACAGACACATCAGTCATCTAAGGCAGCGGCATGGTAAAACTCAAAGACATCAAGAACCAGCGCACCACAGTGGGACGTGCTACTGGATACATTTGATTTCGAAACCGAACTGCTCTCCAAAGCGGAACACAACAGGTCGCACAGACGCCATACGACGTGACGTGCAGGCCAAGTAGAAGAAGAAGGCAACCGCAATGGCTACAAATGGACTCCAAGTTAAAACGCTACGACCAAGCGCAATTGCAGCAACTAGGTAGGAGTAAGCAACACGAAGGGAGAGGTAATAGAGAGGTAAACAGAGCCAATGTCCAGATACGAGGTCGCGCACATGCTTATCGCGGAGCACTGAGCTGTCTGCTGCATGCGAAGGTCACCAGGGCGAGCGTGGAAAGACCTTCGACTTTTTTGTCAAATTTGGGAATCGGGTGCAAACTGATTGGCCAGCAAATACAAGCCCGAGTCAACGGAGGTGTACCATTCGGCCAAATATGGGAAATCAATGGGACGGAATTAACTCACATTGACTGAGAGCCAAACGATTCCAAACTTAGTGTGTCTCGTGCAGCAATAAATAGAACTGGCCTATCGTGTAGAATAGACTCCCTGTTTACCAAGAGTTGGTCTTCTGTATCCTGTTGGTTGGTTGGGCTCTAGACTGCGCAATCAGGCGCAGAATAGCTGCAATGCAGCAGTACCGAGGCAGCTTTACTACATTAACCCAAACACGTTTATTTCCACTGCTCTACACAGATTTCAAATGTGATAAGTGAACAACTTAAAACTTGCAAACAAGCACATGGTTCGAAACATAACCAGGAAGCCCTAACTCCTGCTAACATAATGATCCCCACATTGACAATACGGGGATCAATACGTGGCTCACGTACGGATTGGAATGCGAGCGATGTTGCTAAAGCAACTACCAATATCACGCAAGGACACGATCACATCTTAAAATCCACACAAATATAATACTATATACTGGCTAGTTGACTAAACTGAATTTTGATATAGGTCTCTGGCGAGCCGGAATACTGTACGAAGCTTACCAAGTGTGACTCACTAATTGGTTCAGTGAGATGTATTTGCAGTAACCAAAGTTAGCGGTACTACGCTCTACAACTCTGACTATGGCACCTAAATTTGGAAGTACTGAAACGAAATCCATCTAATTTGCACACCAATTCAATCATTTGGAAAACAAAAATGAGCAAACAATTTGGTTAAGTACAGTGAACACTAAACAATGATATATGTCGGGTAAAAGCAGTTGATTGGCTAGTCCCGCATGATGGTGGGGGTAACACCGCAATCATCAAAAAATAGATGAGTTGCTTGTTTGAGGGTTTATAAAGCAGATACGCTGCTGAGTACTAGTATCGTCGAGGAGAATGTCGCAGATATTTCATACCTTGTCATTTAATGTTTAACTAATTAAGAATATCAAATAAATAAACCAGCAAGTGACCGCCGATCGATTAATGTTTAGGTACTTGATTCAAGGGGACCCCAAGTCAAAAGGAACCGATGTCTTTACGAATGAGTCATTTCAAATAAAATATTCAACCGCGGATTTGACTCACACTGCAGTTGGCGCCCAAATGGCAGTGGGCACTAACTGTCGATGCCTTCCAGTCTGCTGATTCACGCATCTTTATCCGATTGCCTACTGGACAATCTCATAAAGCATCCAACAATGCACAGAGCGTGAAAAATTAACATAGATGCTATGGTCTGTTGGTAGGAGAGCAAAGTATTCGAGTAGACTAAAGCATGGGTGCAAGTTCAAATTTCACTAATACATAGATTGAATAAACGCAAGATGGTTCGGCAGATCTGGTGGTTTGCATAATGCACTAGAACTACATACTGTATCCATCCGTTATCGGACTGCTGGCAACGCTCCGCTTTTTAGACCAACGACGACACCCACTTGAAGAAAGCAGACCATAAACATTTACCATCTTTCCATCTCCAAAACGCTTTCTACAATGCATATTACACGCTATTCATTTACTAACTGGAGGTAGCTAAAGCGCCGTGAAGATGTCTAGTATCATCTTAAAAAGTCTTATTTTTGGAGATATACCACTTGCACTTCATATATATGCGAGATAGTATACAAACTTCTTCCACAGTATTCCCTTAAAATTGATGCGCTTATGTTGTGGCATCACGGCAATTGTTTTATATTTCTTACTCCCTAGGCCCGTACTCCTTGGTTTTATCCGAGAACTGCGGTACACAGCTGCTGTCACATTACACGAAATACAGCTGGTAAATGTTTATTACTTAAACTTTATTTGTTGTTATCGCATTTTCTCGCTGACATTGAACGTTACAGCTTGTAGAGATGCTGGCAAATGATGAATATGTTCTAATAATCTAATGGGACATAAAAATTCCCCTTTTCCTCCTAAGCAGCTTATTTTATATTTCTAGGAAAATATGTATCACAACTGTTCGGATGGTTTAAATATGAGAACTAAGATTGTCATTTAGCGTATTCGTCCTTTCTTTTTCATTGTTTGTCCGACTGTCTTTGCATCATGGCATAGCTCACTGTCATCTTGATGCAAGTAGTCATACTTCCTAGTTACTTCTGAGCTGATAATAACACCATATTTTGGCGACCTCTAATACATTTTGTACATTGATATTGCCATCAACGATATCAAGTCATCCAACTTAACTGTCAGCCATGCAACCCCAAAAGATGACTTCTGTGGGATGCCTGACAGAGAGATCAAGATATTGCGGTCTGTATACCCACCCTAGAAACCACCAGACAAGTACGCGGCCATAATTTTCCATGACTACAGACTCGCCTTAGCTGCGCACGTGTAGACTTTAACCAGTTCCACCCTTGGTTTTTTCTGTTACTCAGGCGCATTTTGTTGCGCACCACTGCATTTATGCCTATCCATCTTGATTTGCTGAATTTACTTTGTCATATCATTTTCTCGAGAACACTAACAATGTGTTCTACAGTTAATCTGAATTGCGCATTCCGAGCTGTGTTTCATCAACATCCCAAAATAAATGTTTGCATCATTTCAACCGCTTGAGATACTGTTTGCTTCCAATGGATAAAGCCTTACAACGACGTTTGAACAAGCTCTTCCTCGTGCAAGTCAAACCTTGTATGGGTTGTCCACACTACTCCGTAGTAAACCCTCCGCAGCCTCCCAACAAGTTCAACTTGGGGTGATACAGGGGTCTGTCCAGAAAACTCCTCTATTCAACCCTAGTGTGCTCTGCCTCACGGGCAGGCTGAAGCTGACGAGTCCGAGTGAAAGCCATCTAGACCAAATTACAAACAGCAAACCAGATTCTCTATGATCCTGTCCGGAATGTACCTCAACCTCACTAATGCAAATGGTGCTTATTACCTCGGAGTCACGAGCAACTACCAACAAGGTTTGAGAAAATAGTGATTAGAATATTCATCGCAGTTTGGGGTAAACATATTGAACTGAGTAACGCAGGACTCCTGAGTAAATTCTACTCCAATCCTAGGGTTGAAAAACATTAGGCATAATAACACAAATAGGCCAGAAATCGGTTGCTGTTTCAATGCCACAAGCGGCCCACAATCTACTAATGCGGTACTCAGTTCCATCGGAATAAGTACACATAAGGCATTATCTAAACTGCCCACTGCGCTAATAGCAAAAGAGCAAGCAAGTACTAGTGAAGGTTGTTTTACGGTTGCTTCCAAGAAGGGCCAACCTTTAAAACTGGCAGCATTCCAACTGGAGGGGAAACTGAGAAACGAAGCCGTGTAATTCTGGTGATACTTGGCCCGATTTCCTTCGGCACATCATCGATTTTGGCATATCACTACCAGTGACATAACAAAAGTTGCTAATAAACAAAAGCTGTACTGAGCTTACGGTGATCCAATGTCTCAGATCAAAATCAAAGTCAAAGCAGTCGGACAACATCCGTCAGTGGGACGTCAATATTAACCTACTCGTCGCTGCATTTAAACATGTACATGTAGTATGATACGTGCGGCAATCCAACTCTGAGCATTACGAGGAGCTACATCTATTGTGCGTCATGTTGAACTCCACCATGAAAGCACAAGCAGTTTTGCTGAAACCAAAAATACTCATAAGTGAAATATGTTCGATTCCTGTGTATCCAGACATCCCATTGCTCGAAGGATATCGAAGCAACGACAGCTTAGAAAACCAATGAAAGAAAATTGTAACACCATGTTTTTCCATGGCTTGTACGATGAGAACGAAACGACGACTCATTAAAAAACAAGTGGGTTATATTCGTGAAACAATCTCCTTGGATGATGTCCTAAAGAAATCGGTGTCACAGCTATGCGCATCACCGAACTACGAAGGCTGTGGTCCAAGCGTGTTGTATTTGGCCCTACAGTCAACACCTACAGTAGCGCGGCTATTGAGAAGCTAGCGCATTTTTTGTTGCAGACTACCATTTGATCGTCGGCTGAAAGCAACGAGCAATTAACCCTACAGAGAAGATTTGGCACGCAAAGAATCAAATGCGTTTGTACTTCCAATAGTACAGGAGGCCCGTGGTCTGTCTGATAAACCCATGCAACCTGTTGATGAAATGAACAACTAGACCTTTTACGCTGTAGGTAGGAGATATATTTTGGTCTTATTACACAGGCGATGAGTAATCGGTGATGGGTACCCACCAAAAGAACGATTAGTAGCCGGTCAATCACTGGTAGTCAAAACTTCACTTATGGATGGCCCAGTCTCCGACAAAATGCCGAATCCTGAGAAACGTTCATATTTGTAAGCTGGTGTCCAAGAGCTTCTCAGTTAACTTACCGAAGTTCGGCTACGTCAGACCGAGAATAGTATCGACCTTATTTCCATTACTGAAATATTTTTGTACCCGAAAGTTGATGATGCTGAGGTTGGGATGGCAAGAATGTCACTCATCCCAAGCGAGGACCCCAGCAGAGGAGGTAGGGTGCTCCAATAATACCACTGCAATGTGCAATGTGCAGTAGTTGATAATGTAGCAAATCAGGTTACCAACTCACGCTGGTGCCAGTCACCCACTAAGGCACGACGACGCATCTAACGTAGCAGTCGTTTACCGCCCCCAACATCCTATTCGGGAATAGATTCCGGCTTGATACATGTCTTGAGCAGAGCAAAACGCCCTAGGTGTAGCCACCTTCTCATATTCCATGATTTCATTGTAAACCATCTGCTGTCATTGTCATCTTTCAATGAACACTTAAAAGCAGACTTGCCTGCAGTTGTTGCTTGTATTTCCGCACACAAACATGTTACCTGGCCATCTGTATACATGACATCAAAACAAACCGTACATATTAGACCACGTGCTCACAAATGAGGAGCATATGATTAAAAGATTGTTGATAGATAATAAAATAAGCTTCAGAAACCACGTCCTCATAATGCTTAACTATCTTAGCTATACGTTTTATCTATCTGAACAATTGAACCACATATCACGACGTCCTGAACGAATTCGTAGAGGAATCTACTTGGGAGTAATCGGAAAACAGTCCCTAGAAAACGTTTGGACATTTTGTTGAACGAGTGAGGGACATAGTCAACAGAGCAACTTCTTTTCGTAAAAGTAGCAGAAAGATTCATAAGCTGAACAGAAAATGCATGGCAATACGGAACGCAACATGACAAGTTGAAAATTTAAATTAGACCCCGAGACTTGAGGCAAAATCCTGACCCATCGCAACCATTGCACTACTCGTGTCTGTGAGGACAATTTCACTTCACAACATCACTTATCCAAAACGTTTCTGACAAACAACAAACAACTCATTAGACATGTCAACAGCTATAATAAAGTAAAGCATGTTATCCTTCCACTTTTCACAACAGACAGAGTACAAAGCCCCCTAATTTTCGAATTCGCGGCCTATCCCCTCCGCATACCCACTTCCAATATAACGACTCCAGGGTTTACCATGTATTTTTAAACCCAGCAACGGTGTAAAGGTGGCCACTCTCACCGCGCGATAATGGCTCTGCGGGAGCCGACAATATTCGCCCGAAATCACTGATGGCCCCCGGCCACTAAGATAGTTTCGATGAACATCTAGCCACAGTGCGGTGGCTGGGCCGTAGCCCGTTTCACACAACGGTGCACCCCGTCCCCACCAGCAAAGACCACATGCCTCCTGAAGCCAGAATACTCGAGTTAGTGGATACTATACAAGTAGGCACCTTGTCATCATGCACCTAAAGCGCAGTTACACCGGAGACGTTAAGCAACATACAGCCACATGAAATGAGCAAATCACATAAACCATCATACGGATATGCCGACATAACCCGTGATAAATTAGCACATGTAATAAATGGATTATCAACATATCCGCGATACATTCAAGATGGAAAGCAAGCTCAGGAAAGCAAACAAAACAAAAAGAACAAATGGTTGAAGTTAACCATATCTCGGTTAAGTGATGAAAAGGAAGTACAAAGAAGCTTATTCAGGTAAACATTAAAATGTCGTAATAAAATAAGCATAAATACAACATGGTAAACTAATCGCCTTAAAGAAACTCAACACACCAGCACCCGGTTGGTAAATCGAATGGAAGCGCATACAGTCGACCAACCAACGCTACGCCGGTTCTGCTTACCTTCTCAGCAGCACCCTTCGTCGCTTAGTTATTTGTCCCGAGTTGCCTCGCGGGTGGCTCACTAGACCTGCCTGGCTCAGAACTCACGACCGCATGTGCTATAGCACCATGCGCTCAACTTAGGTGGAGTACACTCCATAGTCGCCTGCTACTTCCGCAGCTGCCGCTTCTTTTCTGCATGCTCGAGGACTTTCTCCTGTACCTTTGCTACTACCTTCATGGTGCAATCGTGCCATGTACACCGATCAACCGCCTTACATTCACAAAAACTGAATTCAATATTAGAATTTGTTAGGCTCAACTTGATCATGTCCTGGTAACGAAGCATCGGGTTCCCTGAATCCTGCTTCCCTACATTCAACCTCCTCGTTAGCTGCATCGAATACATACGACACATTTGACCGAGCCACCTCAGGTGCCAGTGCAATTCACTCCACCATCATTTGGAACCTTGGAAAATTGGACGGTTGCTTGACCCTTCATCCTGTGCGACACATTAAAAGGGCACGTCATCAATCAACATAGCCCACACGAAGGGTAACTGTGACCTGCGTGCATGTGTTACCAGGAAGGGACTATAGAGTCGACTTAAGGATAACAAACCTAGCTTCTAGTCCGAAGGAGCAAGATCGAGTCTAGGTAACAGAAAGCGTGAACGCCCCTTCTCTATATCCTTAGCCCAAATAAAACTGGTGTTGGTTACGCTGCTGGTTTGCGTACTGGCGTTCTGCTGAGGTCCTTCACGTCTTTCACTGCTCCATAGCATTTCAATCCTCGTGTGTGTACAAATCTGGACGAAACTAAACAGACAGACAGCATAACAGAAACGTAGTGTTGGTGCTACGTTTGCCTATCCATTCCACGTGTTGGATGTTTTATCATCCTCATGAAATGTGTGAAAAGCAGATGGAACCCGTTTGACAGATGAACATGAAGAGTAAACATGTGAAAGCAAATGAAGCGACACTTGCACCTCAAGCTGTAACTGTATATTCAACATAGAGGCAAAAGAATAGCGCCAGGCGTCCAAACCTACCCTCAGCGTCTCAAGCTCCTGTATTCCCAAATAACTTCATTCCCCTATTTGAACTAATGTTGCAGCTTGCCTGCTTCTAATTCCTCCAAGGGTTGCCATATTTGGGACCCAAAGCTCCAGCCAGTCCACAAACAAAAGCAACTGGAGATCAACTTTTATCGGTTGCTTCCAGGAAAGTGCCACAACAGACCTCCGTGACTGAACTTACAGGAGTTGGATTAATTAAGGTGTGAAACTATGGCCTGTTATCACCAATGCCGCTTATAAAGCTACACAAATCAACGGAATCTTGTGTGCTTAATTCGATAACAACCATTCATTGGCATGGTGTCTTAAGTATTGAATATGCTAACCTCTGCAAACGCGAATGCAATGATCAAGGAGTAAAATGATAGACGATCGCCATCAATGGAATTCCGTCTGTTATGCCATCGGTATCCTTGCTGGAATCAATGCACTGAGGTGCACCGCGCTTCACCCAAACTCACTGCGCTATGGTAGGCCCCCATTACTACGAGTAACACCAACTTCCGCGAAACAGATGGAGGCCATTCTGTTCTCTGTGTATCGACGGCACAATGCATAAGATGGAGTGCGCATGCTACCGAACATCCCTTGAAAGGAACGCACAAATTAGATGAACAACAAAAAGAAGAAGTAACAACACGATGAAGAAACGTCCTTGTTTAAAGTGACCCCTGCCCCACAGCTTCCAGTTCCGAAAAAACTCAACACATAACAAGGAAAAATGCCGAAACATTCTATAGGCACTCTCTCTTGAAATGGTCATTAGTACCAATCTAGTTTTGAACGCTGAATATGGTCTTATAGTCTGAACTAGTGACACATGATAGTCTAGAGAGCCGGGCCTTTCCGTAACAGGCAGCTAACAGAAATTCGACTGAATGCAGCAGGGACACGAATACAAACTAATTGATTAATGGGAGTGGAAAAATCCGCTAAGCTACCCGTTGTGGTTCTCAGCGTAAGAACTACGCTAACAGCCAGGATAACATCCAGAGGGACACCGCAGAATGCCAGCGATGTTCCGGAAAAGCAGAACCGATGTGTTGGGTACAGCAATTTATCCAACCTTCATCTTGATGCTCAAGGACTTCATCAAATTTGCATAACAACAGACTTCATGAGGGTCAGGCAATTCCCATATCTGATGTCTACAACTTCGACCTTGACATCTGTGTATCCTGATGCGATCAAATACTGCCTTCTTGTAAGAATCAGGTAAGTTGATCAAACAAGTGAAAGCACTATGACAAAGAGACTGCTGGTATTCCTAGTATAGACGTAGGAACAATTGTGTTCCGAATGTCACAAAATGAATGCCGCAGTTGAGGCAATTAGCCCCATCTACCGTAGCGCGATAGGCTTGCGTGTAACCGTATTTCCGCAGAATTTAACGAAAATGGTGTCACTATCACAGAAAGTTGCAATTTCGTCTGCCTGGTCTTCACACTAAAGTTGCAACCGTATATCTGCGTATGCTCAAAGAAACATGCTGTGCTCGTACCCAGATTAAAATTATTTACCCGTGCAACCAAACTGCGATAGTACGCAATTAACATAGGATATCCTTAGGCACTCAGCATTTACGCCGGACAGGAACCAATTTTGCTGCGGGGTGGATATATGAATAGCAATAGCTGCGTCTATATTTTAGTGAGATTAATACAACTATTAAGCTAGCTCCTTTTGCGAGACAGTAACCAAGGTTTGATGATACCCTATAAAAAAGACGTGAAACTTCAGCAACACAACATTGAGCAAAACGTTCATCTCGAAAATCCGCGTCCGGCAACCACAATTTAGATTCAGATGATTCATTACGGTCCACTCTCATTCAGCAGGCTTTGACAAGATTGGAAAGCACCAGACAGCACTATTTTGACCTTCTGGGTCTCGTTAGTTGTGCAGCTTCCATGGGACTCCTGCTATGTTCAGACCCCATGACTTCCGGTTGCAAGCAGCTTTTACCACTTCCCCACAGGTGACAGCCGCGGAATTGCGCGGTTAACAGTTGCCCATGGGGCTGTCCGTTTAGCTTCTAAGTCGTGTGTTGCGCAAATGCACTATGCAGATAGTCCTAGCGCATGGGGCTAACTGCTGCCCTCTGCACAATTCGTAACTGACATGGCAGTGGAAGAAGAGCCATGCTATATCAAAATCACCTATCGTTCCTGCATGTCCTCAACTGTCACCCATGGTTAAGTGGCACAAGCTGCTGGCAACCTGAAGTCATGGTCTCTAAACCAGGCAGGGTTACGATGGAAGACACACCACTGAGGAGACCCAGAATGTCGAAATGGCGCTGTCTGCTGCTTTTCCAAACGTCCTAAGGCCTGATGACTAAGAGTGCACAGTGATGCATTTTCTCTGAATTACACCAAAACCCCACTAATTATTAGTAATAACAGTTATGATTTACATAAGCGGTGGTTAACGTAGCACAGTTATGCCTACCGAGTTCGTGCTGTGTCGCGTACAGTGGCCAAAGTTGAACCCATAAACATAAACCATGAGCTAACATTTAGCTGCTAGGTCTATGACCTAGGGAAATGACTCTATGCAGAAGCACTTTCTATTTGTACAAATCCGGCTACAGCTTGTTGATCGCGATGGCCTCAGCAGTGGTCAGCTTACGCTTTTTGAATACTCACAGTGATCATTTCTGCACAACTTGAGGTGCTTCAAACCATTCATTAGTCTTAAGCAGATGTTCTAAAATTGATCTGTCATAATCATCATCATCATCAACAGCAGTACATCAGCCATTTGAACTGATGCTTCGCTGCCATACAATCATGAGGACCTATGAAATAAAGAATAATAAGAGGGAGAGAAGAGGGACTTACCTGAAAATCTTAGTGCCCTAAGCAAACATTCTGGGTCAAGGCGCCTACACCTTGTGTAGACAACATATCGTCACAAACAGCTGGCTATCGTGCAAAAATAAGGCGACATCGGCGAGACAGCTTCCTTGCGGCTATCACTGCCACACGTCATAATCAGCCATTACCCCGCAGATAACTCAGCACCAAACACACTTTAAACAGACAATCCGATTTGCAGACGGCAGCAGACGCGCCACTGGTGTCGGTTGCGAGATATGTCCTGTAAAGTCTCGAGCCAAGCACAAGGTGAGTCACTTGGACTCCAACCCGGAAGGCGAGACGGACCAGCGGCACCCAGTTTGGTAGTCAGTGACTTCATTTCACGCTGCCAAGTCAAATTCTGTCCACCGCGAGCCTTGCGCCATCCTACGTCTGGCAGACTAAACAAGGTCCTCCTAGGTAAGCGGTGACCAGGCATGCGTAGCACGTGCCCGAGCCAACGCAACTTATTCAGTGCTATCTGTTGTTCTAGGGAGCTAGAATGATTATCACCAACTAGTACTCGCCTACGCACATCATCGTTGCGGACACGCTGTTGCCATGCGACACCATCAATGCTTCGCAAACAACGATGATCAAGAACTTGAAGGCGCCTCAGATCTTCAGACCGAAGGGGCCAAGTTTCATTACCATACAGCAGAACGGCCCTCACTGTGGCCTTGTATACACGGTCTTTCAGACGGAGGGAAACTCAGTTCTGTCGCCAGAGATGACGCAGGTTCAAGAAGACAGCTCTGGCCTTTGCAATGCGTGAGCTCACGTCAGTTTCTATGCGCCCATCATTGCTGATGCAGTTGCCAAGATAAGTGAAATGATCAACCACCTCGAGTTCCTCGTTAGCAAGCGTCAAGGGGTCATCAAGTGGCTGGTGGTCCTGCAGCAACACTTTGCACTTTAAAGGTGCGAAGTGCGTACCAAATAATGGGACCACTCTGGACACGCTATTCAGGGTTGATTGTGCCGCCTCAACATTGTCGAAAAGCAAGACAATATCGTCCGCATAATCTAGATCAACTAATATTTCACCAGGCAGCACTTCAACGCCTACATGATGAGATTCCGCAAGGGAACACTCCATGATAGAATCCACGAGGAAATTGAACAAAAACGGGGAAATCGG
This sequence comes from Dicrocoelium dendriticum, assembly GCA_944474145.2. NCBI lineage: Eukaryota > Metazoa > Platyhelminthes > Trematoda > Plagiorchiida > Dicrocoeliidae > Dicrocoelium > Dicrocoelium dendriticum. The sequence goes on along the minus strand of OX104071.1, from coordinate 15,188,493 downwards.
ACAAACCTGACGAACGCCACTCGTAGTCGAAAAGCTATCCGATAGGACACCATAGACCCCGAAGCGGCTTGTAATGTCCCAGTATGGCGCACGAAGTATGTTCACATATTTGATGAGAACACCTTTTCGCGCAAGTATTTCGAACAGTTTCGATCGATCGGCTGAATCGAATGCACTCTTGAACTCGAGGAACACAGATATTGTCGGTCTGCGGTATGCGTGGCGCTGCTCTAGCACCTGCCGCCAAGTGAATATATGATCTATACAGCCGCGTCCTGGGCGAAAACCGGCCTGCTCTTTCCTAATCCGAGATTCCGGTTCTGCAGTGAGGCGACGAACGATAATCGAGGCTATTAATTTTGTCACAACCTGCGTTAGGCTAATACCCCTGTGGTTCGCACAGTCTGTGCGACGGCCCTTTTTGTATATTGTCACTATAATCGATTCGATCCAATTAGCCGGCACAGTCTCGTCGTTCCAGATATGTTTGAATAGGGAGGTCAGTGCACTGCAGAGGACCTCACCTCCATCCTTAAATAGTGCAGGTGGTAGGGAATCCGGGCCAGCCGAACGAAACCGATTAAGGGCTGTGATCGCGTTTCGGACCTCGGCCTCCGACGGAGGCTCTAAACTAACCGTCCATGGCGCGTCCTGCATCAACTGAGTAGGAAGAGGTCCGGGAGCAGGGGGCCAGCTGAACTGATCTTGAAAGTGTTCCACCCAACGAGCCATACGGCGCTCCTTATTGTGTATCAGCGCACCCGCACTGTCTCTGATTGTCTCACTGACGCTTGTTTTTCTGGGACCAGTGGTGCGGATTAGCTGGAAGAGTTTGCGGTAATTGCCTACTGCTCCTGCCTCCTCCATTTCTTGAGCCCGACTGGTCCACCAGGCTTCCTTGTCAGAACCTAGGTTCCGCTTTAGTTTACGCCTAATAGCCCGTCTGTCCATATTGTGTTTAGAACCAGCCGTGAGTTGTCTTCTAGCTTCCAACAGGCTCACGGACCTCTCGGATATCCAGTGACTGGTGCGGTGACGACTGATAGTGCCACAAACAGATGCTCCTGCGTCGTGCATAGCGGCCGAGATCCTACTCCACTGAAGTTTAGTGTCATTAGGGCAAGACAGCGAGAGTTCGCTATGCAGTGCTTCTTGATAGGCTTGCCTGACAGAGGGCTGGGACAATTTCTCCGTTGCCAATCGTAGGAGACGCCTTCCGGTAAAGTTCATGGAGAAACGACAGCGCACCAAGGCATGATCAGAGTCGACACAGGTACTCCAATAAGAGCGGCCATCCAGAATGGAACCGCGCCACCTGTAACTTATGGCTATGTGGTCAATTTGGGTCCATCGCTGGCCAGCTACAGGTGGACGCCAAGTGGCATTTCGGCGCCCACTGTGTCTAAAAGCAGTGCTAGTAAGAAACAACTGGTGCTCCGCACACAGTTGCAGCAGGCGCTCGCCGTTATCAGTCCGTTTGGAGTTAAGTCCATAATTACCACCCAGATGAGCTCCTGAAGAGCTCAGACGCCCTGCTTGTGCGTTCATATCCCCTGCAAGTACTATAATATCTGAACTAGTAGCACTGCGTAGTAGCGCGTTCAGTTCGTGATAGAATGTGTCCTTGACTGCATTAGGACTGCAGTCGGTGGGAGCATAAACGGAAATAACAAACAAACAGCGTTTTGTTTTACTTAGCGAATTCACCTTAGCTGAAGTCGTCAAACGGGCTGCACATAAACGGCTGTTCACCGGAATCCAATCAACCAACGATGCCTTGGAGCTGAGAATGATACCTACACCAGCTTGAACCGTGAGTGCCGCATCGGCGTCTCCGGATGCGTGCAACCAATAGCGAGAGGATAAGTCGGGTGCAGTCAATTCAATAACCCCGTTAGGGTCATTAATCCTAGTTTCGGACACACAACACACATCAACACCCAGTGTGTCCAAGGTGCGTGCGAGTGCAGCCTGCTGACCTGTTTGTCTTAGAGTGCGAACGTTGAATGTCGCCAGGGAAACGGGACAGCTTGGTCTTATAAGGGACTTTTGCCGATAGGCGTTCGATAGGTGCTGTGGGATGGTGACTGCAGATGGTACTACTCCAGTAGCACTTCGGTTGCTGTCAATTAAGCTGGGAATTATAGAAGGAAGGTTAGTAATGGGGGTCGGGATGGGAGTAAGAGAAAAAGGTGGAAAAGAAAAAAGGGAGGCGCCAGCAGTAGCATGTTTTCGCTTATCCGCCCTGCTGTATGCAGCGGATAAGGCGACCCTTGATAATCTGCGCGACGGCCGATGCAGGATGAAGTTTATGTTTGAAGAAAACGTCATGCTTGAGCTGTGGACATGCTTGACCGCGCCGTGCAGCAAGATTACCGGGCAGCGTTGCGCTAATTGCCTCAAAATCGTCCGGTTGTGTGTCATGTGTATCGCCACCACATGTGCAGAGGGAATAATATAGAATGAATTACTCGCAGTGAAACGATCTATTGTCTTTAAGGTGTTGTGTAATTAGCAGTACAATCTCACTTAGGATTTGCTCTGGCGGCTGGTTTTGTTTGATTCGCTGCAATTGACACCTGAGGATTCAGCAGGACAAAGTGGATGGGCTCATCTAGAGGTATTTAATGGAAGGCGTCCTTTTTTCTTAAGGTTGCTGTTGCCGCAGTCAGGGTGTGAACTACAGAATACCTTTTGATGAATAACGCGGTATTCCCATGGTTTTCCGGGGTCATGCCGTTAAGGATTTCAATACTATGATCTTCCCATTTTGTGCAGAACTGATATTAAATTGACACACACAAATAAGATGAAGCATTATGGAAGCTTGTAGCTTGACTAAGCAACCACCAAAGTAGTAAATAACTATTGTCGTCTAGTACTATCAAAAGTAAAACAAGCATGCGCAAAACAACCAGATGCGCGCCTCAGCGCAAAGCAACAATATAAGAACATGTTGTGGTGAGGAACAAAAGATAATGCGCTTTTGTTTGAGGGACGTATCGCTTTCTTGACTTTGTAGGCGGAAATTGGTAACGAGTGATACCAGGTAGCAAGTGATCAAGGAAACCAATTGGTAGTTTAGTTGTACATGCTATCGTAAACTCTCTGATTAGTCGACCAGTAACCGATAACTACGTACCCCTATAAACAGACCTTTACTTTACAGGCCGTCATTTCTTGCATTCTTACCACGCACAAAAACTTGCAGCCTTGGAACAGAAACAAAAGTTGATCATAGGTAGCAAAACGCATGGGCTACCATGGTAGGCATAGGGCCATTGTCAACATTTTTGCATTCCCAGGAGTAGTCGTTCGCGATCGATAAGGATTGCCACCAATAGCCTAAGCGATTAAGGACTGTGAACGACTCATCAGGGATGGCTCTGTGACCAGTAGTCAGCAGGTGTCTAGTGAATGCTGAGCTAGCTCGATTTCCAGATTCAACTGATTCCCTAGTCACAGATCCCGTTCGGCTGCGTAAGCACTTTGGTATTTGTTCATTGTTACTAAAAGCTAGACTCCGGTCAGTGCGCCCGAGGTAGCTGTCCCAACTGCTAGAGTCAATTTTGTATTGACAGTGGGATAGGCACTGCTTTATCATCAGTGTCTTAATGGAGCACAGCACAGGTCTAGTCGAGATAAGCATCCTCAGTGCCGCAGTGTTTTACGCTATTTTCATTGTGACATTTACATGTTTCTCGGTGATCTTCATCACAATGTCATCTTTGAAATGATGATCAAAGAAAATGGGCTTCTTCGGGACTGTCTGCGTACGAGCTTGCTTATTTGGATCCCAGTAGTATTAGTTGACTCTAGAAACCGAGCTAGCTCAGCAGTCATTAGACACCTGTTGACAACTGCTGACCCAGCCAATCCTGATGAGTCGTTCGCAGTCCTAACGCCCGAACAGCCGCAACAAATATTCAGACTACTGGAGGCTATCGTTAACCATTACGAACGACTACCACTGTGAACTCAGAAAAAGGCTGACAATGGCTAGCCCATACATTTTGCTTTATATGACCACCGCGTTTTGTTCCAAGGTGATATATTTGTGAGGGATTAGAATGCTCGAAATGATGGCGTCATCTCACAACCTACGTCTTCCGATTTTTATGTTTGCAAGTAATGAAGTTCGTTTGTTTTTGTATGCGAGCTATCAATGTGAAAGGCAGCAGACTGACAAGTTTGTATTAATAGCTGAATTCTGGAATATATTTCTTTGCAACTTGCAATGGTGTCATGTGCCAGCGCAGGATCTCACCACCGACGAGCAATGCTTTCTCATGCAAACCTGCTGTCGTCTTCTTCAGTACTTAGCCAAAAAGCTGATAACTTCAGTAGCAAATCTTGAAATTTGTCAGAAGTGGACATCCAATATCTCCTGATTCTTATGTCTCCGTTCTTCGCAAACGGCTACAATGTCACAAGTTACCACATGTTAACATCTGCGGCACTGGGAGTGATCCTCTCCAAGGAAAGTACATGCCTGATGGTAACTATTCCAGTTTTTAGACGTGAAATGCCAACGGATTTGGTGCAAAGCAGTGACCAGTTGTTCATTTCATTAGTTACGTAAGAATAAAGGAATGAAAGTAAGCACACACTGAGCGACCACAACAAGTCAACTAACATGTGCTCTGTTTGAGAAAATAAATTGTAGCCAATATGGACAAATTGAGTTAGCACCTGTTTCAGCAGCAATTCTGATTAACTAGGGACTTATTTTTGTAGTTTTTCAAAATATTTAAAGTAAAATACAAGGAATTTCTAGTTTCAAGTATTTTACATTTTGGGTTTGACGTATGCGCTCAACAATTTCTTAAGTAAATTTTGGAATGGATAAATACATCAATGCGGTCCATTTAACCGGTCTCGTGCGATATAGATAGGCCGGCGTAGCAGTCTTTCTAACGCTAATTCAGAGAAAGAAGTGGTACCAATTGGAAACTTTGAAGGCGTGCTGTGGATGCCAGGTGGATTTCCACTTGTTCTACATATATGTACAAACATAGATGTGGTGAATCACGAAATGCAGTGGATCTTTCTTGTCTAACTCTAGTTCGATAGTCCTGTTGGAGCAGTACGTCCAAAGACTCAACAAGCATCCATTAGCGGAACACTTTATCGGTAAGCACAGAAATAAGTGGAAAGCTGGTAGATGTGTACAATTTGTATTGTCTCCTCATTACCATTAACAACAACCATTATGCGCCTTGACATGCTTGACCTGCAATGTGAATCACCGAAATGAGCTTCTACGTCCATTGCAGGTAGAGTGATAAATAATTGTTTCTGTAAGCAAAGGAATAGATTCTCCCGGATTATAGCGATAACCTCAGCGAACAGAAGGAAACGAGAATTAGCGTGATGTGAAACGGTGTTGAAACCCTGAGCCAGCTCCATTCGGTAACTCAAGACCAATAATCGCTTGCTTATCAAAGGAGCCCTCTGCCTATGCGAACACCCAATTAGACGTGGGTATAAAATCTGGATAACTTCAGTTTGAACTCATCTCGGCACATGCCTTCTTGTTTGAGAAGTCAGCTCCCTATCAGTAATGCTTACATAAGTGTCTCCTCGGGTACGTAAACAGTGTGAGATGGCTCCCATACGCTGTGGTTCCTTCTTTGAAGTAGAGACAAATTTTCGGTTCGATTGTGTAGCAAAGTATCTTTTTCTCGTAACTCGGATTGTACGCTAACGTTTCCTACGGTTTGTCTTAAATCACGTTTGAGAGCTAACCCCATATAAACCTTTGTAATTGTCGTGCTCACTAATCACTCACCTCTTGAGGTTAGTTGTCTTTCTTGAGAAGTCGTCGCCTCAAGCGTTGATTTAATTAACACTACCTCGTGGTGCAGACAGTAAGCCGAACAAATTCGTCAAGCTCGACTAACTACGATATTCACAAGTGTCCGATTGTACGTCACTAGTGTGAAGTTGGTGAAGTGCAGGTACTGACCGGCCAAAGTTATTTCTCGGTACACATACATCTTAATTAATCTATCATCCTAGCGATTGATGAAGATGTTCAGATATATCAAAAAATTGATCTGTTCCACTTCGCATGTAACCCATAACTTAGCATGCGCACCGCTGAAGCGCAATACAAACTGTGTAATCTACTGTTTCGACGAACAGAAAGCCTAGATATAAGCAGTATGGTTGGCACCAATTGGTTTCGGATTTGCCTGTCAATGTGGCCAGCCACAGGACGCTTGCGTTCACAGAATGGACCATAGGTGGCTTGCGCTGCACCACCCACAGCTCCAACCACACACCCCATATCCAGTGTAAACCCAAGGAATAAGACCGGGAGGCATGTGGATGGGAGCCACGTTTCATCAACGGAGCCGGCCCACACTCCTTCACAGGCAAACACAAGCACGCTGTATTTGGGAATCAATCGCACACAAGGCGGTGGCTGGACCATAGTCCGCTCCACACTGAGTGCATGGAACCACTCTTCGAGCCTAACACGGCCACAAGGACCGTGCACCCTGTCCCCTCCAGCAACGACCAACTGTCTCCTGGAGCCAGTATGGACGAGGTAGTGGGTAATAGACAGGTAGGCACCTTGTCAACATGCACATCAAGCGCAGCCACACCGGGAACATCAAGCAACAGGCAATCACTTGAGAGAAAGATAAAGGAAAGAAATCGAATAATGCATTAAGAAACGGTGACATAAATCTTAAATTAATGAGCATATGAAATAAGTTGTTTACAAAAGAATCCGAGATAAGTTCACGAGGTCAGAAAGTATATTTTACGGAAATGTCACAAACACGAAAATGTTATCGAAATTAACTACAATTGGCTTAAGCGACGTGTGCAAGTTTATAGAAGAGAGTACAGGTAGACATTTGTGTGAGAAAGAAAAGTATTAGGACGAA
>OX104071.1:14878397-15181094 GCA_944474145.2 Dicrocoelium dendriticum | reverse complement strand
AGTACAGACCTCATGCATCTCCAACCGTATCCTTATACTTTGTTTATCAATCTCGCCGCACATCGCCGATGCTCCCTGTCCAAAACTTTGTCCCAAAACAGGTTCATGTCAGTTACACTTTGAGAAACGTTGTACAAATGTCTTTTCCAGTATTTGTCCCGTGCATGGCTTTCATGTCCGATATTACTTCTGCGGCATGCAAACTTCGCGAATGAAGCCGGCGAGCTGTGAAGTGTCAGTCGTGTCACTACTTTCATCGACAGCAATAGAATATGCAACATATCTGCTTTTTCCATCAGTTGTGTTATCACTTGAGTGGCCATCTCACAAACGTGATCAACAAGCGTTCTTCTGCTAAGGCTTACATGTGCAAACATCTGCCTTTTGTGTGGACACATATGCTCACACACGTTTGTCGCGCGACTCTTGAAAAACTCCCTCCGTAAATGGGAGTGCTGATTTGGCGAGTTCCACTGCCACAATAAAACTTGCATGCACAGCAGTTTCACTCTGTGAGTTTGCTCTGGTGAACAACGTTTGATGTGATCTAACATTCCTCTTTAATTTTTCTATCTTCTGCTCTGCATTTAGGCATCTAAAATTGTCTTGATGTTGTCTTTTATCGCAGGGCCATTAACAATATGTTTGTCGAAAACGTCTCGCGGGTCAGATATAATTGTACGCCGGGCCAGATGTGGCCGGCAAGCCATGAGTTTAACATCTTGAGTTTAGGAGAAAACAATTGGGAAAATCAACCTAGCCGGTTCGTTGCATAACGAGAGCTTCACAAAGCGATTAACTAAAATATGCATATCTACGAGAAGAGTGGAGAAAAATGGAGAATAGGTTCGATGCATGGCAGCTGGAAGATGCACAGCGCTCTACACGTGCATACCTCGGCCCTCAGCAAAATACCCATGAATATAAACTAAGATTAAATGGGTGTTTTGAAGGTTCTGTTCGATAGTTGGAAAAGTACAACAGCGTGTTGTAGAATTATGCTCCTACGTAAAATCTGGTATCAATTTCCTCAACGCAGCGCTAAAACCGGAACGTGAAGGTGTTTGGAGTTATTGATACACAGAACGTACGTTCATATCAATCGGCAGCAGACACAACCCTCACTTAGTCATACAAAGGCAAGTGAGGTCAATCACTAATGCAGTACTTCACTCAACGGCCTATGAGAGAGGAAAGCAATCTGCGATTGACGATTCTCAGAAACACACCAGTGACTTTCGTCATCGTTAACGTAACAAACCACACATCCGAAATACAAACGCACAAGCGAGCTTCAAAACTAATAATTAAAGGCGATTAAAGCAAGATTACTATGAGGTTGTGTGACTTGTTTCCTACTCAGTACGCATCGAATCTGATACAGAGCTATATCTCGTCATGCAATCGCGTAAGTAAAGACATCGAAACGACTGACGAAAGTATTCGTGACTTCGTTGGTTACTTATAATGGAAAGTCATTTACAGGAAACAGGGATGCACATCTGATTGATGGCAGCGAATAACGTAAACACTTCGAGATGCAAATGTGATAAGGTTGGCAGGAGTGCGAGAAGACTTAAGGACCCACCCCATCCACCTACTATACCCACTAATTTACGCCTAAAGGTGCGGAATCCTGATTTAGATTAGGAAGATAGAAATGTCGAATGGTGAGCTAATGAATACGCTGTTGGACGGGCTAATCGTATGAACAGAGAAAAAGCTATCACACGCATAACTACTGAGTGAGGGCGTAGATTGAGCATAAATGATTATCCGGCAAGTAATGTCATCGGATTAGAGGTATATGATTGCTCCGCTACGGTAAGAGGGTGTTTCACATTACAACAAACATTCTAATAGCAAAATTCGCCTAATGAAATCGAATGGGGTCATACTCAACCTGAAGAGGAAAAACAATGCAAAATAAAGCCAGAACATAGTTATTCTGAGCAGAATAATAGTCGGTTTACGTAAGTGAGCCAAGTGTCATTGTTTGAAGCCAGTTTAGCAAAGTATCCGGATGTAATTCCGAAACCACTCTTAAAGCTTACCAGCACTGAGCGAATCATGGATCGCTTAACCCGGTAATGTACGGGATATGTAAGGCTCTCTTTATCAAACCGGCTGAACCACAAGCGATGTAGTATGACGCTAGGGAACATAGGTTAATGGAGACCCATATAAAGGTATGACATAACGACATCTAACAGATTTAAGATCGGGCACTCCATCGACAGGTTTGTCAAGGGTATGAATAGAAATGTGAAGGCCAGTCAACTAGCTCGCAACGAGCTCGACGAGTCGTATAAACTGGCTGGAACAGGCGTGCCAACGAAAGACTTCCTCTAGTGTAAATTAGAAAAGTACGAACTGACAGACAATCAAGGATAGGGCTAAATAGCTGATAATATGGATGATGGGGCATATCCTTGTTTGGATGATGGTGCAAACAAATGTGAGGAGACCATCAAAACCAGGTGGGTACTTCATATTGATTTGTGTTTATGAAATAGGTGCCTCTATTGCCATCGAAATGAGTATGGTTTGGGATGTCGAACGAACATGAGAACAAGTAGGTTGAAAAAACCCAAATGCCGACTCGTTCGACCTTCATGTGTAAAAGGGGCTGCCATTTGGTTAACCATACGCTCACGTTACATCGGGGGTTCGTTTATGCTATCAAGGGCGTACTTCTAACAAGCTGAAATGAGAGCAGCTGAAGACCAACGTAGACAAGTTGGATAAACGGCTTAACAGACTGGCATTTTAGCTAGGTAAGTGCTGTGAAGTCGAAAAACTACATTCGGTAGACTATGCAACCCCATAAAGGATGACTACGTAAGGCACTAACTAGTGAGATAGGTTCTGCATCAACCTGGACGCTTGAGAAAAGTGCACCATATTATCAAAAAAGAGTCTTGTCGATGTGGTAGGAAACCTAATTCATTCCTTTTTCACATCGGCTAGATATGGGAACACAACCATTTTACCGTAATGCAAAGCCGCCAGATGATCGCGTTTAGGAGTCATCAAGAATCAAATATTAGTTAGAGGGATTCGCTATGTCAATACGTGTCCCCAACATAACATGTTCGTCGTCTTTGTTACCCCAGCCTAGTAATCTAGAGGCAACTACGGGTGAAATTTCAAAGTGAGAGCCCATATTGATTTGACCACCTCTCCTTCCATGCAGACTCAGATCGCGCAAATAACGCACCTCGCGGGAGCCCGCATGCTCCAGTGTGAAATGGTGGTGCTAAACGGTTCACATACCCTTCCTGGGGGATAAAATAAACGCTCATGCATTTCCCATTAGGTGTGAGCCAATAGCTAAGATATCCGTGGTCCGAGCGGCCCAACAGGGTTGAACCGGGGTGCAGAATGTTAGACACTACTCTCTAAGGCAATTGTGACGTCGCCGGTGCTATGAGCTGCGCAAAAGCGCCACGAGACTTTGCCATAGTGTGTGACCACAACTCTTATTCCACGTACGTTTAGGTAGCTGCCTTAGGAACTGAATTTCTGAACGACTTTCAGCTGAACCCAATGGGCTGTCTCGAAATGGGCAGCCGGAGAGTATGGTGTGCCCTCTCGACCACATCGACATAACTCCCACTTCTTTCTATTATCCCTCCCTTAGCAACTAACTCACTTCTCCTCATTCTGTTAAGCCAGTATCTGCCTCTGACCTCGCTGCTGCTGTCATCGATAATCATAACTCATCTATCAAACCACGAGTCTCATTACACATTGGTTCTTTTAACGTCCGCACTTTGGGTTAGCTCGGTGAACAAGCAGCACTGACCCTCACTCTTCACTCGGTATTGATGTGTGTTGTGTCTCTGAAACACGCATACAATATAACAGCGGTGTGACAAATCTTCAACTCGCTGGTTCTGAACTTTACGACGATGACTACACTCTACGCGTCTCTGGTGATACGAGACAATAGCGCAAGGTATTTACGGTGTTGGAATTACCCACATCAGAGGCGCTGAAGGCAATCTACTCGGCTGGATATGGGTGAACAGCCGCATGTCTGCGGTTCGATTTCAAATCTCTATTGGAGTTAATAAACACCGTATGAAGACAAAGTGCCTTTTCATCTCCTCCGTTTAGGATCCCAATTACTGGAGTTCGAAGGGTATCAAAGAGGATTTCTACTACTATCTTTCATCGCTTCTCCGCATGGCGAAAAATACTGACATCTTGATTGTTGCTGGTGACTTATATGCCCAAGTGTGTCGTCTTTCAGATTCTGAACAACCCCTGTGAGGGCACTTCGAAGTCGATGCAGGCCAAACAGACAATAATGATCGAATGCTGTAACTGTGTGCCGACCACAATATATTAGCAGTACAGCTCTCCAGTACAAACGTTCACACCGCATCACCTGACGCCAACCGAATTCCTCAATGACTAGCAAATTGACTATATCCTATAAAATACAGGTAGCGCACATCTGTTCATGACTGTCGGTCAGTTTGGCGCACATGCTTGGATTCCGACCATGCACTAGTGTGCGCACGCTTGTCGCTCAGTCTTCTTGCTTCGAAGAAGCGCCTACTTTCTAATCTTCTTACCTGTGACTTGAACTGGTAGTCTGCAGTTTCTAAATGTTTTAACGAACTGGTCTAAAAAAGACAGTGATGTATGTGATTGGTGAGCCGAAGACGGACTGAGATCGTCTCAAGTGTGCTATGAAGAATGCATTTGACACACTGTGCACTCAAGCTGAGATGTCCTAAATGTGAATGGATCGCTGAAGCATTTATCATTCTGATCCAAGTGCGTAAATGGGCTCCGATGGGCGTATCTGTGATTCCCTGGAACAACGTCTGACAAGGAGTCTTCGTGTTGACCGGGAACGTTGGTGGGTGGCAAAGACTCGGGAGATGGAGAAAGCCAGTGCAATTGAAAACAGCCGATTGCTATTTCACCTCATCTGAAACACGGGTCCGAGAAAGCTATCAGTTGGCGTGACAAGAACCGAGAAAGATGGCTGTTGCTCCACTGTCAGTCTCGTCAGTTAGCCTGTTAGGCACGACATTTTGAGGAGCAGTTCAGCAGGCCTGCCGCGACATTGCCGCTTGCCGAAGCGCCTGAGCTTACCTGAGAAGTTGATATCCCACCTCTCACTTTGGAAGAGATTCAATATGAGCATTCGGTGTTGAAACGAAACAAGACTCCTGGAATCGAGGATCTTCTCCCATCTTTGCTGAAGGATGGTGGTGACTATTTGTTTAACGGGCTTGCTTTCCTTTTTAACACAAGTTAGGATAATGAAGAAGTGCTTTCAGACTGGCGACTATCAACTGTCGTACCCATCTTCAAGAAGGGTCAGCGTATGTATGCGAAAATCATGGACGCATTAGTCTTAGTTCTATTGCCTCAATACTTCTCAAGAGTGTCATTCTACGACGACTTACTGGTCCCTGTGAGGACCAAATCATTGAAAGCCAGACCGGCTTCCACCCTGGCCGTTATCGTATCAACCACATATGTACTCTTCGCCAAATTTTGGAGCAGAGACACACATACAGCCGAGCGACTATGCTGGTTTTCTTTGACTTGAAAGCCGCCTTCCATTCTGTTGATCGCGCCAGTTTGTGGGACTGCCTATCCATGAAGGGCTTGCTAGCTAAGCTTTACATTCTGAGGTCCCTGTACCGTGATTCCCGATGTCTTATAAGGGTTTACGGGAAACTCTCTCCTGAGTGCTCCACTACAGGTGGGGGTCGCCAGAGTTGCCGTATATCTTCTTCCCTCTTCAACTTTGTTATCTAAATGATCAGGGAAGACTCGGTTCTTTCAGACTCTACCAGAGTGGAAGTTCTGCTAGGCGATCAACTGAAAAACCTGAAGTAAAGGAACTGCAGTTCTCCTTGGGTTTGGTGCATTGGCTATACGAACATCACTGCACAGAATCGCGTGTAACGCTGCACACTTCGGTATGTGCTCTGCATCTTCAAAATGCAAGATTGGATCAACATACCTCTGGTTTTAGCTATCACCGAACAGCCAGTAAAGTGGTGGATCGGTTCACTTACCTTGGCAGTTGTGTCACCTCCGGTGGTCACACCGATGAGGAAGTTACTTTGCGTATCAGCAAGGCCTGTGACTTTCCAGTGGTTTAACTATCTATGGAGACGCAGGGATAATCAGCATGGCAGTGAAAGGTAAGATGTATAACCCTGCGGTAAGGCCGGTCTTACTGTACAGATCAGAGACCTGGCCAGTTCGCTCTGAAGACATTAAACGCTTACCTGCGTTTGACCACTGGTTCTTGCGGAGTACTGCTCACGTATGGTGGGAAAACCGGGTGAAAAATGCTGAGGTTCGCTGGTTGGATATTGGCAAAAAGCCTTCTGCTACCTCATTCAAATGTTTGCTAAATCATAGCCGCTTACGTTGGCTAGGCCATGTTCTCCGCATTTTCGTTAATCGGCTTCCTCGGTGTGCATTATATGCCGTGGCTGCCCCCATTTGGGCGAAACCTCGAGGTTGCCAGTCTATGACGTGGCATGGGAGCATGAAGAAACCGACTGAGAGACCTGGACAGTCTGATGCCTGTCGTCTTTTTGGATGGGAGCCACGGAACGGTCCACACCAATTGTTGGAGACCTTATCGGACATGGCGCAGCCAGGAAGTTATTGGCGTTCTTGCATTCCGTTTCTTGCGTCAAATTGTTATTGTACATTCCATGCTGACTTATCTAACGCATATCGTACTAGCTTCTAGTTTCTTTACATTCTATTTGCATCTGAATCCACCGCCCTAACATTATTATTTACAGTTATTGTTACAGTGTGAGTCGTGGGTCCATCGCACTTCGGTGCTCGAATCATAACTGTTCAACGGAACTGAACTGAAATGAACCCCCAGGACTGAAAAATGAGTACCTATGGCCTGTTACCATTATCCAATCTGCTGTGTGGCTCTGAAGGTGCAAAATCACCGCTGAGTATAGCTCAGTGGAGCATTTCGGTACACAAATCCAAGCACCACGTTAAATTTCCTTTTTGATAGAGATTGCTAGGAAAGTGTGGAAGAGTGTGGATTACTTACTCAAGATAATTGCTACTCAGATAATTGCATGTAAAGAAAAGAATATCTTCGTAACGCTTTGTACAGCTAAATTAAGATTATCTCCAAAGCTGATAAGCAGCGTCTTGGATATGCTTAGTTCCACTCATGGTTATGAGGTAATTCGATTATCAGTGTACGCACGGGCTCTTGTCTAACTGCTCACAACAACCAAATATCAAGACAAGCCAAAATGTAAGGAAACTGAATATATTCCTTAACCTATGCAAAGTTATAATGAAAAGTGGTAAGAGCAGCAGCATCAGCACAAATAACGCTTTGATTCTTCGTGGATCCAATGCAGTTTAATGGAAAGGATTGATTTCAACGGGTGCGGAAAATGGTGAGCCCAGAATTAAAATCACGTACTGATCAAGCGATATCACTCATCATGTCCGAAGTATGTCTATCAGGGAGTAACCGAGTCAAACAAAGCATCAGATTTGAGAGAGTAAACTCATTTCGCAGCTATTCGATCAACTTATCCCGAAGCTGAATGTCCAAACAAATAACAACTGCGGATACATGTGACTGCAAATCTGGATACATGATGGATCGTACCATGAACGGAATAGCGAGATGAGATTCGCTGCACCAGAAATAATCACCCACGAACGGCTGGTATCACCATTCACCATGATGAAAAGGATTCCGCAATTGCTAGTTCGCAAATTTGATCACATTGCTGAGATGAGGAAAATGAGGAATCAGGACTTTGAATAATCATTAGCGTTTGCCAAGTGCTTTTCAATATGTGCGTTAAGTTACCTGGTAACGGTTAATACGATCCAATTCAAGGCCAGTTTTTCATTGCGAAGAGAACAATAGTGAAAGCTCATTTCAATGAAAACTGGACCAAACTTTTTCGCAAATTAATGTCGGGATAATTTTTCTCAATGTGTGTATGCTGAACACGAACATAGCAATCAAAACGCAGCAGTGACTAGCAATTAGGTAATCCGCATAAATTGTTAACATCAGCAGACGCATGGTGAATGTTTTCATACAAAATATTAGAATCTATAATAAAAAAGTCACTGTCTGCTTCTTCCGTTGCTTTGCCATTGAGTTGTACACCCGTTAACGAGTATCTTTGGTGAGTGTCATGCAGTAGTCAGACCACATGATTTTGGGCCATTTATCTGGTATTTTTGTTTCATTATTGCGATATCTTGGGGCAAAAATTCAGCCTATACATCGGCGATCATAGTTCGTTTTATAGGGAAGAATTCAAGATTTACATGACGAAAGTGGATCATTAAAGACTTCGGGTACTTCTTCTTCAACAAATCTTTCAGTAGTTCCTATCAATCCCGAGAACGGTAGTAGGCACTGGGTGAGAAGAATTGCACGCTCGTTTCACATCAATTTTTGCTCAGGCCGCCATATTTTTAGCTCTCGAATCTGAAGTCACATATAAGCACCGTCGTTAACTCTTGCTTCGTTGAGTTAAAGAAATATTTCACACAGTTATCGGGATTCTGATGGGGTCCGGTACACGGCTTTCACGAAGTTCTTCGTCAAATCTATTTCGAGATGTAGGAGTGCCAGAAAGATTTTGTGAAACACGACCAGAGCTGGATGATGGATATTCTACTTTCTAGCAGCAAAAGTTTTACCGGAACTCCATTCCTTTCATAAGTAGTGTCGACCTCTCGTACTTTTACCCAAGAAATAGCAGTATATTTTATATCAAAGCTGCTGCTCCATTAAAAGGGTAGCTACCTTCAAATGGACACGGTAACCGTGTTAGATGTACTCAGCGGAATATAACATCTGCTTCAAGTTTTCGTATGTCCAGGTAGGACGGTGGATGAGGCTAGACTTGTCTACGTGGAATACACCGAAAACTGCTTCCGAATCCAGTGGAATGTCCTATCATATCCCTACTAACCAGTAGAAAATAGATTTGGCAACTCTACTAGAGCCTTCATCGGGCGCACGAGTTTGCGCAGAAGTGCGTCTCGGATGGCATCGGTAGAAATGACACACCGGAATATCATGCGCAGTCGGAATAGTTTTTCAGTACATCGAGCAAAGGTGATAGTAGGTCAGTGCCATCCGATCCGAGGTTTAACACCTTAAGAGCTGACAAAATATCCAAAGCACAGACTGGTAGACTGAGGGTTTCTACATTGCGCACCTTTAGCCGGTCTGATTTCTTGGCATAGGTTAATAATGATTTGCATTTGCTCGGATCACCCACACCATGTCACCAGCTCGCGCGTATCTCCTTGCGCCTAAACCACATCCAAAACAATGTAAATCGACGGCTGTTGTTTCGGTTCCCCAGTACTGCACTTAACGACCATTAGACGCTGATGAGTCAACACCTTCTTGACCACACACCCCCAAATTTATGGCGAGAGATCAACATCAAAAGCGTTATATGGCATACTCCGGGAAACTGAAGAAAAATAAGTGTTTATTAGCCTTCCTAGATGTTGCAAGAGCAAAGGACAGAATTGGCAAGTCACCCAAACACGATTAGATGCAGGCTGCTCATCCGTTTGCATAAATTCACCTCTTTCATACGCTTCTTGTCAAGAACCTCTTATATCCAGGAAGCTCTCTTGTAGATACACTAACGCTCAAGGCTTACTTCACAAATTTTCCGAACTGCGACTCCGTCAGGAATTAAAATTCTGTGACCTCATCATGCTAACTAAGACATGGTCACTCCCCGAGATAAGTGACATCGAGATCGCACTGTCAAGCATGTCCGTTGTTCGACACGACCGATCCAGCAAAGGGAGAGGGTTGGCTCTCCACAGTAACCGCAAATGGGAATCCATGAAGGATCCGTCAACACGGCACAGGATTCCTTTTGATGCCGCCCACGTTTAAGTGACAACGACGCTCACTGCGTGGCTGTCATTTAGCTCCCTGCCTTATGCACGCCCAATAAGGACTTCTATCTGGCACCCGCATGGCAGCGGATGATAAACATGAAGCACAGCCACACTCTTATTACCAGTGATTTCAGCATTCACGCTTTAGAATCCCAAGCCACCCCTAGAGAACAGTCCTAAGATGATCTACAACAGATTGCCTCTAGTTTCCCGATGTATGACCACGTCAAAAATCCTACCCGATTCAGAGAAAATGATAGCCCGTCTATACTGGATCGCATATTCACCAACAAAGAACTCGTAATCGAGAAGTTAATCGTCGACATCCCCTAGGGCCGCAGCGATTAACTAGTGTTACTTTTATGATACACACGTTGTGCAGAATATCCCGTTGGAGCTACCGCTGCACAGAGAACCATTGTACTCTGCGATATCTTAGCATGGCTAGATGAGGCAACCAAATAGACATTTCTAGCAGAGGCTGCATCGACTGACGCATAGTAAGAGGTTTCACTCCACCATAACAGCAGTAAAATTTCGTCACTCCATTTGAATGAAATATGCACATAAGTAAGGGGCTTTCTTGCTACGCCGCTCGTTTGCGATCCTCTTCTGTTGCTTGCTTCGTAATAGTGCGATTTTTTTTACCGAAACTGGACCTATTGCACATTTGGCACATAACCGTCATCATGTAAAGTTAGAGTCTGATGAGATGATGGAAAAGAATCATTCACTTTGTATCTGCCTCCCTTGTTTCATGATAGTAAATGAGAGTTTTCAGATTGCTGAAGATTAGCCTCCCCCGTGATTGAATCACTAGAGCCGAGTTGAAGATCAGAACGCGGTGCTGATGCATTCAAATTCACAGAGTATCAGTCAAGCTGGGTGGCTGACAGATGAGTACATAAATGCAGCAGTGTTGCGTAGACAACTGATGTAATGCACCAGCAGTATGTCGGCACGCCGTACTGATGCTTTGCTGTTACGAAACCATCAGCAATCGCGTGTAAACCGAAGATATTACGAGATTATCCGTACCCATCAAGATTCGAACCGGTGACCTTTGGATTACAGAGCATAGGCCCCATCCTCTTTGCCACCGGATGACGCGACCGAAAATCACAATGAAACGTAATACTCGCCAGCGCGGTGGCACAAAATTAAAGTTGAACTATAACAAGCGATCCACGAGGTAGCGGATCATGTGCCAGCCTAGTTCAAGACAACTTAGGATGTGAGCAGAGAAAAACAATAAATAAATAAATAATTTGTATGTTCCTCGACGATGCGAGAAACTGTTCCCTAGAAGGAAAAGATCAAATAATGGTAAAACCTTTCCATGACATTGCATTAATACTTTTTCAGAAATAAACATGAGCGCAATAGCAAATTAGGTAGCAGCAAGTAATCAGAATCGTTCTGCTTTTTTTCCTGCCATTTAACCAGGATTCTTCACAATCACGACAGATGTTTGTGTCGAGAAAAAATGAAATGAAATAAGCTGTTGTCCGAAAGGTTATGTGTATGTGTTTTGAAAATTTATTCAGGCACCATCGATGCCGTTTCGAAAGCGTTATCTAGGGACTGTGATGTCCCGAACATACTAATCACGTTTTGGACGGTTAACTGCTTACTAATCGCAAGTCTAAAATTGCATAGTGTATAGCATTTTTTGATATCAATTGGAATTTTGTTCCAAACCTTCGGGTACTAGGTTAAAAAGAACCATGCTGATTTTCGTAGTAAATTTTGGAATCATGACCATTACCACTTTGTTAAGGATTGGATATCCGCTACTTAAAGGTATGTGAACACCGTTATCAAGACTGCGAATTTGACAGTTTATGCTTCTGTAAAGAAAACATAGGTTCAGCTACATTATCCGAATCCAAACTGGGTCAAATCCAAGTTGATCACATTGTTCTCTGTATGTAAACTTTGAGGAATATTCACACAGCCATTTCATGAAGCGTCTTTGGACCCTCACAAGAGCATGCTAATCAGATTTCCGCAGATTCACTGGACCACTAAACAATAAATACACGGCAATATATTTATGTCTGGTAAAGCGATATGCGAGATTCCGTGAGGTAAAAATGATAGCAGATGTGACCGATGGTCTTCATGGCTTTCGGAACGTGAAAGTCACAATGTTCAGGAAAGTTAGACGTGATAGAATATCGCACGCCCAAGTCGCGAACTGCCCTACATTGCGAGATATATGCGTCTTGTACTGATACCCTGTCTGGCGGTACTTGACATTTGTACTACAAAATATTACACTTGTAAACGACAAATGACATTTGCCACAGTTGGCATCTGGATGATTTACTGTCACGGTAAATGTAAAAGGGCTGTGGAGGGAATATTCTGTCATACATTGAGAGATCATTCGACTAAATTACCATGGTGGTAATGCATAGAACGAGGCTTGAAACCCGCTTGAGGCTCCTATGCATGTACCATACACAGTTTCAACAGACCGATGGGATAGCAGGTCAAACCAAAAGCTAGATGAATTAACGCAGTAAAAGTGGTTCAATTCAAGTAGGGTAGTGGAGAAGAAAGCTCAACAGCCACATCCCATGCACCGGAGTGGGTCTTCCAAAGACGCTTCGGTTAAATCGAGTTCCTCAACAACGAAGTAAACAAAGGTGTGAGGTGAGATCGGTCTCTCTCGTTCGCGCTGCTAGGATAACGATGACAAACAAAGCCAGAATGAAATAAAATGGATAAAATCAAACGAATTTGAGGAGAAATCAGTTACAGTGGGGCCTAAAAACTAAAGGCTCGTCGCTGAGAAGTAGGACTTGATTGCATCAGAGGACCAATGCCTTGGCGGCAGTCCGATGATGTTGCAAAGCAGTTTGTTTGACTTCTAATACCTGGCACGTATGATTCACGTGGCTCTGTGTGTAAGCGGAAATCGTCCCACAGCACACCTCAAACAATCAAACGTACGCAAAACGCACAGAAACTGCGAAGGTCTGAAGGCGTTGGAAACATAGGGCTTTTCTACAAACTGGTAGACTACTAATGAGTAGAGAGATCGTCACTGAATGCAGAAAACCGTACACACATTTGGACCGCTGAGAGTTGCAGTGTTATCTGTCAAAATTTATCCGGTGTACTAAAAACTCCAAAGCAAAAGGAACAAGCAGTGTACAATATTGTTGTAAACCTCGACAGACTTCACTCTTATAGAAATATCGCAGATCTTCATGAAAACGGTGAAGTTTATTGCAATAAATACATAGGGTATGTAGTTGGGCTCCTGGGAACTACCGCCCGGGCACACCGATGATGGAAGTTCGGTCACGTGCCAGATGAAATGGGCAATATTGTTTTAGTCTGCGTTTTACAGTAGCTTCCCATCAATCTTAAAGTCACGATGAACCTTTTTATTTTAAGTAGAATGAAATGGGTTGCTCCATGATTGACGGACGAAATCGGATGAGCTGAGCGGCTGTCACAGGAAAACAGCGACATGGTGGGTGCACTGGTGTCTGGAGAGAACATCATCTCTGGTGAAGAAACAGGAAATAAAAATGATGACTTCAAG
The DNA here is from genome assembly GCA_944474145.2 of Dicrocoelium dendriticum. Lineage (NCBI taxonomy): Eukaryota > Metazoa > Platyhelminthes > Trematoda > Plagiorchiida > Dicrocoeliidae > Dicrocoelium > Dicrocoelium dendriticum. Next base: position 15,167,590 of record OX104071.1, on the reverse strand, counting down.
CTAAGCAGCTAAAAGTGGTCATGTCCAAATAGTTGAGGATCTATGCGTTCAAGGTCGCGTGAATCACATGATCTTGAACATACGAGTTAACATGCTAAGAATTTTAACCTCCGGAGAGCAGCATTCAACCGGAAAACGAAATGGGGACAAAAAGCACTGAGACATTGCTGAAGACCCTCTGATCAAGGCAGTTGTCCCACCGACAATGAAGACAACTGTCAGGATTGCAGATCATGCTCAGGCTCTCCTCGTTACGATGAAGCAGCTATATCAAAAGAGGAGAGGTAGTAGGGCGGATCGATGCGCTTCTTGGCGGAACTAGTCATCTCACCGTAGATAGGATCGATTGACCATACATCTACCAAGGATTGCTAGCTAAATTACGTGTGAGAAAAATTCTTAACAGGAGAATGCTGAGTCGACAAAATACGGAACAATTCCGGACTAATAAATTATGATAAGAGTTTGGGTTGAAGGTCCAGTGTTTTGTTCTCGTTAACAGACTTTCTCACGTCAATGTATTTATCTTCAGATATATCGGTTAGACTGAAGTTTATGGAAGCCTGATTTGCAATAATTGGGACCGCAGGAGGTAGGCAAATATAACAGTTAGCAGTGAGAAAACAATGCGTAATGAATTGTTGAATTTGTGCTTTTAGGGAACGGCTTTGACGGCACTCTGGCACAGTAAGTGGTATGGGAGGTTGTCTTTAAATTCAAGCACGGTGGAGCAGTGTATTTTCAGATTACCTGGCTTCTAGCTAATCACTAAATGCGCGTGGTATCAAAGATGTGGGTAAAACTATGGGATGCACTAAAGGTGAAACTGTGGTAGACACCCGTGCGACAAAGTTAAATTTGACCGACATGGTTATTGCACGAGGAAGGATTTAACCCACAGTGACATGAAAAAAGAAAGAGGGAGGAAAAATGCATCTGAGGAGGTACTAACCCGGAGGACAAGCAGACAGTGAGCCGTGGAAAAAGTCTATCAAGCAAAAGTCAAGACTAACGTTAACCGGTAACTTGTAACAAGGCACAAAAAGGAAAACTGTTTTGTGAACACAGTGTTGGGTAGGAAAATAGTCCTTGTGTGTCCGCCGAAAGAGTTAAGCGGCTCCTAATCAACCTGCCATTGTTTGAAGAAATCATTACCCTTATCGTCCATAACAATAAAGGCGGGAAAGTCCTGCATTTCAACTCGCCAGACGGCGTCCATTCCTGCAAGTAGAGAACAAAGAACGGGGTCAATATGCATTCACAAGTAGGAAGTACAAGTTATCGTGAGAATTCTAATTCAAGTACATAAAATAGGCCCTTGCGCCCAGAAATCCACTCACGCATGGCGATTTCAAAAGCATGTGAAAGATCCAATCATGACACAACCATCACTATTGGCCACTGCTGCCATCAGTAGAAATAAAACTGTCAGTTTATTTAGGCTGGGTGGCAGGCGGGTGCTTGCCATGGAGCAGAACGTTGCATTTGGAGAAGAAAACGTCACGCCTTAAAGCTATGTTTCGAACAACAAGCGCTATGAAATGAATTTCATATTCCGGGGATCTCAACCGTGCAATTCACGATTTTATTAGCACAATCGCAGTCAGCCTCGAGAATGCATGATAGCCCTAGGTCAGAACTCTGAAAGTCTCCTACAGTGCTCAGTGGAAAACTATCAAAGGAGAAATTAACAGAAAAGGGGACACAGAAAACTTTGGTTACATCGTTAGTCTGAGTCCGAGAAAAAAGGTATTGCCATAAGCTCATATTCAATTCTCAAAGTATGAAGTAAATTTATCGGGCACCCTACTCTTTCAGGAAACGCCATAAGACAGGCCGATCGACCAGGTCAGACGCAGTACAAATGCCTAAATAGGTGAGAACGGTATGTTGGACGTAAAACCGACCATGTGCAGGGATTTCGTGGAGCGTAAACATGTGATCCCACATCATTGATCAGGGCTTAAACTTGCATGCCATTTAATGGTTTGTTTTTCCCGAAAAGAGATTGGTCTGTGGAGTAGGATGGATATTAATATATAGACGGCGACGGACATTAGATCGTTTCCTTTGTGAGTGGTACATAAATTTAGGGTTCGCCTTTTGGAAACAGGGAATATAACTGACTCCTTGCAAGAGGAAAGAACCTAGTGTGCACAACGAGTCTTGATAGCCATTGCTTCACCGCCGTAGTTGAACGGTTCCTGAAGCCTTGAATCTCAAAGCAGACCGCCACGGTAAGTTGTTCTAGGGAAACTGCCCACAAAAGAAGACGGAGGAGGCTAACTGGACTGAGAGTGAAAGTGCTGGGCACAGTGGTTTATGATTTTAGGTGATGTAGTGGTTAATGATTTAGCAGACGCTAAGGTGTCGGTCTCACCCTCAGGCAGCATGCTGATGGCACTGTAATCTACTGGACACTAGAGAACAGCTGCAGGTTGCGAATGCTTGGGACCTAATTTCTACTACCGAAACTTGGCTACACCAAGAGGTGACTGATGCTAAGCTTGAGATAGCCAGAATTTCACTCATCCGGAAAGACCACCCCAACCGCAGAGATATATAATGTACAATAGTGGAAGATCCGGGAACATATGTTACCGACTGATTCTGGTGCCGTATCAGACTAAGACACGACGAAACATATCTCGCAGCAGTCGTTTACCGCCCTCCAAAGTCCACTCTGGAAATGGCTTCCTGCTTGATAGGCGGCCTAAATAGAATAACACGAGCTAGGTACAGCCACATTTTCATCTCCGGGGACTACAATCTACACGATCTAGAGATTTCGACATCGCCCAGTAAGTAGTTCAAAACAGACTTGCATGAACTGATCGCTGATATTCCATTGTAAAATCATGTCACCACGCCCACTAGATTCAAGACAGCAAACAAACCGTTCATATTGGACCTTGTGTTCACGAATGAAGAGCTCGTGGTTGACACTTTATTGATGGATACACCATTAGGGTCTCAGTGACCATGCAGTACTAACGTTTAACTATGTGTGTTATATAGAGTATCCATTTGTACACTCGGAACTAACTCATACAATCACACGCTACCACGTATTGAAAGAACTCGGCGAAGCAGCTGCTTGGGAATTCTCAAACAAAAGTCCTCTATACAACGTTAATAGTTTCAGCGACATCGTCAACAGAGCATCAGAGACCAAACCCCTTCGTCCCGCAAAAATGCCTCCAATTCTAAGGAGCAGGGCTCTAGAATGCCTGCCAATAAGGAATACAGCATGGCGTGCTTACAAGATTAAACCCGACATAGAGAATTGGGGCCATTTAATGACCCGTCGCAACAGTTGCACTGCACTTGTGCATAAGGACAAAATAACTTATCAACAGTGCCTAGCCAAACGATTCATGGCAAACAACAAAATACTATGTAGGCGTGTTAATAAGCTTCGTAAGTGAAGCATGGAATCCCTCCGCTTTTCACGACAGGCGGTAGAGTACAAAGCGCCGAAGAAGCAGCTAATGCCCTGCGGCTTCAATACGCCCAATTTTCGAACTCGCAACCACTACTTGTCCCATAACGTCATGCACATTGCCGACCCCATTGTTTACTAATGTAACGTTCAACCCATCCATTGTGCTAAGGAAGTCACTCTCACCTCGTGAGCGTAATTCACCGGGAGCAGAAAATATCCGCTCGAAGGCACTGAAGGTTGTGACCAACAAGTTAACAGAACTACTGTCACAATTCTTCCAAAGGTGCTTTGATGAACAAAGGCCCCACTATGTGGAAGTGTGGCATTATCAACTCTATTTTTAAAGGCGGTAGCCGTTCAGACCCTGTAAAATATCGTCCAGTGACTCTCCTCCCTGTGCTCGCGAAGGTGATGGAAGCAGTCGTCGCTGAGGTTTTAATGGACTACCTGGAAAAATGCAACATCATTGGTACTGGAGTAGCATGGCTTCCGTCAACACCGGTCATGCACCACCAACCTACTGATTGCACGAGGTAGCTAGACGTAAGTGGTCGATGATGAGGTAGAAGTCGATGTCATCTATCTGGACTTCTAAAGGTTTTTTGACGCCTTGATCACAGCATCCTACTTCAACGGCTACAGAGCTACGGAACCGGAGACCCTGTACAGAGTTGGATTGGCAAGTTCCTTCACCAACGGAAATTTCAATGACGTGTTAGGAGATCACTCTCTAACACAATTGAGGTGGAATGTGGTGTTCCACAAGGCTCAGTGCTAGGACTGCTCTTATTCCTGGTGTTTATCAACGACCTGGCATCAGTTACCTGCTTAAATTTCCTGATTTTCGCCGATGACGTCAAGATATGGCGGGCGATTAGTAACAATGAAGATCACCATCTGCTCCAACATGAACTGAATTGCATTTACTAATGATCAAAGAGGCACATGCTTCAGTTGAACATAGCTAAGTGCAAAGTAATACATATGCGTCACCAGCTGGTGAGCGCTTACAACTTTGGAGACAACACATTGGAGAACGTCTCTCTGGAGAGTGACCTGGGTGTATTGGTAGAGGAAGATCTCGGGTGTCCAAATCAAGCAGCGAAGGTGACGAGAACCGGCAATCAGCACTTCGACCTTCTTCGCAGAGCCTTCTGTCGGTTTGAACCCTCAATCCTTTCCCAAATATCTAATTCCTACGTGCGACCTCAAGTTGAATGTGCTATTCAGGCGTGGCAGCCGTGTCAGGAACGGGATCTCGTTGCTCTCGAGACTCCTCAACGAAGGGCAACCAAGCAAGTCAGTGGTCTCGTTCATCTGCTCTGTCAGCTTATACTGTTATCTAAGAATGTACAGCAGTCGATGTCGGCTTTTGCGACAGGATCTCAAAATGGTTTACCAGATTATGAAGAACCTAAACCACATTTGCCTTCCGCTGCTGGAATTGAACCACAACACTAAAATAAGAGGTTACCCTCTGAAACTTACCACTCCCTATAGCAGGCTTGAATGACGTACAAATTTCTTTCCTCTCCGCGTGTGTCAACCTTGGAATGCCCTCCATAAGTATGTCGTCTCTGCTCCCAATTGGCCGATATATATATATATATGTTGACGATGCATTTTCTCACTTACATTTCATTTTATGACTTGTTCGTCAGGGGCTACAAAGCGCAATCAAAAGATGTCTTGTCAAACGCCTAAGCATGGATTTAAGGATTTATTCGTTTAATACGCGAACACCTCCGCTATTCCACATAAGTCTATGGTGAGTCCAACACAATGTATTTTATCATGCAATCGATTTTCGCAATAATTTCCATACTTCGGGACTTGTCAAGTAAAGCTATTTACACGTAATAAACCATTGTTCCATTGGTAATCAGATACCAAGCAGCTGTGGTTCGCCACATACTGAGTCTATTGAGTATACTTATTTTTAACAATGTGAGAACTGAGTGAATTATTTACGCAGGAGAACAGAGTTCAAAAATAACGATATTATCGCACATGCACAAAATACTTTGCACCACAGTCTGACGGCGCGAGAACGCAACCTAGTAGCCATGGCGGTGTTAGGTCTCTTGCAAAATATAAAGCAGTTTGTTGCTCTCAACAATATAAAAAGGTTGGAAATAGATGCAAACCGATAGAGGCAAGTATTTACAACACCCCTTCAGTATAATTACCAATAACGCAAAAGTAAAGTTTAACCATATGCAGGCTCAGGCAGACGTGCGCGAAGTAAAGCACTGTATGGGGCATTCTTCGTTTCGAAAAGCAGCAGCATTGCGCTTCATCTCTGAGGGCGCAATCATTTTCTATACACGGCTATTTTATGCAAGTTATGAGAGACGCAACATCGATATTTCATCTCCAGTAATTTATTCACAACAGGGGTAGCAGCATCAGTAGATCAGTACTATTAACCACAGACTGGCAACAGCCGAGGTGCGTGTTCCAACCGAAACGAGTCCCGATTAAACACCTACTTCTGACGATTCCAGGACGTGTAACTACTGCCTGACTGTCTGGTTTCGTTGAGCGTTAAAGTATAACATCCATTTGCAATTGTAGTACATCAATGTAATAACGAATCTGCTCATATATAGCTAACCATTTGCGTAACCAAACAATTTTAGTGGCACCCACTGCTAGTTGTTTTTTTTGGCCAATGCTAGTAGTACTGCGGTAAAATACGAAACGCTCGCCCGTATTTTTCTGTTTTTCCTAATGCACTTTTCATTGTAGTGGTTGTAGCATACTGGACAAACTAGTCTTTGGAGCGTAGGTCCTGATTAATTGATTTATGCAAACAATTGTCCATTAACTGTTACAAAGCGGATTTCTGTTAGGTGTTTGAGCGGCTTCTTCCTAGCTATCTGACCACACTTATTCCAAAATCTTTACGGTGGCTGCATATTTGGTTTTGCTTTGGAGAAAAATCATTTAAGGTTTGAAATTAAAGCATACTAATACTGCCTCTGTGTAGTAAACCAGGTAATAAAAATTGTACATCATTTTCTGTATTAAAGCAAATTAGTCTTTCTTACCAAGGACACATTAATTTTTGAGTTGGACGGGTTTGCTCTACCGTTAGGTGCCATTAGGTGAGCAATAGGCTGCTTTAGGTTGTTACTTGCATTACATTTAATCCATGGATATCTCCACAAAACTAGTTGTTCCAACAGCCATATGTTCTTCATGATGAAATATTTGACCAGTGTGTTTTATGTTAGTCGTAGCATATAATGCTCTAGTCAAGTTGTATTTCTGTTTCCGTTCCGTTTCGGTTTGAATTTTATATTTCATCTATGATGCCACTTATGACCAATTTTATCAAAGCTCGGATAGTAGGGTACACAAATAGGAATTACAAGCTAGTAGCAACCAGCTATTCACATGAAAATAAATATTATATTTGATGAAACATTTCAAAATGAATGCTTTGCAGTTATCACTGATGCGACGGATGACAACACATCTGTTTCGCTGGTTGAGTAGGAGGATTTAGTAACATAATGATGAAACAAATATCCCAATATGTAACGAGGTGTATTTGTTTTGATTTGTAACTAAATACGCAGAAGACCATGTGCATATTGTTTAGAATTGTCTTGCGAGTTGATGATAATCATACTCGCTTTCGTCACGTAGTTCGTGCACTAATACCCGTGATGGCTTATACGACAAAGCAGAAACACGGGGATATGTTAAGTAATGTTTTCTCAAAGCTATTCTAGGAGTGTAAGTAAGTAAATTGTCAACATCTACAAAGGAGCCATTGTTGCTTTAATGTCTTACAGGACGTGAAAAGCTTTGCATTTCTATGTTATATAGCTAGGCTTTGGCAGTTGGTTAAGACACAACGGTGGTTCTTAATGCAAGCTGATGGGCTTTTGCTGAAATTCCGTGCATGTATCATCGAATTTGGATTTTAAACATCTATATTTCCTTCTACATTTAACCTTATGACATTTGTCCATATACATATTTTTGTAATTGATGCGGGCTTCACAATGTTCACAAACATTTGCATTTAGTTGACAAGGAATTACCGTGATATTTCGTAGTGATAACAGATGAGTAAAAATTGTCACCTCATGACTTCCAACCAGTTCTGTTACTGATGGCTTGTATATAGTTCATCAAAATTCTGTTGTGTTTAGGATATTCTGTTGCCAATTTACCCGGCCGCTTTGATGGTCATCTTTCATCCCTATAAAAGACCAACCTGTTTCTTATTTATTCACTGTCCATAATTTTACACCTCAGTAACAAAACGTTATGGTGGACCACAGATAAATCGATTGCGCAACCAATTAGGCAAATTTACCTAATATGTTGAACTTCATTCTGCTCAATAAATTTAAAGGTCGGAGCAGATCGGGTGCACATGGCTCAACATAGGGATACTTTCCTAAGAGCAGTCTATAACGTCTATAGGTTGCTCAATACGTAAAGCAAAAATGAGCGCATTCATGCTTCGTCTCTCTGTCAGTTATTGGACTTTAACTTATGGATAGAGATACAGGACATTTAGGGCCTATATTCTCCAATTTCTTTGATTAAATGTGGCAAATTTGACATCATTATGGACTCTCTTTACAAATGACAATCGTCAGCCTATTTTTATAAGCTAACTTACGATTTTTCATGTAAATCCAGACATCTCCTACTTACCCAGTCGATTAGGAGATGTAGTTGCTTTGTCTTATGAATACTGGTTATTGCACATCCATTGATACCGTGCTATACGCAACCCTGCAACAATTACTAACAGTAGTCAAGAACCTGTTTACCGCCAATTGCGGTTGCATGAGTTTGGCCACTTCCGGTGACACTTGAAAACTATTAAACATTGTTACTTCCAAACTCATAAGAAATGATTATTTCAGCGAAAATCAACGCGGGCACTAATGTACGAGTATGTAAATCAATCCGACTTACGTAATTTTACAGTACCCATGTAAAAACTTACCAACAAAAGTTTCACTAATTTAATTCGTTAATCTTCCTGCTAACACACAAAATTTAGTTGATCGTTAATCCGTTTTCTATAGAGAGGAATGAATTGTCAATATTACTTGTTTTGCTTGTAGCAGGCTGGATAACTGTTGTTTACCTGAGATGTTTGTGTAAATTTACATCTAGTCGATCGGTGCGATTGTTAGTCAGCATGTTGCGTTGGATCGTTTCAATTTAAAAACATATTTTACTGACACTCTATTGGTTGACGCCTTTCGCCTGATACAGGTATCTTACCCAAACACACCGAAAATCAGACTCAGCTATTTTTCGAAACTATGCGAACTGCTTTCCACAAACATTGCCTTTCCGTTTCATTGCCTGAAAGCTTTTGTTACTTTAGGTCGAAACGTCCATTAATGTCGATTTTCAAGTTTGTTGGATGTGTGAGTTGCACTGCACAAAACAAATTCTTCTTGCATTCGATTTTCCGTCTGCAACCGCTATTTGTATTCCTGGTGGATTTTCAAAATTAACCCAAGGAAGTTTCCATCAACTTATATCTTATGAAACAGCGCATTGAATTGATTCGTGTTAACAGCTTAGAAGCACATAGCCTAGCAGTTTCACCTATATGTGGGGTATTGTAAATTGTCATATTTTATTGTATATTTATAAATATATATATCAACTTGTCAACTTTCTTTCATTTTGACGTTTCATGAAAAGTTGCAAAATGCTCCATAAAATATTTCGTTTTCTGCATAATTCATCTTGACTTGATTAAGAATGCCCAGTATTGGCGAACAGACTTGACCGCATAATAAGTGCAATCATGTTTGAAAAAACGTTTAATGGCTGAAATCTAGAAATTATATACAATGTCACACTGTATATAGCAGGTAAAATTCCAAGTTTTCCCGTGGCATCTATTTTTATAGTTGCATCAAATCGTTATCCAATACACATACGTTACTTTCGCAGATTCGACGCTGTCTGTAATCCTTATCTCATATCAGTTTTGCGAAACTAACTATTACACTGTTGCACCTCTAACCTACATCCTTAAGAATAAAACCTGGTAAAGCCAGGAACCAGACGCAACTTTGTCATAGAGACATCCATTTGCATTTTTAACTGGAAGAAAACGTTTCCGAATATTCAGAAAGTCAAATAAGAAAGAAAGATTTAAAGAGAAAGCTGACATTTTGGTGGTAGTTTTGCATTCGTTCGTGAGCTGCTCTAGTGCGATTAAGGATACTTATAATTTTTGACCACAAACGTAACTGCATGTGCCCGAATGTCTGCTTGGTTTCCCCATTGTGCTAACTACTTTACCGGTCAATTAAATCCAGACGTAACAAAGATGTATATGTTTATAAAAGCAGGAGACTAACCGGTATATGGTACCAAATAATCCAATTAGGCACACATTTATGCACACAGACAATCCAGTTTATTATTTGTTTTCCGCGAACCAATAAACAAAAGAATCATGAACCAGTGATACTAATATTCCGAAATATTTTAGAAAGACAATCCAAGTTTAATCCAAGTTTTTGCGTGTTAATAATAAACCGTGTGGTCGACTTATTACATGCATTTTAAAACAATATTTCTAGCCTGCCATAAAAATCTAATGTAAAATAACTTGTCACAGCAGCCTTCAGTTTGAGTTTCATCCATTGTAGTTTGGTTAAAATTAATTCTGGGTTTTTAAACAGTCTCAGTGAAGCGGGAAATGTTCTTTCACCGTTCTATCTTAAAAGTTCATATATAGCGAGAAAAATAACGCATCTCCTTTTTCTGAGACTCTACGAAATCCCGATATAAAAGTAAACGAAATTGCTTCCTTTCAATGTTCTAAGGATAATGATGGGTATTTGTCTTTTTACCTCTCTTACCAACTTGCTCGTTTACTCATATCGTGATAGTGGAGAAAAACATACGTTTTGAGCAATTTTCAATGCATCACTGACACCAAACTCCCACAGAGCATGTAGTCATATTTGATTAACAAATATATACATTAAGTACAATTTCCTCAATTTGTCGGAAATTCATCATCCTGCGTGTCTTCTGGGTGACTCCTCATAGTCATGTTCTGGATTCGGAATTAACGGACCATATCTAGTATTGTAGCGTAACGTTACACCACCCTTATGTCGCAGAACTGGATCCTTCAGGGAAAAACCGTCTACTCAGCAAAGCCAGCTAAGTAACAATGATAGCTTGGCAAACATGTAGGGCTCTCGATAAAAATAAGTAAGTCGAATCCATAACTTACGGCGCCCCTGCAATCACGAAATTCCTCCTTTGGTTCAGTTAAACAAGCGCACTCCAGGGAGCAATTCAGCCCGTAGACGGAATACGTGTAGCTGTTCAATCAATTGTTCACTGCGCTTGCGGCGTGCTTGCCGCTTGCTTGCACAATCCTATCACAGCCTTCTCTTTTAAGGGATCAACTACATCTGTGTCTCAGAAGACTGCGTACCCACTTGCGCTCTGCATCCTCTTTGCTGCCTTTGTCGTTAGGACCGCTCAGTAAGATATCAAGTGTTTCGCTGTAGATACACTTTCTCGTTCCCGGTATTGTCTCAGATCTACTCGGGTCCTTCTGATTACTTTCTCGCCATTACTGCCTTCCTTATGTCTTTCTCCAACCTTCGCGGTCACCAGGCCTTATGTTTCTCTTCAAGAAGTTCTCACTCTATATTCAAATGCATTGAAATGCTTTTAAAACGTTCAGCAGCACATCGGCAGCCAAATGCATTACAACAAAGCATATTCTTTTACCACATATTGAATCCGTTTAGCAGACTACGGGAGTACAGAATTGCCAGCATCCTGTCCCAAAGCAGTGCCCTCCTACTCCAGCTCTACTATCTTTCAATCACCCATATTTATTGAGTAATATATATACTGAATCCCACGAAAGTAAGACAGTGTATCTCCCTGACACCCACTTCTTTAAAAATAAGAGATATTTCCTCCGTCAAAGTTGATATGTAGCAAAACCCATGGTTTCCATTAACACGAAACCAGAGCATAAGGGTCAAGTGTTTAGTCCCACTATCATATTAGTTAATAATATATATATACTAATGTACAACTGTTATTCAAGCAGTCGTCGCGGTGACGTAAAAGAGGCGCATACAATTTGTGATGATCGACCTAACGGTGTATAGCATGAGAACTTCTTTGACTAATTGTGGATTTTAGTCAGTAAATTGGATCTTTACGGTGAGATTTCGAAACGTGCGAGGGTCTGGTTTAAGCGCCTAGAACAAAACATATTCATATTATTTCACGTCCTGCACAAGCAAATGCATGTTTCCAACCTTTACAAAGCCCAGATACAATCATCACTATACGACACACAAAATATCATAAATCATAGAGTTTGATGCAGCTGGAAGACAACCATATCCGCCAAATTCTTTAGTACAAAACGTTTACCAGATTCTGGAACAATTTAACACCCGACATATTTGGTTTTAGTTCATAGAAGTTATTTACAAAAAGACTAACAAAAGGATAACCTCGCAAAACGGGATCCGTCTGTTTGGATTTCACGTAACAAATAGCCAATCGTACGAACAAAGCCCAGGATTCATATGACCTAGAAAACAGTTTCAAACTGAGAGTATGGCACTAGGAATATACTTGTGCTCACGGTCTTCAACGGATTATTTATCCTACACCATCACAACAGCCGCAACCTTATCCACAGCAAGTGTCTAAGCAACAACGTTGTAAGAACCAAACGGAACACGCCGCCACTTTCTGCACCTTCGTCGATGTTTCTTAAACTCGCGTCCCATTCTACGCTTAGAGTTCCATTTGCCAGGCGCTCCTCTTGCTACAGTATCAAATGATCGCCACAACTAATCTGCTATACTTTGGATAACCTTATGCAAAATACCTTTCACTATGTGTTTACAGAAATCGTATGCGCACATCCTACTTTGTTGAATGCATTTATCTGTTATCTAAAATCAGCTACTACCTTTGCTGTGTCTATATCCCCAAGGGGCCTGTCAATGGCGATGTAGACATTCTATACGGCATCAAATGACACTGAAACCACCATCAAAGCCTACGCTTTATCAACCTGGAAAATCAATTTTTGTGCCTATGTGTATTTTTCTATCGTCCATGACTAATACACTAGAAAATGCTTTTGTTAACATATTTTCCTTAGATTGTTTCTCCGAAAACGATTATAGACAATTTATTTCCTTTTAACCTTTGGCAGCATACCTGTAACCGGTCGGTCAACATTTAACTTTAATTCGACTGTCGTAAAACGCAGTAAAATATTCAACAAGCCAGTGAGCATAAACTGATTAGGTTTAGATTTAAAGCGCCCCAAAAATCCTATTTTGCAAGTGATTACGCTGGAGTTGAATATAGGCCGTAAGGCACTTGTAGTATGGAAACTGTCTCGCATTATGTCTCTCCTTGTGATGATTTATACATCATCCACAATTCACAAATATCCGCACGTGAATCCTACACATTAAACAACGCTAAACCTCCAGTATTCCACTGCAAATAACAGAATACAAGCAATTTACGCTTTATTTAAACCCGGGAAAAAGCAGGAAATGCTTCAATACGACTAAATTTTTGTCTTTCATTTTGCCTGAGAAATAACTGATGATTTTAACTGCACATAATTAATAAAGGAAACACACATGTGAGTTGGAAAATTTGCGCTTGCATTAAGCATTCTTATAACCTCACCGTCCGCTAATCAGCTTAAAGTTTTGATGAATCATTATACGCTGTTTGTATAACCTGGCATCCATTAAGCTAAAACCCATAGAGAAAGAAACAACTAAGTATATACCGCAAGTATTGCTATAAATTTCGAGCTTTGTCCACTGCAGTTCAAATTTGCAGACCTTTTAGAAGTCGCAAACGCTAATAAAATGCTTTGGAGGATAGCGAACAACTTTCTTTTGCCGGTAAAGAAAGCAACTTTTTGACATATTTCTCAGGATTCTGGATCTAAGATTACAATAGCAGAATATATGCGAGCTGTCCGTTTGAGCGTTTAGCTGACAGATACCTTGCTGAACAATACGATTGTAGGTGGGAACTGAATACAAAAGAAGAGACAACATCGTGACAGGTATACTTGATATACTCTGTGAGTAAAGTAAAACCAGTGGCTTCAGTTCTGTGTTTATGTGTGTTTATGTGTCATGTTAATTCTGCTTGAAATAATAATTAATACACACAAATTAGCACTGTTTTGGATGTGTAGTGAAGACGGCCAAGGGCAAGGTCCAATCGCTTTTTGGGAATCCCCCTATGTGGGCAAAAGCAACTAAGTTGAGGGGAAAGTTCCAGGATTTTAAAACCCCCAGAGCAAAATAATTCCGCCGGTGTTCCAGGCGACCATACTTTGCGTACGATGTCAGAGTGGGACCTGTGAGCTTATTGTTATGTCTGAGTTTCATCCAGTGAAGGCATTCGTCATTAGGGTTAATCAATACTTGCTAGACTAATATGAGACCGCCGCGCAGCCTTCTGTAACTTTCATTAAGAACACTCACTGACTTCAGACTTTGAGGGTTGTACAGATTTCGTTAGCCCATGAAAATATTTATGGCCCTGCATTTTGGTTTCTCTAGCATTTATAACTCTTGCATTAACCAAGCTTGCAAATCTTGTATTTCGTATTCAATGTGAGGTCACAAGTAAAAATGGTGAATCATGATAAAATGGATGGATAAAATATTCTGAATGTTTACAATAGTAAGCCGAGGTGCTGACTGGCTCTTTTCAAAATTGCCTCTGGCTTGTTTAGACAGTTTATTTCACTTTGAATGACCAAACAAAGGTCGCGTTCTTAAGAAATTGTTAGCAATACACGTAGTTATGCTTATGGCTCAATTGAACAATGCGAACTTTTTCCACGTTGGACTGTAGTGTTTTCAGAACTGACCAGTTTGATGTCGCACTAAGTTCAAGCTGGGACTTTTCGTGGTCGTTCTGTTCTCCGCTCGCCCGCCATAAATTGACGTTAATCGCAAAGAATAGGAATTCGGATGCAATTTACATCTCCAGATGGTTTTTCGAAATCAAAAATAGCCGAGACCTAAGCACCGAGCATTTTTGTATGCCGCACTCCACCTCGATGGCGTCGGACAGGGATTCGAACACTCTTACTTGTTACCAATGTTCATGCGAGAACCTGAATCATGGTTCACCAGTGCCAATGAGCTGGAGTTTACGGATCAGTATTGCGTGGTCTAAGTGTTCAAACCCTTTTGAGAAGTCCAGGTAAATTACATCGACTCCCTGACCAACAACGTTCATTTTACATTTCACACTCAACTTTAATGCATGTAATCCAAAATTGATGTAATTTGTTCTCAACTCTTAATACGTTGTAGAAACGGTCCTTCGAATCTGCTTCAAGGTATTCACCAAACGGTCATCAGAACTAGGTTTGAAGACGATTGCTGCCAAGCTACCGCTTGCTAAGCAACCAATAAACCAGCAAAAGCTTCTGAGCCCAGCTATATTCACTCCTCAAATGCAACTCATTGTGTCTGTCTAAATCTACTTGCAATCCGCCTCAAGCCGGAATTGTAGAGATAAGTAGAGGATTCTCTGTATTTTGGTCTGAAGCGACAAGGGCGGCAGCTGCGGATTGCAGTCAAAATAGGGATATCACATAGACCCAGATGCGTCAGCATCTATATATACAGTGGACTTTAGATTTGCGGCCACTTTTCTGGTTGGCGTTCATCCTGACACAAACATGGAGCCTTCTTGCAAATTTCTTATATTATACCCATTCAATCCTTAACTTCTTTGAATCTCATATTTGGAATCCGAACGTGGTTGACTGACGAAATAAAGAAATCTGAAACCACACTGCTTGACGTAGTACAACTGCACAACCGTCGATCCAATAGGAATGGAGTTGCAAGTATTTACTCCAGTCCTGAGGTAGTCATTTTCTCGTCAACCATCTCAGTGCTTAAGTATTTGCTCGTTGTGCTAACACATGCATCCAAAACAGTTCAAGTCGAAACCTAACTGTAAAGATGGACCTTCAGGAGTATTATTTCAGCGCGCAATTTGTCACTCGCTAAGGCAGAAGTTAAATAAAGCGTGTATAATAATCTCATAAAAGGTTAACTTTTATCAGATGTCACTAATGACAACAGTTTCCAAATATGTCTTTACACGGCAATACAGTCTTACTTTGACATATCCAGGGGACAGCTGGAGCACTCAGAGTCACTGCTTTCTCCCACTAGCCGTCCCAGTCAATTCGAGGCAAATTTCAGTCACGCAAATATGTTTCGGTGTAGGCTTGCAGCTTTGGTAGGGTAGAAGCATGATTTCGCATCAACTTTTTGCTCAGTGTCGACGGTATTTGCAGCCTGCCAAAGTGAATTCACAGTATAAATGGTTTGTTAGAAAAGTAATGTGATAACTCGGTTGAAATGCATTTAGGAATCCGATCGGTACAGCACAGCAAATTATTACAAACTATACACCACATGCGTCGATTTATCACTATCCAGCGAGACTTTCAAGCAGCGAAGACTTCACGCTATACCTTTTTTGGAATGTCGGTTAACGCCTTAATACAAGCCTAGTTTATTTTGTCAATGGGCTCATAATTATGTCTTTTGTGGGAGCTTTAAAGATGCCGAACAATAAATTATGGGGGAGACAAGTTAGGACATTTGAGCGACTGGGGAATCGAAGGCACCTTTGGATCGGCTAGGAAGCGGCTTACAAGGAAGGCGGTGTGAGATAGCGCGTAATTGACGAAGATTCTTATTGTCAGCCATGTGCGCCAAGATAAATTGCACCTCTCCTCATCTGAAGTTAGTACGTCACCGTTTCTTGAACCTTAATTTTTGGAATAGTTGACGTATGCGTCGCAAACCTAACATTCGAACAATGGTTTGAGCTTAAAAGTTCAGTCAAACGCGTCTCACTGTTGACTTTATTTGTTATATATACACTTTCAAGGCGGGTTTCTAAACTCTACAGGCTCCTAAATGATGCTGTTGCATCGGTAGACTGGACTCACCGGAAAAAATCCCTTTCAAATACCGTCTTTGTCATGGAAAGTATTCCGCGGCTGGCTTCTCGAGTTTCACACAAGGTTGTTGGCAATCCCATACTCCATCTTGTGGTGCATCGCAGCTCGCACGGAATGCGACAGTGAACCTCACCAAAGTGGTCTTCTTTACATTCCGCATGGTCGCAGAAGACTGAACGGTTTATCGGGGGTAAATTGATTCCTACATAAACCCATCCCAACTAACAAACGAGCTTTGCGACATTTATTTGCTTCCTAATGGGTTCACTCATATTACTTTTCGGACAAACCATTTTTGCTAACGCTGTAGTAGAAAACATTTTCTAACTTTCTCACTAAGAAGACCAATGTTAAAAGTACCGTAACTCATGAAGATCTAACGGTCAAAATATCGCATAATTTTTTCGTTTTGTTTGGCGGATTTCATGACAATAAAATGCACTAACGTAAGTCCCGAGTGTGTAAATATTAGACATATTTCAGCAGCTACTTCGGATTTCTCAAATACCCCCATGAATATGTAAAATTATTAAGTCTGACAAAGTGAACACATGAGCATATCACTCAAATAAGCGGACCCGAAGGCGCATCCCGTTGATGGTAATTTGTCGAAGCTCAGTTTAACAATCCGGATGAGAATATCTAAAGTATCACAAAGCTTACTGATAAACTCGCATTGTACACTCAGTATCTAAACTTTAACCTTGAACAATCCATGAAAGACAGCACTTGTAACCTTGTAAATAATCTAATAGATGAATCTGTAAAATAATACTTTTTGAACGTTGATAAATCTGCATCAGATGAAGAAAGAGCCATCTTCCAATGATAGGGCAACTACCGATCTGAAGACCCCGCCAGGTTTATTGGAAAAGGTATACGCGCCATCACCATCCAATGTAAGAATAACCTGGGTTACACCTTCTGCAATAAAGCATCGTCTCACCCATCTAACAGCCACCCGCTCCTAGTATGTAATTCAAAATGGTTGTCTCAGAATGTCAAACAGAAACTCAAGGCAAGGCTGCGTGATCAAATAGACGATTCACTGATGTAAGAGGAATTATATAGAAGGAAACTAACTGATCATATCTGATCCGGTAATTGTAGAAGTAGTGCCGTTGCTCGAGGTGGGAACATTCGGACCTGCTTCGCTCCGCGGAAATCACGAGGCACTACTGTTCCACTATATATGTTATGCGACAAGCTAGCTCGTGGTAGTCAGCTGTGATAATGTACTACTCCCTTGACAAAAGCAGCACGTTCTTCTTAGCCGAATGCATCATTTAGGCTACCTAAGTGGATCGTCAACTGAATCAGCAGTCTAGTGGCTAGCACATCAGATACTAAACTCTACCAGTACAAGGAAGCGAAGCCCGTCCAAAAGAGTAGGACAAAGACGTTCATTGATCTAAGTGAATTAGCATGTCATGTCCACGTAGCCTCACCAAAAGAGAAAAGTTAGACTGCTCACAAAACCAAGCAGAATCGAGAAAACAAGCCCGCTTATGGAAAAAATGAATAACTAATAAGTAAACTTAAATACCCGCGCGAACTAGACAGGATCAGGTAAGTGCATACGTTTAAATAATGGGCACGAGATTATCAGGGTTATTGAATATAAGAAGATTAGGCGATGATATTTGAAAGGACTGCAATGAAATAAGGATGGGTTGACTGAACTAGAATGTAGTTGTCTGGTTTTAAACCATTCTCACATCGAACTGCTAGACCCCAGGGAGAGTATGATGGTGAACTACGTGCTGCTCAACTGAATACTAGACCCTGATGGCACGCTCGGCAAGCTGTTATGGAAAAAGTACCTTCGGCATACAAAAGAACATGCTGATAATTTAAAAAAATAATTGTACAAGTTTGCAAGCACATATATGTGTGAGAGCTTTTACAGAAAATAGTGTAGCTTTCCAGGAATAAAAGCTCACCCAAATGCTGATTAGGAACTTGCATTTCGCCATTGATTTCTGTTTGTTTTCCATTTGAGCTATGCATTATTTTCATCCTGTTGTTTGAAAATTGTATATTTCTGTGCACTGCAAATAGATATAACCTGGGTTTATTTAATACATCATAGCCAAAGCCCATCAAGCTTGAGCTTATCACATCTTTTAGAATATTCCATTTTCCAGTTTGCACCCGAGAGACGATTTTTGAAAGGTCTGTTTTACTTGTTCCAGCGTGATATGGCCGAGCTTTGTTTAGCTCATCTACACCGTCACACCATATTCAAATGTGGTTGGAACAATTGATCTGTAATAATGAAGTATTGTATTACTTATTGCTCTCGCTCACTCACGCGGCGCCATAACCTACGTGTTCACAGAAGTCAAGTTGCATGAATTTCACAGCCACATGCTCTTACCTTAGGCAGAGATCAGTGTAGTGAGAGATTAAATGCTTTGGCGTCAACAGTCAGGACGTTATGAGTCAAATCGCATTTGCACAATATTGGTCAGAATAAAAATACTTTTTTACTTTGAGCCACAGATTTCAAGCTCAAAATCGAGTTGGATCATGTTGACAAAATCAGCGGAGGCATCTGGACAGAAAGAACATTTGATGTTATTATCACCGTCAAAGAGGTAAGGTGTACCGAATTTCAATAAATCGGATAGCAGAAAAATACACAAAGAACAAAAACAACACTGGTGTTACACCGCAGGCGATAGGTCTGGGCTCAGGTATGCATACTTGAAATTGTACCGCTTGCGTTCAATTTATAACTTATGGCCGGAAAGAAGAGAAGCAAGAGTTCATTGGTTTTATAAGGCACAGATTGAACACTTAGTTGTCCATATGACTTCCTGTTTAGGAATGAACTTGTGTATGTTAATGAAAGTTAGAGTTGCGTACCTACCAAGTCCACACGAGGCAGTTATATGGTCAAGCCAATTCAGGTGGCACATAATACAAGACCGATTAAGTAAGGAAGCAATCTCGCTAGATGTTTATTTAGCTTGCTTGAAAGTAAGAATTCAATAATTTTAGCCTTGCTACTTAACTCCACAGTTCTCGTTAATATAGTTGCATGGCTTATTAGGAGATTATTTTTAACCCCGAACAGCGAGCCTCCTTTACCTCGCATAGAAACTATGGCTTCTTCTCACTGAGATGTTACAGTATCATGATCATGGTCAGATTGAACTAGGCAGAAATAAACCAGAGATGCCAACCCAACTAAAAAATGATGCATTTTGCACTTGCTATATTTCTGCAACTACTGACATGATCATGCATGTTTCCATGTTGAAGTAGGAGCAGTAACATTGGTTCAACATTTCGCCAGTTTGAAAGGGTCTGTTATGTTATAGCCATCTGATTATAAGAGTAGGATTTTATTTTGGAGACGCTTATTACTTGTGTGATTTAAAGGAATAATCAGTTCACGGTTTTTGCATCGATCGCTCACAGACCGTCTTATATTAGCGATTTGTTTCATGTACTAATCCAGCTTCATTGATGTGGCCAAATCATGGTGTTGCAGTAGTAAGGAGAAGTTATGTTTTACAGTTACAACATAAGTGTTTGATTGAGCTTAAGACATCGATTTCAGGAAACTCCATTTTTAGAAAGTAAGGGAAAGGGTCGGTGTATGTTAGGAGTCGTTAAATTGAGACAAATACCTTTATTGTTACAAAAACTTCAGCAGCTGTTTGTGGGTCATCAGTGATATATAACAAGACTCAATGTTCCTATCTGAGTAATTTACCAAACAATTTCCAAACAACTGGTTCACAGTAATTTGAGTGAATCTGTGGCTTAGACGCTGTCGTTATTGAGAGTCAGACTTCATCCTGTGTCGCTACCAGTAATTTTTCCAGAATACCTGCCGGATCTGATATTAGGATAATAATAAACACCAAATATAATATGTTAGTATTTCTGGTGGGAGTTCTAACGCGAATCATACATCTGTTTGTGTACAAGGATGGGATCCGCCTTGCACACCTGGTGGACACTTAATTTTTAGTTCATGTGATGTCCGGCACGTTGATATCTCCTCCTAACAATTCGAACATATCTGGTTGAGCCGCTATGAAACAAAGCGCATCCAGGTATGCAACCGTGTCTGTGGGAATAAAATTGGGGTACCTGTGTAATAATCTGATGACAACAGTGCTATTATCCAACAGCATAGTCGCAAAAACACAGTTCTTGATGCATTAATGTGAGGGAATATATACTGAGGAAGCGCGAATGCATCGTGTTCATAGATGACGCAACCACTACTTAGTCCAAACTTAAGGCATACAATAAATCACTGTGTTTCAGTAGGTAGCAGTCTAACGCAGCTGTCCCTTTATTAACCAGGTCACGAATATGACTTGTGCACCAGCGAGAGAACTAGTGAGCATTTCAAATTAATTTTGTTTCTTGACTAAACCTGTCTTGGGTTGCAAAACACACCTGGACTGAAGTTGATGGGCAAGTTCCGTATTTTTGAAATAGCCGGGGACCAAGTTATCATGAAAATGCCTTGAATTCGTCAATGATTATGAGCCTTACGAAAAGGAGATTAAAATTATCTGGAGCACTGAGGTAGATGTTTGTGGGAGCCCAGATGACTGCATAAATGTTGCAGTCGGATCTTCAACTGGTACAATCGGGGTTAGGACGATATACAACTTTGAACCCCTGGCATACCTGCCATCAAAGGAGTAACTGGGGCACTGAATGCAGATCACGACGGGCGTGTTGCTTAGCAAACCGTCTCATCTAAATAAATTGCATAGAACTTGGCACCTTCTAGTTGACATCATCTGAATTGTCATCGTTGTGTTTGGATGAGGAATTATCCCTGCTTCTGCTAAGAAACTGTCGGAGAGGAATGCTTGATGAAGATTAACTGCGCAGGTGTGGGATGAAGTATAAGCTAAAATCATCATTTTGTTTCTGCTGTTATATATATTTCAAACAATTCTTCCGTAACTTGGTGGGTGAAACGGATGAATATCCAGGAGATTGGCGTTCGTGTATTTGTAGGCTTGGGATGCGGTGCGGCTTTATGGGCTGAATGAATTAGTTCATTACAATGAGCGACTTGTCGTCCGGTGACAGCGTCCTGTTTCTAACACCCAGGTGTCTACCTGTGGATATGCACTGATTGTTGCTTTGCTTGTTGGATCATGTAAATTGGTCCCCGCCAGCCACCTGTTCCTTTTGTTGATGGCTATTTATAAGTCCTGATCACGAAGCGTGTGGTTTTGATCGATTGTTGGTCACAGCAATTGTGGTGGCTGTTTCATCATTGAAGGTGTTTTCCGCGTTTGAATGGTGCTGTCAGTAAGAAGAATCAACGTTTCTACGAAGAGGTTTGCACAGTCCAGATGCACAATAATGCAGCCTCTTTCTCCGTCGCGTGTGTATGTTTCGTCTAATCTGTATAAGCTTTCCAGTCGCGTGCTGTCTCTGATTCTGGTGTTCGTTGCGTAATCCCCGAAAGTAAACTACGTATACGCGTTTTATCAGGTGTAATCCGAGAGTCCTTAAACTGTGTGTTTTGTATTGTGCGGCCGAAAACGCAAGGATCTCTTGCACGCTTCTTTACTTGGAAATATAAACACAATCAAACAGCACTGTAACGTCATTAAAGTTTTAAATCGCCAACCTTTGTATTTCACTACAGACATAATGAGGCGGCTAAGAATTGATGTTTTTAACTTGCCTAAATGCTATTTCTCAGGAATGTGGCATACGATGTAAATTTGTAAACATGGCATTTCTTCTTATGCTTCAGAAGCAATGGATGCAATGATCCACCCAAATCTTTTCTTTCGGGGTTGACTCGATTGCCGAAAAGTTGCCAATACATTATAAGTGAGCAAATAATCATTATAACTGATGCTAAAGAATGCATTAATTCAGAAATTCGCTCTTTATGAGTGATTACTGCATCCATTAGACGGACAATGATACCGCTGCTTTAAGAAGCACGATCAAAGGATATTATTTGTGTTTTGTTTTTAATGCGCTGCTTGCGGAGTGGATGTACCATTTAATTTGACTATTGTATGCGAACAGGTTTTGTCCGTACCATTAGGGACTGAGTGTCGAAAGTGTTTAAAATTATGAACTAATCACTATTGGTATACCAGTTTTGGGAAGAGCAACACCCATCTATTTCTATTCACTAAAGGTCCTCAACAATGGAGGGGTCTTGACCACCTTAAGAAATTGCGCCTAAAGATGTGCATCAGTATGATGGGAGTCGTACACAAAACAAACTGGATCAAAACCAACTAGAAAATACCAAAGATGCAGAATACAAGAGTAAATACTGACGACTCCCGACTTTACAGTCTGCAGCGTTTGAGTTCTAGACTGTTGTTAGCCTCCTAGCTGTGTCCTGATTGGCTGCCCGGTTTCGTCCGTTATATTTTGAGGTCAGGCGTGAGCCAAACGTGGGCAACGAATGTCTATCGATACGAAAAATATGGTGCGCGCTTGTTGCTGAAGCTTATGGGCGCAGGCTCGTGGGAGCACGTTGAGAGACACAAAGCGTAAGCAAGCGCCAATTCTCAGTGACTTGGGTAATAAGAACTGAACGGCTGCAACTTTCCTTTGCAGAAACCGCACACAATGTCTGATTAATTTATGATGGAATTCATTTGAACGTCCGCGAAGCTTACTTGAATGACGGCAAAAATTTGTGTATGCACATGAAAGTGGAGGGAGCTTGCACGTGGATTCCGACAAAGCTATTACCAAAGGTGCGACGGCAAGGCCAATAGAGATGTAACGAGAATGAGCTTATGGTGCTATGTGCGTTGGACAACATTCGTGCATCCGGGACGAATGAGTGCAAGCGCAACCGTGTGCGCTAACATGGTGATTGGAAAACGAGTTGTAAGTAAGAGCGCTGCTCCTATGCGACCGTATCGCAGAATGTTGCACGAATTGTAGTGCAAACGGAATCTTGTAATAATATTTTATTTTAACCCGCTACATTACAGACACCTAAAAGAAAATCCTAGGGCTAGGCGTTCATTCCTATTCTGCACCTATCATGCCGGATAGCTATTGTAGCACGAGAGATGGCTAAGCATGGCACACTGCCATCGGATGTTAACGAACTTCTATCTGTCGCCAATAATCTACGGAAGCAGTTGACACTAATGAATAAGTGAAAATCTGTTAGCGCTGATCGAATGTAATGAAGACGCATTTTATTTACTGAAGTTTCGTAGTTTTCTTAACTACGCAAATCTTACGGATGAACTTTTCTTGGTAAGGGAAAGAAAAGAGGCAGCACGTGAAGCGGTCGCAATTTGCAGACTAATCTAGTCGCCAAAGAGAAGTGGTGAGAGTACCAAACAATAGAACGCCAAAAGCATATCTTACTTATTCACCGACTACTTTATTGTGCAGCGACGTATTATTTTTGGCTAGAATATCAAACAGGGGATTCATGCAGATTGCGGAACTCTCCTGACTTCCAATGTGTCGAACAATTTTTAGGCTGTAACTGACTCCCCATAAATATCTGTATTAATGCATATGTATACGACTACAAACCTTCCGGCAAGTCTAGTAAACTGCGAATTAGTTTATATACACTCTGCTTGCACCTAGTAGCTGTAAGCCAAAACATCTCACAGTAGTTGTCAAACAACCGTTTTTATTTCACTTAAACCAATTATCCCTCTTACCATCCTGTCCCATAATTAACATCATTATAACTACATTGCTTGTGATCAAACTTTTTTTATTCTGGCAACATTCACGTGTATTCAACTGCTTAACAGTGGTGAAATTTGTAGACTGCACATCGAAATCTACACAAGTTCAGACAGCCTAGTCCAGGAGATCATAAGTTGCTCGTTACTTTACTTATATTCATTGAATATTTACTCACGTACTGCGATCCGGCAAGCAAAATCTCCTTGCTGACAAAATGAATTTGCTCATACATTCAGCGTAGTGGAATCCGACGCCTCAATGTGAGCCTGTGGTGACTTAATTTTCTATGGTTATTGTGCACAAACTAGGATTTTCCTTCTCGTACAGAGACTGCGGTGTCCAATACTTCCTTACCTGTTTTGTGAATGATATTATTAGTCTCATCTCGGAAAATTTATCATGCAGGAAGTTAACAATAGGGCTTTCTCTGTTTTTATTGTGGCGCACAAAATTTAAGGGCGCACAGAATAGATGCGAGAGCTGTAGAATTTAGGAGTATTAAATGGCTTATTTTATTCTATGATATGCATGCATTTAGACTGTTTAGTTTCAGGGTATTCCCTAAATCATTGCATCACTGTGCCTTGTCGTGCAACAAAAACCCAAAGATAAGCTGTTCGAAGGTTAGAAAAGATTGTTCTATTAACTACTAAATGATTCGTCGTCAAAGTTAACTGATACCTAGCCCCGTAAAACGTAGAAACGGAATTTGTTTAGTCCTTAGCGCATCAATTCGTATACCCACTTGCTCCGCAGCATAAACAACAAGCTGTAAAAAGCCGCAACGCTTTAGCTAGCAATCACTATGGCTACCTAAACAGTACAGTAGAAGTGACAAATATAACGGTGGTATATAACGTGTATGATGGTGATGATGATGACCGTGGTGACATAAACAAAGAATAAAAGTGAAATCGTTTGCCTACCGGACAGCTCCTCCAGATGGAAAACATCCAAATGTTATATCACCCATTGATGTATATAGGAAAAATGTGCAAATTTCACAAGAAAGAGATTTCGCTGAATAATATATAAGCGAGTGTGGAAACAAGTATAAAAACTGTATTTCCTAATAAAATCTTCCTTGTAAATGAACGCAGACCATTTAGTCAAGTTACCGTCAGAAATATACGGCTATCAAGTAACTATAAGGTACCTTCGGTGAAACAGCTTGCTTGCGACTTTAGTACTTCTTTCATAATCAGCTATGATCCAGCAGATAAATTAGAGCAAACCACAACTTAACACACTGCCCGACTATGAGACTACAGCAGACGCGTCACAGGTGCCGTATACAAGCCAACTCCTGCAACGTCTATATAGAGCGAAGCACAAAGCTAGTCACATGGACTTCAATCTGGGGAGGAGAAGTGGCGTGGTAAATGTTATTACAACCACGTCTATTATGCCTTTAATCACTTCGGGCCAATTATTTGACAACAATTGCTAATTTCATCCCTGTAGCCAGTGGGACTTCGCGGCGTAGTGTTAAAATTACGGTTGCGGTTCATAGCTCATCGGTTTCCTAGGGGGATGCGCAGGGCTAAACATTCGCGGTAGGGAAAAATGGCAGTATGGTACTTTCTAAAGTGTGTCCGATTTGACATAAATGTGCTGAACGAAAGATTATGGCATTTTGTATCTACTGGTCAAAGTAGTTTGCTTTATTTGCTAACTTGGTGTTGTACTAATTTGTAGTGAGCAAAATGGTGTCAGCCTTGTTAAAATACACGAAATGGTGGAATAAAAAATGTATTAAATAAGGAACTTAAAGTAAGCAATCCCCGCTGGTTTGTGTGCTCTTTCATTATTGTGCCAAGGTAATCAAAATATTTAAAGTTTTCTAGCTAAAACTATCCGCAACCACTTCGCTTTAAGGTTTGTAGTATCCGTTGCTCGTAAGCCAGTGAGAATAAGTGGTGCAATATAAACCATTAATTAATCGGCGCCAGTTCAACATACGTGCCAAAAGTTACGTGGCGTGAACCTCAAAGTTGCCGGTAAATTATGTGATGTTACGTGTTAAATATGAAGGCAATCTATCATATATTGCCATATCCACACCTCCCTTGAATATAATCAACATTTTTGAAAATCAGGGAACATGCCTTGCCAAGCGATAACGATTATTCGTTACCTATGGCATCGTATCGGTACCAACTATTTTTCTTTTTAGGGTTGTTTGCCATTTGACTTTATTTGATCTACATTTTAATTTATGTACTAGAATATTCAGATCATTCGCTAGTCATTAAGCAGTCAAAGCAGCAATTTGAAGAGATTTAGAAACTCCGATCTTAAATGACTATCATTACTCCTAGGTAATATGGAGTCAGGATCATGAGATCCACCAGAGCTCTTTGGTAAACTTATGATCCTTGTTAGGATAACTGCACCAGATTACTAGTTTATCAACGGGCTATAGTTGCGTTGGTCATCTAATTTATTAATCAACATACTTTGCGCTACCGCCGCTCCCCCACTGACACCTACTGACAAGATTTATGGCCAATACAGCCAAACTATGCATGTTACAAACCTCTTGTTAATTTCTATGTTTTTCTTTCTCTACACTTCCGGGAATTCAGGAATATTTTAGAATCCGTGATAGCCGATTTTCTACACACACTGCGTCTTAAATTCCCTTGATCAAACCGCAGCAACCAACTGCTATCCGCCGCCTAATAAACAGTAAATAACCTGCTTGCTGGTATTAACCATACTTTGAATCTGTGTCTTAATCGATTTGACCATTCTCCCGCCGTAGCATAGCTAAGTGCTCGATCTGCTTATCTTGACAGCAGTGTTGTACCTAGGTAGCGTGATCGATTCATTTTAGTCATCTGCTTCGAAAGTGAAATACACTGTTTAATTGAGCATAACCAGAGGAAAAAGTTCACCAACCACACTCGCCCGATCAATTAGATGCCATGGATATAATCGTGCACATGTACAAAGGAGATACTTTTTATGTTCTATATATTCATCAGGCTTTTGCGTACATTGCAAAAGGTCAAATATAGACAGTGTATAAATTCCTTAGCCTTAGTTAACAATTCCTATGATTTATGTTTTGAAGGGGGTTAGTGTAATTCTCCGCAGTTTTTTGGTCGTAACCAACTTGCGGCGATTTCGCACATATCTAGTTGCTCTCTGAATAAACGTGAAAGCGACACTTCGTTGTAAGATATCGCAGCCGATTTTCGTAGCTTTGACTTCCTAAAACTGAGCCACATCCACAGACTGAAATTCCGCCCTTAAATTATCTTTATTGTGTAGTTGGACAGATCCATTTACCAAAATGACCACACAGATTGAACAATGCAACACAGAGTTTCCTATGCTTCAGATAATCATTTTTACGGAATATCAGTTTCCTTTACGGTATACAAGATATTTTGTTTTAATATAATCAAAGTAGAACACAGTGTATCCGGCAACGTTTTGGGCACTCTAGTAAATTTGTAGCGCACAAAGAAATCCAAAAGAATTCGTTGTTTCGGGCTGATGGAGTTTGGCTCTTCCCAATAATGTAAATATAAATACTACGTATCAAGTAGGATATGGTATGTGCCAAGTATTTAAGACCAGACCCGCTCCATGGCACTGAAATACACACCTCTAGTAATATGTCGAGGAATCATAAATGTTGAAAGAGTCGACACTATATTCATACCTTTACGTTAATCTCTTGGGTATTAGGTAATTTTGAGTGTTTATGGCAGTCTGTTCTGACCTTTGGGCAGATAGATGTTTGATCACTTGTCCTGTGCTTCTTTTGCCAGCGTTCGAGAAACCGCATCTTCAAAGTACAGGCACTCCGTAAAGGAGCAAAGTGATCAAAGAAACCAATTATGACAAACCGGTCCATCAATATTCACAAAAATATTTCAAATTGGAGACAACTAAAAGCAGGTTTCATTTGGACGGTTTCATGTATACCGGTATTAATGTATTTATACTTTTGGCCAAAAGGATTAGGCTATGGTTTCTAGTTTCATGATCTCGGATATCTTCAAACTGCAAATCAGTACAAAACAGCACTTGGGATCGGTTGTACAAAACATACACAAATATCTATTTTATGCGATCTCTTTTTACAGTTGGATCAAGCCACACAAGTGGACTGTACCTCGCATCGTCCAGGAACAAATCGCTCCTTCGTTTATTGGTTTTATGTATGCAATTTCCATCATCGAAATATATGAGCTAACTACTAAACTTATCAGTAATATATGTCTATCTATGCTGATCTGATTATCACGGCTTACGGCTTAAAAGAAAGCTCAGATGAAATCAGAGTACATTATTTCTCAAATAAACTTGATTTCATTATTGCATGTCAATTTGTCCTGAGGTCTGCCAACCGATTTCCATCACGTTTTAGTCAGTTCATATCCATTTCTTAATATCAAACCCTGGAAAGCGATACAAGATAAACCAACTTGTTATGCTCTAATTCGTAATCGATTTACGACTAACAGTTGATATGACTTTTCCAACTTAATACTCATAAATGTTACCTAAGGTTCTTCAGTATATTGGGTGATTAACTCTAAATATCCGTGCAACCGTGTCAAAGGTAATTTGGTTTCCTGGTCGAAACAACGTCAGGTTGGGTGATTGAGATAATAACGCTTGATATCAGTGGTGTTAGATTTTAATTGGATTCATAATTTGCATACTGTGCTGTTCTCTCAAGCATACCACATTCTGCAGGCATTCCGTTCATCCCATTCGATCAATCAACGCTATTTCTCATGCGTGAATGCTGCGCAATTGAAGTAGCTCGCTGGAGTATGGTTTTCCTCAAGAGCCTGACAGTTTGTGCATCCCAGTCGCCCTACGTATTCCAGTTTTACACAATAAGGATGAACCTGTCTTCCAACGCGATAACTAGCTGTTACAACTGGAAAACCATGGAATGTTAAGGGTTAAGTTATAAATATTCCGATGCGCACATAAAGTTACAGTGATCAGAAAAACAGTTTCGCAATTCGAGTTGGACTTGAATAGACAGAACATGACCTTTATATAAATGTAAATTTGTAACTTAAGAATAGAACGCATACAGTCTTCAATTAATCATATTGAAACCATATACAGGCTATCAGATACTCTGGTTATTATGCCTAGCTAGCTGTTACTTAGCAGTACCTTATCATATTGACCATTTCCAACGTTAACGGTGCGTCCTCTAAGTATTCTACTTATCAATTTATTAAGGCCAATCTCACTGTGGTACTTTCTTTTCACAACGGACGTGTAGCCGTTTACAAGTTAATAATTTTCTGTAACATTTGCTTGCATATATTCTGCATGAGTGGTGTTTTATTCATTGCTGATGAGGACATGCCGAAAGCTATTAACTGCAAGCTTTATCAACGAACCAAAATGCGCGGTAACAATATTAAGCTTATCCACTTTCGGCAGTCGAATTAAATTTCCGTGTTTTTTACAAAGTATTTTAAATTTTTTGTTGTTGACCGATATTATTTACATCAATTTTGAAACAAAATTTTATAACGGAAATTTTATAGCCGACGACGTTAGTCAAATGTTATCCAGTTTAAATGTACAGGGTGTACAAATAAAGTACATTGCCATGCGCACTTGTTGGATATGAAGACTATGCGTTCGTGTTGTAAACAAACCGCTCTTTGCGCACAAACAACCATGTGTGTACTATCGACACAAATGTGGTCGATTGTTCTTATATATGTAAATTTCTGAGAGGCACACATTTATTAACTTTCAGGATAATTAACGCGAGATGTCATCAAATGTATTTCACGTACGATTTCAATGTTACCTGACCTTGTGCTAAGGAAGTGTGCAACAGAACTAACAGTTACCTTCGGATCTGTAAAGCGAAGAAGCAAACAAAATCATTAATAAGGGTAAGCCATCCTTCGTGATATTGTTGATTCGTAATAACTTTAAAATATTTCGTAATCGATGGTCTATATAGTTAAATGCCATTTATTTTTCTTGGAACGCACATGAAACTTATTCGCGAAGATATTTGAACGAAACTCTAAGGAATTATCCAGCGCATTATTTTGCGAGAGCTGTAAAGGTAAATCTAGTCCTTGGAAGAAAAAGCAGCTATCGTTTCGAGAGCAGTTACTCAAATAAGCAATTTCTGCTAAATTGTGAATGGATTTGTAAATGCATTTACACTTCAGAGCATTTTTGATTTTGTTCACTAGAACGTCGAAGCGAATATTCGTTCTTTTAGTGAGCGTCGAAATGCGCTTAAATTTAGGCTTGACAGTTTTAACGTTCAATCTAATTTAGGCATAAAATAACAGTGGATCAAATAGTCAGCTTTGCGTCAATCGTGCCGATACAAGACAGCAAGTTAGAAATTCGGTGCTCGGTATATCATAATTTTACATGTATCCTACTAAAAAAGATAGAATAAAAATGCCATCTAGTTGAATCTTACTTGTTAAGTAGGCATAAACCTGCAAGTTAGGCAAGCACTGTTACACGCTTTTATAAACCAAGTTAAACGGATAGCTCATCATTTATGCATAAAGACCCGTTGTGAATAATCCAACATTTATTACAAGAAGCAAGATTAAAACCAGAATTCATGAAATTTCTAGGAGCCAATTTAACGCTTTATAAATTTTATGAGCGTATCCTAACTAATGGGATATTGTATAAGAAGCTTTCATCATTGATGACACTTATAGCTACTTAAAAGAAATGTCACATTTGCCCTTGTTGGACACGAAAGGTGGGGCGTTACACAAGGCTCCAATTTCATGGTATTCGCCAGAAACTCCTAACTTCGTTTTACTGTAGCTAAATGATCCCTTCTGATAAAGCAATTTTGTCGAAACACCTCAAATACGGACGCACTGTCTATAACCATGGTTTCGTAGTAATGTGTTTCATTCTTAAAGGAATCTTGCAGGTATTCCAGAAACAGCTCTAATACATGAACCTATGCACATCCACTATCTCAAGCTAAGTTTGTGTGTAAAATGGAAATTACTACGCTTAATCCCTCTGAAGTGACAAATAGCTAAAGTTAAGTAATCATTTGATGGCAACACCAAGTACCATTAGATTGATTGTGCTTGTGATGTACTATCTGAACTCATGACCCATACTTTCACTGTTGGATTATGCATTCCGATAAAGATTTAGACAGACATTGCCTACTAACCATGTTTGTTCTTTCGCGCAATCGCCTGAATTTGATAAAGAGCTTAACGAAAACAGCTGTACTCATACTCGCTTTTTACTGCTGCTCTGTACAACTGAATGTCGTGAAAAAGCGCAAAGATCAACAAACGTATATTTTCTCACTTAAATCTTCGTATTCTCAATTCAATATACTGCATTCGACGACGAATTCGCCAGGATCGCCGCAAACTAACAGAATGAATTATCCCTTGAGTCTGCCTGCTCAATCCAATCGGATTCTCTCATCAAACTGAGAATGTGGTTATGTAGTCTAAATTGGTGATGTGCAACGACTATTAAGAAAAAGGCCCGTATAACCTAAGAGAGGCGACTCAATATCCTAAGTGTTTCTGAATTCCGGTTAACATGCAGAGTAAAGGTGACTAATGAAACGTGACGGCTGACACCGTCTCCGTTAACGTGCCATTGTTAACATATACGACCTATTCTCTGTAGTCTTCTCTTAACGAATGCGGAAATCTAATGTATTTCAGTTACTAGAAACGGACAGGACTCAAGCTCACACAACCGCACCATATTGAATGAAACATTTGGGACCTGGTCCTTTACCAAGAGTAAAATCTCGTTAATGCCATAGATGCAGCTGATTGACAAGGCTTGTAGTGTCTTCCGCAAGACAAGAAAACCCGTCCTATCAGTGCCATCATCAATAGGAAAAAGCTGAACACGGATACTAATCGTTCAGCCGTACCTATCTCTTAGTTAATTAAAGGGTATTCCTAAAATGTTTCGCTTAACTAGCTCTTTAAAAGGAGTTTGGTAGTACGAGGCACTCATAGTTTATTGGTGTATGATAAACATAATCTCATTCGGTTGCGTACTTGTTCAAACATAGTCTTACCCGATAACCTAAGAACATTACAGCGCTCCATAGTGCACCGGCAATTAAATATTCCACAGAACGTGGAAACGATAAAATCTTGTCAAGTCCCCTTAGTGACTGTTGATAGTAATGAGAGCTTATCTTAATTTGCACACATCACAAGATAGGACAGCACAATACCCTAAAAGTGGAATATAATTTTCGAACACCTTTGTCTTTTTCAGGCAGCGCCACAAGACAGCCCGAAGAACCAAATTGAAGGCAGCTCAAAATCCCCAGTAAGCGAACGTGATGTTTTGCGAACAACACAGAATGCTCAAGGTGTCGTCGGGCGTAAAAATATCTTTGCCACGAAGTCGAAAAGGTTGAAAACCATCATGATATTCAGAGTTTTCAGATAGAAGTAAGGCTGTGGATTAGGATTGAGGTCAAGACATTTAGGTCATTGTGTTAGTGTACTTTGATAGGAATCTTCTCCTAGAAATATAGAAGAAACTAAACTCCTTCCAAGATAACAAAGCTTTGACTTGACTTCGTCTTCTAGAGCGGATATATTAACCTACCAAGATTCCTTCACCCCCTGCACTGACTGTTAAGATAAAGTTGAATTGTTTTATCTGTTTAAGCTGAAAACAGATGGCACCGGTGAATGTTTCCGAGGAATCGTCTAACAAATCTGAATTCGATTCACTCTACGGACAAAAGGAACAAGGTCATCTAGAGTGAGTCTGAAAGCACTACTCATAATGGTCCACGTTATCATTATAATTACTAAAGATTGTACAAACTGGTAAATAACCTCGTTGAAAGCAAGATTTCTATAGCTAGAGTTGCAACTTTGACAAAAGTACCTGTGACACTTTGTGGAATGAGCAACTCACACCATCTTTGAAGTGCGCTGAAAACACCAAGCACTGCAGTCATTACACGGTCACAACATCTAAGTTCTGACATCGTTTACCTCGATTTGTATCCTCCCAATTCTTTCTTCGTCAACAAAAATCCAGACTGCGAGCAGACATCCAACCTCTCAAATGGTAAAAGGTACTTCCACAAAACGACAGCTTGGAAAAATGGCATCACAAATTGTCAAAAAGCAATAGTGGTCGATGTGTCAGAGAAATCACTTTGTCCAGTGGTTTGGAATTCTCACCACCATTGTTCTTCTACAGCACCCTATCATGGACAGCCCAATTCCCTTTGTATGTGCCCGCAACCCGGCTGCCTGTTTTACCTAACCCTTAAACATTGATAAATCATTGGACTTTGCTCATGTATCCCACGCTCTATCGTTAATCAAACCCGCCTTACAAATCTTGTTTTTACACCCTCCAGACTTTGATGTGCTAGTTACCGATGCCCCATCACAGACGCCGCAGGGAGCCTCACCATAGACTACACATGACAGACACTCCGCCAATCAGCTGTTCCGAACCTATCTTCACAGCCAATCGATCTTCCAAGCTATGCTATTGATGCATTGTGCCCTATCAATCATTGAGACATCAAGCGACTTTGTCTGCTCGGCATATGTCCATACGTTTAGACAGTCAAGTTAGTGCACTGGCTTGCTTCGAAGCGGTGCTGCTCGGTTACCGCCTCCCCACTTATTTGCATTTTGTGCTTGTTTTGCTTGGCTTTTGAATCGGTCTTCCGCTTTATTTACTGAAGCTTTTATTGCGTTTGTGTGAAAGGAAACTGTTTGAGGTTTTTCATGTTTGGCATTTATTGTTATTATTCATTTGCACCACACTTAAACCGGCATCGATTTTTTGACTAGGTATTGCGGACCCGTTTCGGTCTTGAATTTGGACAACCGGTGGCTGCGCTTATCGCTCAAGGTTTCTAAGCGTTTTATCGCTCACAGTCGATCACTTGAAGCCTCATGATGGTGTAAACCTTTGTTAAGGATGAAGGACAGCTTAACTAAAAAGGACGGGTCACGTAGTTTGTAATTATCGAGCACATAGGTCACTGCATTATCCGGAAACCCATGAAGCACATGCGATTGATGGCATCGATCGGTGCGAGATCTGCGTCAAGGCAGGAGGAGCAAATCCACAGATCCTTGTACAGCACCAATGCCCGAAAATTATCGCCGTGCGGTCAGGTTATGACAATACATTCGTTACCGAAGCGAGTTTCCGAGTAGCGGAACATATCATTTTCCTTAAGCTTCAGTGTGGTCATGGATTTGGTACTTGATGCAGTGATATATACACATCCAAACGGAATAAATGACGCAATAAGAATATTGTGACAAAAATTATCACATAATGCATATAATGAAAAATAAGCAGCAAAGTGACTGCAACGAGACTGGACCTTATCGTGATGCGACGGTTTGCCTACATCCTTTACCAATTGAGCTTTACTTGGTGCTGCTTCGGCCCCTTGAGATATACCCCTACGATATTGGTCAAGTCTTAGATATCATGCAAATTCAATCCCCTGGTCATCCACGTTTGTGGTTTGAAATAGGATGAATTCCATTTCTATAAAATTAAATCAGTGCCAATTCCCCGCTGCCAAGTGGACAGATCGTTGAACCAAATGCTTTGATTGAGTACCATAATCGTCTTTCTGTTGATGTCTGGGCGCCCTGTCAGTATCGCAGCCCACATACAACCATAACAATTTTTCCAAAATCTAACTATACCTTGCATCGGCCGCCGCACAGATTATCAAGGGTCCTCTTATCTGCTACATTCAGCAGGACGAATAAGTAAAAACATGCTACTGCTAGCGCGTTCCTTTTTTTCTTTTCCAACTGTTTCTCCTACACCCATCCCGACCCCCATTATGAAATTTATTTTATAATTCCCAGCTTAACTGACAGCAACCGAAATGCCACTTAGCAACCATCTTTGCACAAAACCCGCCGGACTCCCATCAGCAACAATCCCTTGTAAGGCCACCCCGTCTCGTTCCCCTGACGGCGTTCAACGTTCGCACTCGAAGAAAATCTGTCAACTGGCTGCACTCGCACGACCTTAGACACACTGGGTGTTTATGTGTTTTGTACCCGAAAGTTGAATCAATGACCTGAATGGGGTTGTTACATTAACTGCACCTGACTTATCCTCACACTATTGGCTGCACGAAGCTGTTGTAGGTATCATACTAAGCTCCAAGGCTGAGTCATCGTTGGTTGATTGGATTCCGGTGAACAGCCATTTGTGTGTAGCTCGTTTGATGACATCAACTAAGGTTGATTTACGAACTAGTATAAAAAGCTAATTGTTTATAATTTCCGCTTAGGCTCCCACAGACTGCAGTTCTGATGCTATCAAAACACATTCTATCACGAACTGAACATGCTACTACGCAGTGCTACCAGTTCAGATATCATAATACTTACAGGGGACATGAACGGACAAGTAG
Organism: Dicrocoelium dendriticum; assembly: GCA_944474145.2. NCBI lineage: Eukaryota > Metazoa > Platyhelminthes > Trematoda > Plagiorchiida > Dicrocoeliidae > Dicrocoelium > Dicrocoelium dendriticum. The sequence goes on along the minus strand of OX104071.1, from coordinate 15,131,962 downwards.
ACCGTCTGAACAATTCAGAAGCCCAGCTGGGTGGTAATCATGGGCTTAACTGGGTACGGACTGACAAACGTGAGCGTCTACTGCAACTGTGTGCGGATCACTGCTCGTTTCTAACTACCACTGCTTTCAAACACATTGGGCCCCGAATCGCTGCTTGGCATCCTCTTGTAGCTGGCTAGCGACAGATCCATATTGATCACATTGCCATAAGTTAAAGCTGGCGAGGTTCCTTCCTGGATTGTCGCTCGTTTTAGTATATCTGTGCCGAACGTTATCATGCCTCGATACGCTGTCGTTTCTCTGTGAACTTTACCGTGAAGCACAGCAAGCATTTCCCACTATTGGCAAATGAGAAATTGTCTCATCCTTCGGTCACACTAGCCTCCCAGTATACCCTGTTTACCAAAGTTTTGCGCTCCTTTCCTAATGACACTGAGCTACAATGAAATAAGATCTCGGCCGCCATGCTCGACGCAGAATCATCTGCATATAACACAATTAATCTCTAGCGCACCAGTCATTGTATATCCTAGAGGTCACTGAACCTGTTAAAATCCATGAGAAAACCCCCGGTTGGCTCTGAGCACACTGTTACTAGACCGACTTTTAGGCCTGATCTTAAGCGGAGCTTACCTGATGACAAAGAATCCTGGTGGATCAGCCGGGCTCAAGTACTGGAGGAGTTGGGAGCAAATATTGCAAGCAATTCCAGCTGATCCGCACCACTAGTCCCATGAAAACAGGCGTCAGTGAGATACTCAGATACAGCGCCGGTGCACTGATAGACAATACGGATCAACGTATGGCTAGTTGAACGTAGCATTTTCAAGATCAAGTCGATCGGTCCCTTGCTCCTGGAGCTCTTGTATTTAAGTGATGAAGGATGAGCCAAGAACGGTTTGTTCAGAGGCAACATCAGAGACTAAGTTCCGAACCACGATCACAGCCCTCAATGGTTTTTGTGCTGCTGGCCCGGATTCCCTTCCACCTGCACCATTTAAGGATGGAGATGATATCCTCCGCAAAACACAGACCACCCTATTCGAAGATATCTGGAAGAAAGAGTGTGTCCCGGCAAACTGGTGTGAATCGATTATAGTGGCAATGTACAAGAGGGGAAGTCGCACAGACTGTGATAACCACAGGGGTATTAGAGTAACGCCATCGGCTGCAAAGTCAACCCCAAATAGCTTAGATAATTATTTTTATTTGGTATGTTCTTCGCTTTTTCAAAGTGACAGTTACCGCAGGAACACCAGCCACTAGATAAACCCTCGAACCTTAATAAGGAGGAACGCCAGGTAGTTAATCGACTCACTTACATTCGCAGCTGCATCAACAACGACGGGTGCAAGGAAACTGAAGTCTCTTCACCTGTTGCCAAAGCCAGAACTGCCTTCTTGAACTTGCGGCATCTTTAGCGGCAGATGGGAGCTTCGCTCCTTCTGAAACGCCGTGTATACAACGCTACACTCTATGGGAGTGAGACTTGGCGCTTTCTGTCTGTAGATCTGAGGCGGCATCATGTGTTTGATCATCGTTGTCTGCGGAGCATTGCTGGTGTCGGGTGGCACCAGCGTGTCTGCAACGATGATATGCATAGGAGAGTAATAGCCAGTGATAATCAAGCAACTCCCTAGGACAACAGATAGCAATGAATAAGTTGTGTTGGTTGGGGCACGTATGCCCCGTCACCGCTTTCCTATGAGTACCTCGTTTATTCTGCCATGTGTAGGCTGGAGCATGGTTCGAGGTAGACAGCAGTTGACTGCATTTCGTGAAATGAAGTCATTGACGACTAAACTGGGCGCGTTGGTCCGTCTCGCCTTTCGGGCTAGAGTCCAAGTGTCGCACCTTGTGCTTTGTTCAAGAATTTATAGGACATGTCTCGCAATCAACCCTGATAGATCGTTTGCTGTTGTCTCTAGTCAGAGTGTTTGTTTAAAGTGTGTTTGGTGCTGAGTTACCCGCGGGGTAAAGGCTGTTTATGATGCGGGGCAGTGAAAGCCGTAAGATACCTCTCTTGCCGATGCTGTCCAATAGCCAGCTGTTTGTGACTGTATGCGGTAAACACAAGATGTAGTCTCCATGAGGCTGAACGTTTGCTTAGGGCATTAAAATATTCAAGTAATCCCCTTCTGTCCCTCATATTATCCTTTATTCCATAGGTCATCATGGTATTATGGTAGCGAAGCTTCAGTTCATATGCCTGATGTACTGCTGTTGCCGTGGTTATTGTTGTCTTTGTTGTTGTTGTTGTTGTTGTCCATTGCCACACAACTACATGGACATACGGAGAGAATGGAGACCTAGTGTAAAATTTAATCGCCAAAAATAAACTTTCGAAGTCAAGATGCCTAGAAACTTTTAACTACAATCTTATACAAATCCGGCCCTAGTGCATAGATAAAGCTGCTACTTTGCGGCTCTCGCTCTCCAGCGTCAAAACTAACATTACAACACCGGATAACTCTGCACCAAACGCAATTTAAGCTGATCGTGTGACTGAGATACGGCAGCTGGTTTCTCAATATTGCTTACTATCAAGCTTAAGGTGAGTCATGTGAATTCCATTGGGTAAGACAAGACAGATAAACACCAAAAGCTTAGTCGTTAGGGACTTTGTTTCCTGCCACTAAGTTAGCGTTTTCGCATCGTGAGCGTTGCGACACCCTACGTCTTGAAAACTGTATCGACTATGTCCCATAAGCGGTGACAGGGCATACATATTTTATGAATATGCCAAAGCCTCCTGTGCAAGGGTAGCTGTATCATAAGAAACTGGCCCGCTTTTGCACAGCCTAGCGTCCCACTACACACATCATCGTTGAGGACAAGCCGATGACATACGACAATAACTATGTTTCGCAGACAACGATAATCCTATACTTAAATTCGCCACAGATCCTTAGTAAGAAGAAGCAAGTTCTCACTAACATACATAAAGACGGCACACACTTTGACCTTGTAAACAAGACCTTTTAGAAAAACGGAAAACTTATTCGGTCACCACAGATGTCGCTGAGTCAATATGACATCACTAACATTTACGTTGGGTGAACTGACTGAACTGGCTTTGGACTTAGTTTTGCTGATGTACCTGTCAATTTTCATAATCTTCTGCTTGGACTTCCTATCTATCGAATTTCAAGTTTGTAACCCCGGCTAGACCGCAATGAGTTTGCTACCCGTGACCTTTTATAACGCAAAATGTTTCGATTTAGCTGCCACAAAACAACACTATTTGTTTCCCGAATTTGTTCCCCTTGGCCCTTGTTTATCTTTCCCCATTAAGGTCCGCTGCACACCATTGCATGTTTCAGTAAATCTCAATCAGTGAGTGGTAGGACTTCATATCAGGGCTTTCCGCTTTGCTTCCTACCCACTCACTTGTTAAGCTGACCGACTTTGATCGATCAACTTCCCAGCCCTTCTGCTCTCATTTTACATTCCGTTGTTGCTTTCTTCATTTATCACTCGACTGCACAGTTCATGGTAAGCAAAATTGTATTCCATAGACTGCCCATCCGTTAAGTCCGAAAATATTGTAATTATGAATAGCAGGACTTTAGTTATAAATCTGATAAGGCTTTCATCCCAATAGTTCACAAGCTACATAGCAGAGCCTAGTTCGGAAAAGCGCCAGAAGCCTTTTGACCTATTGGGGCTCGTCAGTGGCGCGCATTCCCTCGGTCTTCTAAGGAGGATTGGAATCCATGACCGCCAGAGGCAGTTGCCAACTAGCAAGCAGCTTAACCCACTGAGCCATGGGGGACATTGGCTAAGCTACATAATTTGCGAACTAACTGGGATATAGCACCACCTATCTAGCACTGTCACTGACAGTGGTTAGCCTGCAAAGTGATGACGTCCTCTCACTAGACACTATATCTATGGCATTTGAAACTAGGACAGGCTTTTATTTTATAGAATACATATAGCTTGTGAAATATTGGGATGAAAGCTTTATCAGCTTAATATTTTAATTATTAATCCGACTGAACTTATAGACCACAAGACTGCCATGTATTCCAGAGATCGCAGGTTCCAGCCTGCGTAGAGTTCACGCAAATCTCACATTTTCGTTAGCCCACGCTCAGTTATAATGCATTCGTAATGCGTACCAGAATAATAGTGATGCTCTTTTGTTTCTATGCATGAAGAGAATGATGCAGATTGTTTTTTTATTATTATGTGATAGTACTGGTAGTCTGCGAGTTGCTTTACTAAACAAACATGTTAACGCATATGGTGCTTAAGTGTTTAGGAGTTCGGAGCAAGATCGGACGCACCGAGAGCATTGATGCAAAAGTGAATAATCTATTGCTTTAATCTTAGTTTGTTGTAAATACGCAGCTAATTGCATTTGAACGCACTGCTAAACATGGTGTTTTTCATCCATTTAAAAATGCGCGTTAACTTTTGTCTATGCTTCGGCTGTCAGCTGGTTGGATTGAAGCACATCTATTCTGCGCCGGAGATAGCTTCAACTAAATAATTTCGGCTTGTTCATTACAGATAAATTAGGCTCCCATAAGGTTGTTTTACCTAACAAGCTGCAGTGTGGGTGAAATACAGGCTATGCACTAGACCACTCACAAATGTCCAAACCTTAGTTAACCAACTTCCCATAGTTAGAAAGATATAAGCCCCGGTTTACTCTTTTAGTTATGGATAAATAAAAAAGTGTTAGCGGAATGCAGAGATAATGACTGTATTTTTTTGTTTAATGCATTAACCAGAATTCCAAACAATCGATTTTTAAATGGAAACATTGCTAAAGCCTGTGCATAATATTTCCGGTCTGTGAACATTCATAGATGCATCGAAAGTTTCTAATGCTCACAGGACAACCAGTTTGTCGTAAACTACAGACGATTTTAAACTTAGTTTCATAGGAAGGGCTGTGTGAACGCGGTGGGTTGAGTACGTGTCTGTTTGGTATCAGAATTCCGTTTCGGCTTATAATGTTATGCAGAGTGGAACAATAGCACAGTCACATAATTGTTATTTTCATTTTTAACTAATTTAACGGTGGACAAAACTAACTGCTGCTCTCTTACGTACGTTGTGTAATGCAGAGCATTAACTTGTAAAGTGTTTACTTTGCTAACACAATTTCCTGAGAAATACTGCGCTTTGCATATATTTAGAAGGTCAACGAAAGCTTGTGTTCTATGGGGTACTGAAGTGCTTACAACTGATGAACTGTATCACAGTACAGGTGGCACAATACTAAGTAACATTTTGTTACTGAACCACATGGGGGATGTGCCTCCCCTTCGCCGTGCGCAAAGCTTGCATATTAATTGGATGTAAAGGGTATTCAATGCACCCGATGTCTGTGACTTGCTTCGGCGTGGCCATAACCGTCTCCCCATCTGGTATGCAAAGTCAGCATTCCGATACACTAGGTCAAGTCGCTATTCATGTGGTTGGGGAAGAGTGAACTCGATCAAATCTACGCTGCGCCTCAGTAGAAGACATCGCGCTGCGACCTAAAGTATCCGGAAAAAACGAATAAGCTCTAACAAAAGGGAACTGGTATGCTTTAGGCGCTAAATTGCAGCTACTACAATTGCTTTTAAAGGGTTGGCCCTAGCCGTTGCCTTTCAGTAGACAAATGATGCTAGAATTCGGCTCAACCGGATGCTGTGCTATCACCCGGGGCGAGATGCAAAGGATGTAGTCACTGGACTCCTGCACTTTACGAGTTGTGCACTAGGAAGACGGATGCATAAGGTTAGTAATTTATGCCTTGTATTTTCGTCGGATGTCGGCTTACCACACAATGATGCGCCAGTTTATAACCTAAAGGTTTTTACCCATGTTGAGGTCGACGCTTCATCTACGCACGCTCAAGCAGTTGAGGACGCCGTTAATAGATTGTAGCACCGGGATTAAGATAGTCGCTTGACAGTGAGTAGTGAATACATGGAATAAGTTGTTTCCGCGCATAGTAGAAGCAAAGCTAATGCCATAATTTAGGATAGTAGTGGACAAACATCGGGTTGATATGAAAGACTGGAAATACTCTCTGAGATTATATGTCATTTTGCGTGGGTAATATAAATGTAGCTGCTTAGAAACTTCCATTATAGCTGCCTCCTTACAGTATTCTGTATCGTGCTTACATTTTTAAACCGTAAATTTTCCACTCATAATACGACATAAGTGCTGATGGCGGAAACATTAAGAATATGCACAAAATAAGATACTCATGAAAGCTTTTTTCAAAGCACTATAGATTTTATCAATATTTAGAATTATTTAGTAAGAAGGAGCACAGGTTTGAGACCTACCCTATCGCACTGTCTTGGCAAATGATCATATCTGAAATAAATTAATACCATTTTGCCGAATAACTAAACGACAAGCGCAGTATGTGATGTTACGCACGGAGCATAGGAGTTTAAATGGAACGCATGCCAATATTTTCCTTTCATTTTCTCGCACATTCTGTCAATGAACAACGAACAATGAATTTATACGGGTTAAGAAGCTTTGCTTTACTGGTCCCTTTACATAGTTGCAGGGGATATCAACATAACAATAATGATGTTAAGAATAGTAAAATAGTTAATACTTTAAATATGAAAATAAGGACATATCGTTTGCTTCGCTGCAGTCCTGCGATCCTCTTAGATTCACAGCATCCACAGTTAACAACAAATAATTCCATGGTAAACTCACGAAAACATAGTGTTCAGTAACAAAGTGTAAGTGGATGAGTGCATCGTCCAACCGTCTTTTAAATACTGTTAGTGTCGGTGCAGAGACGACCGATTCTATCATCTTCTCTACACGGTGGATCCATTCCACACGGATTATTCCCATTGCTTCAATCTCTAGCTTGTGTCTGTGTTTTTCGCGGAGTTTGCCGGGGAATTCACACGCAAAACCTCGCCAGTCGCAGCTTTTCGCGGATCTTTTTTACAACCCTTCGGATTTTTACATCATTCGATAGAGAAATCTTTCCGCTTGCTAACAAGCCTTCAGTCGCTTCACAGCACCACGGTGCATAACAGTTACAGAAGAAATTCATTTTTAACTTGCGCACTCAAGCGCCCAGCAAACTTCACGATCGCCATCACATCTCGGCCAGATCAATTCACTCACTCAGACGAACCAAGCACGTCCTACACGGCCTATTCAAACGTGACTGCAGGATGCACAGGCCCATCACGCGTAAGTCGATCAACGTGTCCTCCGACCACAAGCGGACAAGACGGCGAAGCACACCTACCACGCACGACACCGAACTAGCCCGTGAACCGGGCCGTGACCGCATGACGCACAGGCCCATCACGCGTAAGTCGATCAACGTGTCCTCCGACCACAAGCGGACAAGACGGCGAAGCACACCTACCACGCACGACACCAAACTAGCCCGTGAACCGCTGCAACCGACCATGACCAATGTAACACGGAGAGAAGTTACAAGTGGAGCTGAGTCACATGCCCAGACAGTGGAATCGGGCCAGCATTGCGCGTTGTGTTCCGTTAATCATAGTCCGATTACTGAGGCTAACAAGCACAACCATCTGTCCGAGTCTGTTTCGTTCTGTCTTAACTGCACAACGGTTCCCATAGTAAAATGCGTAATTGCTTTGTCGAAAGATTACGACCGTCGGATTGCAGAAGTAGAAGTACGTCTAAATGAAAGAATTATTTCCTTAGAGGCTATTATAGCAAGGTTTGTATCTCCACCATCTCCCGTACTCACCGCCACTAAACCGAAGAAAAGAGCCAGACGTTCTCGCGAAATCACAGCGGCAAATATCTTGGGAACCCCGAACCAATCAGGCATCACGTACGAACAAAACATCCTTAGTTCCTCAGCCATTCCGCCCTTATCCAAAGCCTCAGTAAGAACCAGACTTCCGACTGACCAACAAAGTCTGAGTATCTCTAAAGGCCAATCAACTTACGCAGCGACTATTGCTAGAGACACTGTAAACAATACTTTAAGCACAATATCTGCGACATGTGTAAAAGACCAAGCACGAAATTCAGAGACTTGTTTTAGTCCATCCATCACGACGTCTCCCACATTACCGAACACCAGGAGGAACTACGGTGCTCTAACACTCATATGCACCAACGTTCCTGAATCCAAAGCAAATTCTCTGAGAAGTAAGCAACAGGACGATCTGAACCAGTGGAATCTCATTTGCGATCGCATAGGTGCTAGGGTCAAGCCGACTAACATCACGCGTGTGACGAGACATCCAAACTCCGCTCACTATGGTGAGCCCAGAATTCTGCGGATAACACTGGCATCCATTGACGATGTAGAGGCGGTGCTCTTATCGGCATATCACCTCCGAGGTGAAGACAGTATGATCCGCATCTTTCCGGATGTTCCATGGAGCGAACGTCAGCGAGAAAAAAACAATTTAGACGATCGCAACACGGCCAGCTGGCGAAAAACCATTTTAGTTCATGGTGTGCCCGAGCTACCAACAGCTAGGGACGAGGAGGCGCATGCTCACGATCTGGAAGAATGGCGGTACATCCGTGAAACTCTATCTGCAGGCGACGTCATCCTTCAGTCGATTTCTAGACTGCCCGTTTCACCTCATTACAAAGGTAATGGTCCAAGGATACTGAAACTTGTGGTTCAGTCCCAGCAGATGGTGGCTAACTTAATGCGTAACTGGCATAAAATGCACAATGCACTGCCATCAGAACTACGATTTAAGGTACCATTTATTGAATCGAAGCCACCGGAGGATGTGACACCATCTGTGGCTCAATGTGATAAAATAAACGGAGCCGAAGACACTGCATTAAGATTATCAACCACTGAAAACGACGCTATTGAAGAGCGTTCTGCGTGTGCAGGAACGACGTTAGGTGGGCTGCAGGCCCGTGCAAAATGTTCATCGATAAACTGCGCAAAAAACGATCAGGTGCCGGCCTTTCATCGGCCGGCTTAAATCCAACTTCGTGTAATCCTCCACAAGCTCTTTTGGTGCTCAAGCAGCTGTCCTGTATGTACACTAATGCTCAAAGTTTACTTAACAAACTACCCGAACTGCGACTACGTCAAAGGTCCAAATCGTGTGACCTCGTCGCTATAACGGAGACGTGGTTGCGCCCGGATATCACAGACACGGAGGTCGAGCTACCAGGCATGTCCGTCGTTCGGCGCGATCGATCCAGTAAAGGGGGCGGGGTGGCTCTGTACTACCGCAGTGACCTCCAATGTGAGCCCATAGAAGACGTGTACAGTAACGTGCAGGATACTCTTTGGTGTCGGCTGCGTTTAACAGGCAACGACGTCTGTCTGGTGGCGGTCGTTTATCGACCTCCATCCTCTACACCCGAGATGGACTTCAATCTCGCGTCTGCGCTGAGGCTTGTGATCAGCAGGAGATACAGCCATATTCTTATCGCTGGTGACTTCAATATCCACGCTCTGGATGTCCAAGCAACACCTACGGAACAGTTCAAAGCGGATCTACAAGACCTTGTCTCCAGTTTTCCGCTTTATGGCCATATCGACAATCCCACCAGATTCAGAGCAGCAGAAAGTCCGTCTATCCTGGACCGGATATTTACCAACGAAGAACTCATGGTCGAGAAAGTAATCATCGACGCTCCTTTGGGTTGCAGCGATCATGCAGTTTTACTATTCGATTATATATGCTACGCAGAATACCCTGCGGATACTACACGGGAAAGCCGAGTTATCATACGGTACGATGAGCTGGCTCGACTTGCAGAGACAGCCAACTGGAACTTTCTGACAGACGAAGTACCGACAATCGCATGGCCACATTTCGTCAACCAATTTAGCACTCTCGTCGAAGAGGCATCCGAAACTAAGGTTGTCCACTCGAAGAAGACTGTTTCATTTGTGCGAAGTAGGACACGGAAATGTATGGCAGTGAGGAACTCGGCCTGGCGGATCTATAAGGAACACCCGAGCACGGAGAGCTGGACGGCCTATGCAATTCAACGTAATCATTGCACTCAACTCGTTCGTGAGGATAAACTGACATACCAGCAGCACCTGACGGAGCGCATGGTTTCGAATCATAAGCTGCTCTACCAACATGTAAACAACCTGCGCAAGGTAAAACGGGGAATCCCTCCTCTTCAAACGCCAGATGGCATGACGCTGACTACGGAGGATGCGGCGAACGCCTTGCGGCTGCAATATGCTTCGAACTTTCAATGCATTCCTTGGTCATCTGTTCCTTTGTCAGCAGCTGTTTTACAACCAAAACTTACGCACATAACTTTCACGGCGGGGATGGTATTAAAGAAGTTGTTGTGTATGCGTAAGCACAGCTCTCCTGGAATCGACAACATTCACCCTAAGTCCCTTGCGGTAATGGGAGAAAGTTTAGCGGAGCCTCTGGCACGATTCTTCCAACGCTGCTACGATCAGATGTATGTACCCGAGATGTGTAAATGATGGATCATAACCCCAATTCACCAGGGCGGTAGCCGTTCTGATCCAGCCAACTACCGTCCTGAAAACCTTCTCCCTGTCCAGTCGAAGGTTATGGAAGCTATTGTTGCTGACGTACTAACAGCCTATCTAGAAGAGTCAGCCTTCCTTGCACATGAACAGCATGGTTTTCGACGGCATCGATCGTGCACCACAAATCTGCTGCTAGCAAGATCGAGTTGTACCAAATTAATTTACAGCGGTGCAGGAGTGGACGTGGTCTACCTAGATTTCTCCAAGGCCTTTGATCGACTAGACCACGGAATCCTGATCTGCAAACTTCAGAGCTTCGGCATTGGTGATCCGCTCCTAGGATGGATCACAAGCTTTCTTCTCCACCGGAGCTTAGAGGTAAAAGTGCGTGGGTCCCGGTCCCATCCAATCCAAATCGAATGTGGTGTACCACAAGGATCAGTACTAGGGCCACGATTGTTTTTGATGTATATTGACGACATAGCGGCCCTCATTCTTTCCAACTGCCTACTCTATGCCGACGACATCAAGGTCTGGAGAGCGATCAATACACCCGACGACTCCGCAATACTTCAAGAGGATCTGGATAAGGTGTATGCGTGGTCAGTTCAGAACCAACTCCCATTCAACACAGAAAAATGCAGAGTATTACACTTACGTCACAAATCAGCATTTTTCTATAAACTGGGTGACCATGTGCTTCACACAACTGCTGAGGAAAAGGATTTAGGAGTATTGATTCAGTCCGACCTTGGTTGTTCAGCCCAGGCAAAGAAAGCATCGAACGTGAGCATTCGAAATTTGGGCCTTCTCCGGCGCACATTTGGACGCTTCGATCCATCCGTTTTTCACCAACTTCTAGGTGCATATATACGACCACACGTGGAGTATGCAATACAAGTCTGGCAGCCGTGGCTGAGGAAAGACCTCTCTGATTTAGAGAAACCTCAACGACGCGCAACGAAGAACGTGAAAGGTTTAGGCCAGTTACGCTACGAAGACAGACTGTGATCGCTCAGGATATTTAGTGGTCAACATCGAAGACTACGGGGAGATTTGATTTTGGCTTATCAGATTCTGACAGACCCCAATCATACCTGCCGCCATCTGCTGGAGCTCAGTAACAACAACTACCTGAGAGGCCATCATCTGAAGCTGGCAGTGCAGTACAGCCGTTTGGAATGTAGACGGAATTTCTTTTCCGTGAGTGTTTGCCAAGCCTGGAATGCTCTCCCGGAATCTTTAGTCAGTGCACCCAACCTGATCGAGTTCAAAAATCGAGTTGATAACGCCCCTACTTCATTGCACTATCTCCCATAGTACAGCCTAGTTTTGAGAGATCCAAAATCCATACTTTAAAAGTAATTTTCCCCCACGCAAATTTCAACAGTGGATGTATAATTGGACCCTTCAAACTCAAACACTTTGCGCCATGCAAATTTCAAGGGGCAGGGACTCTTTTAACCAAATGCTCCATGCCTCATGATTCCCTCCGAGTTATAGTGGATTATTATTTTGACACTTCAAACTCGGTGAGTCCGCAAGCTTGTAGTGACTCGTTGTTAAACGATTTTACTGAATTGGTTTCCACTGAATTTTCCACACTTCTATGATTTTCGCACTGATCACCCTACGGGATTTGTCAAGCTTTAGCTTTTATACCCGCATAAATCCATTGTTCCATTGTTCCATTTTTCCATCTGAAACAAAAGAACGAATGCAAAGTTTACAAATTTACATCGTATTACACGTTCCTGGAAAATAGCATTTGGACAAATTGAAAACATCAATTCTTAGCAGCTGCATTTTGCTTGTGGTGAAATACAAAGGTTGGCGAGTTACAACTTTAATGATGTTACAGTGCTATGCTATTGTTCTTAAATGTCCAAGTAAAGAAGCGTCCAAGCGATGCTTGCGTTTTCGGATACACATTACACAACACAGTTTAAGGACGCACGGATTACAAATGATAAAGCGCACATACTTAGTTTACTTTTGGAGATTACGCAACGAACACCGGAAGCAGAGACAGCATGCGACACGAAAGCTTATACAGCCTAAACGAAACATACACACGCGATGGAGAAGGAAACTGCGTTGATGTGCTTCTGGACTGCGCGAACCTCTTCCTATAATCATTGATTCTTCTTAATGACAGCACCATTCAAACGCGGAAATCATCTTCAATGAATTCAACGGCCACCAAAAGTGCTGTGACCAACAATTGACCAACACCCTACGCTTCGTGATTAGGACTTATAAATAGTCATCAACAAAAAGAACGGGTGGCTGGCGGGGACCCATTTTCATGATCCAAGATGCAAACCAACAATCAGCGCATATCCACAGGTAAACAGCAGGGTGTTAGAAACTGGATGCTGTCACCGGATAACAAGTCCCTCACTGTAATGAACGAATTCATTCAGCCCATAACGCCACACTGAATCCCAAGCCTACGAATACATGAACGCAAATCTCCTGGATATTCATCCGTTTCATCCACCAAGTTACGGAAGAATTGTTTGCAAGATATATAACAGCAGAAACAAACGGATGATTTTACCTTATACTTCGTCCCACTTCTGCGCAGCTAATCTTCACCAAGCAATCATCTCCAACCTTTCTTAGCGGAAGTAGGGATGATTCGTCATCCATTCACAATGATGACAATTCAGATGACGTCAACTAGAAGGTGCCAAGTTTTACGCACTTTATTTGTATGAGAGGGTTTACAAAGCACCACGCTCGTCGTGATCTGCCTTCAGTGCCCCACTTACTCCTGTTAGGGTAGGTATTCCAGGGCTTCAAAATGGTCCTAACCCCAATTGTACTAGTTAAAGATCCGACTGCAACATTTATGCAATCATCTGGCCTCCCACAAACATCTACCTCAGTGCTCCAGATAATTTTGATCTCCTTGTCGTAAGGCTCATGATCATTGACGAAATCAAGGCATTCTTAAGAAAACTTTGTCCTCCGCTATTTCAAAAAATACGGAGCTTGCCCCTTCAAATACAATCCAGGGGTTTTTCAGCCCAAGACAGGATTCTTCAAGAAATAAAATGCATTTGAAATGCCCACTAGTTCCCTCGCTGATGCACAAGTCATATTCGTGACCTGGCTAATTAAGGGACACCTGTGTTAGACTGCTACCTATTGAAACACAGTACTTTATTATAGGCCTTAAGTCTGGACTAAGTAGTGATTGCGTCATCTATGAACACGAAGCATTGCGCGCTTCCCCAGTAAAACTTCCCTCACATTACGCATCAAGAACTGTGTTTTTGCGACTATGCTTTGTAGTCATCGGGTTCTTATACAGGCATCCCAATTTTATTCCCGCAGACACGGTTGCATATGTCCTCTGTTCCATAGCGGCTCAACCAGCTAGGTTCTAATTGTTAGGAGGAGATCTCAACGCGGACTAAAAATAATGTGTCCACCAGGTCTGCAAGACGGATCTCATCTTTGGATGCATACAGATGTATGATTCATGCTACAACTCCTACCAGAAATATTAACATCGTATATTTCATATTTATTATTGTCCTAATATCAAATCTGTCATGTGTTATAAAATACTTACTGGTAGCATCACAGAACGAATCTGACTCCCAAAAACGACAGCGTCAAAGCCACAAATGCACTCAAGTTATTGTGAACCAGTTGTTTGGAAATCATTTGCTAAATTACTCAGATATGAAGAGTGAGACTTGTTATATATCACTGATGACCCAGAAACCGCTGTCTCAACCTCCGTCTCAACATGACGACTCCTATTAAACAACGACCCTTTATCTTACTTTCCGAAAATGGTGTTTTACGAAAATCATATATTAAGCTCAGTAAATTACTTATGGTGTAACTGCAATAAATAACTTCTCCTTACCACTGCAACAACATGATTTGGGCACATCGCTGAAGCTGGCTTGTTAGATGAAACAAATCGCTAATGGATGACGGTCTCCGAGCGGTCGACTCAAAAACCGCGAACTGATTATTCCTTTAGATCACACGACTACTAATCGTCTCTAAAGAATAAGCTTACTCTTACTATCAGATGGCTGTAACATAACAGACCCTTTCAAACTACCGTAATGTTAAACCAATGTTAATGCTACTACTTCAACATGGAAACAAAGGCTTGAGCCCGTTGTTATTTGCAGAAATATGTCAGGTGCACAGATGCACACAGATATTTTGGTTGGGTTGGCATCGCTGTCTTATTTTTACGTAGTTCAATCTAACCATGACCAGGATACCGTAACATCTCAATGAGAAGAATTCATAGTTCCGCTGCGAAGTAAAGGAGACTCCTTGTTCGTTTTTAAAATAATCTCTTACCAAGCCGCGTACCTATCTTAGCGAAAATTATGGAGCTAAGTAGCAAGACTAAAACTGTCGAATTCTTACTGTCAAGCAAGCTAAATAACAGTCCACCAACATTGCTTCCTTACTTAATCGGTCTTGTAGAATGTGTCACCTGAATTAGCTTGAGCATATAACTGCCTCGTGTGGACTTGGCATGTCCGCAACTCTAACTTTCATTGGCATGCACAAGGTCATTCCTAAACTGGAAGCCCAATGGACAACTAAGACCAATGAACTCCTGCTTCTCTTCTTTCCAGTCATAACTTACAAATCAAACGCAGATGGTAAAACCTCAAGTATGGAAGCCTGAGCCTGCACCTATCACCAGCGGTGTAATACCAAGCAGTGTCGCTATTGTTCTCTATATGTTTTTCTTATCTTCGATTTAGTGAAATTCGGTACACATTACCTCTTTGCCGATGACAATAACATCATATATACTTTCTGTCCAGATGCATCCATTGAGGTTGTCAACATGTTCCAACTCGATATTGCGCTTGAAATCTGTGGCTCAAAGTCGAAAATGTATTTTTCGACTGACTAATATTGTGCAATAGCCCACAAGTGAGATTTGACTCATAACGCCATGACTGTTGATTCCAAAGCATTTAATCTCTCACTACTCTGATCTCTGCCTAAGGTAAGAGCATGGGGCTGTGAACTTCATGCAACTAGACTTCTGTGAACAAGTAGAATATGCCGCAGCGTGAGTGAGAGAGCAATAAATAATACAATAATTCATTATTACAGATCAATTGTTCCAAACACATTTGAATATTGTGTAGCGGTGTAGATCAGCTAAACAAAGATCGGCCATATCACACTGGAACGAGTACAGCAGACCTTTCAAAAATCGTCTCTCGCGTGCAAAATCGAAAATGGAATATTCTAAAAGATGTGATAAGCTCAAGCTTGATAGGCTTTGTCTATGATGCATAAAAACACCGAGGTTATATCCATTTGCAGTGCACAGATATATACACGTTTCCAACCACAGGATGAAACTAATGCATAGCTCAACCTAGAAAACAAACAGAACTCAATGACGAAATGCAACTTCATCAGCAGCAGTTGGGCGTACTTTTATACCTGGAAAGCTACGTTAATATCAGTAAAAGCTATCGCACATATATGTGCTTGCAATCTTGTACAAGCATTTTAAAAAATTATCAGTATGTTCTTGTGTATACAGAGGGTACTTGTTTCCTAACAGCATGCCGAGCGTACAAGCAGTTTATTATTTATATGAGCCGCACATAGATCACTATCATACTCTCCCTTGCGGTCTAGCAGTTTAATATTTGGGAATTGTTAAAAGCCAGACAACTACTCACAAACATCCACCATTAAACTACATTATATTTCAGTCTACCCAGCAGTATGTATTTGCAGTCCTTTCAAACATCATTACTGAATCTTCTTATATTCAGTATTCTTGATAATCTCGTGGCCATATTTTAAAAGTATGCACTTACCTGATCGTGTCTAGTTCCCTTGGGTATTTAAGGTTACTTTTTATTTATAAATTTTTTCCATAAGCATGCTTGATTTCTCGATTCTGCTTGGTTTCATGATCAGTCTAACTTTTCTGTTTTGGTGAGGCTACGTGGACAAGTCATGCTAATTCGCTTAGATCAATGGACTTCCATGTCCTGCTCTTTTAGACGCGCTTCGCTTTCTTTTACTGGTAGAGTTTAGTATCTGACGTGCTAGCCACTAGATTGGTGATTCAGTTTACGAACCATTTAGATAGCCTAAAGGATGCATTCGGCTAAGAAGAACGAGCTGCTCTTGTCAAGCGAGTAATACATTATCACAGCTGGCTACGAGGAGCTTGCTTGTCGCATAACAAATATAGTGGAACAGTAGTGCCTCGTGATTTCCGCGACCCGAAGTAGGTCCGAATGTTCCCACCTCGATCATGGGCACCACTTCTACAACTACCAGATCATATATGGTCAGTTTGTTTCCCCCGCAAAACCGTTCAGTCTTCTGCGACCATCCGCAATGTAAGGAAGACCATTTTGGTGAGGTTCACTGTCGCATTCCGTGCGAGCTGCGGTGCACCACTAGATGGAGTATAGTATTGCCAACAACGTTGTGTGAAAATCTACAAGCCATCCACGGAATTCTTCCTATGAAAAAGACGGTTTTTGAAAAACATTGTTTACCGGTGCGTCCAGTCTACAAGATGAAACAGCATTATTTAGTGGCTTGTAGAGTTTATAAACCCGCGCTGAAAGACTATCTACAACCTATAAGGTCAAAAATGGGACGCGTTTGACTGAACTGGTAAGTTCAAACCATCGTTCGAATGTTAGTTGTACATACAGCAACTATTCCAAAAAGTAGGCTTCAAGAAATTGTGACGTATAAACTGCAGACGAGGAAAGGTGCAATTTATTTAGGCGCACATAGCTGAAAATATGAATCTTCATCACGATTACGCGCTGTCTCACACTGCCTTCCTTGTAAGCCGCTTCCTAGCCGATCCAAAGATGCCTTTGATCCCCAGTCGCTCAAAAGTCCTAACTTGTCTCTCCCATAATTTCTTTTTCAGCAGATTTGAAGTTACCACGAAAGACATAGTTACTAGACCATTGGCAAAATAAAATGGGCTTGTATCAAGGCATTAACATACATTCCATAAAAGGTATAGCGTGCAGTCATCACTGCTTGAAAGTCTCGCTGGATAGCGATAAATCAACGCAGATGGAGCCTAGTTTGAAATATTTTGATTTGCTGTGCCTATCGGATTCGTAAACGCATTTCAACCGATTCATTACTTTACTTTTCTAACAAACCATCTACACTGTGAATTTACTTTGGCAGGCTGCAAATACCGTCTACACTGAGCAAAAATGATACAAAATCATGCTTATACCATACCAAAGCTGTAAGCCTACACCGAAACATATTTGCGTGACTGGCATTTGCTCCGAAAATAACTGGGACGGCTAGTGGGAGAAAAGCGGTGACTCTGAGTGCTCCAGGAGTCCCCTTGGCTATGTCAGATTGAGACTGTATTGCTAAGTAAAGACAGATTTGAAAACTGGTGGTGTTAGTGACATCTGGTAAGATTTAGAATTTATGTGAGCTTATTACACACGTTATATTTTATTTCTGCCTTTGCGAGTGACGAAATGCTCGCTGAAAATGTACTCCTGGAGGTCCATCTTTGCAGCCAGCTTTTTACTTGAACAGTGTTGCATGCATGTGTTAGCACAACGAGCAAAGACTTAAACGCTAAGATGATTGACGGAAAAACGACGACCTCAGGACTGTAGTGAATACTTACAACTACATTCCTATTGGGTCGAGGGTTGCGCAGTTGTACTACTTCAAGCAGTGTGGTTTCAGATTTCTTTACCTCGTCATTCAACCATGTCTTGGTTCCAAATATGAGATTCAAAGAAGTTAAGGAGTGAATAGGTATAATATAAGAAATTTGCTAAGAAGGCTCTTTGTTCGTGTTAGGATGACCGTCAACCAGAAAACTAGCCGAAAAGCTAAAGTCACGTGTATATATATATATATATATGCTGACCCATCTGGGTTTATGTGATATCCCTATTTTGACTGCAATTAGCAGATACCACCCTAGCCGCTTCAGACCAATATAAATAGAATCCGCTACTTATCTCTACAATTCCGGCGCATGACGGATTACAAGTATATTTGGAGAGACACAATGAGTGGCGGTTAAGGAGTGAAGATAGCTGGGCTCAGAAGGTTTTGCTAGTTTAGTGGTTCATTAGCAAACGTTGGCTTAGCTGCAATCATCTTCAAACGTAGTTCTGATGACCGTTTGGTGAATACCTTGAGCCAGACTCGAAGGACCGTTTCTACAACGTATTAAGAGTTGAGAACAAATTACAACAATTTTGGATTACATACGTTGAAGTTGGGTGTGAAATGTAAAGTGAACCCTACTTTATGTGCTTCGTTAAATAAACACCAGTTGTTGGTAGGGGAGTTGATGTAATTTACCTGGACTTCTCAAAAGGGTTTAAACACTTAGACCAGGAGATACTCCTCCGTAAACTTCAGCTCATTGGCACTGGTGACCCATGATGTAGGTTCTCACACGAACATTGGTTACAAGTAAGAGTATGCGAATCCCTGTCCGACGCCATCGAGGTGGAGTGCGGCATACAAAAATGCCCCGTGCTTAGGTCTCGGCTATTGCTGATTTCGAAAAACCATCTGGCGATATAAAGTGCTTCCGAATTCCTATTCTTCACGCTTAACATCAAGTTATGGCAGACGAGCAGAGAACCGAAGGATCACGGAAAGCCCCAGCTTGACCTTAGTATGACTTCAAACTGGTCAGTTCTGAAAACACTACAGTCCAATATGTAAAAATTTTGCATTGTTCAGTTGCGCCATAAGCATAACTACGTGTATTGCAAACCACTTCTCAAGAACGCGACTTTGTTTGGTTGTTCAAATTGAATGTAACTGTCCAAAGCAGTCAGAGGCGATTGTGAAAAGAGCCAACCAGCACGTCGGCTTGCTACTGTAAGCATTCAGAATATGTATCCATCCATTATCCCATGATGCACAATTCTTTCGTGTGCTCTCATATTGAATACGCAATGCAAGAGTTGCAAGCTTGGTTGAAGCAAGATTATATGAACTAGAGAAACCAAAACGCAGGATCATACAGATTTTCCTGGGCCTACGAACTCTGTACTAGCATCAAAGTCTGAAGCCAGTAGGCGTTTTTAATGGCCGTAACAGAAGGCTGCGCGGCGATCTCCTATTAGTCTAGCAAATATTGATTGGCCCTAATCACGTATGCCGTCACTGGCTGAAACTCAGCCATAACAATAACCTCACAAGCCCCACTCTGAAATCGTATTTAAAGTATGGTCGCCTGGAACACCGGCGGAATGATTTTGCTCTTGGGGTTTTAAAAACCTGGAACGTTCCCCTCAACTTACTTGCTTTTGCCCACATAGGGGGCTTCCCATAAAACTCATGGACCTTGCCCTTGGCCCTCGGCACAACATTTCCTAAACTATGCTATTTTGTGTGAATTAATTATTCCTTCAAGCAGGATTAACATGTCATATAAACTTGAATATAGGGCACAAAACTGAGTCCACTGGTTTTAATCTACTCACAGATTATATCAAGTATACCTGTCCCCATGTTGTGTCTTCTTTTGCATTCAGTTCCCACTTACAATCGTATTATTCAGCAATGTATCTGTCATATAAACGCTCAAACAGACATTTCGCATATATTTGATATTGTAAGTTTACCTCCACAATTCTGAGAAACCTGTCAAAATTGCTTTTTTTACCGGCATAAGACTTTGTTCGTTATCCTCCAAAATATTGTATTTGCGTTTGCGACTCCTAAAAGGTCTGCAAATTTGAATTACCGTGGACCAATCTCGAAGTTTAATAGCTCTACTTGCGGTATATACTTAGTTATTTCTTTCTCTACAGACTTTAGGTTAACGGATGTCAGGATATACACACAAAGCGCATATTGATTCAACAACACTTTGAGCTGATTAGCGAACTGTGAGGTTATAATAATGCTTAATGCAAGCGCAAATTTTCCAACTCACATGTGTGTTTTCTTTGTTAATTGTTAATTGCAGTTGAAATCATCAGTTATTTCTCAGGCAAAACGAAAGACAATTATTTAGTAGTACTGAGGAATTTCCTGCTTTTTCCCGGGTTTTATATAAAGTGTAAAATGCCTGTATCCTGCTATTTGCAGTGGATTACTGGAGTTTTAGCATTGTTTAATTTGCAGGATGCACGTGCAGCCATTTGTGAATTGTTGATTACGTGTATAAAAGTCACAAGCGAGGACATAATGCGATACGGTTTCTATGCTGCAAGTGCCTTGCGGTCTATATTTAACTCTAGCGTAATCACTTGTAAAATAGGATTTGTGGGCTGCGGCTTAAATGTAAACCAAATGAGGTTCCAGGTATGCTGCCAAAAGTTAAAATTGAATAAATTGTCCTTAATAGTTTTCGGAGAAACAATCCAAGGAAAATATGTTTAGTTAACAAAAGCATTTTCTAATGTATTGGTCATGAGCGATCGAAAAATACACAGGTAGCAAAATTGATTTTCGAGGTTGATAAAGCGTAAGCTTTTATGGTTGTTTCAGTGTGTTATTTGATGCCGCATGGAATGTCTACGTCGTCATTGACAGGGCCCCTTGAGTATATTAACACAGAAAAGGTAGTAGCTGATTTTAGATACAGAGAAATGCGTTAAACAAAGTATGATGTATGCATAGGTTTTCTGTAAACACATAGTAATGTATTTTGCATAAGGTTATTCATAGTATAGCAGATTGGTTGTGGCGATCACGTGATACTGTAGCCAGAGGAGTGCCTGGCAAAGGTAACTATAAGCGTAGACTGGAAAACGAGTTAAATAAACATGGACGATGAAGGTGCAGAAAATAGCGGCATGTTCCGTTTGTTTCTTACAACGTTGTTTCTTATACACTTGCTGTGGATAAGGTTGCGGCTTTTGTAATTATGTAGGATGAATAATTCGTTGAAGGCCGTGAGCATATATATATTCTCACTGCGGAACTCTCAATTTTAAACTGTTTTCTAGATCGTATGAATCATGGCTTTGTTCGTACACATCGCTACTTGTTACGTAATATCCAAATAGACTGCACCCGTTTTGCACGGTTAAAATTCTGTTGGTCTTTCTGCAACTCCGTTCTCTGATATGAAAGCAAGTATTTAGGGTAGTAATTTGTTCCAGATTCTGATAAACATTTTGTACTAAAGAGGTTGGCGGATGTAGTGGTCATCGACCTGCATTAGACTATATGATTGACGTTATTTTGTTTGTTGTATAGTAAAGATTTTATTCGTGTAAAGTTTGAAACATGCTTTTGATTGTGCTGGATGTACAATAGTATGAATAGGTTTTGTTCTACAAGCCTAAACCATACTAGACTTCACACGCGGTCCGAAATCTCTCCTTAAATATCCAATTTACTGACCAATGTCCATAATTGTTCAACAAAGTTCTCATCTTATGCTCTGGTTGGATCGACCAGAACACATTGTGTATGCCACTTTTATGCCACTGCGGCGTCTGCTTGAATAGCAGTTGTATATTAAAATATGATAGTGGGACTAAACACTTGACCATTATGCTCCGATTTCATATTCATAAAAAACTTGGGTTTTGCTAGATATAAACTTTGACAGAGGAAATGCATTTGATTTTTAAGGGAGTGCAAGTCAGGGGATACACTGTCATACTTATGTGGGGTTTATTAAATATATTATTCGCCAACTATAGTTGGTTGAAAGGTAGTAGAGCTGGAGTAGGATGGCACTGTATTAGGACAGATTGCTAGTAATTCTCTACTGCCGCAGTCTGCTAAACGGATTTAATAATTGGTAAAAGAAGTTATTTTGTTGTGATGTATTTGGCTGCAGGTATGCTGCTGAATGTTTTAAATGGTTTGCAATGCATTTGGATATGGTTTTTGGAGTCGTGCTGTGGGAGGGAGAACTTGTTGAAGAGAAAACCAAGGCCTGGTGACCGCGAACGTTGGAGAAAGGCATAAGGAAGACAGTAATGGAGAGAAAGTAAACAGAAGGAACGGAGTACACTCGAAGCAATACCGGAAACGAGGTGAACCTGCAGCAAAACATTTGGTATCTTACGGAGAGGTCACAATGACAAAGGCAGCAAAGATGACTCGGAGCGCAAAGGGGTACGGAGACTTCTGGGACACAGATGCAGTTGATCCTTTAAAAGAGAAGTATGTGATAGGACTGTGCAAACAAGCGGCTAGCGTGCCGCATGCGAATAGAACAATTGATTGCACAGCTACACTTAGTAAGTCTACGCGCTGGATTGTTCCCTGGAGTGTGTTTGTTTAACTGATCCAAAGGAGGAATTTCATGAGGGCAGCGGCGCCCTTAGTTATGGAATTAACTTACTTATTTTTATCGAGATCTCTACATGTTTGCCAGGCTATCATTGTTGCTTACCTGGCTTTGCTAAATAAACCGTTTGTCCTCGAAAGATCGAGTTCTGCGACATAAGGGTGGTGTAAAATTTTGCTACAATACTAGACATGGTCCGCTAATTCATAAACCAGAAAATTATTATGAGGAGTCACCCAGAAGACATGCAGGATGATGAATTTCCAACAAATTGAGGTACTTGTGCTTACTGTATATATTTGTTAAACACATGTGACTATGTGATCCATGAAAGTTTGGTGTCCGTGATTTTGTGAAAATTGCTTAAAAACTATGTTTGTCTCTACCACCACGAAAAGAATAAACGAGCAAATTGGTAAGCAAGGTAAAAGGAAAAATCCACATCATTATCCTTAGGACATTGAAAGGAAGCAATTTCGTTTATCTTTATTTAGGAATTTCATTGAGTCTCAGAAAAGGCAGATTGGTTATGTTTCTTGCTATATCTAAACTTTTAAGATGGAACGGTGAAGGAACAATTCCACTTCACCGAGACTAAGTTTAAAAACTCAAAATTAATATTTACTAAACTACAATGAATGGGATTCGAACTGATGGTTGCTGTGTCTCGTGATTATACGTTGGGTTTTTATGGCTAGCTATAAATAGGTTTTTTAAAAATGCATCTAATAAATCAGCCAAAACTTTATTAGGGGCATGCAAGGATGTTGATTAAATTTGCAATGGCTGTTTAAAATATTTCCGAATAATGATAGCTCTGGTTCATGGTTCCGTTGCTCATTGGTTCGAGGAAAATAAATAACAAATTGGACTGTCTATGTGCAAAAATGTTCATTTGGTTATATTATTTGGTACCATGAACCGGTTATTCTCCCGCTTTTCTAAACATATACATATTTATTACGTCTGGATTTAGCTGACCAGTAAATTATTTAGCGCAATGCGGAAACAAAACCGATATTCTTATACATACAATTACGTTCGTGGTCAATAAATTAAAGGTATCCATCATCGCACTGGAGCAGCTCACCGAAGAATGCGAAACTACTACCAAAATGTCTGCCCTCCCTTTAAATCTTGCCTTCTTAATTTACTTTCTGATTATTCGGATAAATTTACCTCCAGCTGAAAAGGCGAATGTATGTCTCTAATATATCCTGCATTCTTAAGAATGCAGGATAGATGTCCAACTGTGTAATAGTTAATTTTACAAACCTTTAGTACTAAATAAGGATTACAGGCAGCGTCTAATCTGCAAAACGAATGCTTCTGTATTGGATAACGCTTTGATGCAAATTTAGAATTAGATGCCGCGGGAAAATGTGGAATTTTACCTGCTACGTGCAGTGTGACATGGCAAATATTTTCTATATTTCAGCAATTAGATCACTTTTCAAAAAATAATGCATACATTTTACGGTAAAGTTTGTTTGCTATTAATAGGCATCGTCAGCCATGCCAAGATATATTATCCAGAAAAGGGAACATTGTATATAGCATTTTGCAACTTTTAATAAAACGTCAAATTAAAGAAAATTTGACAATGTGATATGTATATATATACACAAATAAAAATATTGTAATTTCCAAGGCTCCGCATAAAGCTGAAACGGCTGGGCTATTTGCTTTTAAGCTTTTAACACGAACTAACTCAAAACACTGCTTCATAATAAATAAGTTGATAGAAACTCCCTTCAGTAGATTTTGAACATTCACCAAGAATACAAATAGCGATTGCAGAAGGAAACTCGAATGCAATAAGGATTGGTTTCGTGCAGTGAAAAATCGCACTTCGAACAAACTTAAAAATCTATATTAATGGGTGTTTCGACCAAAAATATCAAATGATTTCAGGCAATGAAACGGAAAAGCAATGTTTGTGGAAAGCAGTTCGCATAGGTTCGAGAAAATAGCTGAGTTGGATTTTCGGGATGTTTTGAGTGATTTACTTGTATCAGGCGAAAGGAAGCAACCAATAGTGTGACAGTAAAATGCGTTTCTAAATTGAAACAATCAAACGCAACCTGTAGACTAACAATCGCACCGATCGACTAGGTGTAACTTTACAAAATCATATCAGGCAAACAAAAGTTATCCAGCCTGCTACAAGCAAAACAATTAATACTGTCAATTCGTATATCTTCATAGGAAAGGAACATAACGATGAACTAAATTTTGTCGGTTAGCAAGAAGATTAACGAAATAAAAAAGTGAAAGTTTTGTTTGTATGTTTGTGCATGAGTACTGTAAAAAAAACGTAAGTCTAGGATTGATTTAAGTACTCATACATTAGTGCCCGCATTGAATTTCGCTGAAATAATCTTTTCTTATTAGTTTGGAAATAACAATGTTTAATAGTTTTTCAAGTGTCAGCGGAAGTGGCCAAACTCTTGCAACCGCCATTGGCGGTAGATCGTAGCTTGGCTACTTTTAGCAATTGTTGCTGGGTTGCGTAGAGCATGTTATCAATGGATGTGTAATAACCAGTGTTCATAAGACACAGCAACTACATTTCCTAATCGACTGGCTTAGTAGGAAATGTCTGCATTCACATGAAAAATCGTAATTTAGCTTACAAAAATAAGTTGACGATTGTCCTTTGTATAGAGAGTCCTTAATGCTATCAAATTTGACACATTTTAGTCAATGAGATAGGGGAATATAGGCCTTAAATTTCCTGTATCTCACTTCACATGCTAAAGTCCAATAACTGACAGAGAGACGAAGTGTCTGCGCTCATGTTTGCTCTACGCATGGAGCCAAATATATAAGTTATGGACTGCTCTTAGGAAAGTATCTCTATGTTGAGCTATGTGTACCCGATTCGCTCCGATAGTTAAATATATCGAGCAGAATGAATTTCAACATATTAGGTAACTTTGCCTACTTCGTTGCGCAATCGATTTATCGGTGGTCCATCATAACGTTTTGTTTATGTGGTGTGGAAGTACGGACAGTAAATAAAAAAGAAAAAAGATGGTCTTTCATGGGGATGAAAGATGACCATCAAAGCGGCCGAGTAAATTGGCAACAGAATATCCTAAACCCAACAGAATTTTGATGAACTATATACAGGCCATTAGTACCAAGTAACCCGAATATTAATTAAAAATTGTTGGAGGTCATGAGGTGACAAAATTTACTCCATACTTATCACCACCCATTATCGCGGTAATTCGTTGCCAACTTAATACAAATGCTTGTAAACTCTGTGTAGCCCATATCGATCACAACAATATGTATAGGGACCAATATCATAAGGTTAATCGTCGAAGGAAATATAGGTGTTTATAATCGAATTTCGATGATACCTGCACGGAATTTCAGCAAAAGTGCATCACCTTGCATTACGAATCACTGTTTTGTCTTAAACAACTGCGAAAGCCTATCTATAGAAAATAGGAATACAATGCTTTTCATCGCATATAAAGTATTAAAGCAACAAAGCCTCTTTTGTATATGTTTGAAATTTACTTACTTGCAGTCCTAGAATATCTTTGAGAAAACATTACTTAAAATATACTGTGTTTCTGTTTTGCCGTATAAGCCATCATGTGTTTTAGTGCAGAAACTACGTGACGAGAAAGTGTATGATAATCAGCAAATAGCAAGACAATTCTAGACGATATGTACATGGTTTTCTGCGTAGAGAGTTAAGAAGCAAAACATATACACCTCGTTATATTGGGCTATTGCTTTCATCTTTATGTTAATAAATCCTCCTAACTCAACCAAAGAAACATTTGTGTTTCCATCCGTCGCACCAGTGATAACTGCAAACCATACATTTTGAAATGTTTCACCAAACATAATATTCGTTTTCATATGAATAGCTGGTTGCTACTAGCTTGTAATTCCTATTTGTGTACCTGTGTACCTGTGTACTGCATAAAACCACTCGGTAGCAGTTCCTTGCATCCATTTCGATATCATGTTTGTAAACATTTGTTGTCTATTTGGTTGCAATAATAAAAGATAATAATAATATTGTGTCAGCTGTACGCCGTAACGGCGCTTCGCTGCCGCGCGACCACCACCAGTCGCACGCGGGCTGATTATACCGCGAGGACGCCCACCCTTACGCGGAGTCGAACCGGTGACCTTATGGTTGCAAAGCAAACGTGCAGACCACTCGGTCACCGGCCGACATCTGGTTGCAATGGTGCCATTTGAATGCCTGTTACTACGAGAGTGTCATAAAAGGTCTGTACTAATGGTTTAAACATAATTATAAAATTGTTTTAAACACAGTGGATCCAATTGTTAGTGGATATTCTGTACCTTCCATCGAACAAAGTTGAATGAGCGAAGGCAAAAAATTTGACGAGATTTCAGGTAATAACTCCAAATTTACTAACAGCACGTATAGAGTCTGGCCACATCAGAGTATCACAGTCACAAATGTAGAATTGTGTTACTATAAGATATTAGCTGCTGTGAAACAGTTTGCGGATATAACAATTTTTACTAGGGTAAAATCTTGTAATTTATCACCAAGGCTATTGTAAGAATAAATATGCACACCAACACCGGGCAAACCGCTGTAGCAACGAAATATTTCACACATTACTGTTTGTGCACACATAAATATCACAAAGGAGCAAGTAAAACTGAATGATGTTTATGGATGATGCAAACCAGCAGAAATTGTGTACACATACTTGTTTTCACGAGATGCATGCGCAAACGAATACAATGGAATTGATGAAACCAGAATTTCACTTTTTGTGTTTTCATCTCCATGAACATAGCGCCTGAATTACATTGAAGTTGATTGCTTTGGACGCCGAATAATTTTGAATACATGTATAATAGGAACATAGGATGACAACATAACTTTGACGAGTCGTACACTTTTGGGTACAAAAAGTGTTGTTAAACAAATAACCGTGCCCACATATTGACTCGTATACAGACACATATTGTCTCACTGGCGGTGCCAACGCAATGAACGGAGTTTAGCCAAGTGACGTTAAGGTAGACTCTTCGGGTGGATTTATTTATGAACCAAAAAATCAGCTTAACAAGAACCATGGATAAGTAAGTTAACGAGGAGTCTATTAATTAATCAAAAGAATGATTATAAGATGAATCATCAGCTAGTGTGATAGGAATCAAATCTCTACATCCAAAGCGCTTAAGCAACGTACAACATTTTATCCAAAAAAGCAATGTGCGTCTCAAGTGACAAGTTAATTAATTCTTATATTTTAAACATTGCCTGGATGTGGCGACACCTTAAATCTTTGAACGCAATGCAAGCCTATTGGATGTATACTTTATAGAAAAATCTTATCACTTTGGTATAAAATCTGTGTTTCCTTTCGTCAACAATGTCAACAACATCTGACGCACACATCAAAGCGTGAACCCACAACTTTTTGGCTAAATAGTGTTTCCTGTGCAATAACAACTTGAACAGGATGGTCAGTAGTTAATGATGCGAAAGTCTACATTATTCTCGGATCCGCTGCGCAGTTGGCGCGTGTTCATCTAAACTCTGAGCTATGTGACGGTTAGATCTAAATTTTATAAATGTCAACGAAACTGCAGGTAAAATGGTAAAAATTTGAGAAGCCAAAATATCTGATGAGATGTTGCAATAATCAAGTAGAAAATCGTTTCGCATGGCATGCATGCTTTGCAAGTAGTTGGTATCGTGGGTAGCGTCAAGTCGAGTCGGGATTTGCGTTTGACATCCTTTGGCACTCGACCCTCATTTAAAGGTAAGAAGAAACACACCTTATATTTTTCTGTCTTCAGTAGCAGTGTTTTCATCCTTTAAGCATCGTTCTGTACCCTTAGGAATTACTTATTTTACTTGGTCGGCATTACGTTTTCTGCAGGCACACTGCCTCAGACCTAATGATTTCGGGGCTGCAGAGATCTTGGCTCTACCGAAAAGCGTTTTCTACTAGGCCACTTTTGTATGCAACAAAGGCGTACTTGCAAAATGAAGATATCGTCAAATTTAGATAACTTTGTTGTTAATAGTGTATTACAGTGGGAATTCTTCCCATTTTTCATGAGTATTTATGAGGACTAGAGCAAACCGTGTTATCCCTATTTTTAAGATACTGTGCACTTTGAGATAATCGATTTCCGAGCGAACAACATCGACGTAACATTTTACGGAGCTGGCAACTTATTTAGCGTAATGTGTTTAATACACTCTACATGTTCTTACACAGGATAAATCATGCACTTTATCGACTGTCGCGTGCAGATGTGTAGTGGGTATTCAGTGGAGGCAATCGCAGATTACTATTCGAACTGCTTATGGTATACTTGATTCTGCGAGACACACATCATGTGTGCCGCTCTTTACTGAAACTCAGCAGCAAAACAAAACTTAGGGGCCACTCAATGAAACTCGCTGTACAGTATACCTGCATAGAGGGTCGCAGAAATATCTTTTCCATCCGTGTCTGTCACCTGTGGAATGCTCTCCGAAATTCGGTCGTTTCTGCACCGATGCTGACAGTATTTAAAGGACGGCTGGATAATGTACTCATCCACTTACACTTTGTCACTTAATACTGCATCACCATCCTACACCTGGAGTTAACCATGAAATTATTTGACGTTAACTGAGGGCGCTGTGAATTCAAGCGGATTGCAGGACTAAGGTGGAACAAACGATAAGTCCTTATTTTCACAATTAAAGTTCTAACTGTGGTACTAGCATTATTATCATTATTGTTATGTCGATATCCCCACCAAATATCCAACGGGACTTGTAAAGCAATGCATCTTAACCCGTATACATTTATCGTCCATTGTTTCTTTGTGGCGAATGTAGAGTCCAATTCTAATAATACATGCATTGCACACTCAGCGGTCTGTTCAAAGAAGTCTTTGAGACCAAACGTGGTCAGGCGTTTAGCACCATAACGAAGACGTTTACTAACCTAAGCGCAACATTGTATTAAGGCGAAGCTTTATGTTGAGCTCTAAAACTTTGGGTGGACTTGACACAATAACTACACAGTTTTATTTGTAGAGCAGGTAAAATTGGTTACTCCTGTCGCATCGAGTTTGACACCTCGTTCGCATTAACTATTGGGGTGCTACATGTACATTGACGACGTGAACATATGCAGCCTCGCGCAGTTGTTAGTGTCCATCAACCGTGCAATTCTCAAAAGCGCATGTCAAGGCAGGGGTGAAGCATGCATCGAGTAGATGGGTAATCGCTTAGCTGCACCCGCCATAGAGGAAAACAAACACGTTTTTGTTGCCATGTCGATGGATCTATGCTCTGTTTGAGAATGCAGCTGTTGTGGGAACGTAATGCAGTGTATATGCACAAGTATATTGTGGGATCGCAACTCTGTCTACAACCTTCTAGAGGATGAACGCTTTGGAATTAGATTAAGACCGTTTTAGCTCCTTGATATTTTAGCTACGAAGGATGGTACACATCGAGAATCATGGTGAACAACGATGACGTTGGGCGAGTAGGTTTTGGCGTAACAATCGTTTACAAATAATTGTCTTGCAGGAAGTGAAAAAAACTGGAGGCTAGCCTTACCTACGTTGCTTCATTGAATAGTGTAAGTAAATCCGATTCGTACGACAGGACGGTGACTACACGGATAAAGTATGGAAAGGTCAAAGCTGTCTGAAGTAGAGCGCAATAACTGTTCGCCTGTCGGAGAGAGACAATTCAGACTTACGTACAATGGGTACAAGTAAGTTACGCGCTAGCAATAGCCAATAGCACCTGACAAGTACCAAAATTGTTTGTAATATCTGCGATTAATTTACTCTAAAACAGGAAAATTATCTTATTGTCATCAAATTTAGTGTCATTTGGATAACGCAAAAGAACCTTGTCCGCGACAGTAGTTTACTCGTTACTTTGGCAAAAGCCAGTTTCAGCAACATGACAGTTAACAGACTAAACTAAACCCCTTGTGTTATTGTGAATTACGACTTGAATGTAAAAAGGAACAACGAGGAACGTGATTCAAGGGAATAACGCTTTACTGTCGCAATCGATTAAAATGAACGTAAACTGAACCCCGAACAGCAGCATGTCAGAAAACCTCAGCATATACGATGTAAGTAAACTTGAGGCAAGTGAAATTACTTTTAACTTATTTCCGCGCCACCGAAACTGGGAGCGAAATGGTTTATCAAGTTAAGCATAAATGTTAGTATGATCATGCATCTATGTTTACAAAATGTACTCCAAACTCTGTGATAATTAAGCCTGTGAAATTACAAGTGTGTTCTTACTACTAGTCACAATATAACCTGACCATCTGCTACAACTATGTGTGATATGCCAGTGGTTGTAGTGACTGCCTCAGTTTCCGGGTATCGTGTCAGTGAGAATCAATGATGATTTAGTTTTTTAAATGGAATCCAAGTAGAAAATCACCAATCAATCTGTTAATGTCCATAAAGGTGACAAAATAGGGGAGAAATAGAGATAGGGGTTGACATACGGCTTTTAGAAGTCAGTCGACTGAAGGTCAATCATTGGTTAGTGAGAAATGACAGTTAATGGGATTTTATTGCTAAGCATTAAAGAAAACTATGCACCCCCGTTTAACGGAAGTTCAACTGAGTTGGCATTGAGCCCAGCGAGTGATGCAGTACTAAAGAAACCGTAACTAATCACCGCATTTTCGATAGCTTTTGTGATGTGTATACAAGTTAATGACGATCAAATACTGCAGCTGTGGATGAATCCGGTAAGAAGATCGAAAGAGATAAAGCGCAGGGATGCAAATTTGTTAGCATCAAAAGTGATAAACTCACGAAACACTTTGTTTCAAATGTCAAAAAATGACGGCAGTAGTTGGGGGTAATTAGCCCATCGACCGTAGCGCTGAGGGTTTGGAGCAGACAAATTCGCGGATGACTCAAAAACAGTAGTTGTACCATAGTGACAGCGTTTTTGGTTGATTTTCACATTAACTCCGCAGCCGTTATTCACGGTGGAAAAGAAGAAATACTACGTGGTTGTGTAAAACATCAATAATTTACACTTGCAAACAGTCAGCGTTAATACACAGTTTCAACTGATGTTGTTGGATGGAAAAGATGCTGCTTACATTCGATACAACATATGGATTTAGCGTCTAAGCTCTCAGGCTTTGTGCCAGAATATGCAGCAGCAATTCGACTGGTAGAGCGGCAATATGGATAAGCATATCTGATCAGGTTTAGCCAACGCAACCAAAACGTCAAATATTTTGCATTTATTGCGAGATCGTAAATGATCGATGATGTTATACTAAAAAACAAAGGGAAAGCGTGTTAGCTAACTCCATGCATGGAGTTCCGATTTGGCGAATAATTAGTACTGTACGCACACACAGACAAGCAGAAACACCATGTAAGTATCGAAAGGGAACGAGTAATAACCAGACTCGCACAGGTCTATTGTTGGGCTTTGGAACAAATATCAAAGCCGTGTGTCCAAGACTACATAATGTGAGCATCCGTGCAAAAGAAACATTAGGGGAAAATGCCTAACCAAAATAATAAAACAATTGCGTTCGCCCAAAATGGTAGCATTTTGGTGCCTTAGTTGGAAGTTTAAATAAAGAAAGAAGGAAGTACATGAAGCAGGAGATCTGAGAAACCATTTAAGAAAACAAACGAATACCAGCTCAAAACCTCATAAAATATTGTACACTTACTGCTAGATAAGTATTCGTATGAACAGCGTTTAACAGTAGCTGTTGATGGGCAGGTAATAATAAGTAAATTCAAATCGGTAGCTCATTTCTTTAATCCTCCTTTCAAATAATTGTGCAATACAATAGAATAATGGATTATTAGAGGTAAAAATGCAAATACTTAGCAAGTTCGGTGGGAGGGCGAAAATCTAAACCACAACATGTTGATTAGAATGCAGAGGGGTAGATGAAAATGGTTTTGGTAGACACACCACAGTGGTTAAACAGAGGAATGCAGAAAGGGCCAACCGCATTCATGTGGGTTAATTCTGGTTATGAAACCTTCGTCACACAACATCATTTCTCAAGAAACACAGGCTATATCACATGGTTTTTGTTGGTTAGGGCAACGTCATGGCGTATTCAAACACAGAGAAATTTTGGGTAGAAACAATATGGATTAGGTTGATCTTCCATAGCTGGCATCGACGAATGGAATAAAAGTTCCTTCGACATTCTAGCCGACTGTATTGCGTAGGTAACTTGGACTGATGGCTTCTAAAATTCGTGTTGTGCCTCAATTGTAATACGTTGTGGCAGATGTGGCAGCGTTTTCTTAGAATCTGGTGGACAATAATAAATTTTCCAAGTATACGTCGGTACCGGCAGCTGCGAACTTCTTGGGTCCTCAGTCTAAGATGATAAGGATG
This sequence comes from Dicrocoelium dendriticum, assembly GCA_944474145.2. Taxonomy (NCBI): domain Eukaryota; kingdom Metazoa; phylum Platyhelminthes; class Trematoda; order Plagiorchiida; family Dicrocoeliidae; genus Dicrocoelium; species Dicrocoelium dendriticum. The sequence goes on along the minus strand of OX104071.1, from coordinate 15,098,842 downwards.
ATTGAACAACAGTAAGACGTGCTTCGTGGCTTGTCGCTGTAGAGCATCTACCGCCGTTAGGTCCTACTTGTACCAGTGTTATCATGCCCGGATTGCGTATTCCACATGATGTCGCACGTAGATGTTTAGCAAATGCGAACATACCGTGGGATAAAATCGCCTGATTGCTTTCTGCATCATTCCAGCGTGTCGGTTTCCAATTATTGACGCTTTTTCAGATTATTCTGAGCAGCCCAGATCAGCTTGCATGAGTACGCTAGGGTCGCGCTCCTAGAGGACTACATAGAGTAAATGGTCTCCAAGCTTTTATGTGTTTTTGCTGGGGGCGAATATGAACCACCTTACACTTCCCCGAATTGAACTGGAGCAAGTTGTGGAGTGATAACTCATAGGCTTTTTCCGGGATCCATTTGCAGTACATCCTTTTCTGTTGAGTCGACGGTCGTCCGCCACATCTTAGCATCACCAGCGAACAGCCAGTCACCTGAGGTAAACAAACGCTTTAGCTCTTGAATGAACACGAGAAATAGACGCGGCCACAGGATCGCTCGTTGTTGAACTCCACATTCGACATAAATCGGATGGGACAGCGCACTTCGAACTCTGAGCTGCAGTTGGCGATCCTGCAGGAAATTCATGATCCACCCAAGGCCAGGATCAGCGACTCCATAGCTTTGGAGCCTGTGAAACAGAAAATGATAGTTTAGTAGGTCAAAAGCTTAAGATAATTAGTGTTACATGACGTCTGTCCCTCAACCGCCATCAGCTGCTTTCGTCCAACTACTGCTTGCAATCGGAATCGTGGTAGTGCATGAACGGTGCAGGCGGAAACTGTGTTGCTCGGATGCTATCATGTTGTGGCGTTCTAGTGGGTCTACTGGTATTGCAAACTGGAGTGATTACGCAATGTTTCTACATGCTAGGTAACATTTGCCTGTCCAGGCACGTTTGGATGAAATGCGATAATGGCCCGGCCAGCATTGTTGCTGCTACCTTCAGCGCTCGCTGGTGGATATGATCGACTCCGGGAGAGCTATAGGTGCTCAATGAGAGCAGCTACTTTAATACAACAGTGAAAGTGATGTTGGTGTGTGTAGTAAATGAGGTAAGAGATGTGGGTATGTAATACTGACCGAATTCGCTATGTAACTTTGGGGCATGCAATTTTCGTAGTGCGTTGGCTGCCTCTTCTGCAATCCGTGCCTCTCCGACGAGAGTGCTAAGTAGGCGGATACCAAGCTTTACTTTACGGATGGTATCAACAAGCTTGTGTAGGAGCTTGTTGTTGTTGTTGGCAAATTATAGGCCAGATGTTGTTGGGGAGTTAATTTGTGTTCACGGACAAGCATGTCAAAATTGTTGCGCTAGATCAAGTTATCGCTCCAGGTTTTCGGATTAGGACGTGCACTATAAGTATGCCAAGCTGCATTCTTTGTTGACAGGCGCTTTCGGGTTCTAGTTTTGATGAAAGAGGAAGGATTGGCGGAGCGAAACTAATTAGTTGCTAAAGCAGTTGCGATTAGTTAGTTAAAGCGTCCAAAAAACTGTATCCAGGCGCTGAGCCACATTTCAAGAATTCCAACCGGTCGTCTCAACAAAATTTTTCAGGTTGTAATGTGTGATGGTACGTGTTAGTTCTGTGTGCTGCTCCGTAAATTTAGCGTAACACATATAGTTATGATGTATGGTGAAATAACCGCTTAATCCTATTGGGGTGTCTATAAATGGCTTGCAGAATATGAGTTTCTCAATTGTATGTACAAGGTCAATACCGATGGTTTGTTATCAGCTTTGTCTTTAGTAGTTGATATGTGATGGTTGAGCAGGACACGCGATAACGTCTTTCAGTTCGGATTTGTACATTTGGTTTCTGGATGTCGAGGTTTTCAAGTTGTGCACGTTGAAAAAGCCGGACATAAGTACGTGGTTGTAAGTTGGGAGTAAGCATTTCGTCAGTGGTGAAATATGTAGGTATCGTCCTCTGGAGTGGACGATGCAGGGCGAAATACGACTGCCACGAAGCAGTTGTCGTTGTGTCTGCGACACAAACGATAACATAGGGAATCATGTACCATCTTCTCCGGATCATCCAGGGGTTCGCATTTAAGTTGTTACCAAAATATAATATTTCACTACCTCCGCTGGTTGGACGAAGGTGTCGGAAAAGGGACATTCCCTACATAGAGATCCCGACATCCCTTAACTCTACGTGCAACCAAGTGTCGGTTATGAATATGAGATACCAAGCGTTTATTGCCCAGCGAAACGAAGCTCGACGATTTTACTGAGTAGGCCTTGGGCATAAATTACATGCAGAAAACACGTTTCGTTTCTAAAACAAAGCCGAGAGCTCAATATAATTGCACAGTCAATCAACTATATCTACCAAAATTCATGGAGAAAATAGCACTGTCGATTCCACATTGTCAAACCGACATTTGAGTTGGTGAGCTCCACCTCCATTGAGGTGGAATGAGTGAAGTGTTCCGTCAGTGTTTCTTTGGACCAGTACATCTAAGAATGGTAACTGGTTGTCTTTTTCGAGTTCAATTGTAAACTTGATATCCTGGAATGTGTTGTTGATTAACTCATGGGTATTCTGCATGGAATCTCTTTTGATGACGACAACCGTGTCGTCTACGTACCGTATCCATAATTTTGGTTTAATTAACAATATTGTGATGCTCTCCAGTCTTTGCATCACAGCTTCTGCAATAAGTCCTAAGATGGGCGATCCCATGGGCGTTCCTTTCAGTTGTTGGCATACTTGCCGATCAAAGTAAAATTAAGTAGTCATGCAGAGTTCCAAGAGTTCCCATATGCTTTCCGGTTTGAGGTTGCCTATTGTGTTCGATTGCTTTTGAAGCAATTCCACCAAGGTTTCTTTTGCAAGTTCGTGACTGATCGACGTGAAGAGCGCGGTGACATGAAACGACAGCATGATTTCATCTTCCGCTATTGTAACACACTTCAGTTTGTTGATGAATTGTTCAGCATTGATGATGCTTTGTTCAGAGCCGGCAATTAGATGTTTTAATTTCTTCCACATGCAATTTGCCAATTTGTACGATGGGGTTCCTGGCAACGAGACGATTGGACGCAATGGGACTCCGTCTTTGTGTACCTTTGGCAGTCCATAGAACCTTGCAATGTTTGTATCCTCAGCTATTATCTTCCATCGCTCCAGCTTGGTAATCTCACTCGTTGCTTGTAGTTTCTTCAATGCTGTGTTGATTTGAGTAATCAGTTTTGCACTAGTGTCCTGGTCTATGGGACGATAGGTGGTCGTGTCTCACAGGAGTTGTTTGGCTTTTACAACGTAATCTGGTTAATCCATTATTACTGCCAAGCGTCCCTTGTCAGCTGGTGGGATTACAATATTGTCTTCTTTTTGTAGCCTTCTGAGTCCTTCCCGTTCTTCCTTTGCAAGCGTATGTGTGAATTTGTTGCGAGTTATTGCAGGGACAACTGTTTGTCTAATTTGTTGCCGCGATTCTTCTGATAATCCGTTTGTGTTCAAAACTTGTTCCAAATTCGCCAAGTAATCCTTATATGATGCATCTTTTGCGTTAAACCTTAGTCCTTTGATTAGTATGTTCTCCTCCGTTGTACTAAGTTGACGGCTAGACAAGTTTTTGATCCATCCTTCACCGTTGGGGTGGTCAGACTTTCTTGTAAGTTTATTCAACTGAATATTCAGTGCTAAGTTACGCTGGTTTCTGATGTTGTTTACTCGACGTTGAATCGCGGATTCAAGCTCTGCACCACTTCGATCTAGAGAACGTTAAGGTCCTAGCCTATGGAAATTCGAGGCAAGCTAGAGAATTCTTGGAGGCATGGTATTCTACCGACAGTTCAATAAACAGACATGTTGAAATAGATGCTATATACGGCATTACAAATGAAAGATCACCGAATTACTAGAAGAAATCTAACGGAAAAGAGCGCTAGACTACTGCATCAAACGACGACAAGCGAAGAGTCCCACGCGCGTACACTACGAGGTGAGAATCAAAGATCGATTTCTATGGTCATGTGCTCGTCGAACAATCCAAACTCAGAGTAGCGGCTAGGAGATCGATCACTCACACTCACCGACGCCTCGTACGCGCCACACTGCTAAATACACTCGCACTGACGATGTCACATCGAGTGGTGATGAAACGTTTGCAGTCAACCTGCCGAGCTCAGCGAACAATCAGCCAATCAATTGTGTAACTCCTAGTTGACAATCAATTACGGATATCCCACAAGGGCTAACTTGTCATGCAACTACACTTTAAAACAGTGTGTTACAATGAAAATCCAGAGGAGTACATTGAACTAAGACGCACCATCTCTAACAGCAGCATCCTGAAAGAGCTGGTTGAGACAACTGATTGGTAATTATTGAAACATTACGCCCTTAAGAGCACTTCTATCCAGGAACGCAGGGGATACGTTCCACGGATACATCGTCATTCATCAGAAGTAGCATTTGCGAACGTATGTCACGAAAGTAGGCGGCTTGGCATTCTTACGGTTACCGTCCAGTCCCCGAAACTTGCAGGGACCACATGACGCACCGCAAAGATTGCGGCAAGCTTGTCCGTCAGGACTTATTGGCTCACCAAAACATTTAACTCGTAAATTATCCTAAAACATCGAACTCCCATATAAGCTTGTTAACACTGCCAGGAAAACAAAGCACGGCATCATCACACTCAACACGACATTCAGAGAGTCACGAAGCACTAACAACGCACCCAACAGCCTATGGATGCAGTTTGCACCAACCTTTCAACAAGACGTCTGCCACCGTTTCTGACTTGCATCCGTAACTTCCAATTCAACGCTTATTATAATTGCTTTGCTTATCACATGTGTTGAAAAACGGCTTTAAATGCGCGCCTACATTTCACCCGGAATGGACGGCATTCACCAGAGGGCACTGAGCGTAGCGGTAGCAAAGCTGGCCAAGGCATTTACAATTTTCTTCCGAATGTGCTTGGATGAACATACTGTTCTTACCATGCAGATATATTGCACCTTCACTGCAATATCCGAAAGTGGAAACCACTCGGAACTCTTAAACTATTACTAGGTGGTCCTTCTTCCTGTACTCGCAAAGGCGATGGAGGCAATCATCGCTAAAACTTTATTCAACTATCTATACGGCTACAACAACTTAGCAACTAAGCATCGCGGTTTCCGCTGACCGTGTTCATGCACAACAGACTTCTTAATTACTCGCAGTAGCTTGGCGGAAGCAGCTGATTAAGGTTGGGTGACCGATGTCATTTAGTTTGATTTCTCCAAATCCTTCGACCGAGTAGACAATCGTATTCTGCCACACAGGCTCGAATGCTATGGAATTGGGTCCATATCCCTGAGTAGAACAGGAATTTCCTACAGAATCGACAGCCGCAAATTGGAATTGGAGGCGCCCAGCTGAGCCGATTAAAGTTAAATTTGGCTTTTCACAATGTTCGGTTCTGGGGCCGCGTATAATTCTCGTGTTTATTAAAGGAACTACGCGCTTGGTCGCCTAGGAATTCGTGTTGTTCACTAACGACGTTAAGATATGGCGGGCGATGGCTGACCAAGGTAATCACAATGCAATGCAGTAATAGCTGGATATGGTGTATGAATGCTCAATCCACAGCCTGGTCCAGTTATATTCACGTAAGTGTAAGGTGGTATAAATTCCTCCCCTGCTAAATATAAAATACAAGCTTGAAGACCACGTGCTACAAGTAACCACCCGGGAACACGAGCTTGGTACATTACTTTAGGCAAAGTTGGAATGATCAGAGCAATCCGAGAACTTGGCAAAGACTGAAAAACCAACAGATGGATATGCTAAAGAGGTAATTTTGGCGCTTTGATCCTTCTATTTGCAGTTGTTTTGCATCTAAACGCGGCCTCATGGAATACTCAATCCAGGCCTGACAGCCATAGCAAAAGTGAATTGTCACAGCACCGGAAAGTCCTGAGCAAAGTGATACAAGTACGTCATAGGATCAATCCATCTTACATATTTACTTAAACTGAGGACCACAAGATTTTACAGCGGGTGATGTCTGTGCCTATGTAGGGAAATAATAGTGGCGTATTAGATTTTAAAGCATCAAAACCATGTCTTCCGCCGCCTGCTTCTACTCAGTTATACTGCGAATTTTAGTGCCCTCAAATCAAGTTAACCATGAAGTAAATTCGGCTAGTATGGAGTTGAAATGTTTACTCTTTTTGTCTGAACCAGCCATGGAACAACGTCCCAAATTACGTTGTTGCCGCCGTCACTTTAACTGAATTAATACTACGCGCTGACGCTGCCTTAACCCACCTACACTTTGAGATATGGCCTTAGTATCTTGACAAATAGTCTAATGTGAATAACATTGCACAACCTAGGCTAATCTGCACAATTGCAATTGGATTAATTCTGCATGCGTATGTAAAGTACCGCGTTTCGTCTATCAAATCTATTCTTATTTCATTACTTGGCTTCATTTTCACTATGTCGTGATTCTCATTTTGTCATGAAACAAATGTTGTTAAGCAGCTGTTATTATGCTCGTCATGTACCATTGTTTCATCTGTCACAAACCAACGTTTCGCGGACAGGGCTCAGGGCGTTAGGTGCGCAGTACTTATAACTCCGGTGTTAACTGTGAATAAGATCGTAATTATACACTGCACGTGACGAACATTACTGCTAATGCGACTCGATGCATTAGCGCATTCTGTTTCTTTACTCGACTTGCTCGATCGGTGTAAGATCTAGAGCTCAAAATAAATGATAAATTGGTACAAGTGAAATACCGGCGTTGGACCAATATGTTCGCCGCTGTTTGAAGCAAGAAGTGAGCATAAAACCGCTGCAGTTTTCCGCTTGTAGTTATTATTCTTGTGGATTCGGACCTGTCAGTATCTGATACTTTTTGTAGAAACTTCCTTGTGCATGAAGCGCGATTGGCTCAACTGCACTTCCGTGTAATTACAGGATAGATCCACATAGTCTCAGAAGTGTTCTAGTGTGCTTGCATTTAAAGCGTTTTCAGTTACTAATTAATCCCTTGTGCTCATATTTACGTTAAATAAAGTATACTATATGCGGTCTATTCTTAATTGGAGAAATGGTCCTGAAAATGAAGAGAAAGTGAAAATCTACGGCCGCTGCTCTCAATCTTAACCGCACAATCTCTGTATCATAAGCAATTCAGGTTGCCGAAGCGTGTTATGTAGCTGTGAAATTCAGCAACAAACAATTTGGTGGGCTACTTTTCCTGTGACATTTATTATCCTCTAGCAGATTGGGACAGCAAGACTTGGTCTACCTTGGATCACCAGCAGTTACTTTGTAGTGCACAACAATGCATTTGAGGACAGAAATTATTCTGTCTACCAAAATGATCGATAAAAATATTTCCCTTCAAATGATGGGATGTTTGGGACACGTGACCAAAAGTAATCAGTACGCAAACTTGTGTGACAAATCCAACTTTGCTCTTGCCTTTAGCAACTTGTCAATGGATTATGGGTTTGGGATGAATATGACAAGGTAGGTCGCGCATCATGTGTGCGTCCCACTTGTTGGTTCTTATCCCAGGTGATCTGATAGTCGGGGTGTGCAAATTGCAAAAACGTATGCACGCAACTGTTAGGAATAGTTAAACAGCTATAACTCGGTATGATTGACCGTTTACAATAAGTGTATGCATGATCAAACAGACAGAAGGTGATGGACGTTAGAAGGACGCAATCAATAGGTGCTTTGCATCATAGGAATGCAATATTCAGATTTGAGGACGGTCTGTTGCCAAGCAACTAATCTATAACACATTACCTGCAATAGGAGTAGCTGCCATCGTAATTAGTTTATTGTCCTGAGCTAAAAAGCTATAACTACTGCTGTTGTCGCTAAACATATTAGGTTCACGGCAAGCCATTACAATTTTGCAATGATAGGATTTAAATCTTTATCGCGTTTCTAGTAGTATTTAGGCCCTAAGCGAGCAGCATTGCATACTTTTTTATAGATAATCAAAGTAAATTAGGGTAAAGCGGACTTCTTTCACGCAAAGCTAACAAAACTGTAATGATAGACAAAATCTCAAACAAATAGCAAAAGTCCATAAACCGTGTGCCAAAGCACGTGTTAAGTTTCCACTCCTTCCATACGCAACATTCACCCGTGTATTGATAGTAAGTTTCGTTTTACGATGAGACAAGTGCTATTCGGCGGCCGATATCTGTTCCCAAATTTGAAGTATTTCTATTGACTAAATTAAACATTAAACACGAAAAGGTTAACTCGAATGACAGCTAAACCAATAGTCCTAAACAAGCGGCCATTAGTAAGAGTGAATAAGAAAAACGCAACAATAGCCTCATGATAAAAAGAAGAAAAATATCTCTACATCCCGAGGACCCAATAATCTGATAGTTCTATGTAAGGAGGAAAATTTAGTTAGCATAACAAACCTTACAATATAATCCAGGTAAACCAATAGAGTTGAGCTGTTACAAATGGAACGCCACTATCAAGTGAGTACACGACGGCTACCAAAAGTTCACGTAACTAAAATGTTAAACCCTAGGTACCGGATTAATTTGACTAATTTGGCTAACCGGATTATTGGGTTAATGGCACTGTGTTAGAACAATCAGTTTCGAGTGACATGAATAGAATATTGGTAGTAGGCAATAACCACCATATTGCCACCACCACCATATAGCAAATGCTAAGTAATTCGAACTCTGATTATAGCAGTCTAAAAAGGAAAATCCACTTAAGCAGTTTTATCATTTAGTACCGTCAGGGCATTGGAGCGAACCTAGGGAAGTTGCTGTTCCTGACCTTTCTAAGAAAGGTTTAATTAAAACGAATATATGATAACCTAAGGGCGGGGCAGGACTAAACGATGAACGCATAATTACTTCAAAAATGCCAGTAATGACTAGAAATATATGCTGAAATTTCAAACGTGTCTCATTAGATAAATTATCTAGATAAAGTTGCGATAGACACCGGTAGGCGGTAGGTCATATATGGCTATAACTTCTAAACAGGTAACTTACGTATCTGATTCAGATAGCATTGTGACCACACTGATCAGGTTTCTAACAATGTATATGGTTGGAAAATGGCTTTTACGTTTCGTTGACAACAAGAACATTTTATATCCAAAAGGACTACAACTGATTTGGGAAGTCAAACGCAAGTGATGCACTTGGTCTGAAGAAATCCAAACTTGCTTATTATCAGGAATGCGTCTAATTTGCCTACCGCCCCATGATTCTAGCAGACACGTAAGATCCAACGTGCCCAATACACCGCTATCAGTCTCATTTTATGTTTACGAGAGTAAACGTACGAAGACCGGTGTGAGATCATTGAAAACTACAGCTTGTGCCATCGTCGGTTGAGAGTCGATAATATCATGCTCTTACGTATTTTGCAGCTTGGTGAGTTCTTTAGTTTGATTCCGCTGCTTCAAATTCGAACACCATGCCACACACGCTGGCACCAGTGGAAGCTTGTCGTGAAGGGTATAAAATGATTTTCCCACATTGTGCTTCATATTCAGTCATCAACAACATCAACAAATCATTGATTAGAACTGATAATTCACTGCCATGCATCCATGGTGACATGATGAATAAAGCATAATCATAGAGAGAGAAGGAGGACTTACCAGCAAAAGGTAGTACCCTAAGCACCCTTTCAGGGTCAAGGCGGCTTAAGTTGTGTGGGCATCTTACTTCGCATGCATCTGGCTATCGTGCAAAGGTAAGGCTGCATGGGCGAGACCGCTTCTTTGCGGCTTTAACTGCCTCGTGTCATAATCAGCAATTATCCCGAAAATAAATCCGCGCCCAGCACACGTTAAAAAGGCAGTCCGACTAGATAGCACCAGACGCGCCAGTGGTGTCTCTTGCGACCAAAGTCTTGTAAATTCTCGAGAAAAGCACAAGGGTGTCACATGTACTCCAGCCCCGAATTCGAGACTGACCAACGGCATCCAGTTTGGCCGTAAGTGACTTCATTTCACGTTGTCAATTCAACTTCTGTCCACCTAGAACCTTGCGCCACCATACATCTGGTAGACGAAACAGGGCCAGGCATACGTAGCACGTGCCCGAGCCAACGCAGCTTATTTAGCGCGATTTGTTGTTCTTTGGAGCTAGCATGATTGTCACTACCTCGTACTCGCTTACGTTCATCATCGTTGCGGACACGCTTGTGCTATCCGACACCAGCAATGCTTCGCAGACAACGATTATCAAAAAAAATCACCTCTGATCTTCAGACCGAATGGGCCAAGTCTCACTACCAGAGAGCAGGACGGCACTCATTGTGGCCCTGTATACGATGCCGCAGTGTTAAGTAGCCAGTTCTGGCTTTTGCAATGCTTGAACTGAATTCAGTTTCCTTGTGTCCTTGGTTGCTAACGCAGTTGGCAAATTAAGTGAATCGTCAAACCAACTAGAGTTATTCGTGATCATGGTTTACGGACTACCAAGGGGTTGGTGGTCCTGAAGCAACACTTTGCACTTTGAAGGTGCGAATGGCAAATCGAATAATGGGACCATAATAGACAGGCAATTCACGGTTGATTGGTCCGCCCCAATCTTGTCAAAACCCTAGAGGTTATTTTCCGCTGAATCAAGAACAAATAAGCTTTCATCCATCAGGACTTCAACTCCTGCATCGTGAGATTACGTAAGGAAACACACCATGATAGAGTGCACGACAAAATCAAAAATACGGAAAATGGTAAATGTCTGGAAATGTGAGAGTTAGTCGTGGAGGCCAAATCGTTACAACAATACAAATGCATGCTGCATTCAGTTAAAGAACATTTTGGCTTCAGGCATTCCCTGACTGCGGCTTTTAATCAGTCGATTCAAGCGTTTCTCCATGTGGCCTTTAGGTCACACTGACAAGGCGCTTGGCCAGACACAAGGTCAAATATAGGCGATTGATAAAGTTAGCCATCTAGCATGTGTGCAAGTGATGTGAGTACACCAAACTGGGTGAATCAACTTCAATCTTCAATGCTTTCTGGGACCGTCCTGATATAGCCTTTAAAGCACACCAGAAGAACCAGGAACAAATAACACAGTTGACAGACCAGTCTTGCTACCCAGTCTTTGAACACATTAGACGAACGCTGAAGTTGCCTGCTGTTAACTGGGTCATGCTGACGTGCCTCAGGCAACATGACTTCTGTCCGCTCTCGTGCATATATATATATATATATATATATATATATATACATATCAACCGTCGGACTGACAAGCTTACTAAGCTGCGCTTAGTATCGAAAATGCGTTCACTCGTCCTATTGACGCTGTTTCATGGAATAGGATTTTGGTCTTAATGCATGCCTCAGCAGCGACTGCTTGTGGTTCTGTCATTCATTACATTACCAGTCACTGTATATCCGATACGTCGGCGAACATGTTGCAATCCAGAGAAATTTTGCGCCTGGCTCTATGCACGATGCGATCAGACAGAATATTAGGCGCGAACAAAAGCGAATCCTGCGCGCAGACGAGTAAGTTTGGTGGACCAGCCGGGCTCAAGAAACAGATTAGGCCGCGGCGGCATGGATATATTTCAAACTGTTCCACCTGACGCGCGAAACCGCAACTAATACACAAGTGACAGCGAAACAACTAGAGACAACGCGAATTCTCATATTCATAGTACGGAGTTCGGTATGGTTTGTTGAGGGGAACACTTTCAAAATCAGTTTGGTTGACCCACTACTTTCGCATCTCTTATTGCTCAGGTAATGGTGAATGAACAATGGACGCTTAGTTTAGCGTCTCCATGGGAGGCCGAGAAGCGAACAAAATCCTTAATTGTTTTCGAGCCAATGACCCGAATTCATTCCCACCTGCAATTTTTAATGCTATAGGTGTGGTCCTCTGTAAAACACTTACCTCAATGTTCGATCATGTATGGAAGGAGGAAACCGTCCTGTCTAATTGGAGTGAACCGATCATAGTGGTCATGTACAAGGAGTACGGTTGCACTGACTGTGCTAATCACAGGGGTATTCACCTATGGTCAGCTGTGACAAACCTACTGGCCTCAATCCCAGTTCATCGCTTCACTGCGGAATGGGAGATCTGTATCAGTGAAGAGCAGGCAGGTCTCTGTCCATTACGAGACCGTATAGACCAATATTTCATTTTGCGGCAGACAATAGAGCATCAACATTCATACTGCAGGCCGAGAATAGCTGTGTTCCTCACTCTCACGAGTGCGTTCAATTCAGTCGATCGATGTATTCCCTTGAAAAAGCGCGCCGAAAGGTGTTGCCATAACACATATGAAATGTTTGCGTGCACTGTACTCGAACATGACAGGCCGCGTCATTATCTACGGTGATTTATCGGATGTATTTCCGGCCACAAGTTGCCTACTTCAGGTTTGTAGAGACACTACGATTTTGTTCAATTTCATCGTGGACGGCGTCACGGCATGTGCCCTTGCTGTTACTCACGATGCGCGTGTTGTGGCGTGCCTGGTGAAAGGTTAGTTGAGTTTACTTGTGCGGCGATATCGTCTTGCTGTTTAACAAGGTTGGGGCGGCGCAATCAAATCTGAATAACCTGAGCAGATTATTTCCATTATTTTATATCCTCTTCACACCTTCAATGTGCAAAGTGTACTGCAGACTCCCAATTAATTGAATATTTCTTGACGTTAGATAACGAGGAACTTGATCAATTAATTTACATTGGCAGCTGAATCAGAAAAGATATATGTATAGCTATTCAGGTCGCTTCACTCAGTGCAAACGCCAGAATTGTCTTTCTTAATCTACGACATCAGTGGCGACAGGTATTGGTTTCTCCGTTTTTAAAGGCCTATTGTCATTGACACAGTGAGTGCCGGCTTGCTGTATGTGTATGAGACTTGGCCTCTTCGCTCTGAATATCCGAGGCGCTTTCAATTCTTTGAGCCTCATTGTTTGCGGAGCATGGCTGGCGTCGGGTAGCAACAGCATGTCCGCAATGATGATGTGTGTAGGTGAGTACTAGGCATTTACACACAAGCTGGTTTCTTATAACAACAGTTAAGACTCAATAAGTTGAGTTGGCTTGGGCACGTACTATATATGCCTGGTCATCTTTTATAGAGATGGGCACTGTTTAATCCACCAGATGTAGGGTAGCACAAAGCTCGAGGTGGAAAAAGTTGTCTTACCGTCAGGAAATTAAATCACCGTCCATTACACTGGGTGCCGTCAGTCCATCTCTCCTTCCAGGCTGTAGTACACCTAATTCTATTTGTGCTTGGCTGAGAACTTTACAGGCTTTAGATGGCAATCGGCACTAGTGGCATGTCTGCTGCAATCTTTTGACTGCCGGTTTCACATATCTTTGTTTCAGAGTTATTTGCGGTTTGATGTATGATTATGACGCTTGGCAATAAAAACTGCAAGGTAGCTGTCGCGTCGATGCCCCCTTATCTTTGCACGGTTTCCAGCCGTCAAGGATAGCATGTTTTGATAAGGTGTAGGCACCCTGACACTGAATGTTTGCCTAGGGTATTAAGTTATTTCCTTAAGTCCCTCTCCACTCAATCACCTTTTTCTTCGTTAGGTCTTTCAATATTATTACATAACACAGAAACAGCAGTTCCAATGGCTAATGTTCTGATTTAGGTTATATATACATATGTAATTCTATCTAAATATAGTTTCTTACATGTGATCCTAATAACGGCATCATATTGCCTAGCAAGCATCTGTATTTTATCAATCTATGCCGGTTGTTCTATTACGACCTGACTAGTGCACTGTACAGGGTAACTTAGAAGCCATATTCCATATTTCACTATATTTTTCATTATTATAGATACGATAGGTGTGCTACAATTAGGAGGAATATGTTTAACTTCCTAGACAGTGCAATTTTTGCGCCCCGGGGTGAAGGTAGAATTTTTCCAAAGAGTTTATTATACTCATATGTTAAAAGGGTGTGTAAAATTTAGTAAGATTGAGAAGATGTGGAGCAGAAGCAGAGGGAAATAACCATTACTTTTTAAAAAAATAGGGCGTTCCCATCAGCGCTTGCGCAACTGGAGGAACGTAAGCGAAAGAATTGACCAGTGATTTCTGCCACAGTAAATTTTACTAGACATGGACTTTCCCTGTCGCGCGGTATGATAAATGCTAATGTGTCTGATGATCCATTGACCACGATTAGGCAAAACGAGTACCGGCACGTCGAAGTATTCTCCTTCAGGTGCTTACAGACTACAAATTGATGTGGCAGCGTAAAATAATACCCAAAATGTTTTGCCAAATACTGTTTATCTACGGTTATTTTTAATGATCCTTCTTGAAATATATTGCTAAATATATACTCAATGAAGTCGGTGGGTAAGATACAATAAAAAACCTGCTGTACCTTTATTAGAAGCTTATCTGAAGTATATGAATGCTAGGCGTTGCTTGCTTGCTTAAAGGAAAGTAAAGGTATATTTCTCATTTGTAGCTTTAGTAATGTGACCGTACTAGAATTACCACTGGAAACCTAAACGCATAAATAGATGAATTATGCCTTTAATATTAGATGAAATGGTTGTGAGTAACCACACTTGTGACAAAAATCCAATGGTCATGGTTTCGTTTACTGCAAAGTTGGCAGGTTGAATCGCAGCACGTTTTCATCCTGACAACCATAAAAAAATTACTAACTCAGCGGGATGTTGCGTTTTGATGATAGAACACATTAATTTATCTAGATGTTTATGATGTTGCTTCAGTGAAATGTTTGACCAAAATTCACTTCAAAGCGTATTCAAGTTAACATTGTGATCTGGTTTCTAATTTCTTGTAAATGTTCGGTTTCAAATTAACCTCCGAACAGTAACTTTCGAATTAAACAATTATAGATACTTGTTGAGCTTATTGTTAAGTCCTTTTTAAAGTAGATAATCTGCTATCCTGGAAATACACTGCTAACATTGATAAATATATTCGACTACTCGAGTCGTTCAAAGGAAACATGGGAGCCACCTTATTGGCCCTGGAATTCTATAAGTAATGCAAATGTTGTTTGGGATAATGAGGACAAAATATGTCATCCGAGATTAGGATCAGGCGGATAAATTTGCAGCAAGATAAAGCACGCATACTTTACAAGATAAGTCATATTAATAGAAAAGAACTGCCTCAAAAGTAATTCTGGTTAATAGCGCATATGCAAAATCGGAAGTACCGTGAAACGAACCAACCCACTGAAGCTCCCTGAAAGAAAGCCCTGTTATTTTGCTCATAATTGCACACACTTTTTAACCTTTCTTGCCAATTGGATACAACGGAACCCCAATGTGTCTATCGTACCTTCCTGTCGGTGTCATATTGAGCAAGAAAATCAGAATAAGTGCACCGAGAGGATAAATCGAAATTGGGTATTCAAACGAAAATTTGTCTTTATGACTTGTGCATAGTTAGAGCCCATTGTTAGCAGTGAATCAGCAGTAAAGGCCGCTCGTAAGCAAAATCTGAATTTGGTTGCTACTATTAATCTCGATATCGATCCTGCGCGCATCATTCCTCGTCCAACTTTTCAACTGAGGGAAAGCAATTGGTCGTCTGCAGGTTGTCAGTTAACTATAACCTACTATAAACCTTGCTGCGAGTAGTGTGACACACGGTTACAGCGACTGTG
Organism: Dicrocoelium dendriticum; assembly: GCA_944474145.2. NCBI lineage: Eukaryota > Metazoa > Platyhelminthes > Trematoda > Plagiorchiida > Dicrocoeliidae > Dicrocoelium > Dicrocoelium dendriticum. Next base: position 15,083,158 of record OX104071.1, on the reverse strand, counting down.
CAAATTAATTATACAAATATATATGGTTGCGTAGCAATACAGTTTCAATTTCTAATGTTTACTCTTATGTGGGACTTGAAAATGAAAGTTGTGACTACCGGAGAGGCACTGACTTATTCGCAATTTATCCGCACAAAATTGGCTTCAATACACATGGCATAAGGCAGCGTCAGATAAAATATAACCCATCAGTGAAGAAGTATTAAAACAGTAGCCACCAAGCAGAACGGAAATTCGCACATTCGCAGCGCTTTAGACCAGCCGTAAATATATCAATCCGGTTATAAAGAAAGTTTAGTTAAATTGTTTTCTAAACTCAAATTTTTGGTGATTTACTCGAATCCATTTCCCACTTTTGTTCTTTGTGATACCAAACCTCCATTCTGAAGTGGCAGCTAACTACATTCCATAAGTTAACCGCAACTGCAACAAACATTTAATGGCCTAGATGCTCGGTGGTAGATCAGACATCTACCAGTAAAATAAGTCTGATCTTATAAAATGTAAACATAAACAAGCACCATGTTTTCTCATAAACCTACTCCACATATATTTCAAAAGCAGTTCGGTTGTGGAACTGAGAAGAATGCGTTTCCAGTTGACAAGGGTGTTATAAGTTGTCACAGCAAACATGATTGACACAAATAACGATTGCAAAACTATATGATACTTTCAGATATTTCTGTCTTAAACCTTTTCAAAGCGAAAAGTATTCTAGGGGTAACTATCAATACGATGTCTTCGCAAATTTGGTGGCGGTAACTGGTATTTGTCAATAGTTGCATAACACGCATACAAAAATTTGCTTTCGCAAGCCAAATTAAACAATCAGTCTTTTCTGGTCATGTGGCTGCATGATTATAGTCAATTTGTCCCATGGAATTGACTCTAGGACTGTTGGGGAAATATACGTATTGGAATCTTGAGGGTGAACCATTTATTTACATTTAAATTGATCATAACTATCGTTTCCGATGCAGTTTTCTGTGGAATCAATGAAAACAAAGCTTTTTCCCAACCAATTTTGTTTACAGATTGAAGCGTATGCACTGCCGCGATACGCACAACAAAAAATCGCTGCGCTCTATACAGTGTCAAATATAGTTGATGCAGATATTGTTAACTTAATAAAGCAATAATTCCACTGTTTTTGCATATTGACTGACATTTCTAGGGTGCATGGTCACACAAGTGAAAAAGTGTCTCCAACCTTCGTTCATCAAAAATTAAGGTACAATGCACAGAGAATAATGTATTGATAGTGGGTAACCTTCCTACCAAAATAGCGGACGCCGAGTGCAAATAGCAAAATTTTAGATAGACATTCTTAGCACCACATTACAGCTATTCCATGTTGCAAAATTCCGTCATTGCATGATAAATATTGAATTCTAGGACGATAGATGTTTATAATGTTAACTCTGGGAAATCTTATGCTCATGATAAGAAAAACGGCGAAAGCGTAGTGCTAAAGATTGCCAAGAAAAGTTAAACATAAATTGCTCGGTAAGATTGACGGTTAAAAATGTATGTTTGCAATGTCAGACACCTTGGATGGCATAAGCGGTGAACGAAGGCATAGAAACTGATAGGAGATTTGCTGCTTATTAGTGAAATCTACAATAATGGAGACGGTTTACTGCTAAGCCATCATTAAACTTTCCCACTAATACTGACTCTTTATGTACCTTCTGGTAGATCTTTTATCTTATCGTTATTGACGCTAAACGTGGTAGATTTTCGAAATCCAATTAATTGTTCGCAATGTCATGGTTTAGTTCCGCATCACACTGGTAATCGCCTTTGCTGTCTAAGTGCGCATTAGATGATTCATTTGAAGGGTCAAGGAGTAATATTGTTATGTGGAGGTCAATCTGTCTACGCCAACGAACCATATATTATATAGAAGAATTCCTTAAAAAGTATAATGCAGTACGTAATGGTCCGTAGTACGTATATTAGCAAGCCTCCGCTATCCAGCTTATCCTCCCGTATACTGCCAGCTTAGTAAGCTATAATTGTTAAAACATAGGGAATAGAGAGTCGAGTGTAAATTAGAAGCCGGTATCTGTGCACACCTAATGAGAACTGAAAAAAGATTACTCTGAAAGTTGAGCACAAACTGTATAGCGCAAGCGGCGGTTAAACACCCTTTCCCACACAAGCGATCAAATAATGTTGGATAAAACAACAACCTCAATCAAAGCGTAACAACTATTCATTACATCAAGATGTTATATGTACACAAGACATGTTTGTGAGCCTAATTAACAACGCAATACTATACGCCAAACTTATCGGAAATTTTTGCGCAACAAATACCTAAACTCGGTTTCCCAATTTAATTTTGTCTAGTTGGCATGCGGTGTTTGATGTTGCATTAGTCCTTGTTCAAATTTATATTCCGATGTGCTAAGCTACGTTATGTCCTAACCTTTCCAAACATTATGACGCGTGTTTTAGTACGATCTGAGCTAAGTGGCAGTTTAATTTAACAACTTAAATATCACAAAATTTGCAGCGGAATTGCCAAACGTGAGATGCCGTACTCTCTGATAAGATGCACCGGCGTTTATGATAAACCAGCTTTCGCGTGATACTCGTGAGTCGTAACTGTGCTGCCGTGAATTTGCGCTTTGCAGTGCTTTTGATTTAATGTTCCGTACATTTTGCCACTTGGTCCCAGTTTAACGTAAGTGTAAATAGACGTCACAAGTATGTGCCGTTAGCAGCACTTTTCTTCTTTGTAAGCCTGACTAATTAACCTGATATGCGACATATTTGCCAACAATTCTCTCGCTGACACACTGCTCAATAGTTTAAAGTCTTGGGCCGCGGATATTTTTGTTGTACAGAAAAGCGTTTTCGCTACGCCTCGTTTCTTTCCTTCATGGCGGAGCTGGAAAAATGTAGTGGAGTATATTCTGGTTGCTGTGCTGTGAACTGAGCACTATCGAATATATCCTTTTCGTTTTATTGAGCATTTATCGCTAAAAGATTCAATCTGGCCATCCTACATTTTTCATGAATGTTAGGTTTGGGTGAACCAAATTACGAACGATCAGCATCTGCGTGAATGTTGAAAGGAATATGGAAATGTGATCATTGTCAACGATCACCGCGGTTTATTCCGCTGCTCGCGTATACCATTTCGAGTTAATATGTAAGTTTATTTCCAACAAAAGCTGCAAACTGTATATAAGATTTACGCGAGGTTAAACGAAATGAACGTCCAAGCACAATTATTTAGAAGCGGTGGATGGATAGTACTTTATTAATTCGATTAGCATGTTTATTAGATTATTTATACTAGTAAACGCGGGCATCTACAATGGCCACGTCAAAGCAACAAGTCCGTCCATGCAATAAAATAATTGTAATCACAATTATGCATCATATAGCTTAGTATTATCACTTCCCCAGTGAACCAACAGCCTGCAGCAATGTTTCGCATATATCCCTCTGATGAATTACTCTTTTCTCATTAGTTAAGCAAGCATCCAGCAACTAAAAAATCGTTTTTGGTGTGTTAGTGAAATAAAATATTAAATGTTTGGTAGTGATACCTTGTATGCTCTTTTGAACGCAGCACGGGTTTATCTGTTTCACCTCTTGCAATTTCCCTATATTGCTTTCCTTCCAATCACTGCATGATTTGATAAGCTACCTAAAGTGTCGCCCCTTTCGTGCACTTATGCGATCAATAAATTTTATGTTAAGTGTTCTTGGCGTCTAACGCACATTGCACTAACGGACAAGCATCTTATGCTGGCCGCCCAATTATATGACGAAAACGGATGAAGGCTGCCCCTGAAATAATATTATCGACCACCAACGTCCCCATAATTGAACAAAAGTAACGCCATAATGCAAGTCTCTGTTATTTTGCGGATACAAAGATCAAATCAAGGCGACGAGTACGTAATGTTTAGGGTCTTGAAGACAGAAGTATCCAATGATAGTTTTGCCCGAGATTATTCTGCTCCACACAACGAACTTAGAATACTGCGCTCGGTGTAGAAGAAAGGGAAAATAAGTAGCACATACAACTTAATGGATGGTGCTTTAAAAGGCGCAGCGAACGGGTTAGGAAAACGAGTTTTCAAATTTAATCATAGTTAAACTAACTGCTCTTCTACCCTGAATTGCTTTCCTATCTTTTGCATCGAATGAAGCACCTTTACTGCAGTACACAGGCAGACATAAAAAGTAAGCCATACGCCGTTGCCCCTGTGAATAGGTTATTATTCTTTAGATGGTTCTCAATGTCGACCATAGTGTTCGTGTAGATGTTATTCTAATAAAGGGTAGGCCCCTATGTTTCTAATCTTGGCTGACAATACAAGCGTAGATAACCCCAGAAGACTCTCCTTAAAACTCTAATTCAAACAACATGAACAAAAGGAATTCGTTGCGGATTCCATGTGAGACTTTAGCAAAAGGTGAAATGGGTGCAACTTTCCAAACTGAAACTCAGCGGTGCACTACGCTTTGAAAATGATTGATAAGAGACAACGCAAACTACTAAAATCATCCATTGAGATTATTCATTTAATAAGGTAAAAATGCAAATCATTGGGTGAAGACGGGAAGACTATTCCTTGAGCACTACTTGGTTAATGCTTTGGTCAATATTTTGAAGCGTGTGACACAATTGATAATATAGCTGATAGCAAAATTGTTACGATCCCATCTGAAATTCACACTATAGCAGGTCTGAAAGACGTGATGACCTTCCAATACCATTCGTTATCCACTGCATGTATGGTGGAAAATGATTTGCCAGGGGGCTAATTACCATGTCACCAAGCCCCTTTATAAGAAAAGGGTAAATAATTTCCCTAAAAGTGGTGGGTATCCTGTCATGCAGAACTTCTTATCCAGGCTACATGTCTCAAAGACCATGGCTGATAACCGAAACACTTCCCTGCAAGTACACAAATGTCCAAGTACTCCTCAGCAAAATCATCGAGCTTCGGTTGCGTAAGGCGAAAAACACTTGGATATCATCTTCATAACCGGGACTTGGTTGCAATCGGAGCACACGGATGCATAGTTCGCGATTAGATAAATTCCCCTGTTCCGAAACGACCGTCCCGGCTGTGGGGGTGGTGAAATCTGCTATCCAAGCGACGTACAACGCCAACCACTGGGTGATCCGGATACGCCGTTCACCGATAAAATATGGTGCCTTTTCTTCTCAGAACATAGGTCATTTGATTGGTGGCCTTTGTCTATCCCCAAGGTCCAATCCATAAATAAAACCCGCCAATATCACCGCTGACAAAATGTTTATACTTATCATATGACCACACTCTTGCCATACAATTGTTTCAAAGAGCTGGACCTAGGATCCTTGGCAAACTCTAGTTAATTATCACGTACGCAGTTCAAGATATTAAGAAAGTATTTCTATATAAGCGGAAAAAGACCATTTGGATAGCGAAGTACGGCAAAACCCACTCATATTGATAGATGGAGTGGCGCAGAGCGCCAAAATTCTGGCCAGGATTGCGTCACCGTACATTCTTTTATATATAGCTCCAAATTCAACATGTAATAACCCCGCTTCTAATGTTACATATTTTTTAAAGAAACTGCTTTCGATGTGCAACTACAGTTTTTCAGGAATCGGCAGCATTCACCAGAGAGAAATGTAAGTAGCTGCAGCAAGGATGGCCGCGCCGCTGTCACATTTATTCCAAACGAACATTAATGAGCTGACTGCGCTTAGCATGTGGGGACGTGACGAATGCAGGCCAGTATTCAAAAGTGGAAGCTTTTAGGGATCCTTAAAATATCGCCCGGCGGTACGTTTCCCTTTACTCTCAATGTGATGGAGTCCATCAAAGCTGAATCTTGGGTCAAACATCTACAACGCTACAACTTCACTGCACCTGAGCAGCACGGTTTCCGCCAATACTGTTCTTGCACAACTAACAAACTGATTGCATGCAGAAGCTGTGCGGAATTGGTCGATTTACCTCATTATCCAAAGTCTTCGACGGAAGAGAACATCGCATTTTCCGAGCTGAGTAATTATTGTGCAGACGTTTCGTTGCCTGACTAGGCAACATCATCAGTGCATTTTGCTACACAGACAGACAAGCTGTATATTTGGGTATCCTATCGTTGGGTGCATCAGGGACTTGTTGTAAACTCTGTTCACGAATGTGCCTTTATTTGAAACGATTGAGTTCATTTGCAACTTTGCTGACGAGAACCATCTTAATATTGGCATACCAACTCTGGCACTGAAAGAATTACTGCTAAGGTGTACATTTAATGTTCAGTTCCTATTCAACGGAGATATATACCGACAGCGCGATGGAGTTGCAATGGGTTCCCCGCTAGGACCATTCCTCGCTGATGTTTTCATGGGTATGTTGGAACAGGGTAAATTGAAAGCGGTCACCAGTAGCCTCACGTTATATCACCGTTACGTAGATGACATCTTCGTGCTATTTGACACCTCCGGTAACATCGAGAAGCTCACCAGCGTATTTAACCAAGCTCACAAGTCTATACAATCCACCTACGGGGTAGTAGAAAACGGCGCTTTCCATTTTCTCGATGTAGCTCTACAAAGACTTGAAGGTGGTGCGATAAAACGTAGCGTTTACCGAAAGTGCACTTGGAATGGACAGTACACAAACTTTCATAGCTTTGTGCCGCTTCGGATTAAGAGAAACTTGGTCCACAGTCTCGTGAACCGGGCCGAAAGAATCTGCTCGAAGGATACTCTTTTCGAAGAGTTGCAACTAATACGAGCGACACTAAAAGAGATTGGCTACCCAGAGAATTTCATTAATGCGAATATGGGGCGAAACAGGGAAGCACCTATGGTCCTGACGGCGGAACGGAAACCTACAACTGCCTAACAAAGGGGAAATAGTATCCGAGAATCTCGCATTTATTTAGATTACCCTTGTACGTATCGTTCCACAATTATCGGTTCTATAGCGACGTACATTTTTCATGTGTTTAACTTACGCGCTTGATTGCCTCGGACGTTTGAAGTTCGCTGATGATGTTAGGATGTGGCGGAATGCTGACAAGCAAAGTAATTATCATGCATTAGAACTAGACCTGGATGGGGTATAAAATGCTCAATTTACAATTTGCTGCAGTTTTATTCTTCTAATTGTAGGTTTGTCTAAATTCCTCCCTTTTTGAATATCATATGCAAGCTGGAAGTCCATGTGTTACAAGTAAATACCCATGAACGCGACCGATGAGTATTAATACAACCTGAGTTAAGATGATCAGAGCAACCTGCGTAGTTGACAAATACTGGAAATCAACACATTGGTATGCTTTAGAGATAATTCAGGCGTTATGATCCTTCGATTCGCAGCTGTATTAAATATACACGCACTATCGTAAAGTACAAAATCCAGGCCTGGCAGCCCTAACAAAAGAAATATCTCGCAGCGCCTGAGATTTCAGAGTGAAGAGACACATGTACGTCATTTGGTCATTCCATGTTCCAAATCGAACTTAACTGAGGACCACAAAATTGTGCAGCGGGAGAAGTCGGCGCCTACGTGATGAACTAATAAATGCCTACCCGATTTTGAGGAATCCAAACAACCTCTTGCGTCGCCTACTTCTACTCTGTCATAGTGCGATTTCGAGGGGCCACCAACAGTTAGCAACGAAACACTGTGAAACGTTTACTCTTGGAGTGAGCCAGCCACGGAACGCCCTCCAAAATTATGTCGTATTCTCCCCCACATTAAATGTATTTAAAATACGCATTGACGCCGCCTTAACCCACAAACACTTCGATATATGGCCTTTGTAAATTCACAAGGAATATAATGTGACCAAACTTGCACAACCTGGACAAGCATACACAGCTATGTATGGCTTCATTCTGCATGACTAAGTGTGAGCAAATCTGCTCATTTTATCACTCCTTTTATTTTTACCATGTGCTACTCAATTTGGTTGTCCTTCGGAACTTGTTACACATCCATGTTACACGTTGTATACCGTTGTTATATTCTCTGCATCTGTCACATTACACCATCTAAGGGTAGAGGCTAATAAGTTAGGAGCATAGCAGAAATAACTCCTATAATGTTAACAAGGAATTTGCTTTGAATTACTCCGTGTATCTGACGGAATACTACTGTGCACACAAGTCCATGCATTAGCACATTATATAGTTTTACTCTGCTCGATCCTTCGCTATAAGTTCTGATGCGCAAGGTAAACGAGAAATTTGCGCAATTGAAACCCTGGAATACGAACAACCGTATTCGCCGGTGGGTTTGTGGTAAGAATGGTGTGTAAAAGCCGCTGCATTTGTCCGCTTTCGTTTCACGTTCTTATGGATTCGGACCAGTAAGTAGCCCAGCATTTTGGTGGAAAGCTACGTGAGTTTGAAACTTGTGCATGGCTCAGTTGCATTTCAGTTATTTAATGGACAGATGAATAAAGACTCATAAGTGTCCCAGCGTGCTTGAAGGTGAGCCTTTCTAATTACCAATAAGTGTCTTGGGCTCGTATAATCGCAAATTAAAGAATAATGCATGCTGACTTTTCTTGACACACAGGAAGCTCCGGAAATAATTAATTGAACTATAACTAAGGCGAATGTTTAGCGTGTTAGACGCATAAACTCTATATCATACCCAATTCAAGTTTTCCGAAGATTGTGAAGTATATGTGGAAACTAACAACAAAGAAGATTCCCGTGAGTAGCAGGATTTTTTTGTAATTATAAGCTTTTCATCCATGTAGTTCTTGAGCTACACGGCACAACATTTACCGAAAACGCACCGGATGCGTTTCTACCTAATGTGGCTCGTCAGTGGTGCGCATTTCCTCGGTCCGCTACTGGGGATCGAACCCATGACCGCTAGAGGTAGATGACAACCAGCCAGCAGCTAAAGCCGCTAAGCCCTGATGACGTTGCTTCAGCTACATAACTTGCAAAGCTAACTGGGATAGAGCACAATCTGTCTTTCACTGTCACTTACAGTGTTTTGCACGCAAGTTGGCATCTGACTCCAGCGGTCAAATATTCGATTCCGAATAGGGAACTGAGAGAGTGTGCACAACTGAGAAAGCATAATAAGCGGAAAGCTTCTGGAGCTTTTCAGGACTAGGCTGGGCTCTGTAGCTTGGTAAATAATGGCATAAACATCTCAAAATTGTAGAAAATGTTGTCGGATAATGCAGAATCACAACACTGGAATCATCGCGGCATTGGTAGTATAAAATGTAAATCCACTGTTAGTCACTTTATTTAACGCGCTTGTGTATCCGCTGGATAGCATAATATTTGTCTGCGTCTTATTGTTACTAAGTGAAAAGAAATTAACTCAGGTAATAAAGGTGATTTAATACATCGTCGAGTCCTTCCCTAAAAACAGGTAGCATGAACTCAGAAATGAACACCTTCGAAAGGGTGCTACATGGTTTACGAAATCGAAGAGAAAAATAGTCCCGGCGCCATTCTAACGGACTGCATAGTTTAGTCAGTTTCAGCTGGTGACCCATCAAGTTTGTGTTGTGGCTACGTTTCAGGATGTAGCGTTAAACGTAACCAGGGTTTCTCAAGTTCGTGTACACCAGGATGTCGTCGCGCGCAGATGGCAATTAACTCCTCTGTTTGCAATGATTCGGAATACCTAAGGCTCAGGTTGGTAGCTAACCTTTTGATTCGTTTTGTGAGCTGAGTAATGTAATGATAAACATTTCACCAATTCCCTCCTTGGTATCTTCAGTGCACTTCTGTGTAGAGAAAAATCTCAGGGAAAGTGTCATCCAAACCTAGCATTTGAATTTGGCCTCCTCGATCTGTGCCCAATGACATCTGCCTGATGAAAGGCTAGTTGCTCTTGATTATGAGGAAGATATGGTTTTGCTGATTAACGATGTTGGGTCGCCGCAATCAACCCGAATTAACCTGTTTATTTTGGATCTGTTATTTGGTATTTTCTTCCTAGCTTCAAAATGCAGTGTTGCTGCATGATGACCAGTGACGTTGATCACTTGACAATATACATCGAGGTAGCTGATGAATTCACGTACGTTGTGCGCTGTATCAGCAACGATATATATAGCTGCTCAGGTCAGTTAAATAAAGCAAAAGTCGGAACTGCCGTTTTAAATCAGCGATATCTTAGGGAAGGAAAGATGATTTCCTTCGTTTGAAAGGGCGTGTTTACAAAGTCAGAGTTAGGGCCGTTCTGATGCATGGAAATGAGATTTGGCCTCTTCGATCTGCGGACCGGTGACACCTTCAGCTCTTTGTTCATCGCTGTCCACGGAGCCCTACTGGTGTCCAGTGGCATCAGCGATTCTGCAACGAAGATGTGTTTAGGCTTGTACTAAATTATGATGTTAATTCTAGTTCCTTAGAACAACAGGTAGCACTGCGCAATTGGAGTTGGTTTGGACATTTACAACATGTGCGCAGTCAACGCTTATCGAGAAGGGCGTTTTCATGTCTGCCGGATGTAGGTTGGCGCTAGGCTGAAGGTGAATAAAGGTGACTTTGCGTCTGGAAATGATATCAATGACGACCAAATTGTGTGCCGTCCGATCGTCTCTTCATCCAGGCTGTAGTGCTTGTAACACGGCTTGCGCTTGGCTCGAGAGTTTACAGAACTTTGCTCGCAGTCGGTACCAGTGGCGCGTCCACTGCCGTCTTTTAGTCCTACTGCCGGTTGACATGTGTTTGGTTTAGAGTTATCTGCAAGATTTTGTCAGATGATTACGCTGGGCAGTGGAAGCTACAATCCAGCCGTCTCGACGATGATAACTTATCTTTGCACGATAGCCAGCTCGCTGTGATGGTATGTATTTGACAAGTAGTAATCGCCTTGACAATGGAGGTTTGCTTAGGGTATTCATGTGTCCGGTACGTCCCACTTCTCGCTCTTATGTTTTTCTTCATAGTTTATTATGCTTGTGTGGCAGCCAAGCATCAGTTCAAATTTCGTATGTATTTCTGTTAACGCCGTATTTATTTGTATCTGATTGTATGCTGCTTGGCTGTGACTGCGGCATCCTATTGCCTAACAAGCATCGTTATCTTTTGCAGGTATACAATAATATTGTGAATTGCTTCCTACACACAGATAACATAGGAGCGGAGATTAATGCATAAAACTGGTAACAAAACGAATGCATAACTTTATATGCATATTATTAGCTAAGCACGTGGGCTGATGAGATTAACGAATGGTTGAAAATCAGTAGTTTTAATCGCTGCATACCGCCTTGTATAGCAAAGAATTTATCATATACAATCGGAGCAAATAATATAAATATCAGCCTGAGGCCTAGTTATATCTGCCAAAGCCTTCTACTTTAGCGACCTCTCACCAATAAAAACAACAGAATAGAAAAAGAGTACATTTAAAATGGAATGTGACAACGTTAAATACAGTAACAATTTATCCAAGCTTCAATGCGATTTTCGATCTACGGCATTAGTTACGTGCTGGGGTGACCCATGATCCAAAAGCAACATGACAATAAATGCATCGAGCTCAACGTGAAAATTTAACGGCAATGGCCGAGTAGCAATTTGTGATGCTAAGTTGGACAACATAGTTTCTTTCATTCTGCTTAATCAGCCTTCTTATTGTAAGATCTTCAAGCTCAAGGAAGGAACTGCGTGCACATTTTGGTCCATGTTGATGTACCTATGAAGAGTAATCCAATGTGAGTGGATAAAATCGTGAGGAATAAAAACATAAATAACTTAGAAAGTAATAATGTGTTTAATCTTGGTAAGCATCCAAATTGTTCTCAGCCAAGTCCAACGCTTACAATGCACAAGGGATAGGTGGCTGAAGCCTCAGTTCGTCACGCCTGTTCTCCTCCTTTAAGGGGATGCTAAAATTTGTCAGTAAGTCGACTGATTCCAATCCAGAGACACAATGTACAGAATTAAAGGTAGTTGGTTCGCTTGGTATATATATATATGCTAAATTCATTGGAACGTTTAAAATATTGTGTATAATCTTATGTACTCAATGCATGTGCCATAGTATCTTGATTTCTGAGCGTAGTAATTAACGTTAATTTTGGTGGAGTTATTAGCTAAATCAATATCCATTAACTTCCAGTTAATAAACCACAATGAAAGTGAAGCTCGTCTACTAACATTTAAACGTTGCATGCTGACAGCGGTATTCATTTGCAAAACCATGAAGGGTGAACTCCGCTGCAGATATCTATACATCCAAAGAATATATGCAGCTGCCAAACTTAATGTGCTTAACAATTCCATTAATTGGGGTGCCAAGTACTTCTCAAAAATGAGCCATTTTATTATGCTGCAAAATTTAAAAATGTTCACATACTGATGCAGTTTACTAAACAATCTTTTGAATGCCAGCTTAACAAACATATCGTTTTCCAAAATTCAGCAACTGCAAGTAAAAGTAATTACATCGATTACGTGTAACTTACCGCCGAACATCAAGCCATGTGTAATCGATGAGGAATTACTAGTCAGCGTACGCTTTTCACTAAAGCTTAGGTTTTAATTTAGCCACTTAAAAACAGAGTACACTTAATTACACTAGAAGATGCAAAATACTATTTCTTTCAGGGGTGCGTAAATGAAGGACTATGAATTAATCAGCATATAAGTAGAGCAAAATAATACATATTTCCTTTACATGTTTTTTATACCCAAACTTACTCTGTTATATCTTTGTTGGACATCCAAAATAGTCCAAGAATTATAAGGGCGTATCACTCATTCGGATAAATTAAACAAATGTTTTGCCCTGCAATGGGGTTAATTCACCTGCAGGTAGTAATTTGAGGAATCATAAGCGGCTGCAGGACATGGACTTCCACGAATGTTAACGTTTCATATCATTGCAATAAACAAGCTTGAAAATATACCTAACATAAACTAACTTTTGTGTCAAGTATCGACATCAGTGAGAAAGCAATTCGTGTGATTCAAATAAATTAACCATTTCACACCTAAGCCAAACACAAAGTCAGTTGCTTATTGTAATTGTCTAATGGGGTCAATTGCCCTCAGTAGCTGCTGCCAAATATATTGTTAAATACAACGTAATCACTAAGGTAAGCACCATTTATTAAATGTAGGATGCGCTTTACTCCTTTATTAGTTGAAAACTAACTACAGGTTTAGTACCTAGCCTTTCCAACATAAATACATTCCAAGTTTAGTCAATGCTGAAGCTTATCAAACCATAGTAATGATAAGAGCACTAGTGAAATTTAATATAATTTATACATCTATAACTTTTATGAATTTCAGCCTGTATTCCCAGTGTCTTATTTTTAAACGTGTTTGCCTACTACAAATATTCTTAAACTTGGCGGCACATAGAACCATTTTGTTTCGGGAGGTTTACCGATGTTTGTTTGTTTTAAATTATTGTCATTACATTTTAAACATTATAAAATTTAAAAGGGTATGCTTGCAATGCACATTCATTGGTTAACTTATTTAGTTGATTCTAATAAGGGACATGGTCGTCAGCTTTGTTTGGCCTCTTCTTGAAGTTCTTCTTGTAAGTGTGTTGCAGTATGAAGCAAATCGTAAAGATATTGATGCACGCAAGAGGTTCAAATTGCAAAAGATTTATTAAATGTGGCCATTATTCGTTTTGGTGTATGCGGCCTAATATTCCGTTTTAATAGGTATGCAGTGCTATGTATACTTTGATGTGTAAAAATTTACGTTAGTATATGCAAACAAACGTCAGAGGTCAACACATTATGCTTGTGTTATGGACTTATGGATCTATCATAGTTATCGAACCAAGATTTGTCTCGAGATATGTATCAATAATTACCTAATTATATTTCGCCCCTGACAGTTGCGCTGTCAGAACTCCGAGTACGATGACCTATGTCGGATTATTATTACAAGTAAAACAATGTTTTTCTATTGTTGGAAATTATTTTCTCTGTAAAAACAACCTAGTAGAGTGAAAAAGAATAATGGTTTAGAAGTCAGTACATGACGCGTATCACTTAGAAAAATGGATAACAGCAGCAAATTGACTAAAGGAAATGCACTACTACGATTATTCTACTTGTACTGAAATGACATATTTCGGTACTTATCTAAATAATGCGTACTGTGTATAACTGCTATCAAATTTGTACTTATGGCGATCAATTTATACCTTAATGGATGTGTTTCCGTGCATGGTCTTAGATGCATGACTACCCATTTACTGTACTCTGTATCCATACTTTAATTCTAAACGTTAATCAGGCTTAGTTGTTTAAATAAAAGTGACACATTTGTTCTACTTGTTATCCTATATGTTAGAAATTCAAATTATTTTGATAGACTGTGCATCCTATATAGCCTAATACTGACGACTGTCTGCAAACGTACAAACTTATATTCGTCTAGACTCTCCAAAATTGAAGGTTCAGTTATATATCCGACTAGCGCACTTACTTTCATTTGTTTCATTTTCATTATGCAAATATTTCTTTTGGTTTGGCTTTTACAAGTCGCCTACTGTTTATTGACACCATAAAATCATGTGCTATACAAAAGCTTCTTGGTAGGCAAACGGATTGCAATTCAGTTCTCTGCTTAAATACATGCAGTACAATGGGATGCGTTGTGTCTGAATTTTCCTAGCCATAGTATCCTATTGCTGCGGAATTTATAATAGATTTACTAACCCCAAGATGCCTCCGTTAATACAAAACAAAAATCAGTGTTAGCGTCACGCGTTTGTAGCATTTGCGATCCCCGCTACACGAAGTACGGTACCATGAATAATCCGTATTGGCAAGACTTGTCGCAAATCATCACGTAATATATTCGGGGGAAAATAACAGCAAAATATTCATCAAGTATTTAGAACACATTCGGTTTTACTCAGTAACCTTAGTCAGTGCGCTCACAGACGCCGTTATTTGTAACACATTTTCCAATCACATTTATGCCTTTAGTTTAAAAATAATTTGCGCAATCATGTTAATTAATCACATTGCGTTTGTAGCCATTATCTAGCTACATTACATGTACCCAAATATTTTTCCCCATCTGCTTCTCGCCCATTTGAAAAAATACATACTTCTATAATGAAAAGTTTACATTATGCATTTTGTAATTAGTTCATTGCGGCTAATTAGCAATTTTTTCTAAGAAGTGTACAATGTAATTAGGCCCATCTTTATACCATGTTATCGCATTTATTTTCGACACAACTATCACCAAACTGATTGATGGATGTACTTTAATTTACTTTAAAATAACCATTTTTATTAAACAACTAGCAACTCAAGTGAAACATATTTAAGATTCAATGACGGAGAAAATATGCCCCTTAACATTCCGGAGAGTAGGAAATATAGTGCCTGTTGATAAGAATAGCAACATTGCACTACACTGTTGATGCGATAACTGTCCTAATGTGTTATTCGCCCATAAACCTTTGGATTTAATCTCACAAGCAACAAGTAAAATCATACTACTAGGCTTTGCTTGTCCCTAGCTTCACTCATAATATCATAGAAGTTTCGTACACGAATCACTTACAAAAACCGTTATTGCTGTTTTGAATTTATCCATGCTATGAGCTAGTGGGAGACCTTATTCTTACCAGAAATTTTCATGATTATTAATGAGCTTATATAAAACAATACGGATCGCCACCTAAAATCTTATAATCATTCCTCTTAGTCAATGTACTTTGAAAGCACAGACGTAAGACATAACATTTCAAACTTACCAGGGCAGATGAATTTGATGTAGGCATGAGTAGAGTATATTCGCATAGTTAAGTGAGGGTTCATCGCAGCAAGTTCGTAATCAGATAGTCCTCCACGTGCCTGGTATTATACTGGACAGCAGTTTAGGACTGTTGCGGATCATTAACAGCGCGCATCCATCGGATACATCAGAATCCAAATCCGTGACCACCAACGGCTTGCACCTCCATTCAGCAGCTTATGTCACGGTGGATATTCTCGGACCTCCATAATGTGTATGCTAACTGCGATATAGCGCTTCATATCTATTACTGTCATGCAAGTTACCAAAATTGCAGAGCTTAGGGCAGACCCTAAAATACACATAGTTAAATGACAGCGGTGATGCATGACATATCACATAGAAACTTTCAGGGAGGATATTTATTATGTACGCGGAGGAGCAGAATTTGATATAGTTAAATGATGGTTCATCTCAGAAATTTACAAATCAGATTGTCATATCCATACCCGGAAAAGAATTTGACGGACATATCAGCTTGTTGCCCATCATCAGTTATGTGTATTCGAAACCATGACCACCAAGGGCATTTACCGCCTATTAGCTGTATATGCCAACAGCCTACTGGTGACAGCCACGGACCGGCATAATTTGCAGGATAACTACGATATAGCGCGACTAATATTTCACAGTGATAAAGGTTACGAAATTTGAAATGGAGAGGGCGAGCCCCGAAAAACAAGACGTTTACAGACAGAGGTAAAGCACGACATATATTTTAGAAAATGTCTGGGCGGATATGTTTGATGTGCGCATGACTAGGGATTTCGATATCGATGACTGAGTGTAATCGCAGCCAGTTCCAAAACCGATGGTAGTGTACATGCCCGGAAATTACTGAATTCTCCTTTCTGAATGTTGGGATCAGAAGTAATGCGCATCCATCGGATCCATTACTTTTCAAAACTATGAGCACCAAAGGCTTTGACCGCCAGTCAGCAGCGTATGCCAATGGGCCCCGAAGGATAGTTTCGGACCGACATAATTTGCAACCTAAATGCGATATAGCGCGTTGTAACTTCCACTCATGCAAGTTAACAAGGTTGAAGATGACGGAACTGGAAGTGAGATCCATGACGTCCTATGACATTTGCGATGTACGACATAGCATTTCGAAAAAGTCAGTGCGGATATATTTGATGTCCGGAATGTCCATTCCTAGTTTGGGAGTTCGGTGTAATCCGATATGGAAACAAAAATCGTTCGAGGATTTTCTGCGTCGTTTCTTTCCCCGTTGATTTATATATGGCAGGCTTACAAATATCCAAGAAGATTTCACCCTGGCCGTTGGATGGTAGGGAAAAAGGTGAGGTACGGACATGACTTATTCTACTAGTTTTACAAAAGTTCGAGAAACATGCTGAAGGGAATTGTACACCATTATCACTTACCGGGGTTTCTGGGTAACCCCCACGGCTAAATAACTGTCTTAATTTCGAAACGCTGGCCTAGATGTTGTTTTTCATCAGAAACAACAAAAGTCATTTGTTGTTTGAATCGGTAACGACTAACATTTGCTGCCATTTATGCGTCCTGCAAGAACTAAGTGCACACTTGTTCACGGATTGTCAGGTGTGGGTCAAGGATAGGTTTCTGCTTTTAGTGGTGTTTTTACCGCGATTGCGCATTTATTGCAGCCCTTTGTTTCTCCCCCTAGATGTTTGTCCAAAAAAGGCCAGTAGTTTTATCTGCGTGATAGTGAAATTGTCGTAGTACCTTAGATTGCAGAGCCTTAGGAATAGCAACTCTATCTGCAAAAAGAGTTCAGTCATCCACAATAGACAGCGAATGTCTTATTTGCTAGAACTGTTGTAGGCCAACCGATGTACGAGTGACTAGGGTTTTTGTTGAACGGTAACGTGCAAAAGATTTTTCTATGCGATCTTGAAGAATAGCTTGACGAACCACATCTGGGGTAACCGGAAATCGCGTAAGGCCTCATTTATAATGAACGCATTGTCTTGTTCCATTGCTACGGATGCAATCACAGTATTTTCCTGGTTCTGTTGCTGAGGTCCTATGAGTCGTGAAAAGCCTCTGCCTGACCAAATGTCGTAATTGACTGAAAACTTAGTCTAGGTCACAGACTAACAGTGCAACATTCCAACGCTACAGACGCTTAGCTATGTACACAAAATTCTTTTTTTGAGCCAAAA
This sequence comes from Dicrocoelium dendriticum, assembly GCA_944474145.2. Lineage (NCBI taxonomy): Eukaryota > Metazoa > Platyhelminthes > Trematoda > Plagiorchiida > Dicrocoeliidae > Dicrocoelium > Dicrocoelium dendriticum. The sequence goes on along the minus strand of OX104071.1, from coordinate 15,065,239 downwards.
ATGATCAGTCAGCAACGTAAAATGGCTGCCGTAGCACCTTGTGAAATTTCTTTTCAGCGAGTATGATAGTCAAAGCCTATTTTGCAATCTGACTATAGTTCTTTTTAGCGATTCTGGGAGATTTAGCAGCTTGTACAATAGACACTTGAGAACCGACTGCTTAAGCATGGTTTATGACTGCACCAATTCTTTTATCGGTTGCATCTGGGGCTACAACATTGTACTGAGAAACATCATATGTCTCAACAAGAGATCAGAAGTTTGCAATCACTTACTCGCATTTAATGCAACTGCACATTAAGGCAACCACTTCTACGTAGAACTTTTAGTCAGTCGTTGATTCAGTGGTGAACGTAGGTGACGCATTTGGCAGAAATGAGCTATATTGGCTGACAAGTCCAAAGCACGAACGGAAGGAGGACAGATCCGACGGTGGGAGCCTGTTTCGGATCGCTATCCTATATTCCGGATCGGGGAGTCGACCAAATATATAGAGGATAAAGCCTAGCAATTTCATTGTTGCAAAGCATTCACAATTGTCCTCGCGTACATATAAACCATATTCCGGTATTTTTAGTTAAGCACTTTATCTAGTGTGTTAAATTGATCGACCCTAGTCTGCCCCATAACGGTGATATTATCTTGACACTATGCTGTTCCGGAGATTTCTGCAGGCCTTTTGTCCATTAACTACTGAAAAATGGGGTGGGCGATTTCAAGCCAAAATGTAAACGATTATACTAGACTAACCGTCGATGAGTGTTTATCGTAAGTAGTTCCCGGGAATACTCCGATACATCCACCTGGAGATAGACGTCAGACATATCCAGCTTAGAGATTCACGTATCCACGTTTAAATTAACAAAAGTATCCATAGGCACTGGAAGTGCATATTATGGCTGTCAAGAGCGTTGTTGAGACAAGTAGAAAAATCAGCGCAGATGCGTATTTGCTTGTTTGGTTTTTCACGACGACAGTAGGTGCCGCTCATGTCGTATAGTTTACAGGAGTGATCCCACCAGTTTTCTTTATGCGCTCAAGTTCTTGCTCAAGTGGTTGAATAGCAGCGGAAGGTATAGGACGCTTGGGTTTAAAAACAGGTGTCGCTCATCAATATAAGGTTTAGGATAACTTGTATTTGGTGCAGTGAGCAAGGCAACCTTGAGACACGGTGAAAAACTTACACTTTTAGAGTCGGTGTCATTTGCATATGTTCCTTTGGAGTGACAGTATGTAATTGAAGCTGTTTGCATATCGTGTTTAGTGGAATGTTAAGTAGTCCTAATTTCTCAGTGAAAACATTACCCAGCAAGTTAAGTCAAGGTCAGTCGGTCAGATAACAAATTCCCGTCTTATGAACACCGTTGAATGAAAGTCCACAATTAACCTGTGCGACAATCTTAAGGACACATCTGGAAGCATTATGGGCTACTTTAGGAGTCGAGATCAACTTCGGTTTCTTTATATGGTCCCAGTTACTGTCAGAGTTGATAGTAATATCGGAGGCTGTATCATGCTGCAAAATTGTTGACGTGCCTTATATGAGCACCGTAATAAACTTACTACGAGACACAAAATCAGTCTGAAAAGCAACCTGAATTAATAGGGATTTGACGATGGACATTTTACCGTTCTTTTAGATGGAAGACTGTCGCGTGCTGGTTTGTGGTCGACACCAGATGCAAAATCCTATTTGTAGCCAATTTTATGACATTCTGGCAAATGTGCCATTTGAAAAGGCAAAAGCTTGCAAAGTGCCATTCTCCGCATCAGCAACATGGCTTATTAGGCAAGTGTCTTAGGCGTTTAGTTGCGGCTACTTCATTTCATTTTTTACAGCAGGAACTGCGCTGGATGGCGTTTGTGAATTCTGATTAATGAGGGGGGTATCATGTGTTAACGTTAATATGCGCTTGCATTAAGCTGCCAGCGACTTGAGGATCATGTCTTGATGCTGATCAAGCTAGCATAATATTCGAATGGGAATTTCCGCATCTTTAGGGTACTGTAAAGCTCGTATATATATATATGTATATATATATATATAAGGCAATTAAAATTATCATTCTTCAGTGAGCGTAGCATAAACGATTACACTCCATGTAGACCGCGTCGGCTAAAATGCTATATTCATCGGTATTGCATTTAACTACGTGCGGACATTAGAAACGAAAAATGGATAATGGAGTCGACTCAACGGATATCTTAGAAAACATATGACCTGTTTCATCGAATTTAAGGTATTTGAGCTGTTTTGGCAAGATATGCTGAATAAGACTAGAGTGTTCATTCGTTTAAATAGTTCGGAGGAGGAAATGGGCATTCCAGGAGTCGTACTGACAACGCAAGTCAGTGCGAAACAAATTGTTCCATAGTTTAGACCGTGAAGCAAACGTGAGACAAAGAGGCGTGGCGCAATTAAATTTATTGATAGAGTTGTACACAATGTTAGCAGGACACTTGTGAAAGCTTGGGCGAGTTTGCACGGGTTGCACGTTAATTCGCTCTGTCAGTTTTTCGAGCAATCTCATGTGCACTTCGGCATGTGCCAGTTGCTTTTGCATTAAATCCTGAAATTTTCCCTCATAGTTTCCAAACTGATATGGAGATATTTCCCCATCAATTATAATGTGCGCTCTTTCAGTGAATTTGGCAAGATACTCCGTCTTCAATTGTATGGTCGCACAAGGAGGAACGTATTTTGATTGGCTTGCACCAAGTCTTAGCAGGTATACCGTCGTATCGTCAGAACACGCGATACTAGTTAGTAGTGTGTACTGGCAATGTGAACACAATATCGGACACGACAATTGATAGTAGCACAAACTGCTATATGTCGCAGTCGAAACATGTGTGATTTTGTAGCAGGCGGGTTCTTCACAAGCGTTGCAAGTTGTGTGAGCCAAGTAAACGAACAATTTCTTGGTACACAAAACAAACCCTCAGTCAACTCTGTAAACACACAACGGTAGCTAGTTGGACGGTGGATTAAGAAGATGAGGCCTCTTAAATGTGTGGTGCACAAAAAATATTAGCGAATTGTCAGCAGAGCGTATTCCGTCGGACCCTGGTAGGTTCGAACCCGCAACTCAACTGTTGCCAGTCCATGGTTGAGACAACTGAGCTACGGGGTACGGCAACGACCATCGTGAATAAGTTACTAGATGTGATATAGCGCCGCTCACTATCTACTGACTTACACGGTACTGCCCTGCAGAGGACAGGGTAGCCCTTCACCAAGCGACGAGCTTACAAAACATAAGCCGCCAATTAACTTATGGCACTGTAAGCAGTTTGGTCTGCGTACTGTTTACAGAAGAAAAGTAGGGGGATTTGAATGGTATAGGTAAATATTCGTCACATCTAGCGAGTAGCGCTATCTCACATCTAGTAACTTATGCACGATGGTCGTTGGCGTCCAAGGTAGCTCAGTGGTCTCAACGATGGACTGGCAACAGTCGAGTTGCGGGTTACAGCCCTACCAGGATCCGATGGAATGCGCACTGCTGACGATTCCCGAAATTATGAAACGCGCGTACAGTGCTTTTCTGGGCGGGTGGCGGCTGTCTGAGGGAGTCAAGATGTGACGAATTTCTACTTATACCATTCAACACCCGAACTACTCTTCTGTGAAAACAAGTTTCGAACGCAGCACTGTGATGCTGTGTTGCTCCAATTTTCCAAACACTTAATTCTACTCGGGTTGGCTTGGCTCCAACCATAACACTTATCCTCCAATATCATGCACGTTACCGAAGTTGCAACCGTCACTCTGGCCCCGGAATATACGACGTCGTGAGAGAGGAACGCTGCATGAGATAGCAATTCGCAACTGTCAGGGCGGATATATTTAACTCACGAATGAAAATGGCTTTTAATATAGTTATTTGAGGATTCATGGGAGGCAGTTCCAAAGCAGATAGTCTTCCACAAGCCCGCGAAAGCACTAGACTGAATTTCCGGCCTGTTGCGCATCGCAATTAGTGCGCAGTCCTAGAATCCACCAGGCTTCGAACAACTTAAAACCGACGGATTGCAATGCAAGTCAACAGCATATGCCACTGGACCACTGGAGAAAGTCACGGACAGTCATATTTTGCACGCTATCTGTAATATAGCATATCTTGTCATCCACTTTCATGCACGTTAGTAACCTTGCACCGGACTGGGCTAGTCATGAAAACACGCTTATTACGAAATGGCTTTTAGAAACGGTAAAATTGGATATATTTGATGTACGCATGTGCATAGGATTTTGATACAGATAATTGGTGTGGTAAAAGCAGACAATTCCAAATCAGATCTTGTTCTACATGCCCGGAAATACACTAGACTGCGGTTTCAGCTTATGTTGGATCATCAGTTTTGCAGAGCCATCAGATCCATTAGGAATCGAAATCAAATCCACCTACGGCCTGCACCGCCAGTCAGCAGCTAATGCCGCTAGTGTAAGGGGGACTGCATCGGCCCATCATAATTCGCACGCAAACTGCGTTGCAGCGGTCCCATCCACCATTTGCTTGCAAGTAACGAAGGTTGCAGAGTACAGCTCTGGGCCAAAATGGCACGATGTCCACTGACAGCAGCGATGTATGACACGTTGAATTGAAACTGTCGGGGCGCATATATTGGTTGCACGCATGAGCACGGAATTTGAAGATAGCTACTTCCGAATTCATTGCAGCTATTTGCAAATCAGATTGTCGTCCATATGCCCGGAAAATTACTAGAACGTAATTAGACACGGTAGACCATAATCCGTAATAGCCGTCCATTGGATACATCAGGATTCGAACCCATGAACACCATGGCCTTTCAACGTCACTCTGCAGCCATGATGCTGGGTCACAGTAACAGCATGATACATTCATGTTTTGCAAGCTAACAGCTATGAAATGCCTTTTATAATTCATTGTTATAAAATTTACAAACGTTGCAGAGGACAGGGCTAGGCCAGATACACACGAGTTAGTCTGAGAGTAGCGATGTACGACAGAATTTCGAAACTGACAGGGCAGATTTATTTGATGTACCCATGAGCAGGTGCTTTTTCTGTCGTTTATTTATGGTTCATAGCAGCCAGTTACAGAGCAGGTTGTCGACCACATGCTCGCAAAAGCACTACAATGCATTTTCAACCTGTTACGAATAAGGACAATCGCCACCCTCCAATTCCATCAGGATTCGTACCAATGACCACCAAGGGCTTGCACAGCCATGTAGCAGATTATGTCACTGAGCCAGGGGACAGCCAGGTACCGTCATAATGTGCATGCTAACTATGATATTGCGCGCCTTATGATTGGCTCTTTCATCTTACGAACCTTGCTGAGGTACGTTCGTGCTAAATGTAAAATATCGCGTCGTAACCACCACTGTCAAGCAGGTTTTGATCGTTGTAGAAGAAACAGCTCATATTGAATGAGAGGATGTTGGCTAGCAGCAGCCATGTACGACATAGCATTTCAAAAGTATCAGAGCGAATATATTTTGATGTAATTTAATATTCTAGCTTTATTCAACCCGACTGCTCATTCACTTACCGACCGAGTCCTTCATTCTCCTGTCGCCCCCTGTCAAACCAATTGACATCTGGATGATCTGGTTCAAGATTATACCTTCGGATAAACGAACGCAGCTACCTGTTCTTGATCTATTGCCCAATGGGACGCCAGGAATAGTGGTGCGATTTCACAGGTTGCTCTCTTATTGCTCCTGCTTTTGTGGCGGGCACTAATGTAGTTCTTCTTTTCTTGTGGTTCTTAACCTTGTTATGGTCAAAAGCAAAGTGGTAAAATCGCTCACGAATTTATCGCCAAATAACCTTAATTACAAAGTCATAGGTATCAAGACATGCAACCAACTACCTAATCCCATTTGATTGACCATCAGTGACTACTCATTAGGAAGTGGTGGATAAAGCCTACAATATCGGTGTCAAGTTTTCTACACCTTAAATATGTATACAGTGATGCAAAGCAGCTTATCTAGCTAAGGCATATATCCGCTAGCCCATCGACGGTTACTCTTTTGAGTCAGCCTTTTGTTCGTTGCGTCGAAGTAAAGAATTAAGGGAACAGTTAATTAGGAGCATAGGTCAGCAGTCCAGATAAATTGTCGACCGAATTGTTAGTACGTAGATGGGACAAAACGGGCGGTTAGTGTTCAGAATGCATTGATGCAACTTATTGATGGGATGGTGTCATCCAGCTTGGAATTGTAACGGATGGGTGAAACAAATGAGAAGTTACTGATATATGTTCCTGTTTGATCAGGGAGCACACATCATAGCAAGAAACCGTATGAAGTTTAGCTGGAATAAAAATATGCAAGCAAAGATGCCAAAACCTATTGGATGGAATTGATATCACCAATTTCATTAACGTACATCACCACTAGATTCAAATAAATGATTAAAAAGATGCTTTCTTTATTTAGTTGTTCAAACGTAATTAATAATAGTCTTATTTTTAAGTAAGTTAAAGAAAAGATTCATTATTATTTAGGTTTATAAACGAAAATATCTGGGGATAGTTATTTATATTGAACATACTTTGTGAGTAATAACCTCACAAATGACGAGAATCATTGCTCTATTCCAACTTGCTTTTGGTGAAGTCTTTACATCATATGACCACCTACTGCTGACATTCGTAGCCCGCCCTGAGTTTACGGACCGTGGTAAAATTATTACTTTTAGACAATTGGAAACGTGAGTTAGAGAGATTTACAAGCTATTTCCTAAACACTCCTCTTTAACCTAATTTTGATATTGGTGCAGCCCAAAATGACGGCAGATATCTCAGCTCCTACAGTGCGATGAGCTGCGAGACAAAAAACGAAATGTAACTATACTGCCTCGCATGTTGCCGTAAAATACCGCAAACATGACATGCTCAGATTGCAGACAATGCAAAAGAGATATCCAGTGGGACGTATCCCATGGAAACATATTTAACAGGTCGCTTAAAACTAAATCATACGACAGAATTTTGTACTTAGTAAGAGAAAACGGCCACCGGTGATGCCTTAATTAACTCTGATTTTGATGACGACTATGGTACTGGTTTTGAATAAATATGTGTGAACGAATAACAAAACGTTGAGCTGTGCAGATTTTATATGGAAGACAGCTTTCTTACTCAAACACAAACGCACATGCCTGACAAACTACGAACTACCACTTGTACGCCTTAATTATCATTCATTAGAACGAGCAAGTGTTCACCCATAATACGCGCAAAGAGGCGGTTATCAAAACGGATGGGTGCATCAGTTATAAATCTTGATTGGAATCGCTAGGGTAGGTAATCCCACGCAATACCTGTTAAAGTTATCGGTCCGACGAGGTGCACGTAGCGAGTGCGATGTTACTCCAATGTGTTGCGATAGAAACAAACTTAACGCTTTGTAAGCCATATAGTGCCACCGTTTGATTCCGAGATTTAGCAGTGCACATTGCTTGAAACATGTTTATTTATCAAGGGAGAACGCACAACTCGAAATTCATCTGTTGAGATACTCATGCACTGAGGTACACAATGTGAGAGCAATTCACGTAAACTTGGTAAAGTTGGATTTTCTAAACAATGAGCGCCACAGTTTAAGAGGTTGGCCGCCGGTGGAAAGCGAAAACACCATTAGCATTGAAGCTAAAGACATTCGTAACATAACCCACCGTTTTGCGAATGTTGACGAAAATGAGTGTACAAATACCCGAACAATTTTAAGGGTAAAACCGCAATAAGCTCACATTTACCCAGTGCAAGTTATGGAACATTAACACGCGTGCGACTCGACGATTCCGGTGCGTTTGCACAATAAAGAGATGTACTCCACTTGGTCGAGCGCATCATGTTCTATTGTTAAAATGACATGAGTAATTTGGAAAAGTTTTAACCGGCGTACATCTAATCATCGGCACTCCAGCAACTGTACCCGCTTCGTGGATTAATGTAACCAGAATGGAGCGTAAGTATTGCCACAGTTGTCCGCTTTCATTTAATATTTGTAGTGATTATGACAAACCATTTGGTCCTGTACAGCACTGATAAGCCGACAGTACCTGAATGTTTTGGACACAAACTTCCTGCAGTTTGAAACTTATACCGATTCCAAGTAATATTCAGCGACTAAGACACTTACTCAGAAAACGGCAGTTTTTCATATGAAACAGCATAAGGAAACCAATGATCTTGTGTTAGCACTAAGAAATGCATGCAAGTCAGATCCAAAAGTCAAACACGGGCATGGATAAATAACTGATAAAAAGCATCCCGTCAAACGTGTCTGCAAAAACAAATTGCATCACCAACATTATTTTGCGAAGAATTTAAGCTGCAACGCTAAACGACGTTACGGGCATCTTAACTAGATTCTCAAAGTACAACCTAACATCCCTCCTTTCAAAGCTGTGTGTAAAAACGGGAACTTCTCACTTCGCTTTTAGCATCCAGAACGCATCACCCACTCAGAACATGCTCACACATATTATAGCACCGTCGGTCCTTATCCACATTTCCTTACTAGAAGACTGAGGTCACTACGCGAGTAAAGTTCCCTAAGTCCAAATAGCACACGCCCCAAGTTAATAAAGTTAGCTGCTGCAAGCGTGACTGAACCAAAACCTCAGTTTTCCTAACGCTTCCTTGTCGAAATGCATTGGACACTGATGTAGAATGGTGGAATTTTCACTCCATCTACAAGGGTAGCAATAGCGCCGGCCGCTGCAAATTACCGCGTAATTAACCTTTTGCTCTACTTGCTAAGCTTATATAATGCCATGCTGATTCACCTATAACATATTTGAAAGTGTCGTATCATCGTGCAAGAGCAGCATAGATTCCGACAAAACCACTGAAGTAGCACGAAATTTTATTTAACTCGTGCCAGCCTGAAGGAGTCTGTCGACGTTGAGAAGGGGTCTAAGCTACATAATTTGATTTATCCTACAACTTTGAGTATTTTGATAAAGGGGTTCTTCTGCAAAAGCTTTGGAGCTACGGGATCGGTGCATTTATCCTAGGCAAATTTATTGAGAAGGCAAAAGCAGAGGGCAAAAGTACGCTAACGGATTGTTTCCCTTCCCTCATTACTTGAGACCAATTACTCAAGGTGTTTTTAGTAAGAAACGTCGTCTCTTGCAAATTGACCTCATATTTGTGTATCTGGATCCTCATGGACCATAATCACCCTTGCCAAACGCTATTGAAACGCAGCCAAAACATTCCACTTAGAGGCCACCATTTGAAGTTGGCGACAATCTATGGTGGGTTGGGATGGAGCTCGAACTTATCATTTCGTGTTTTCTAGACGTAAAACTTACTTTTGCATTTTGACATTTCTGCTGCTACGTTTTCCTGACTAAGAGCTTGACCTGATAATGCATTCTTCCACCTGCATAACATAACTTAACTTGTTATTAGGATATTTTACATTATAACCAAACATTATGTGCACTCGAAAATTGCGGGAAGTCCACTGCTGCGTCATGTTGTTGATATATCCATTTGGTCCCAATACTTTCCTAAGGAAACCTTCAGCTTTTGGTATTTATCCTTGCTAAATCCACTAGTCCATTAGTTGAAAAGCTTTGATTAAAATTCTAGTGATATTCATGTGTAAATCCAGACAATCTGCATGAATTCTGCTCTCCAGATACAATGCAAATATTAGTGAGCTATTTGGTGATAAACAATGTGGAAGTGTTTTGGTTGTAAGCTTTTCTGATACATCGCAGAAGCTTCTAAATCAAACAGCCGTAAACATGCCAGAAATGCACTAAACCGCCGTTTCATCCTACTAGGAATCGTCAGTGGTTTATGTCCTCGGCTCTGTCTGCAGTAGAGTACAAGAACACTCCCTGAGTACCCTGTCAAACAACTACTTGTTTACGTAAACCGTGGAGCACTTTTTGGACCATCATGGCGCACATACCAACTGCTTTAATGCGCAGCGCATACGCCCCTAATGCCAAACCATGGCAGTCCGACATCGTCCCTCGTGGCGTAGTGGATTTATTTGCTTTCCCGTGGTACCGTACAAGCTTACTCCGTGATCCTATTTTCTAGGTTCCATTATATACTACTTTAACACAATCACTTGTTATGCTAACCTGTCACCTTGATCTGCAAAAAACTTTCTATTCGCGAATAATCGCACCATTAAATCGACGCGCTGGATAACAATATCATACGTCAGATAGCCACACTATCTGCGCCATCTGCCCACGCTCCGCATACCAATTATTTATCTAACCCCATGCGCTGAACCATGAAAAGCTGCATGTTTTCATTGCAGTTCTCACCATGGGTATGGTGATTGGCTTTGGATAAACTTATCTAACCCACTTATCTACACACTATTATGCCCATCATTGTTTCCCTAGCCAAGTTTCTATGCTTTTGCTTCCCTCTGTTGTTGGATATTATCACTCTCATATTGTGAAAAGCATCCGTTGAGGCCAACCCCAGTTACATAAAGACATCAATTTGGTTATTCACTTAATTCCACATTTGCCCTGAGACACACAAATGCACTACCCTATTGACGCTGTAAAGCGAACCGATGGCGTATGATTATTGGATCAATTAAAAGAGCCTTGAGATTCCGCTCGCAGACTTTGTACTGCATCTTATTTTATAGTGCCAATTGAGACAAGTTGTCTCATATTTTTGCATTCCAATTGCCTGGTTCTTTTTTGTGTGTAAGAGTAATATTACCTTATGACCATATTCACCTTAATTTCCCTTTAATAATACTGTAGTTAAAATCTCGTCTCCTATTCTTGGTTTACCGGGAATTTCATGTGTCACTCAAACTGCAAGCGAATTCGTGGTTTTCACAAGTAATCGAAGATATAAAAGTTTCTTCATCTGATTACGCTTAGCTGAGTGATTTCGGCCGTCGCGAGGTGATTCGTTTTTTTAGTAGGTTAGTGGATGTAAGCGGAAAACTCGGCATTTCGGCTGACGTAGTGGTTTGGGTTGAGAGTACCGCAAACTTCCAAGGTGCACAGCAAGCGTTCCGACGATGGGAATATCATTGCAAATAGACTGTTCTGAATTCTTGTTAGCACGAGTAGTTAAGTTATGACTATTTTTCTGAAACACTCACCATTGGAGTCCGATAAGCTCTAACTTATGCGGATTTGTGTTCAACGTTGCATACGATTCGATTGCCATTATCAATAACAAATCGGTCATTCTCAGGGGCGTTGTAAATCTATATTTTCGAGCAAGTGTTTTTATGTGCATTGTTCCTGTCTTACAACAACACAATCTGTGTCTTCTAAGGAACTACTCCATAGAGGTGTACGCTTCAAATTATCAGCCGGGTACCTCTCCTGGATATAAATGTCCACAACGTTCTTAGAAGGCTAAACAACTTTCGTGATCTTCATAGACAAAATTACCTATGAAGTTACCTGCCCTAGCCTAGTGTTTATTGAATTAGGCTTGTAGTGTGACCAGGGTGCACTATTGTGGTGTTACCGTTTTATTAATGGGACTTACGCGATCTGTTACATATGTTGCCGTGGGATAGGTTCTAATGGATATCTCTTTTGCAGGGTCTGCAATCTGAGCATGCCTTGTCTGCGATGGTTTCACAGAAATATGTAAGGCAGTATAATTGGTTTTAGCTTTTTATCTCGCCGCTTATCACATGGTAGGAGCTGAGGCATTTTACCATTTTGGACTACATCAATACCAAAAGGAGCTTAAAGAGCAGAGTTTGGGCAAACACATATAAATAATTGCGGAACGAACTAAGAATGCCCACATTAGGTTGTCATTTGATGTAAAGACTTCTCTAAAAGCAGGTTCTCAAAATTTGTGGGGTTATTACTTACAAAATATGTTTAATATAAACGACTACCAACAAATCTTTTCTTCTATAAGCCTAATTAAAATAGAATATTTGCTTAAAGTACAGAAGAGGAATCCTATTATTGATTACGCTCGATCAACGTAATAAGGAAAATTGGTGATTATCCATTTTGTATCGTGGTGATGTATGTTAGAGTTTGGTAATATTACTTCCATCCACAATGTTATGGTGTATGTTCTTGCATATTGTGATTCCTGCTCCAAGTGCATTATTTTTCTTGCCACATTTTGTAATCCCTGATCGAACAGGAACGGATATTAGTGACTTCTCGTTTGTTTCACCCATCCCTTACATGTCCACGCTAAGTGACAACCACCGATCACTAATCTGCATTGATGCACTCTGATCACTAACCGCCCGTTTTGTCCCATCTACCCAGTGACAATTCGATGGACACTTCACCTGGAATGCTGACCTATGCTCCTAACTTATTGTTCACTCTATTTTGTAATTCGAAGCGACGAACAAAAGGCTGACACAAAAGAATAACAGCCGACGGGCTACCCGATAGAAGCCCTATATAGATACGCTGCTTTGCACACTTGTATAAGCAATGAACGATTAGGAAATTTGTAACAGAAGGTTATGTATTTACTCACCACCCACTAAAGATAGTCACTGATGGTCAACCAGAAGGAATAAGGTCGTTCTTTTGCACGTTTTGTTACATTTGTTGTTTTATTTACCTTAGTTTAGCGACAGACTGCTGAGCCATCTTACCACATTGAGAGTAAATAAACCACGGTTAAACACCACTAGAAAAGATCAACAATAGTAGCGCACACTAAAACAGGAGCACAACAGGACAACCTGTGAACTCGCACCAATATGTGAGGCCTGGCGATGGACACTGGATTAAATTCAAGTAGTTGCTTTCGTTGCTACAAAGGCGCAAACTTGAATTATCGCATTCAGGTGTCAACCGGGTCGACAGCGAGCGACTGGAAAATGAAGGACCCGGTCGGTAGGTAAATGGGCGGCCAGATTAAGTAACGACAGAATATCGAAATACATCGAAATATATTCGTCCTGATAGTTTCGAAACGCTATGTCATACATCGCTGTCAGTGGACGTCATGTCTTTCGCGGTCGCAAGTTTCCCTGCAGTCTTTGTTAACTTGCAAGGGTGTGGAGTATAATACGTGATATATCGCAGATAGCTTGAAAATTATGACGGACCCAGAATGTCCACGGTGTGTTCCAGTGGCATAAGCAGCATTAATTAACATGTGGATGACTGGATGGTTTGGAACTATCTGCCAGTAACCCCCCATAAACTAAATCAAATTCCGTTCCTCATGTGTATATCAAATATATCCGTCCTGCCAGTTTCCAAATGCTTTTTCTTACATCGCTAATGTTAGAGCACGCCATGCATTTTGTTTCTAGCTCGATCTCCGCAAAATGATTAGCGTGCATAAAAGTGGGAGAAAGGACGCAGCATATCGCATTTAGCTTACAAAATATGAAGGTTCGAGGCTGTCAGCAGTGTCCCAGTTGCAAAAGCTGCTTACTGGTGGTGCATGTGGTAGGTGATCATGTGTTCAAATACGGATGGACCTGATGGGTGGACACTACAGATTATGCGCAACGGGCTGAAGTTTCATCCCAGTACTTTCCGAGTATGTGCACAACAATCTGATGTGGAGTTGGCTGCGATTAACCCTTAATTAACCAAGTCAAAATCCCCTAATCATTAGTACACCGAATATATCCCTCCTGAAAATCTAAACGATGTTTCGTACATCGCTGCTGTCAGAGTAATTGTGACTTTCGAGATCCGTTCTGTCCTCTGCGATATTGTTTACTTGCATGGGAGTGAAGGATCAGACGCGTTACAACGCAGTTAGCTTGCAAATTATGAGAGTCCTAATCTGTCCCCGGTGACAAAATGGCATAAGCTGCTGACAGGGAACGTAAGCCGTTTGTATTCATGGGTTAAAACGCTGATGGATCCGATTGATTTAAGCTACTGAAGATGAGCAACTGACTGAAATTGCAATTCTAGTTTTAACGGGTTTGTCGAGGACGATCTGATTTGAAGTTGGCTGTCATGATCCAACAATTAAATAATCAATATCCCTAAATCATGCCTACATCAAATATATCTGCCTTGAGAGTTTCGAAATTCTGTCGTGCCTCGCTACTCTCAGTGGACGACGTGTCTTTTGGGACCAGCACTTTCCTCTGCAATTTTCGTAACCTTAATGACAGTGGATGATAATAAGCGCAACATCGTAGTAAGCTTGCAAATTATGACAGTCCAATTCTGTCCTCGTGAACCAATGACATATCCTAATGACTGGTGATCCAAGCCGTTTGTGGTCATAGGTTCGAAATCTGTTGGACCTGATAAATGGTCAATTCTGTTCATCCGTAACAAGCTGGAAATGAATGCTAGTGCTTTCCCGACATACGGACTACTATCAGATTTGGAACGGGCTGCGCTGTGCTCATATTTAAATAAATCAAAATCCACTCTCATGGCTGGACCAAATATATCCGTCCTAAACATTTTCGAACTGCTGTCCTACGTCGCTGTTGTCAGTACACTTCGTACATTTCCGTGACTGCCCGCCCTCTGCAACACTCGTCGATATATAGCAGTCACCTTTTAAAATAGGAATGTCCCAGCTCTCCCCTTGACCAAGTGGTATAAGCTGCTGAGTGGCGTAGCAAGCTGTTGGTGGTCATAGGTCCAAATATTAGAAGGTCCGATGGATGTGCAACATTGGAAGACTTCAACAGGCACAAAATGCAGTATAGTCATTTCCGGGCATGTGGAAAAATACCTGATTTGTGGCTTGCTGTGTTGACCCCCAATTAAAACTGCAAAATTCCCTACTCATGCATAACTCAAATATATTCTCACTGACAGTTTCGAAAAGCTACGTGGTGCATCGCTGCTGTCAGCGCATTTCATCTTTTTCAAAGCCAGCTCTGTCCTCTCCAATTTTTCTAACTTGCCTTACTGTAATGCAAAAACTCGCTATATCGCAATTCGCTTGCAAATTAAGGCTGTCCGTGTCTGTCCCCCGTTCCTCATTGACATAATCTGTTGACTTGCATCGCAATCGGTCAATTTTAATGTGTTGGAATCATGTTGGTTTCTACGAATGCTCACTGCGTCCGATGCGCAAAAGACAGGAAATTCAGTCTAGTGTTTTGCGGGCATGTGGACAACTATCTGCTTCGGAATTGGCTCCGATGAATCCTCAGTTAACTATATCGAATGCGCTGCTTACGATACGTCAATTATATTCGCCCTGGAAGTTTCGAATTGCTATCTCTTTCAACCTTTCTCCCTCAGGACGTTGTGTATTCCGGGGCCAGATTGATCGTTTCAGCTTTGTTAACTTGCATGTCAGTGGAGGATACGTGTTAGGGTTAGAGAAAACCCAACCGGAGTAGAAGCTAGTTTTTGGAAAACCGGAGCCAGACTGCGTCAAAGAACTGTTTTCGAAACTTATTTTGTACCTCACAAATTAAATAAGCCACGTCCTCTGAATACACTGTCCAACTAGTTACAGTTGGGTGTTCACAGATTAAACGTGTTTTTATCATGACCCAGGAATCTTGTGTTTGTATTGCGTAACAGATACTTGTTCTTTATACTGATCCCATATGACGTACGACCTTTGTGAACATTTGCTATGAAATCACGCATGTTTCGATTTTGACACACATAATTTTTGTGCTATTAACAAGTTTATTGTACGGTTTGGTGTTTACATTGCCGATGCACACTACTAAGCAGTATCACGTGTTCTGACGATACCACCGCGATAAATTGGGAAATTGGTCTCGCACATACTTCAGTTGTCAGTACGACTCCTGGAATGCCCTACTTCGCACGGTCTACATTGAACGTGAACATATTAAGCTACGCTCACTGAAGAATGATCATTGTATTTTCCTTAGATATATATTATATATATATATATATACGGGTTTTACGGTCAACTGAGGATACAGAAATTAGGATACGCCTTTCATCTAAGCTCGATCGACGTCCAGACATGACCCTCCGCTCGCTGGCAATATAGTGTAAGCGCATATTAATGCAGATTAAAACAGGATCCGCCCTCAACGAACAGAATTCACAATCGCTGTCATGCGCAGTTCATGCTGTAAAATTGAATTGAGAAAAACGGAATCTAAACGCCTAGTACAATCGCCTAATAAGCCATGTTGTTCATGCGGAGAATGGCACTTTGTGCGCTTTTGTCCTTTAAAATTACACGTTGGCAAAAGTTGTCCTAAGATGAGCCACGAAGAGGCTGTTTTTCATCCGGCGTCGATAACAAACCAGTACGCGACTGTCTTGCATCCATAAAAACCGTAAAATGTCCATCGCCTAATCGCTCCCCTTTCAGGTTGATTTTCAGACTGATTTTTTGTCTCGTAGTAAATTTATTACGTTGCGCATGAATGGCGCGTTAACTCGTTTGCAACTTGATAAAACCTCCGACAATACTATCACCTCTAACATTACTTGGTGTCATATAAAGAAACCTAACTGGATCTCGACAGCTAAAGTAGCCCATAATTCTTCTGGAGATGTTCTGAAACTTACTGCACAGTTTAAGTGTCATCTTGCGTTAACGTGTTCATAAGACGGGAATTTATTATCTAACCGACCGACCTACAGTTAACTTGTTGGGTATTGATTATATTGAGAAATTAGGACTACTTTACATCCAGCTAAACACGATATGCAAGCAACATCAAAATCATACCGTCACTCCAGTGGAACCTATACAGATGACACCCACTCTAAAGTGTAAGTTTGCCACCGTGTCTCAAGGTTGACTTAGTCACTGCACAAAATCCAAGGCATCATTAACGTTAATTCTATAAGCAATATGTTTTCAGACCCAAGCGTCCTGTAACTTCAGCTATTATGCAACCACTTGAAAAAGAACGTGAGTGCTTACGACAGGCTGATGTCATCACTCATTAAACTAAATAACATGAGCAGAACCTCATCACATTCTGAAGTAACCCCATATTTCAAATGCACTATTGTTCGACGGTAAATAAAACAACCGACCAACCTTCATAAAGTAAATATTCAACCACACCCGTTACTATGACATCGGTCATTTGGATAGAAATAATAATGTTGGATAGCAGTCTCACTTGTACACAAGGATTTGGTAATAAAAAGGGCATGCTATTGATATAGGGTGTCGAAGCGGCGCAGCAAATTTATTTTATGTACTAGAGAACGGGCATTGATGTCACCAGTTTGAATGTATCTTCATAAAATGCATACTACATTCGCTACATAATCTATTATTTTAGCGACCTACTATTCTCTTTCGACTGTCAGGTATTTAATGGCTAGCGTTGGCGTACGTTGGAGCCGGTGAATTAATACAAAGCATGTGGCTTTGTGCAGGCGATGTGAAGTAATGCGTTTAAAAGTGAAGAATATGTGAGTAAATCAGTATTGTCTTAATGGAGCTGTAGTATTCTTCTGGTATTTTCACTGACCTGGTTTAATCCATGTCCGAAAGTTTATCTCTCGGAGTGTAGTGGTGAATCATATATACTAACGATGGGCAGCGTGACAGTAGATTTACGAAAACTAAAGGTAGTTCGACATTACTGATTCGGTTTCCATCAGTCTCAGGAGCCCTCTGGTAAAGAGCAGCTTTGATTTACTTCTGAGTTGCTCTCAGTTTACACTGTTGTTCGGGAGCGATTACTTGGCTAATAAACGACTAAAATCTACCACATGTTGCATCGAAAAATGCTTTCATTTGTCTGAAATATGCTTTTGGCTTAAAGGACATTGTACCTGTCACTTATTTGCAAATATGAACAAGAATATCTAATCTAATCTTAAGCGGTTTCGGCGTATAATTGTTTTAGTTACTCCGGTGCCAACCAGAGTCACCGGTTCTATGGTTATTGCGCGATTGTGATATTTATATTGGCCCTTATCTGCTAGAAATTTGAGGAATTCGTCAGCCCGGTGCACAAATACGCTGCATGAATTTTAGTTTATCATAGAATGTTTGAGCTAGCAAGTGGTATGAATTGTGATAAGTCGTTGAAGCCTAGATTCCATGAGTCCTTCATCGCTAGCAATAATTGAAGCAAGCGTAACGACTAATAATGGAGGTTTCTAGTCAACTAACCGCCCGCAACTCTGTATACGTAATCGGTAAATGTGCGATGGATTTAGTTTAATGGTTGGCGAGCGATGAAACGCCAGTCAAGGGGCAATAATCACTGAAATTTTCTGATCGTGTATACTTTGAAGGTGGTTAAACAGTACATGAAACGAGCACTGGGCGAATTAAATTTGAATGGAAGTCCCAAGTATTAAAGGCCTACTGACATTCATGTTTACTAATGAAAGTACAATGGGAATTTAAATGTCATATCCGATTGTACTATATAAGAGACTTGTAGCACTCTATTAATTTTGGACTTGGATGACCCGCTTTTTGCTTGGATAGCAACACACCACAATTTTCTCGATAGCGCTTTTGTGTCGCCGCGGGTTCCATAAGTCCAACTTTTAATTCCTGTCCGCTGTACCAAGCTTTGCTAGTGGATCTCAGTGAAATTGTCAGCCGTAAACCACTATTCCATGAGTTCCACTCTAGCTTACGCTATCCAAACCTGACCACTCCACACCGGGTAACCGCAGTTGTAGTGTCTCTGTGTTAGTAGGAGGAACACCAACATATATCATTTAGCTTAATGGATTGCAGCACATGAAACTGCATTAGTAAGCTGTAATTCTGTCATAAGGAGAAACAAATACCGGAAAAGCTATTCAAGAGGTTTCACGATTGTCAGGGGTAGCTCTGATTTTGTAATCTAATCTGCGGTACGATATATGATTTTTCAGTACTCCTCTATTAAGTTTATACACTATTTCCCCACCTGTGTTAGCAACGTAGCCACAGCTAATTCGGAATTCTGGGTGCGACCAATACATCGGATCATTTAGCTCCAACTGCGATACAACAAAAAGACACTGATGTTACTCTTTAACCACAATGCAACACTGATTACATACTTCACAACGATGGGGTAAATATCGGATGGAGAACGGGCAATAGACAGACATAATCTCAAGCATAAGCACAAGGTAAGCAGCCAGCTTGAATACTTGACAAGGAATTTTGCAAATTCATAATGGTTGAGAGATGGAAAATTTCTCATATCCTTGCTGCACAAGAATACAAAACGCTTGCTTTTGTGAAAATATAGGAAACACTGACCGACAGAAATCAATCCAAAGAAAATGCAGCTGCACTTTTGCTTGATTGTGCGTGTCAAATTTGTATTCTAGGTGGGCGTAATATACTACTCTATCAGAGAATTAGGCTGATAAATTTACGTACAAATCTATCGAAAACACTGGTATATAGTATGGCAACAACTAGCTAAGTAACCGTATGACTAGACGTTAACTTTCCGCGTTCGTATGCTGGACGTTTGTCAGCAGCAACGCTAGTACTATTGACTATGCTTAGCAAGCTTAAAACTGTTGACGTGTAACTCTACTTGTGCTAAGCAACTTGTTTTGCGCTTATTATGAATTCCGAGTTTGCTTACACTTTGATTAAATGTTGATGCGGAACAAGTGTATACCAAGGTGAAAATATATGACCGTCTAAAAATTACTACTGTGGGGACGTCCACATTTTAGCAATGATTTATAGAAGAGACCGTTGGGATATCGGCAAACGTCATTGTAGCCTTTTCGAACTTGTCCTGTGGTACTTCACACACACATAATATTTTGAGAGATATTAAAGGAAGTATTGGTGCATATCATGGAGATTTTTAACTAGAATAAAATGGAGCTAATTACTTTGGCTATGATGCTCAAATCTAAGTACCCAAATTTGTTGTAACGTTGTATTTCAGCAACCTAGACAAAGCAGTGGTTCGTGTTTATCAGCAATTCTGTCAAAACGGTCTCAATTTAGCTTCAACATGCCTTCCAAGTTATATGAAGTCGGTTTATTCAAAGCACAACTCAGTTTTTGAATATCGTGGCGGAGCAAATTCAGAACTTTTTGTTGCTAGACTCAGTGGTCCAGAATGCTATCAGAAAATTCACATTCACAAACAAATTACGCAAGCCATGCACCTTTATTGCATGGCCTTTTTGTTCGCACATATCATGAAATATTGCAGAAGTAATCGGCGTGCGATGACAGCTTCAAGATAACGGTTCCGATAAATATCCACGCAAGATTGTTCTCACCAAAGGCTAAGTGAATTTGGTACGGAGGCACAACTTGCGTGAAAGCTCACCCGTATTATATGTTTAACACAAGACATATACACTGAGTCATGGGTTAAATTTAGATCGCGACCGACCGGTTATATACTACTTTTAGTGGGGGCGGTAAATTTTCTTCACAGAACATTATAACTAGCTGCCACCATTCGCCTCTCTAAGTTCAACATTATTAACATTTGCAAAGAATGTATGACAGAACGTAAGAGGAGTAATTTGAACATACAAGAAAAGGGAACTGTTGCACATGAATTTAGAGTGCAACAATAACAGCAGTTTACGAGAAACCGGTTGTAATCGTGCTTTCCGTTTCTCTGTCTACAAGGACAACACTCAAGGTCACTTCGTGAAATTTCAGCTAATTTATTCCCGCCCCTTGGTTAAGTCCTAATTGTTGCAGTGGCAGGAAAGTGGTTAGCAAACTAACACGGAACATGCATTGTCCATTGTCTCTGAGAAAAAGTATGATAGGCAAACGGATATATACTGCCTTTCATTCAGCGAAGGAATTGGTATAATAGAAATAAGCTGAAAGTAGGAGGGGTTTTAATGCGCATCACCATTCGTTTAACAGAGATATGGTCAACGCCATCTGTGTTTTAACTCTAATTTCCTTAACTATTTATATGATATTTTGTTTCATAACCCTGGTAACGCTTTACGATTACAAAACATTATTCATGTCGCGGTAAACCTGGACAAATGTCAGAAATTGTTTTCTTGACAAATTTGCTGCTTGAGTTTGGGGGACATACTCTGTGGAGCAGGATAATTAAAATGTAAAGCACAGCAAGCGATTAATCAAAATGTAGCTCACTAGGTTAGAAAAAGTAACTAACATTATTCTTCTCATAAAGCATTAAGTATACGACTTTATCACTGCTCCGTCATCATAAATTCCCAAAATTTATTAAAGGAAATATTGGAGCAATATCTAAGCTCTCCATCGCATTGCCTTAACTCAAAAATCTCGGAACAATAACCGTGTTACACAAATCGACTTCAGGACTGTGATTATAAAGTATGAAGTTAAATTTGGCAAAATCAATATAACTTATTATTTTCTTACATAGCGCTTCACAAAACCGTATACAACAAACTCTAGGATGGCGAATAAGCCTATATATTTCCAGTTTCTGCATGCTGCTTTACTCGAGTCTCATCGGCACCCGGAAACGATAAATTAAATGTAAATTAGTAATGATAATTTGTTTGAAAATTTCTGCTTGGCGGTTGGAACATCAAAGCTGCCCGCCTCAGAATTAGCTAGGCGGTAATATCCGGCATTATTAAAACAGGAATGTGGAATTAGTAGAAATATGTGAATGAACGAAATTACAGATTGGTTTTGTTGCTTCTGAGTAATTTAAATCGGAATGATGAAAAGCGCCCCCATGTCAACTTTAATCGTTGCAATTTTGCGTACAGGAAAATTAAGAATAATCAAACCAAACGAAATTAGTTGACACTGTAAATGCACAAGACATATTTATCACCCTGCCGGGGGTAGGCACAGCCTCCACAGATTACCATTAACAACATGACCTAAATGCCTATTGCGACTATTCACACAAATCATTTTGAGAAAGGTCGGCTCCATTTAACTAAAAAGTCACAACATTTTATCACTACATATCGTCAATTTAGCGTACAGAAGTAAGTTTATGAGTGAAATAAAAAAGCAACTTTTAGTCCCTATAATAATAGCAAACAATTAGCATACTATAAAAATATGTGATTTAGTTCCGACTCACTGATCATGGAAACTGATGCAGCACATTGTCTCTTCATACATTCGCGTAATTAAAGCAAGCAAACGGCTGATCAACGCAGTTAACCCTGTTGGTAATTTTTAATTCTATTGTGTTTAGAAAAGACTGTATCTGAGTGCTAAGAGAAAATAACGTAATTAATACAGAGTGTACATGGTGATAATGTGAATATGTAGCAGGAAGGACATTACTCAAATAACGATATAACCATTATTTTCCTCAATTTGCGAGTAAATATTTGGAGCACTGACGAAGATTAACCAGGTAGAAAAGCTATTGGTGAGGTATAGAAGGTGTTGGTCGACGGCTGCTCGTAATAGCAAGAATAAAATTTATAACACGCACAACAGCTATGTGAGATATTAAGCGAACAGAGATTATCCGGAGATTAGTGAGGGAGGATAATTGCGCTTATCGCTCCTATGGAGTAATACGATGTAACAAATTGTAGCAAACCATTTTACCCTCAATAATTGCCATGTTTACAGGATTCTCAATGTCGTTTCTCAAATTTTTACTTTTCACGTTTCTTACATTCCTGTAAATATCCAGATATTTGCCGCAGATTTATTGAGGTAACGCTAAGTCGCTTCCACCACAATGCATTAGTTTACATACGTTTTACTACGAAACAGTAACTAGGCTTCTGTGAGACTACCGCCTTTTTCACCATGAATCTCACATGAACAACACAGACCTATGCACAGTTTGCACTTCGTAGTTTCAGACGTAGTTACCATTTTTGTGGTTGACCCATACCTATTTTGTTTTCATCGGATTTTTAGAAGCCTTATTCTCATCATAAGCATGTAATCATCCTACTAATCAACATACCTTAGCGACGACGTGTTTATCGAAAGGTCAAAGGCAAGTCGTTGTACGGATTTACTCCTACGTCTATCTTTAAACTGCTTCACACTATATTATGCTTTCGCGAAATTGATAAAGTTTTGTTTAATTTTATGTTTTTGAATCAGTTACTTAAACCGACACAAGCTATAATATCCAGCAATGAGGAGAAACTTCACTTGACGCAATTCGTTAGCATAGCAGACAAATTTAAAGAAAGCAATATTACAACACCAACATCTAAGCCTCAGCAACACACAGTGTACCAAATTCGCGTAAGAAGTCTCTGGAGGATGCAGTTGTGAAAACAGCCAAACTTCCGTCAAATTGTCATCCAGGACGTCTTACTTGCAGCAGACTTTCGATATACTAGAACGGGATGTCGCTTCTTCGCGGTATGCTTCAACTTTGTGTTACCGTCAAAACTATTTTTGACAATCATCCTATAAATGTAGAGAAGCATGCTCTTTGCTTCCTACGCAACCAGGAGACGAATGGACCAGCCTATAGATGCGGTCGTCATCGCCTTCCAACTGTAACTGAACTATCATTGACTACCTGTTCTAGATAATTATTATACACTTTACCGGCTCTTTTAGTAATCTTATTCGGCCGTCGTGGTACTCAACAGCAGCTTACGGGACCAGCATCAATAACTATTGTCGAGTATTATCAATCAGCCTTGATTTACGGTGCACGTTTAATCGGGTATTCAGCACGGCGGACGTTAATCAGCCCATATGTTGAGCGGATTTCCTGACACATTTTAATTTATTCGTGAATTTAGGTAAACATTGATTGTTTGAGGTCAACACGCAGGTTTCCGGATCTAACATCACAAAGTGTATACCAAAAAGCTGTTACATATTTATTTTGCCACATATATTATCTATGTCACGAGACCATTGATTTGCTGCTGAGATGAAAACTAATTTTCTGGTCTAATAACTACGTTATGTATGTAAACACATCACATGGATCTATTCTCCAACTCTCACCCGTCCAGAAAGCCAACCACCTAAAAATTTTAAAATATATTCCTTAATTTCCAGCACATGCCAAAACATGGATTAAAGCGAATGCCCGAATTTAATCGGCATCAACCATGCGTAGTAAAGCAAAGTAATATACTTAAAATTGGAGGCCATGTAGCTAATATTTATCGTTTAATCATATCACCCTTCCTGTTACGGACTATATTTGATAAATTCCTAACTTTTCTCACTGTCATCTTATTCTAGTTGTTCAGTTAATATTACCATATATATATATATATTCATCTTAGTGTTGTACAAATTGGAACTGTCAAAACACTATTGGATTCGTAAAATGAGTATTCTGTCGCTTGGATTAGATAAGCAGGGGCTAACATTTTAACAAAAGTAACGAAGTAAAACTACAGGAAAGAATATTCACACTTTCTAACGAGTATTGTCCAATCACACAAAAGAACGAAAGTGTTATCATTGAGTGCCTGAAACCAGCTTTCACTGACTTTTTGGAAAACATGGCAAAACATTTTCTCTTCCAGCTGAGAGCCGTAATCTAAAAATCCCAGGCCGCTCCTACAATAACTGCTCTAATCGGACTATTGTTTATTACTAAATCTGGAATAATTGTGCGTTGGCCAGTTAAATATTTTGCATACCCAAACTAGTGGCTCAATAAATTTGATCCGCTACTGCACATGCTAACAAATTTTACTGTATTGTTAGGTCTCCTCTTAAGGTTAATAATGCATATATACCTTTCAAAATCCTACATACTATTTGAGTTATGTTCCTAGAGTATTGACGCTTTGCAAACCTTGCGATTTCACTATGTGATCGACAAGCAGGCGTTAAAACATTATTTGGTGAAAGCGGTGTATCTGAGCACATACCGGTAATCGGCGATTGTGAAGTAGATTTGTCGCATCCACTCGCAAAACAGAAATACTTTTGCCATATCGAGATGCATCACACAGAAATGGACGAGTAATAATTGAACAACACCTGTACATCCACGTCGCTGTGTTTGCGGCCATCGTCCTACTCGGACCAATGGTAACTGACTTATATTCACAGCCATCATAAAACCACTAACTAACCACCAATCTCATATATCCCAATCTTGGATACTATATTGTCATTTATACTTGTGTGTAAAGCATAATTTTATAGATAGTCTCCAATGAAGCGGCACTAAAATCCTAAAAATACTAGTTAAAACTGTAGTGTACGCCCTAATTAAACTGGAAGAATGAACAATTAGCAAAACTTAGTACTTCTGAGCTAAATCAGAATCGTACTCGGATGTGAACCAAGTGCTTTTGAAGCAAATCCAATCTTTTATATATAATTTAATTAAATTCACATTGGCATTAATATTTTCGCAGGTTAATTAACCCCGTACAAATGGAACCTGTGGGGATCGCTCCATCAAATTACGCTAGTAGGAATTTGCTTTAATGGGAAGCAATATCTAATGGTGTTATTGAATCTAAGGTGATGCAGACCTGTAATACATCGAACAAAACTTACTAACACAAATATAGAGAACCTCATCAATCGCTTGTCAATTGTATGGAGCATAAAATTATGGCTTAATATATGGGGCTTCAGCATTCCTGTGGACTGCCTAGGACAAATGTGCCTTCGAAAGATTTAGCTGGGCTGTGACAACAATTTTGCTGATAATTTAGAAATATACGGAGCATTAGTTGCATAAGTGGAGAGTAGCAAAGGGCCAAGCAGGCAGACAAAACGGGAGCCCAGCAACTCTTTGCGTTTTCTGCGTGCAGTCGCTACCAACCGCAGATGGTTGTACACCGTTCGATTGCCCTTTTCTGTGCTCCAGCAACCGCTGGATATTGCTTCTAATGATAATAAGCGGTTTCTGCTAATTTTGTGCAAAACATTTCTAACCGCCGAACACAGGCATACTTGATCGCACAAATTGACCACTTCAAGCACGACAGGGCTAATTTGGTCTAAGTCAAATAAGTACACCGAGGGATTTCTAACAATTCCACGTTTATCAAATTCCACTGCATTAGAAGGCATAAGTTCACTACTACATTGTTTGCAATTCGCTTTAGACCAAATCCGCTTTAAACCCATCTAAAAAACACATTTATCGGGAACAAATCAATTCGTTAAAATAGGATAGTCTTGTGTGCATTGTTTGAAATGATATCATCCGACATCTGCAAACGTGTCCCAACAAACAATAGGAGACGGAAATAACTCGCAATAGGTCTTTTGTTTCTGTACTGCGTGCCCGACCTTCTCCCTATATGTGTTTGATATTCCTAGTCCAGAAATGTGAGCGCTTAACGGCGAATTCAAGCAGTGTATGCGCTATAAGTTTAATACATTGGTAGCGAGTATGCACAAGGGAAGCGTATTTGCATCTAAGCAACACGATGCCGCACATTCTGCTTCTCTTGTACCGCAATCAGCTGCGTCTCCATCTCTGTTGCCTTCTCCAGTGTTGGTAAAACGCCCGACGAAAATGACTGCAGATACGAGAGACAAAAGTTACTCATGACAACAATAATCGGACAACACTGCAACTGACTGGTTAAGAAAATTCCATTAGACATGTTGTTCATTACTAAAATGTTGAAGCGACCGAAGGCCAACCCTCGTTAGCTGGAAATTTATGAGCTTTTTCCGAGACACATCCCCGTGTTATCAGTCACCGATGCAGGTATGCTGTAATGGTCTGCCGATAGGTCGCGTTTACGGCCTCTTCTGTTGTAAACACCTTTAGCGCGATTAGAGAGACAAACAGTAAACAAACAACACTAGTCAGCAGGTCAGGACAAACGATCACCCTACCATGTAACCTTAAGTGAAAGAAATGTAACTATAGTGCCTTGAATGTTGTGTTCTCTACTGACTTCCAATCTACCGCCATCACATTGCGTGTTAAGTTATCCTCCGAACAATAATAAATGGACTTCGATTTTGTAACAGTGACGTTTATTCGTGAACCAATTTCTTTGGATACTATTGTGGCGCTACCACATAACATGATGTCTCTCTCATCAATTCACAGAGGATGCGAACCAAGGATTCTAAAGATTGTGGCTCAGTCAAAGTAAAAAGCAACGAATGTTTTGGATCGAAGGCGTAAAAATTAGAAAACTCACCATTATATACTTTGGTTAAAGGCCGCAGAAGCTTTTCAAAGTCCAAATACCAAAGCACCTGAAACAGCAAGCCTACCGACAAGAAGACAGAAACTTCACTTCACTGCTGAGTTACTTGAATTCGACGACGCACTTTGGCTTAAGGAAATTTTACACGAGGTATCGGTATCCCGTTAACATGCGAGTAACTGCGGAACTCCAGTTGTTTGGCATTCTCCCAAACGTGACATCTTTTGCCTTCTGTGGTCTTCTAGAGACCGAAAAACTATACAGATTCTACACGAATGTTCAGTGTCTTTTCATATACTTCCTTCAATGAAAGATCGCCATATTTGCAGTTCATATGATATCATCAGTATCACTGAAAATATGTCGCACACGAGATTGAAGACGATGATGTTTAGTTACCGGACATGCCGCTCATCCGGAACGATAGGCTCAAAAGAGGAGGAGGGTGATCCTATTTTGACGAAGAGACTTAAAGTGCAAAGACCTGAATGATGCAGACGCGCAATTCCTCGACTCTCTCTGATGCAGCTTGAAGTTAGATGGTAGGGACGATTGTCTTATTGTCTTGGTGTACCACTCCCCTAAATCTATACCCAAAACCGACTGCCGCCATTCGGCTACTTAAAGATGGATCCTTAAGAGCAAATAGACTTACATCCTTATCACGTGTGCTTGCAACGGATGTTGTTTTTAAAACCCACGCACAATCGGAGAACAATTCATAGCCGATGTGCATTAGGTTGTAGCCACTATTCCTGTTTAAAATGTCATCACTTTGACTACTCGGTTCAGAACACCTAACAGGCCATCTGTGCTGGATTTTGGGCTTGTCTATTAAATTATATTCAATAAAATTCCTTCGTTTTCTCCCTTATTTTGGCTGATCAGTTGCCTTTGCGCCAAGTCAGGTGTTTGAAGTCTGAGGATAAAGTTGGTGAAGAGAGCTTAACGATCCTCCTGGAAGCGCACAAGTTGGAGTTAGGATATGGTGTTCAGACATGAGAATCTGGCCGATAATGTTTCTGATATTGCCCGACTGGGGTGGGTACGGTCACGTTTTCACGTACATCGTCGACCCAAAAACTTCGGTGTAGATGCGCTGAATCACGGGTGGAAAATGTAGCTGTTTACGCATGATTATCAGTGAACAATCGTCAGCTTAAAACTTCTTGTTATGTATCTCTTTCTGAAATTGGCATAACAAATGGGCATTTTATTAGATAGGAATGAACATTGATGTTATACAGGTAAAGGTGCGCTGCTTTACAAGTCCCATTGAATAGTTGTTTGGGATATCGCAGTAGTGAAATAATGAGAATATTAGTGGGAACATAGTTCCTAACAGGATGGAAATTAGAACTAATGGCTTGCTCGATGTGGTCTTGCAATCCGCTTAGATTCACAGCACCAACAGTTGACATCAAATAAATCCACGGTAAACTCCACTGTAGGATGGAGAGGTAGCGCTAAGTAACAAAGCGAAAATGGATGGGTGTATCATCTAACCGTTTTAAATACTGTTAATGTCGGTGCAGAAACGAGCGAACCTGGGAGAGCATTCTACATGTGACAGACACAATGGAAGATACATTTCTGGGGCGGTGCATATGGCCATACTGTTATGCAAGTTTTAGTGAGTGACCCTCCAGTTTTGTATTGCTGAGGAGTTGCAGTTAAAGGGCGGCACACAGAAGTTGGTTATGGCATAATCAAGTTGGTCATAATCAATTCGCCTCCTAATCGTCGATACCCACCGCTAAACACCCCACTCGTTTCAGCCTCTGCTAGTATGAATGATTGCACTTTCTATTTACGTTCTTAGATGCCCAACGTTGAGATTGTTCCAGTCCTTTAGATCTTGATTCAACCATGGATGCTAGGCAATTATCGCGCATTCGACACAGGGGCAAACATACGCACTGAGCATTTATAGAAATATGGATCTGTTTATTAGTTCAAACTCTCTTCGCAACAGCCCGACATATTAGTTACCAGACTCCGATGCCTTTTCGGATTGTCTGAAGCAACCAAAGTTATACTGAACCACCACAGCAGTCACGTTTGACGGTCGGTTGTTTCAGTACCTTCGTTCCGATCCTTTATGGGCAGCTGGTCCGATGTCATATGAAAGTTAAGCTGCATTACTCAAGTTGAAATGTAGTAACTTTTGGCTTGAACATTGACGTACTCTGTCCAGGATACTCTGAAGTGGACGCTGGTCCGCATTTGTCTGAATCTTGTGCCAAAACATGATATCACTGGAAATTATTTAAAATTTTAAGGTGATTGCCTGTGTGAGGTCATTGATACCCACCATAAAAAAGACGCGGAACTAGAGCTGCGACTAGCGGCACATCGCGCGCGACTTGCACGGGTACGATAAAGAACTCAAAAGTCTGACCATGAATTTGCGTTTAATTACAAAGTTGGCAATCCAGGTTAGAATAGAATCAACGAGCCCGCGACGCCTGGGCATAGAGAATATTATCCCATGGTGTAGACGATAGCAATTCTTCGAAAAATCCCGTTAGATAACATCAACGTCTTCTCTACCGTCAGCTGAATCGGTACCAAACATACCGCTTGTGATTACTAAATTCATTGTGCATGACTGCCCTAGACGGATGTCATGCTGCTTAGGCGAAATGACGTTGCAGTTTTCCTGATAACACACCATTGCTTCGGCAGAAATTGATTTCATGAGGAGATTATAAGAACTTGGAACACTGGGCGATAGTTGGATGGCTCAGTTCTGCTTTAGCCTCGTGTACCTGGCTTATTATTCCAAGCTTTCACATAACAGGAAATTTATGCTGGTCTATGCAGCGAAGGAAAATCTGAGCTAAACTCATGCCGGTTGTCCTTCTGCTGCTCTCAGTGTCGAACCCCGGAAAGCTGATATTGCGTAGAGTCGGAAGCATTCGCAATACAGCAATACGCGTGAATGTGATGTGGGCTAGTCCTAGCAAGGAGACGACAAGGTTTGGATGGCCGCTTAGTGGCAAGACCCTATAAGAAATGGAGGCATATTGAATCGGTAGTGCGTTTGCTGCTTCCACAGCCGTACTTGTTGGCGATCAGCCGTCCTGAGTGAAGCAAATCATGCCTCACCATTTGTAAGCTACTGACGCGCTGGTGTAGCAGCTTGTAATTAGCACTGAAGGCTATTGCGCTATTCAGCTGAGATTCGGTTTTCTCTTTTATTAGCTGCTGAGTGCAGTGGTTACATTGGGCTACGTAGTTGTCCTGTTTCGGTGCTGGAGCGTCTCCGTGGATTTGCTATATTGAGTTGCCTACTGTAATCCATTTTCGAGTTCTGCCGCTAACGGAAGAACCTGATTTACGTTTATTGCAATCTCATATATCTAAAGCCTGTGCAAACAGCTGGCTGAATTTGTTGACAAACGTAAGCCAGGAGACTGCCGGGGTTCTTCGGCATGAAATGACTATGTTGAAGCACTGTCGAGCTAGACTAATCGATCAGAGCTTGTGATGATTCGCATGGCCTCATCCTTCTCATTTCGGCGGTTCTCATACCAAAGAAGTTGGAATTGCTGACTGCGTGCTCACTGCGACCCAACCGGCGGTTAACAGCCAACACAAATATTGTACAGAATAGTATGAGGATGGAGTTGAATGGTATACGTAGATATTCGTCACATCTAGACTCACTCGGACAGCGGTCACAAGCCCGGAAAAACATTGTAAGCGCTTTTCATCCTTTCGGGAATCGTCAGCAGTACGCATTCCATCCGACCCTGGTAGGACTCGAACTGGCAAAGCTACTGTTTTCAGTCGGTGGTTGAGACCACTCAGCTATGGGGGACGGTAAAGACCATCGTGAACTAGTTACTATATATGATATAGCACCACGCATTATCCACTGACTTACACATTACATAGTCGTTACCCTCCCCCGTAGCTCAGTATTCTCAATCACGGACTGGCATCAGTCAAGTTGCGGGTTCGAGCCCTACCAGAATCCGATGAAATGCGTACTGCTGACGATTCCCGAAAGGATGAAACGCGCGTACAGTGCTTTTCCGGGCGGGTTACGGCTGTCTGCGTGAGTCTAGATATAAAGAACTGCTCCCTATACCATTCAACGCAACCTACTACTCCTCCGCAAAAAGTACGAAGGCCAAACAGATTATGATGCCATAGGTTATTGACGGCTTAAGTTTGGTAAGTTCGTCGCTTAATGTGGGGATATCTTCTGCAAGGCATTAACGTGCAAGTCAGTGGATAGTTAGCGGTGTTATATCAGATCTAGTAACTAATTCAAGACGGTCGTTACCGACCCCCGTAGCACAGTGTTCTAAACCACGGAGTGACAACAGTCGCGTTGCGGGTTCGGGCCCCATCAAGAATATGCTATTAATAGACAAGCCCAAAATCCAGCACAGATGGCCTGTTAGGTGTTCTGAACCGAGTAGTCAAAGTGATGACATTGTAAATAGGAAGAGTGGCTACAACCTAATGTACATCGGCTATGAATTGTTCTCCGATTGTGCGTGGGTTTTAAAAACAACATCCGTTGCAAGCACACGTGATAAGGATGTAAGTCTATTTGCTCTTAAGGATCCATCTTTAAGTAGCCGAATGGCGGCAGTCGGTTTTGGGTATAGAGTTAGGGGAGTGGTACACCAAGACAATAAGACAATCGTCCCTACCATCTAACTGCAAGCTGCATCAGAGAGAGTCGAGGAATTGCGCGTCTGCATCATTCAGGTCTTTGCACTTTAAGTCTCTTCGTCAAAATAGGATCACCCTCCTCCTCTTTTGAGCCTATCGTTCCGGATGAGCGGCATGTCCGGTAACTAAACATCATCGTCTTCAATCCCGTGTGCGACATAGTCTCAGTGATACCGATGATATCATATGAACTGCAAGTATGGCGATCTTTCATTGAAGGAAGTATATGAAAAGACACTGAACATTCGTGTAGAAGCTGGATAGTTTCTCGGTCTAATGAAGACCACAGAAGGCAAAAGATGTCACGTTTGGGAGAATGCCAAACAACTGGAGTTCCGCAGTTACTCGCATGTTAACTGGATAACGATACCTCGTGTAAAATTTCCTTAAGCCAAAGTGCGTCGTCGAATTCAAGTAACTCAGCAGTGAAGTGAAGTTTCTGTCTTCTTGTCGGTAGGCTTGCTGTTTCAGGTGCTTTGGTATTTGGACTTTGAAAAGCTTCTGCGGCCTTTAACCAAAGTATAGAATGGTGAGTTTTCTGATTTGTACGCCTTCGATCCAAAACATCCGTTATTTTTTACTTGGCTGAGCCACAATCTTTAGAATCCTTGGTTCGCATCCTCAGTGAATTAATGAGAGAGGCATTATGTTAAGTGGTAGCGCCACAATAGTATCCAAAGAAATTGGTTCACGAATAAACGTCACTGTTACAAAATCGTGCTAGGTCTCAGGTCTAACGGAATTATCTTAACCAGATGTTTGTAGTGGTGTCTGATTTTGGGTGCCAGTATTACTGTTTGCATCTCGTATCTACGGTCAGATTTCGCTCCGCGTTTTACCAAACCCAAGGGAGACAATCGAGATGAGGACGCGGCTAATTGAGGTTCAAGCAAAGCAGAATGGGCAGCATCCCGTTGCTTAGAGGCCGCTACGCTTCCCTTGAGCATATACGCTTCGATTAAAGTAAACTTACAGGACACGCGCTGCTTGACTTTTGCCGTTAACCGGTCGCACTTTTTGACTAGGATTAGCATACACATATTAAGTGAGATAATTGGGCAAGCAGTACCGAAACAAAAGACATATTGTGAGCTATTCCGCTATCGTACCTGTTCTTGGCTCACGTTTGCAGCTTTCGGATGATACCATTCTAATCAATGCGCAAGTCAAACCAATTTTATCTGACTGATATTTTTCCGTTGAATGCGACATTTAGGCGGGTTTAAAACGGAGTTGTTTCAGTCGGATTGCAAACAGTGTAGTAATGACCTTATGGGTAGTCGCAATCTGCCCAACAGTTGCATTGTACAGCAGTCAGACGTGATGAATATGGAACCTCAGGTTAGCCCTCAGTGTGGTTTTGCAATTTAGACTAAAATTAGCATTGTGGGTTTTTATTGAAGGCGTTGTATGAGAAATATTAACATTGTTCCACGGTTAAAATTTTTGGTCACAGTTTTTGTAAAAACCGTTAAGTGTCCTTAGAAATATTTTGCAGCGGTGAATGGCGAACACGAAGTGGAAGCATACGGCCTAAAACAACCTACGATTGATAGCGACTTCATGCAGAAAACGAAACGAATTGCAGTGCTCTTGTTGTTGTTTGCCTGCGTGGTCAGTTGCTACTCTTCACTTATGAAACTAATGTTTCGCATAGTACTAAATTATCAGCAACGCCGTTGCCGCAGCCCAGGCAAAACTTTCGAAGGCATATTTCTCCTAGGCGGTCAGTGACACTGCTGAACCTTCATTTATAAGGACCCAAATTTAGGATTCATACAACTAACAACCATTAGATGAGGTATTCTTTATTTGTGTCGACAAATTTCGGTCGAAGTATCACAAGTCTTCATCACCTTAGATTCAATAATACCATTACATACCACTTCCGATTCAAGCAAATTACCAGCAGAGCAATGTGATGGAGGGAAATAACAGTTTTCATTTACACGAGGTTAATCAAAATGCGAAGCGACTAACGCTACCTTGAATTTAATTATATACCACAGATTACATTTATTTCGCACCATAACACTTGACTCACATACGAATTTGATTCTCATTTAGCTCAGAATTTTTACGTTTCGATGATTTTCATTCTTCCTGTTCAGCTGGGGCCTACCTACTTTATCTTACTTTTTTAGGACAATAACGCCACGTTAATAGAGACTATCTACAAACTTAGGACTTTACGCACAAGCATAAATGATAATATAGTACCGAAAATTAGAATATATGAGATTGGTGTTTAGCTAGTGGTTTGCGGTTGGCTGTGAATACAAGTTGTTTCCCATGCTGCCGAGTACGACGACGGCCGCCAACACTGCACCGTGGATGTATACGTGTCGTTTAATTATTCGTTCGTCCAGTTCTGTGTGATGCGTCTTGACATGCCGTAAGTTTTTCTGTTTTGAGAGTGGGTGTAATCATTTCCCTTCTCAAGCTCCCATTACCTGTAAGTGCTCAGATGCATCTTGTTCATCAAATGATGTTTTGACGCCTGCTAGTCGATCACTTGGTCAAATGGCATGGTATGCAAAACGTCAACACTCAAAGGAGTTATCTCAAATAGTGTGTCGCATTTTGAAAGTCATAGATGCATTATTAGGCTGTAATCAAGGACCTAAAATAAACTACAATTTGCTTGCATGAGCAGTGGAGTATCCCATTTGTTGAGCGACTTATTTTTGATGTGCAAAACATTGAACCGGTCAGTGCACAATTACTCCAGATGGAGTGATAACTAATAGTCCATCCTAAAGCAATTACCTTGCGGGTTTTTGCATTTTAACTCTCTGCTGCGACAATATGTATTGACATGGGTTCGAGAAAGTCGTTTGAAGCTATTCTCAGACAATCAATGTTAACATGTCGGACCTTTGGTGGAATTTGAAGGTATTCGTTAAGTAGTGTGAATATTGTTTCTTGTAGTTTTAATATTTTACTTTTGTTATGTTACGTTACTCCGAATGACGCAGTACTTATTTATATGCACCTAATAGTGTTTTAAGTGTTTCAGTGTGTACAACCTTGGAATAAATATGTGGATGGCAAAATTAGCTGCAAATCTAAAAATGAAGAAAATGAGAAAGTTTGGGAATTTAACAAATGTGGGTCGTGAGAGGAATGGTGATAAAAATAAGTGATAAGTGGTAGCCACACGGTCTCCAATTACATAGAGGTTTCTTCGCTATACTAAACGAAGTTGATGCCTTAATGCATTCGGACAGACAAATTCTTCAAATTGTGGCATGTGCTAGAATCATAGTAATATATTTGAAGCGTTTCCAGACGTTGACTTAATAAACGGGTGTGAGCAGGAGCACTGATATTCGCGATGTGTTTACACATATAATTTATATTTGATCATAAAAATTAGCTTTCAATTCAAATGACTATCGATGAAAGGGGTTGTGATATGGAGAACTGAGATGTGACAAAATGATAATGGGGTAGTTTTAAGGTGTAAATGTTGGTTTTCCAGAAACAGAAATCTGCGTGTACACATCGAGCAAACGATGGCGACATAAACTCGCTAACAAATTAAAATTTGGCAGGAAATCTGCTCCGAATATGAGCTGATTACCGTATATCATGCTGAATACCAAATTGGACGCGTTGTACCTCAAGGATTAGTATTAAACCTCGACTGTAATTATTAATACGGGTCCAATGAGATAATCGTGAGTACGTCAAAGACAGGGTAAGATTTAGAAAAAAGCCGGTTAAGGGTGTGTTACTTATCTAGAACATTTAGTCGGCGTGAGTTGCATCGAAGTTTAACAGAGACAGTTACCGAAGCTATCGTCCGGCCAGTTCCTCTCCTGGCTGCGAAAAATCGTAAGGTTAGGTA
Organism: Dicrocoelium dendriticum; assembly: GCA_944474145.2. NCBI lineage: Eukaryota > Metazoa > Platyhelminthes > Trematoda > Plagiorchiida > Dicrocoeliidae > Dicrocoelium > Dicrocoelium dendriticum. The sequence continues at coordinate 15,029,756 of OX104071.1, read as the reverse complement.
GGAAAAGCAGAGCATGGATGAATGCCAGAAATATTTTTAATACTAACACAAAGTTAAAGTATGCCGAGAAGAATCGGTATTGCGTTCAAGTACATTAAAAAGTTAATGGATGAATGACGTCCTGGATACTTATTTGACTGAAGTTCGGCTATTTGCTTTACCACATCCTCTAGACACTTGTAACTTGATGTTGGTAAGGGGTGTGTTTCAAATTCCTAAATGTTATTGATTGCAGTGTGGATTATTATACATTTCTCTGCTATGCTAACGAATTGCTTCACGATAATTGTATCTGCTTGCTGAATCTGTTAGCCTATGTCGGTTTAAGTTAATGATTCAATAGTCAGCTTGAACAACACTTCATCAAATTCGAAAGCATTATATGGTGCGAAGAATTTTAAAGAACTACATAGGAGTGAATCAGTACAATGAGTCGCAATTAACTAATTGTACCACAGCTTAGCTCTAGGGTATGTTGGTAAATAGGAATATAAAAAGCTTATGCTGAAAATAAGGCTTCTAAAAATCCAATGACAAGAAAATAATTCCTAGGGTAGCAAACATTTTGTATGTTCATGTGCTATACTACGAAGAAGAAACAGTGAACGTGAGAGTCCATGAAAGTCCATGTGAGAATCATGATGAAAATGACGGAAGGTTCTTAGAAAAATAGTTAATATTCATAAGTCAGGAGTGTATGGAACAAACTTTGTAGTGAAAACGAAGTAGTGTTATTTCAATAGCAAAGGTGCGAAAAGTGTACCTATATTTCTAGGAATGTAAGCAACGTGAAAAGTAAAACCCTGAATACCAATCATGTAAATATTGAAAACCTAGCAAATTTGCCAAAGAAAGATTTTGGAAAAAATTGCTACATCGCATTACTTGGTACGAACAATAAGCGCATTTACTCCTCTGTCACTAATCGCCGGATGATATTCGTGATCGCTCCGGTATCTCAACTTGCAGTTGTGCTCGTTAAAATTTGGATTCTTGATATTGCCATCAGCCGTCGAACAACGCATTCTATACCTTAACAACAGCTCCTCTACCTGGTTGATCTGCGACAGAGCTTCACATATTTACCCGCTAATTGTGGAAAAAATTGGTTATATCTGTATATGAGTAATGTCCTTCCTGTTACATACTCATATTTTCACCAAGTGAGCTCTGGAGTAATTAGGTTTTTCAACATTAAAACTCAGATTCTGTCTCTTCTAAACATAACAGGATTAAAATATTACCAACAGAGTTGACTGTGTTGATCAGTAGATTGCTTTCTTTATTTACGCGATTGGATGAAGAGAGGATGTGCCGCATCCGTTTCGATGTGCAGTGAGTCGGAACTAAATCAAACATTTTTATATTCCGTTAAGCTTTCGCTATTGTCGTTAAGATAACAAATCGCCCTAGTGTTTATCTCCGAAACCTGGATCCTTTCGATAACAAGGAGATATACAATGTTGAAATTTTGAGGTTCTTCAGTTAAATCATGAATAACATTCTCAAAAATATTTCCGTGGATAGTCGCAATACGTATTTAGCTAATCAATTAATGCTAAACTTTGAAGGCCATACCTACCCCCGGTAGATTGATAATTATGTATTGTGCATTTATAAAGTCAACTGCATTCGTGTACAGATTGAAGACCTGGTTTGAATACTCTTAATATTCCTGCAAGTAAAAATGTAACAATTATAACTGACATTGGGTCGCCTTTCATCAGTCGGTTTTAATGAGTCAGCAGAACATAACAAATCTGTAATTCTCTCCATTCATATTGTTCTAATAATTCCATATTCCTGTTTTAAAAATGCTGGATTTTACCTCGTGCCTAATTCTAATGCGGTCAGCTTTAATGTTCCAACTGTCAAGCGGAAATTTTCAAACAACTTATCATTACTAATTTGCATTTAATTTATCGTTTCCGGGAGCCGAGGAGACTCGTGTAAAGCAGCTGGCAGAAAGTGGAAATATATCGGCTTATTTGCTATCCTAAAGTTCTATGTATACGGATATGTAAAGCGCTATATATGGGACTAATAAGTTATATTGATTTTGCCAAATTTACTTTCATTCTTTATAATCACATGCCAGGGGTGGATTAGTGTTACACAGTTAATGCTACGAAATGTTTGAGATATAGCAACCTGATAGGGAGCTTAGAATTATTTCCAATAATTTCTTAATACATGTTGTGAATTTATTATGACGTCAAGTTATAAAATGTACGCTTAATGAATTATTTTAAGATAAATGTTATTTACTTTATGTAATCTAGTGAGCTATATTTTGATTACCCGCATACCGTACCGTATATATTAATGATCCTGTTATTATATCATGCATTCCATTACTTGCGTAGACATTTCAGGAGAATTCATCCATCTCCCAACCATCATGATGTTGTACAATTAATTTTCAAGTATTCAATCTGGTTGCTAACTTAGAAATGTGATTCAGATTGTGTCCGTTTATTGCCCGTTCTCCATCCGATACTTACCCCATCGTTGTGAAGTACGTCAGCCCTGTTGCGTTGTGGATAAAGTGCAACATCAGTGTCTTTTTGCTGTATCGCAGTTGGAGCTAAATGATCCGGTGTATTGGTCGCACCCAGAATTCCGAATTAGCTGTGGCTACGTTGCTAACACAGGTGGGGGAAATAGTGTATAAACTTAATAGAGGAGTACTGAAAAATCATATATCGTACCGCAGATTAGATTACAAAATCAGAGCTACCCCTGACAATCGTGAAACCTCTTGAATAGCTTTTCCGGTATTTGTTTCTCCTTATGACAGAATTACAGCTTACTAATGCAGTTTCATGTGCTGCAATCCATTAAGCTAAATGATATATGTTGGTGTTCCTCCTACTAACACAGACACACAACAACTGCGGTTACCCGGTGTGGAGTGGTCAGGTTTGGATAGCGTAAGCTAGAGTGGAACTCATGGAATAGTGGTTTACGGCTGACAATTTCACTGAGATCCACTAGCAAAGCTTGGTACAGCGGACAGGAATTAAAAGTTAGACTTATGGAACCCGCAGCGACACTAAAGCGCTATCGAGAAAATTGTGGTGTGTTGTATCCAAGCAAAAAGCGGGTCATCCAAGTCCAAAATTAATAGAGTGCTAAAAGTTTCTTATATAGTACAATCGGATATGACATTTAAATTCCCGTTGTACTTTCATTAGTAAACATGAATATCAGTAGGCCTTTAATACTTGGGACTTCGATTCAAATTTAATTCGCCTAGTGCTCATTTCATGTACTGATTAACCACCTTCAAAGTATACACGATCAGAAAATTTCAGTGATTATTGCCCCTTGACTGGCGTTTCATCGCTCGCCAACCATTAAACTAAATCCATCGCACATTTACCGATTACGTATACAGAGTTGCGGGCGTTAGTTGACTAGAAACCTCCATTATTAGTCGTTACGCTTACTTCAATTATTGTTAGCGATGAAGGACTCATGGAATCTAGGCTTCAACGACTTATCACAATTCATACCACTTGCTAGCTCAAACATTCTATGATAAACTAAAATTCATGCAGCGTATTTGTGCACCGGGCTGACGAATTCCTCATATTTCTAGCAGATAAGGGCCAATATAAATATCACAATCGCGCAATAACCATAGAACCGATGACTCTGGTTGGCACCGGAGTAACTAAAACAATTATACGCCGAAACCGCTTAAGATTAGATTATATATTCTTGTTCATATTTGCAAATAAGTGACAGGTACAATGTCCTTTAAGCCAAAAGCATATTTCATACAAATGAAAGCATTTTTCGATGCAACATGTGGTAGATTTTATTCGTTTATTAACATACCTTAGAAAATGTATTTCGCTATTCATGTCGTCCTGCAGCTATTCGTTAAAACCCGTTCAAGCGCATTGCCAATGTTAGTTGGCATCTGGTACAATCTTGAACGCGCCAGACAATAGAGCATGTAATGTTGTGCAAATAAAGTTAATGCTGCATCATTTTACCTGTTGTGTGCATCCGATCACGGCTTCTAAGTTGGACGGAGTACAATGTACGGAGCAGTTCATCAGAGATCTATCAAACCGAAAGAACGAGATGTTTATAATAACATGATGTCGTACTCAAAACAACCCAGTGAGGAATCAGCCTTAGTAAGACATTTCGGGTCAATATATCTGGTAAATAGAAGGCATATGATCTACACGAGCGAAGGCCAATACAAAACGATTCCAGGGTACATCAGTAAGAAGCAGAGTTAAAATGAGTTAACATTAGTGTTCGTTAAGTGTACGTCATCGTAGGTCCAAACAACTGAGCAACACCAATAACTTGTTAACGGGGATACGGCTCAGGTTGTTTACTCCCGTTATCCAAGCTACTACATTGTTGCATCACATAATTTTGTGATGTCCTGCATACATCCTAATCGACCAACTTTTATAATCGCAATCTTCTGACTGTATGCATACTGGTGGACCTTATCAGTTTGGACAGAGGACCATCAGGAAAGGATGTATAATTCGACTGATTTAAAGGCATACCAAACTAGTGCATAACGCCCAGTTTGGCGCAAACTGCGTTGTCAGGCATATCTACGATTGTATAAGTAATTCAAACTGGCGATGTGGATAATTCAGCCTTATATTGTATGTTTGTTTCCATTTCGTTAAGCAAATGTTCGTTCATCAAACGGCTCTGACTCTATTGGTTTATTCCTTCATTAATGCTTGTCTATTTAAACCTTAATACAACGATATCAAAATCAAATATCGTCAATGTGCTGCTGTGTCCTGAGAGGATATCTTTGACAAAGGTTTTGGATATGATTTGATTTCCTATTACGAATTATTTTGCTGTTGTTTCTGTCGTAATAAACGTCGAATCTATGGTCGGAGTAGCAACACATGTGTTATTCCCAATTTGCAAATTTTAATTCAATTACCAAAAAACTGACAGTTATACCACAAATAATACTATTGCACGATCATTTTGGTTGAACGGGCGCTTATCTTGCATCAACACCGAGCTCAGTTTGTATATTTAGCATTTAAAGAAGATGGTCGTTCTAGAACGGTCGTCAAATCATTTGATATGGGTAGTTGTTTACATAATATCCCCACTCTCCTCTAGTTAATTTTCATCGTTCTGTTACCTGTGACAATTGACCTGAATTTCATGTTCGATAGGATTGATGCAATCAATGTGTTAGCAGAAATTTGCGATTTGGTTTCATATCACTAACCATGAGGCAAATGTTGCTTGTAGATTTGCTCACCTTTGCTACTTGGCCATTTGTTTAGACTAGGGACTCATCCGTTATTTGACCTAACACTTATGCGGGGACCATTTAGTGTGGTCATGATCAATACTCTCTGTATGCGCACACAGACTGGCTGCAAATCACCATCAACCTCATCCGTACACGTTAGCTGATAGTGTGAAACACAGCTCAGCTGAAGTTTCGCAATACAAAAAGAATAGAGACTTAAAATTTCACTAAGATTACACTTAACAAGTATGCATAAATAATATATATCTTGCTTTGCTTGAGATCGGGATTGGAAGAGGGAAGGGGAATTAGAAAGCAACTCACGACACAAAGGCCGTTGGGGCTGACTCCTAGACATATCAGCAGGTTTGTCTAACCAAACGTGTTCGTTGTCCTTAGAACCACAACAAGGAAGTCAGGACACACAAACCTACGCCAAATTCGAAGTGAGGGTTTTCATTTTGCTTGAACAAGTCATCGATTGGCCACCCCTGCCCCTCTTCAAATCGCAACCCAGTGCACCCAAACAATGCAGGTAGAGGAAGTCAGAATGCTGGGATGCGCATCAACTGGTCCAGCCATTGGAGCCTGGTGCATGATATAATTTTTCTGGGCGTTTCACTAGCTCGCGACGCCGAACATGCTCATTACATACTCAGTGCTTCCAACAAACATGAGCTATGCTGCGAAAGCAGCAATGATCGAAGGGGACCAACCTTTTTAAGTCTGTTGAACTGATGGTCCAGGATTCACAACCATTTAGAACAACTGAACGGCGGGCTACGTAATCAACTTTGCCGTTTAGGGTGACAGCATTCTCGTGTCTAAGCCACAGGTGGCGGAGATTCGCGAAGATGCCTCGGTATATTTGCTTACGGATCGCAACCACATCTTCGATCCCACGGCGTTAATATAGCAGCCCAGGAATTCCTGAAGAACTTATAGCTGATCACCACCACGCGTTAGAGCAGAGGTGGGTTCCTGCCAAGCTCGGCGAAGTAATTTACCTTTCGATGAAGTAAAGCATGGCCTGAAGAGATAAACAGCCAGTGCTAATCGCTCCCTTTTGCTCTCCAAGTTTGGGAGCTGTCACAGATTAGGAGAATAACGTCCGAATAATTGAAGTCAAGAATTCGCTCCCCAGGAGGTAGCACCTCACCTTCTAGGTCGTGTCCAGCCAATGCTGTTCCCATGACTTTGTCAACTGCGAAGTTAAATGGGGAAGATGACAGCGGGCAAAATTGTTTCACACCACTGGTGAAATAAAGAGCGACGAAAGTTAGCGCATACGAGGCACTGGTTATGTTAACGTACCTATCAGGTCAAATTTCCCCAGCAGACAGTCCTAAAGGGAACCTCGATCGACTGAATCGAAGGTAATTTTATGTCAAATATCCAGTTGCAACTTTCGTATCGCACTCCATGCCACAATTTTTCATATTTCAGCACATTACATCATATCATGCATATCAAATGAAGTAGGACTTAATGTGTTCTATGAGGCATTGTGCTAGGATCCCTGCTATTAGGCTAAGATTTCAGTTATCAAATGGTTGTTTGCAGATCGTTAATGTATTTTCACATGAATTGCCAAAACCTGCTTTCGTGTTGGTTCTTCGCAATTGATTCCACGCCGTACAGGAAAGCTACCAATCAGGAAAAGCACCAGTCGCGCGTTCGCCGTATGGGGGCTCTTCATTGGTGCGCATCAGTCTGTCTCCTACTGGGGACCAAAAATATGACCGCTAGATGATAACAGCAACTAGGCAACAGATTATGCCATTAGACATGAGGACGACAGCAGACCGTTAGGAATTGAAACCTAAATGCCAAATAGCCCGACCCATCCTACACTGCCCTGCAAGTTATTGGCCCTGCACAAGACAGATGTTGGCCGTCGCGCTCAGGGGTTATCTTGACAGCGAAGCGAATGCACACAACAAGTCCTCCTAGTGACCAGCCTCTTTAGATCTGTCGAACTGATGGGCCAGGTTTCACAAACATATAGGATAGTTGAACGGACGGCTGCGGGTGAGAGTAATGTCGAGTCTGCACCACAGGTGGCGGGGATTGGCAAAATCATCTCGAGCTTTTGCAATAAGAATTGAGACATGATCTTCGACCGTACGGGCGCTAATATAGCTGCCAATGTACTTGAATTCCCGGACGACCTCTAGCTGCTAACCAAAAAGCGTTAGGACAGTAGTGACTCCCCGCTAATCTTGGACATCTTCTTTGTAATTCGTTGGACCTAAGGCTAGCCCACAGCCATTGCTAAATGGCCCAGTGCTGCTTGGCATGTTTCGGAGGTGAAACAGATTAGGGCAATATCGTCCACGAACTCAAAGTCGAAAAATCGCTCACCAGTTAGTAGCTCTCCACATTCTAGGTATTGTGCAGGGAACGGTGTTTCCATGACTTCGTCAACTGCCAAGTTACAAAGGAAAGGTGAAAGCGGGCAAACTTGTCTCACTGTGCCGGTGATACTGTAGAGTGGCGACAGTTGGCCATAAACTCTCACTCTGCCCGAGCTATGCGCGTACAGCCCTTTGATAATTTTTACGCATTTAGAAGGCACATCTTTCCTAAGCAGACAGTCCTAAAAGGGCACATGGATCGACTAAATTGGAATCCTTTTCATTTAAATAGCAAATAGCAATTCTACTATCGTAATCACATGTTACAAGCTGTCTTACTTTAAGCACACACTTGGGAACTTTGCATGTCAAATAACATTGGACCTAGTACGTTCTACGAGGCACCTTGCAAAGACCTTGGCTATTAATTTGCTATTTCACATATCATATATTTTTGGTTAGCGTTCCTCTAATTGCACCTGCATTGCAACAAATTACTTTGTCTATCTGTCAATAAGACAACTGTTTGCGCACTTATGATTCAAATACAACTACCAGTGCGTTGCAGTTCTAAATCCTGACATTCCCAACAATGGAACGACAGGCCTTGAATCTACCTCGGTTAGCGTCAACAATGTTACCCTAATCGTTATAGCGGTGGACATTTGAAGAGTCAGCAATAATGGGAGAATTCCGATTGCGACCGTACCTAGTAAAACGTAGAGGTAATCTTGAGTTTACTTGTAACAGATTGCTCCTATTTATGAATATTTTTGTATATGCTGCAAAGGACCGATTTGTTCAAATTCTATCCCCTCCTCGATGACTGTCCATGTAAAGGCACATTTTAAACAGGAAATCCTCTTCGTCTGCAGCTGTTGAAATACTGATGAGAGCTGCATGCATTCTGATTTGTAATTTCGTCTATCAAGCGTATCAAACTTCCTGGGGTAGACACCATAATGATTGTCGAGAATACGCTTCACCACGCAGCTTGCCATCTTCGTTTCGCCGGTAGTTTAACGAACAGTTTCTCCGCGCTTCCCGCAACATGCAAAGGGCACACAAGTTGACGCCATGTTTGATTTGGGCCACCCACATTCAACGTACGATATTGTGATGAGAAACATTCGTATCCATCACTTCGCAGACACATAACCTTTGCGGTCAAATTGAATGCTTTACATTTCAACGTAATTGCTGATCATCTAAGTTAGGACAGATTTGCTGTCTAAACTTGAAGGAGGGGGAGGATGTGTCACATTACGCAGGCATACGGAATTAATATTTGGTGAAATTTGCTATTTCTTATTTGATGATTAGCGCTTCTTGGACAACTTAAGTGACGATATACTACTCGCTTTTCGTTTCCAATGTTTTGTGTGTTGGTCTTAGTTCATATATTTGTGCTGCTCTGTTCGGAGTTACCTGCATGATTGAACAAAGTTAAGGATACACTAATCAGTAAGTTGAAAAAATATAAGCTATGTGATTAGTTTAGTAAGCAGCAGAAGACCGCGTTCATGCTCCAGAATAAGTGCGCAATAATACATAGAACTATTGTGTAAATACACTGATATTTATATGAATTCCATACAAAATTCAAGCTTCAGCAATTTTGTGTCAATACAATCCAGGTACTGCAGGCTGTACGGAACGAAGTGCTTGGTCAAAAGCACAAAGGATATAAAATGGAAGCTGACCACTGCAGCAATACCTACGCTCCATACTGGTTACTTTAATTCAGAAAGCGGATACATCACGTTAATGTCCTAATGCACCTGAACAATCGGCTTGCTAGCGTGGTGATATTAGGTTGCACTGGGTAGTTGTAAGCTTGTTGCGCTTTTACTCTTAAAATGGTTCTGGTTTTTGTACAGTCATTTTGTTCCTCTACATTCACAAAACGGTAGTTTGTTACGAATGTCATCAACTTTTATGAAGATGGTGTGATATACTTTTCAATGGCGGCCAACGCATTAAACTTTGGCGCTCATTGTTTAGCAAATCCAACTGAACCAATCTTAAGTGAATTGCTTTCACATCGTGAATCAAAATGCATGATTACATAAACGGATGATTTTCCAGTTGTGAGCTCTATCTTGACAAGCAACCATTTTTGAAGCATTGTGAACCGCAAACTCTCGGAATCAAACCTGGACTCCATACTGATTCAAAGCGCTAATTCTGTTTCTAACGCAACACAAAGGAGCAACATCGCACTCACCAAATCCATCTCGTCAGACCGACGATGTTAACAGGGATCGTGTGGGATTACCTGCCTTTGAAATTCCAATCAAGATTTAAAACTAATTCAGCTAACCGCTTTGATAACCACCTTCTTACGCATATTATGGATGACAACGTGCACGTTCTAATGAATGATAACCATTGCGTACAGGCAGTAATCCATCGCTTCTCAGGCGCGTTTGTCTGTGTGTGTACTTGCGTAAAGAAGATGCATTCCATTTAAACAACTGCTCAGCGCACCAGCTTCGTTTTTTGTTCACACACAATGCAGGTGTAATTAGAGGAACGCTAACCAAACAAAAATATGATGTGTGAAATAGCAACGTAATAACCAATATCTTTGCGCAGTGCCTCGTAGAACGTACTAGGTCAAACGTTCTTTGACATGCAAAGTTCCAAAGTGTGCGCTTAGAGTAAGACAGCATGAAACATATGATTACGATAGTAGAATTGCAATTTGATATTTAAATAAAAAAGTCTCCGATTCAGTCGATCGATGTGCCCTTTTAGGACTGTCTGATAAGGAAAGATGTGCCTTCTAAATGCGTAAAAATGATCAAAGGGCTGTACGCGCATGGTTCGGTCGGAGTGAGAGTTTATGGCCAACTGTCGCCACTCTACAGTATCACCAGCACAGTGAGACAAGTTTACCCGCTTTCACCTTTCCTTTGTAACTTGGAAGTTGACAAAGTCATGGAAACACCGTTCCCTGCAAAAATACTTAGAATGTGGAGAGCTACTAACTGAAGAGCGATTTTTCGACTTTGGGTTCGTGGACGATATTGCTATAATCTGTGACACCTCCGAAACATGCCAAGCAGCACTGGACCATTTAGCACTGGCTGTGGGCTAGGCTTGGCTCCATCGAATTGCAAAGGAGATGTCCAAGATTAGCGGGAGCCACCACTGCCCCAACGCTTTTTGGTTAGCAGCTAGAGGTCATTCAGTAATTCAAGTACCTGGGTAGCTATAATAGCGCCCGTACGTTCGAAGATGATGTCTTAATTCGTGCTGCAAAAAGCTCGAGGTGATTTTGCCAATCCGCGCCACCTGTGGTGCAGACTCGACATTACTCTCGCCCGCAGCCGTCCGTTTAACTCTCCTATATGGTTGTAAAACCTGGCCCATCAGTTCGGCAGATCTAGCGAGGCTGGTCACTATGAGAACTTGCTGTGCGTATTCACTTCGCTGTCAAGAGAACCCCTGAGCGCGACGGCCAACATTTATCCTGTGCAGGGCCAATAACTTGCAGGGCAGTGTAGGATGGGTCAGGCTAATTGGCATTTAGGTTTCAATTCGTAACGGTCTGCTTTCGTCCCCCTGGCTAACGGCATAATCTGTTGTTTAGTTGCCGTTATCATCTAGCGGTCAAATGTTCGGTCCCCAGTAGGAGACAGACTGATGCGCACCACTGAAGAGCCCCCATAAGGCGAACGCGCGCCTGGTGCATTTCCCGATTCGTAGCTTACCTGTACGGCGTGAAATCAATTGCGAAGAACCAACACGAAAGCAAGTTTTTGCAATTCATGTGTAGATACATTAACGATATGCAAACAACCATATGATAACTGAAATCTTAACCTAATTGCAAGGCTCCTAACACAATGCCTAATAGAACACGTTAAGTCTAACTTCATTTGATATGCATGGTACGATGTAATATGCTGAAATATGACAACTTGTGACAAGGAGTGCGATATGAAAGTTGCAAATGGATATTTGACATTACATTATCTTCGATACAGTAAATCGAGGTTCCCTTTAGGAATGTCTGCTTAGGAAATTGACCTGATGGGTACGTTAATGTTATCAAAGCGCCATATGCGCTAACTGTCGTCACTCTTTATATCACTAGTGGTGTGAAACAATTTTGCCCGCTGTCACCTTCCTTATTTTACTTCGCAGTTGACGAATTCACGGAAACAGCATTGGCTGGACACGACCTAGAATGTGAGGTGCTACCCCCTGGTGAGCGATTCTTGAGTTAGAGTATTCGGACGTTATTCTCCTAATCTGTGACAGCTCCCAAACTTGGCAAGCAGCATTGGAACGATTAGTCCTGACTGTTTATCTAACAGGCCTATGCTTTACTTCATCGAGATGTAAAGTACTTCGCCGAGCTTGGCAGGGACCTACCTCCGCTTTAACGCGTGGTGATGTTCAGCTATAAGTTCTTCAGCAATTCCTGGGCAGCTATATTAGCGCCGTGGGATCGAAGATGTAGTTGCGGTCCGTAAGCAAATGCCCGAGGTGTTTTCGCGAATCTCCGCCACCTGTGGCTTAGACACGAGAATTCTCTCACCCTCAACGGTATAGTTGATTACGTAGCCCGCCGTTCAGCTGTTCTATGTGGTTCCGAGTCCTGGACCATCAGTTCGACAGAGTTAAAGAGGTTGGTCCCCTTCGATCATTGCTGCCTTCGCAGCGTTCTCATGTCTGTTGGGAGCACCGCGTATGTATTGAGCATATTCGGCTTCGCGAACTAGTGAAACGCTCAGAAAAATTATACCATGCACCAGACTCCAATGGCTGCACCAGTTGTTGCGCATCCCACCTTGCCGACCTCCCCTATCTGCATTGCTTTGGTGCCCTGGGTTGCATTTGGAAAAGGAGGAGGGCCGTCCAGTCGATGGCTTGGTCGAGCAAAATGAATACCTTCACTTTGAATTTGGCTTAGGTTGGTGTGTCCCGACTTCGTGGTTGTGGTTCTAAGAACAACGAACAGGTTTTGGTTGGGCAAACATGCTCATATGTCTAGGAGTCAGCCCCAATGGCGGTTGTGTTGTGAGTTTCTTTCTTCACCCCACTCCCTCTTCCAATCCCGATCTCAAACAAAGCGCGAAATATATTATTTATGCATATTTTTTCAGTGTAAGCTTAGTGAAATGTTTAGTCTCTTTTATTTTTGTATTGCGGAACATTAGCTGAGCTGCGTTTCACACTCTCAGCTAACGTGTACAGATGAGGTTGATGGTGATTTGCAGCCAGTCTGTGTGCGCATACAGAGAGTATTGATCATGACCACACTAAATGGTCCCCGCATAAGTGTTAAGTCAAATAACGAATGAGTCCCTAGTCTAAATAAGTGGCCAAATAGCAAAGGTGAGCAAATCTACAAGCAACAATTGCCTCATGGTTAGTGATATGAAACGAAATCTCATCTGTCTGTTAACACAGTGATTGCATCAATCCTATCGAACATGAACTTCAGGTCAATTATCACAGGTAGCAGAATGATGGAAATTAACTAAAGGAGATTGGGGATATTATGTAAACAACTACCCATTTCAAGTGGTTTGACGACGGCTGTAGAACAACCATCCTATTTAAATGCTAAATATAAAACCTGAGATCGCTGTTGATGCAAGATAAGCGCCCTTTTAACCATAATGTTCGTTCAATAGTAATAATTGTGGCATAACATTTAGTATTTTGGGAACTCAATTAAAATTTGCAAAAGGAGAATATCACTCGTGTTGCTACTCCGACTATAGAGTCAACGGTTATTACGACAAGAAAAAAAAACAAACTAATTTCCACTAGGAAAGCAAAGCCATATCCAAAACCTTTGTCAAATATATCCTCTCAGGACACCGCAGCACAGTGAAGGTATTTGCTTTTGATATCGTTGTATGAAGGTTTCAATAGACAAGAATTAAAGAATGAATAAACCAATAGTGTCAGAGCCGTTTGATGAGCGAATATTTGCTTAACGAAATGGGAACAAAAAAAATATAACGCTGATTTATCCACGTCGTCAGTTTGTATTATATATACAATCGTAGATATGCCTTACAACGCATTTTGCGCCAAACTGGGCGTTATGCACTAGTTTGGTATGCCTTTAAATCAGTTGAATTTTACCTCATTTCCTGAGAGCCTGCTGGCCAAGCTGATAAGGCCCACAAACATTCACACGGTCAAAAGATTGCGATTAGTGGAGTTGGTCGATTAGGATTTATGCAAGACACCACCAATTTATGTGACTCAAGTTTTGAATTCACAATTTTCTGATGAAACACTGAAGTAGGCTGTATAACAGGAGTTAACAACCTGAGCCGTATGCTCGTTAACAAGTTATTGACGTTGCTCAGTTGTTTGGACCTAAGAAGACGTAAACTTAACGAACGCTGACGTTAACTCATTTCAACTCTGGTTCTTACTGATGTACCCTGGAATGGTTTTATATTGACCTCTCGTGTAAATCATATGCCTGTTATCTACCAGAAATAATTACACAAAATGTCTAAGTAAACCTCATTCCTCACTGGGTTGTTTTGAGTACTGCATCATGTTATTATAAGCATCTCGTTCTTTCGGTATTATAGGTCTCTGTTGAACTGCTCCGTACATTGTACACCGCATAACTTAGAAGCCGCGATCGGATGCACACAACAGGTAAAAAGATGCGGCATTAACTGTATTTGCACAGCATTACATGCTCTATTGTCTGGCGCGTTAAAGCTTGTACCAAATACCATATATCATAGGCAATGCGCTTGAACGTGTTGAAACGAATATCTGCAGAACGACATGAATAGAGAAATACATTTTCTAAGGTATGTTGGTCACCGACTAAATTCTATCACGAGTTGCATCGAAAAATGCTTTCATTTTTCTGTTAAGTATGGTTGTGGCTTAAAGGACATTTTACCTGCCACTTATTTGCAAATATGAACAAGAATAGCTAATCTAATCGCAAGCGGTTTCAGCGTACATTTTGTGATAGTAACTCCGGTGCCAACCAAAGTCATCGGTTCTATAGTTAATGCGCATTTGTGATATTTATATTGGCCCTTATCTGCTAGAAATATGGGGCATTCGGCAGCGCGGTGCACTAATACGCTACATGAATTTTAGATTATCAGAATGTTTGAGCTTGCAATTGGTAGAATTGAGATACGTCGTTGAAACCTAGATTCCGTTAGTCCTTCAAGCGCAGGCAATAATTGAAGCAAGCGTAACGACTAATAATGGAGGTTTCTAGTCAACTAACCGCCAGCAACTCTGCCTACGTAATCGTTGAATATGTGATGGATTTAGATTAATGGTTGGCGAGCGATGAGCCGCCAGGCAAGGGGCAATATCCACTAAATTTTTCTGATCGGGTATAGTTTGAAGATGGTTAAACAGTACATGCAATGAGCACTGCGCGATTTAAATCTGATGGAGTCCCAAATATGAAAGGCCTACTAAAATTCATGTTTACTAATGACAGTACAACGCGGAATTAAATGTCATATCCGATTGTACTATATAAGAAGCTATTATCACACTATTAATTTTGGATTTGGAGGACCCGCTTTTTACTTGGATTGCAACACGCCACAATTTTCGCGATAGCGCTTGTTTGTCGCTGCGAGTTCCATAAGTCCACCTTTAAATTCTTCTCCGTTGTACCAAACTTTGCTAGTGGATTTCAGTGCCATAGTCACCCGTGAACCACTATTCCATGAGTTCCACTCCAGCTTACGCTATCCAAACCTGATCATTCCACACCGGGAAACCACGGTTGTAGTGTGTCGGTTTTGGTAAGAGGAAGACCAAAATATAGCAGTTAGCTTAATGGATTGCAGCACATGAAACTGCATAAGTACGCTGTAATTCCGTCATAAGGAGAAACAAAAACCGGAAAAACTATTCGAGAGGTTTCACGATTGTCATGGGTAGCTCTGAATTTATAATCTAATCTCCGGTACATTGTATGCATTTGCAGTACTCTTCTACTAAGATAATATGCTAGTTCACCCACCTTTGTTGGCAACGTATCTACAGATGATCCGGTATTTTAAGTGCAATCATTACACCGGATACTTTAGCTCCAACTGTGATACAGCAAAAAGACACTGATGATGCTCCTCAACCACAATGCAACACGGATTATATAATTCACATCGATAGGGTAAATATCTGATGGAGAAGGGGCAATAAACGGACACTTTCTCAAGAATTAGCGCAAATGTAGCAGCCAGGTTGATTATTTTACAATGAATTTCACAACTTTATAAATGGTGGGATGTGGACAATTTTCTGAAAACCTTGTTGCGCAAGAATACAAAATGCTTGCTTTGGCGAAAATATAGTAAACACTGACATACAGAAAAAAATCCAGAAAACATAGGGGTTTCAAGTTCGCTTGATTGGGCGTTCCAAGTTTGTACTCTTGGTGGGACGTAATTTACTATGCTATCAGAGAATTAGGCTAATTAATTTACGTAAAATCCTAGCGAAAACGCTGTCATATATTGTAGCAACAACTAGCTAAGTAACCGTATGACTAGACGGTAACTTTTCCCGTTGATATGCCGGACGTTTGTCAGTAGCAACGCTAGTACTATTGAATATGCTTAGCATGTTTAAAACTATCGACGTTTACACTCTACTTGTGCTAAACAACTTTTTTCGCGCTTATTAAGTGTTCCGAGTTCGCTTACACTTTGACTACATATTGATGCGAAACAAGTGTATACCAAGGTGAATATATATGACCGTTTAAAAAAGCTACTCTGTGAATATCCACATTTTAGCAAAGATTTATAGAGGGGACCGTTGGGATATCATCAAACGTCATTGTAGCCTTTTCGAGTTTGTGCTGTAGTACTTTACACACACAGAATATTTTGGGAGATATTAAAGGAAGTATTGGCGTATATCATGCAGATTTTTTAGAAGAAGAATATGGAGCTAAATACTTTGGTTATGATGCAAAAATCTAAGTACCCAAATTTTTTGTAACGTTAGATTTCAGCGACCTAGACAATGCAGAGTTTCGTGTTTATAATCAATTCTGTCAAAACGGTCTCACTTTAGTTTCAGCATGTGTTCCAAGTTATGTGAAGTCGGTTTATTCAACTCAGAGATCAGTTGATGAATATCGTGGGGGGCACATTCAGCTTCTATGTTGCTAGACTCAGTGGTCCAGAGTGCTGTCGAAAAACTCGCATTCGCAAACAAATCAAGCAAGTCAGGCACCTTTATTTCATGGAATTCCGTTTACACATATCAATAAATAGTGCAGAAGAAATTGGTATGCGATGACAGCGGCAAGAAAACGGTTCCGATAAATATCCACGCAAGATGGGTCTCATCAAAGGCTTGGTGGATTTGTTACCGAGGTCAAACTTGCGTGAAAACTCACCCGTATTATATGTTTAACACAACACATATACATAGTGTCGTGGGTTAAATGTAGATCGCGACCGACCGGTTCCATACTACTTTTAGTGGGGGCGGTAAATGTTCTCCCCAGAACATTATAACTATCTGCCACCATTCGCCTCTCTAAGTTCAACATTATTAACCTTTGCAAGGAATGTGTGACAGAACGGATGCTGAGTCATTTGAACGGACAAGAAAAGGGAACAGTTGCGCATGAATTTAGAGTGCAACATTAAACAACAGGTTGCGGGAAACCGGTTGTAATCTTGCTTTCCGATTATCTGTCTACAAGGACAACACTCAAGGTCACTTCGTGAAATTTCAGCTAATTTATTCCCGCCCCACAGTTCTGTCCTAATTTTGCAGTGGCAGGAAAGTGGTTAGCAAACTAACAGAGAAATTGCATTGTCCATTGTCTGCGAGAAAATGTATGTTAGGCAAACGCATATATAGTGCCTTTAATTCGACAAAAGAATTAGTATAACTGAAATAACCTGAAAGTAGGAGGGGTTGTAATGCGCATCGCCTTCCGTTAACAGAGATATGTTCAACGCCATCTGTATCTTAACTCTAATTTCCTTAACTACATATATGATATTTAATTTCATAATCCTGGTAATGCTTTACTATTATGTACACGTTATTCATGCCGCGGTAAACCTGGACAAATGTAATAACTTTTATTCTAGACAAATTTGTTGTTTGAGTTTGGGGGGCATACTCTGTGGTGCAGGGTCATTAAAATGTAAAGCACAGCAAGCGATTAATCACAATGTAGCTCACTAGGTAAGAAAAAGTAACTAATATTATTCTTCTCATAAAGCATTATGCATACGACTTTATCACTTGTCCGTCATCATAAATTCACAACATGTATTAAAGGAATTATTCGAGCACTTTCCAAACTCTCTATCGCATTGCCATAACTCAAAATTCTTGGAACAATAACCGCGTTACCCAAATCAACTCTAGGACTGTGATTATAAAGTATGAAGGCAAATTTGGCAAAATCTATATAACTTATTAGTCTCATATTTAGCGCTACACAAAACCGTATTCAACAAACTCTAGCGTGGCAGATAAGCCTATATATTTCCCCCTTCTGCCCGCTGCTTAACTGGAGTCTCCTCGGCACCCGGAAACGATAAATTAAATGTAAATTAGTATTGATAATTTCTTTGAAAATTTCTGCTCGGCAGTTGGAACATCAAAGCTGCCCGATTCAGAGTTAGCTAAGCGGTAAAATCCGGCATTATTAAAACAGGAATATGGAATTATTAGTAATATGTGAATGGACAAAATTACAGATTGGTTATGTTGCTTCTGACTAATTTAAATCTGAATGATGAAAGGAGCCCCAACCTCAACTTTATTCGCTGCAATTTTGTACAGGAATATTAAGAATATTCAAACGAAACGAAAGTAGTTGGCACTGCAAATGCACAAGACATATTTATCACCCTACCGGAGGTAGGCACAGCCTCTACAGATAACCTTTAAAAAATGACCTAAACACCTATTGCAACTATCCATACAAATCTTTTTGAGAATAGTCGGCAAGTTTAAACTGAAAAATCACGACAATTTATCACTACACATCGTCACTTTTAGCGTAAGGAACCAAGTTTATGGAAGAAACACAAAAGCAAATTTTAGTCCTTATAATAGTAGCGAAAATTTGGCATACTATAAAAGTATGTGCTTTAGTTCCGGCTCAATACACATCGAAACTGATGCGGCACATCGTCTCTTCATACAATCGCGTTATTAAAGCAAGCGATCGGCTGATCAACACAGTCAACCCTGTTGACAATTGGTAATTCTATTGTGTTTGGAAAAGACTGTATCTGAGTCCTAAGAGCGTATAACGTAATTAACCTATAGTGCACATGGTGATAATATGAATATGTAGCAGGAAGGACATTACTCGTATACCGATGTAACTATTAATTTCCCCAATTTGAGAGTAAATATGTGAAGATCTGACGCAGATTAACCAGGTAGAAGCGCTGTTGGTGAGGTATTGAATTCGTTCGTCGACGGCTGATCGTAATAGCAAGCATCGAATTTATAACACGCACAACAGCTAAATTAGATATTAAGCCATCAGGGATTATCCGGAGATTAGTGACAAAAGATTAGATGCGCTTATTGCGCCTATGGAATAATACGTTTTAACAATTTGTAGCAAACTGTTTTGCCATCTATAATTGCCATGTTTACAGGATTCTCAATGTCGTTTCTCAATTTTTTTCTTTTCACGTTACTTACATTCCTGTAAATATCCAGATATTTTCTGCAAATTTATTGATATAACGCTAGTTTTATTTCACATACGTTTTACTACTGAATATTAACTGGGCTTCTGACAGACTACCGCCTTTTTCATCATGACTGTCACATGGATAACACAGGCCCATGCACAGTTTGCACTTCGTAGTATCACACGAACATACCAGGTTTTTTTGACCGACCTATCTTTTTGTCATCGGATGATTACATTATAAGCATGTAGTCATCCTACTAATCAAAAAACCATAGCGACGATGTGCTTATCAAAATTTCAATGGCAAATCGTTGTACGGATATACTCCTACGCCTTTCTTGAAACTTTCTTGAAAAGTTTTGTTTAAGTTTATGTTTTTGAAACAGTTATTTAAACCGACACAAGCTATTATATCCAACAATGGGGAGAAACGTCACGTGACGCAACTCGTTAGCATAGCAGACAAATTTATAGAAAGCAATCTACCAAACACTAACATCTAAGTTTTCGCAACACACAGTGTACCATAATCGAGTATGAAGTCTCTGGAGGATGCAGTTATGAAAAGAGTCGAAATTCCGTCAAATTGTCATCCAAAACGTCTTAATTGCAGTAACCTCTCGATATACTAGAAAGCGATGCCGTTTCTTTGCGGTATACTTCAACTTTATGTTAACGTCAAAACTACTTTTGAAAATCATCCTGTGAATGTAGAGAAGCATGCGCTTTGCTTCAAACGAAACTAGGAGACGACTGGACCAGCCTATATGTGCGGTCGCCATCGCGTTCTATCTGTAATTGAACTATCATTGACTAGCTGTTCTAGATCAGTATTATACGTTTAACCGGCTTTTTTAGTAATCTTATTCGGCCTTCGACGTACCCAACTGCAGCTTACGGGACCAGCATTAATAATAATTGTCGAGTATTATTAATCGGCCTTGATTTACGGTGCAAGTTTAATCGGGTATTCAGCACGGCCGACGTTAATCAGCCCATATGTGGAGCGGATTTCCTGACATTTTAATTTATTCGTGAATTCATGGAAACACTGATTGCTCGATGTCAACACGCAGATTTCCGGATCTAACATCACAAAAGTATACCACAACTCTGTTCCATATTCATTTTGTCACATACCTTATCTATTTCACAATACTATTCCTTGGTTTGCTGATGAAATGAAAACTAATTTCCTGGTATAATGACCACATTATGTGTGTAAACACATCACATGGATATATTCACCAACTCACACGTCCAGAAAGCCAACCACCGAAAGCACTTTAAATATATTTGTAAATTGCCAGCACATGCCAAAACATATATTAAAGCGAATGCACGAATATAATCGGCATCAACTTTGCGTAGTACAGCAAAGAAATAAACTTATAATTGGATACCATGTATCTAATATTTATCATTTAATCATATCACCATTCCGGTTACAGACTACATTGCACAAATTCCTAACTATTCTCACTGTCATCATATTCTGGTTGTTCAGTTAATTCAAAGCCGATGTACAACAAATTGTAGCCACTGTTCCTCTTCATAATCACTTTACTTTGCCCACTCAGTTCAGAATAGGTAACAGGCCATCTGTGCTAGATCTTGTGCTTACCTACGAGAAGCATATGTCTGTTGTGTTGGCTGTTACCGCCCGTAGGTCGCAGTCAGCATTTTCAACTTCATCTGCTATGGGTAATCTCGGAATGAGAACAGTAAGGTTATGCGGATCATCACAAGCTACAATCGATTAGTCCAGCTCGTTATCGTTTCGACCTAGAAGTTCCTTGTCGAAGAAACCACGGAAGTCGCCTGGCTTGATTTTGGTAAAAACATTCAGTCTAATGGTTGCATAGGCATCAGATATAACGAGTTGGAATACGTATAAATCGGTCCTTTGGTTAGGAGCAGAACTCAAAAATGAATGGCAGTACTCAAAGTAGCATGGCGAATGTAAAGAGATATTCCGGCACCAGAAACTCGGGAAAACGTCGTCGCTTAACGTAACCACTGAACACAGCTGTACTGAGAATACAATGCTGTATATCAGCTGAACATCCCGAAAACTTCAGTGCTAACCACAAACTGTTGTACAAACACGTCAATAGCAAGTTGAGGCGAAGATTTTCTCTAATCAGAACGGCTTTTGACTCAACAAGGACGGTTGTGGAAGCAAAAAGCACTGCGAATGTAACATACCCCACGTTTCAGTAAGTCTTTTCACCAACCAGGTTTGCAGGATTTGTAGACCTTTGATAAGACTAACGGACCACTTTTACAGTGGAGGCTCTATTACATAAGCTGCCAAAATTACGCAATAACGGCTCGCCAGGTGTCGTTACCTATCGTCCAGAATCATTGGGATCAGCAGTACGCCAAATCGCATGCACTTTATCTCTGATTTTCCCGCGCTACGTAGACCAGAATAAATTCCCGTTATGTGAAAGCTTGGGATAACAAAATAGGAATACAAAGGCTAAAGAGCGACTGAGCCAAGGCAATGGAATCTATATTTGCCGACGCACTGTTATGTTTGCTGAAAAAAACCGCAACATCCTTACACCTGAGCAGCATGACTTCTTCGACGGCGGTCATTCACGACGAATTTGCTGACCGACCGAGCTGACGATGATGAAGACGTTGATGTGATCTTTTGGATTTTTCGAGGACCTGCTACCGATTTGACCTTCGGACAATCTTCTCTGTGCCCTGGCATGGCGGGATCGTTGACTCAATGCTGGATTGCCAACTTTTTACTTCAGCGGCAATTAGTGGACAGACTTTGGAGTTCGTTATTGTACCCCACTCAACTCTAGTGTAATATGCCACAAGGCGCAATTTTAGGTCTACATCTGCTTTCGGTGTGTATCAATAACCCCGCAAAGACAATCGCCTCAAAATTTCTAATGATTTCCGATAATCTCAAGATTTTTCACAAGATTCAGATAAATGCCAACCAGCGTCCAATTCAGAGTATCCTAGACAGAGTACCCCAATGGCCAACCCGAAAGTTACTGCATTTCAGCTTGAGTAAATGCTGCGTACTTTTCATCCGACGTCAGCCCAGCTGCCCATACCGGCTCGCAGCGAATGTAATCAAACAATCGACTACGGAACGTGACTTTGTTGTGGTGGTTCAACATAAATTTGGTTACTACAGACAATCCAAAAAGCCATCTGAGTCGGAAAACAAACAAGTCGGGATGTTGAGACGGGCGTTTGGCGAAATAAATAGCTCCATATTGCAGCACATGCCCAGGGCATTTGTTCGCCAGCCTGTCGAGTACTCAATTTAAGCCTAGCATCCATGGTTGAATCCAGACGTTAATGCGTTGGAACAGTATCAACATCTGGTATCTAAGAACATAATTAGAATGCACAATCTTTCTTATGAGCAGAGGCTAAGATGATTAGGTTTTTCCTGTTGTCGTTATTGCCGATTATGAGGCGAACTTATTATGACGTACTCGATTTTGCAAAAGCACGGATTGTGTGCCACCCTTTACTGCAACTCAACAGTAATACAAAACTGAGGTGTTACTCACCGACAATCGCAGCACAATATAGCTGTCTGGACTGCCGCAATATTTCTTTCCTATTCCTTTCTATCATCCGTGGAATGCTCCTCCAGTATCGGTGGCCCTTGCACTGATATCCACATTATTTAAAAGGTGGTAAGCTAAAACGCCCATCCATTTACAATTTGGCATTTAAGGCTACATATCTATTCTAAACCCGGAGGTTAACGTTAATTTATCTGATGTCAACTGTGGGTGCTATGAACCTGCGAGGATTACAAGACCACAGCTGAGCAAACCATAAGCATTTATTTTCATTCTGGTTTAGCCAATATGTACCTATTAATATTCGCATCATTATTACCATTGCGATATCCCTGTTAACTAACCAACGGGGCTTGTAAAGCAGCGCTTCTTTAACAGTATAAATTCGTTGTTCATTCCTATCTAGCAGAATGCCCATTTATTACGTCAAGTTCAGAAAGAGAAACAAAACATGAAGCATTAAGCGAAATATTTTTCACTGGCAAGCACAAGTAAACAGCTACTTTTTCCACCCGTGATTCATCTCTCCATCCACACCGAACTTTGTGGTTGGACAATGCAAAGGAAAACATCGACGGACCCACACCTACTGGGCATTTGCAGATACGTCATCCATCAGGCTATCATGTCTGAACACGCTGCCCTAACTCCAGCTTCACGGAGAATTATTAAACTTATTTCAACCACATTATCCGTCAATGTCTAGCACCTGACTTGGCTCAAAGGAAACTGACCAACCAAACTAAGGGAGAAAATCGGACTTTATAAAATTGGAACCGGTGAGTTTCAGCGTTTGTGCTGCCATTTCTTTGTACTAACCAAGGGAAACCCATGCCCAACTATTTCACAAGGGTAGGAGTTTAATTCCTCTCAACACTGGTTTAAAGCGTATCATGATATAACTTGATCAAACGCTTCTTCATACGGAAGAAAGCGTAAATCCGGTGCAACATTATGACAAAGTTACTCCCTGTAATATTGACAGTCACCAAACTGATTTACAAGTCAAAGGCCACAAAGGTGGGTTTAGACTTCCCACTTTGCGCGGGGTGTTCCAAAGTTTAAGGTTCAGATAGCTCTCTGAATTCAACCATTAATTTAGTTTTGGAGGAGTCTTGTGAATCTACTGTCGATAATTTTCCTCAAACAAATACAACGAATCTGGAAAATGTAACAGAGAAAATAAAGGCCTCAGAGATCTTAAGAAGCAACGCAGTAAGGTCTTGTTAGATCTTCCCTTTTTCGCTATTCCGAATTAACCACCCAGAAATTTCTCCGCAGCAATTCTAGCCCAGCCGAAGAAGAATCAAAATTCCAACAGCCTTGGCCACAAAAAACGTGTTAACAAAAACTCTGCCAACGTAGCCAGAAAATGCCGCCGAAAACACTGTCCTCTCAACTCTGAGGCAAAAGTCCAATTAGCCGGGTGTTTGAAAACGCATTCGTCCGCTCGATCGATTGCCTGATCGACCGCACGGGGTAGGCGATTCTCTTTAGCCCAGCTTTCAGTCACCATTATATACTTTCCCTTTTTTTCTTTTATGTTTTTATCTGATTCCCGGATAGGTCTATTACTCAGACGGCAGCTAAAGTGTCTCTCATTGGTAACAATGCAGATCAAATTAGGATACCTAGCCAAGTAATCACTCCCGAACAACAGCGATAACTGAGAGCAACTCAGAAACAAATCAAAGCTGATCTTTACCAGAGGACTCCTTAGATCGATGGAAAGCGGATCAGTAATGTCATACTACCTTTAGTTTTCGTACATCACATGTCACGCTCCCATCTTTAGGTATATATGATTCACCACCATACTCCGAGAGATAAACTTTCGGACAAGTATTAAACCAGGTGAGTGAAATACCAGAAGATTACCACAGCTCCATCAATACACTACCGATTTACTCACATATTCTCCGCTATGAAACACTTTTTTCACATCCACCGCACAAAGTTACATGATTTGGATTAATTCATAGACTCCAATCTACGCCAACGCCAGTTATTTAACATCTGATATTTGAAAGGGAATAGTAGGTCACTAAAATAATAGATTACGTAAACGAATGTAGTATGCATTTTATGAAGATATCTTCGAATTGGTGACATCAATGCCCGTTCTCTAGTACATAAAATACACTTGCTCAGCCGCTTCGACACCCTATATCAACATCATGCCCATTTTATTACCAAATCCTTGTGTACAAGTGAGACTGCTATCCAAGGTTATTATTTCTATCCAAATGATCGATGTCATGGTAACGGATGTGATTGTATATTTACTTTGTGAAGGTTGATAATTGTTTTATTTACCGTCGAACAATATTGCATTTGAAATAGGGGGTACTTCAGAATGTGATGAGATGCTGCTCATGTTAATTAGTTTACGGATTGATGACACCAGCCTGTCGTAAGCATTCAGGTTCTTGTTCAAGTGATTGCATAGTAGCGGATGTTACAGGACGCTTAGGTCAGAATTAACGTTAATGATGCCTTGGACTTTGTGTAGTGACCAAGTCAAACTTGAGACACGGTGGCACACTTACACTTTAGATTCGGTGCCGTCTGTATAGGTTCCTTTGGAGTGACGGCATGAATTTGAAGTTGCACACATATCGTGTTTAGCTGGATGTCAAGTAGTTCTAATTTACCAATACTATCAATACCTAACAAGTTAAGTGTAGGTTGGTTGGTTAGATAATAAATTTCCGTCTTATGAACAACATTGAATGCAATATCACAATTAAACTGTGCGAAATGCTTAAGAACATCTGCAGAAGAATTATGGGCTACTTTAGTAGTTGAGATCCACTTCAGTTTCTTTATATGGCACCAGGTACTGTTAGAGATGATAGTATTTTCGGAGGTCGTATCAAGTTGTAAACGAGTTGACGCGCCATTCATGCACAACGTAATAAAGTTATTACGAGATAAAAAATCTGTCTGAAAATCAACCTGAACGGGTAGAGATTAGGCGATGGAAATTTTACGGTTTTAATGTATGGAAGACAGTCGCGTGCTGGTTTGTTATCGACGCCGGATGCATAAAAGCCTCTTTATGGCTCATTTTAAGAAAATATTTGCCTACGTGTTATTTGAGAGAGCAAGAGCGTTCAAAGTGTCGTTCTCCGCATGAACAACATGGCTTATTACGCGAATGTCTTAAGCGTTTAGTTATCGTTTTTAGCAATTCATATTAACAGCATGAACTGCGCTTGATAGCGATTTTGAATTCTGTTCATTGAGGGTGGCATCATGTTTTATGTGCGTTAATATGCGCTTACAATCTGCAGCCAGCGAGCGGAGAGTCATGTCTGGACGTTGATCGAGCTTAGATGAAAGGCGTATACTAATTTCCGCAACTTCAGTGGACCGAGAAGCTCTTATACATATATATATATATATAAGGCAATGAAAATAATCATTCTTCAGTGAGTGTAGCCTAAAAGGTTCACATGCATTGTAGACCGTGTCGGCTAATATGCTGTAGTCATCGGTATTGCATTTATCTACGTGCGGGTATTAACAAGGTAACTAATAATGAAGCCGACTCAACGAATATCTCAGAGATTGGGGACACTGTTTCATCGAAGTTAAGGTATTTGGGCTGTTTTGGCAAAATGTGCTGTAGAAAACTGGAGTGTTCGTTCGTCCCTTTATTTTGGGGGGTAGGTGGACATTCCAGCAGTCTTATTGATAAATGAAGTATGTGCGGAACTAATTTCTTAACTTTTTGAACCGTGCATCAAAAGTGGGAGCAGGTGATGGAGTTGAACATAATGACAACAGGATACATGTGAGAGCTTGGGCTAGTTTGCACTGGTTGCATGTTAAGTCAGTATGTCAATTTTCGAGGAATATAATGTGCACTTATGGGTGTGCCAGTTGTTTTCGCATTAAATCCTGCTTTTATCACTCATAGTTCCCCAACTGATATGGAGACATTTCCTCACCAATTATGACGTGCGCTCTTTCAGTGAATTGGCAATGTACTCCGTCGTCACTTGTATGGTCGCACAAAGAGGAACATATTTTGGTTGGCTTCTACCAACTCTTAGCAGGTATGTCTTGGTATCGTCGGAACACGCGATACTGATTATTAGCATGTTTCGGCAATGTGAACAAAAAACCGTAAAATAAAATTGCTAATTGCACAAATATTATGTGTGTCTTAATCGGAACAAGCGTGTTTTTATGGCAGATTTTCATAAGTGTCGTGCGTAGTATGGGATCAGTATAAAAAACAATTATATGTTGCGCAAAACAAAAACAAGATTACCGTTTCACGGTAAAAACACGTCAAACCTGTAAACACGCAACTGTAACTATAACTTTTACTACTCAAGCCAATCCATAATGGAAACAAGCTCCTCCTTAAGAATATTTAACCCAATTCATAAGCACATCAAGTTGAATGCAGTGGCGCACACGCACAAGTGCGTGCCCATCGTCTTGACCAATTGCAAATCAGTACAACCCTACTCAGAACATCTGCATCGGTTGGTGCAGCGGTTAGGCTGCGCTCAGCCAACAAACCACGTGATGCACACGCGGACGTGAAAACAACACGTGAGCTCATTCACTTTAGGATAGGTGCGGACTAGCACGCGACATCTATGGACGGTTGAGTAAGTTCTGTAACTTCCACCCCCTCACTTACGCGGCATCAAGACACACAACAAGGCAGTGGGCGGCCATCCGCGTTCATAGTGTTCACTGTTACGCGCAGACGACTGGACATGAAATGTACTCTAAAATGAGACAGTGTCGCTTGCCTTCACTGAAACTAGCTGCATGCAAGCTACCAGGAAGTTCCGTTAACCTCACGTGGTGTCACCTTGTCTTAGTCGTGTCTACGTGTGATCGGGTGTGGTAATAGTGGCTAGGTGAAATAAATAATGCGTGCGGTGCTTCACTACGCGCTGTCATGGAACAATACGTTAGTTATCGATGGGTGTGGCCGAAATACCTGTTAACTGCATTTGATCGGACTTAATGATGAGGTTAGCATCAGCACCTGCACAGCAATGTATGATGCACTGCACCGAGCTTTGCGGACGAGTACCGCGTTTATTGTGGTAAGGTTACCGGCTTGGCAAAAGTTCGCATTTACTGGTCTATATGCAATCGTTATTATAATGTAGCCGTTGAAAGGGTGAAGGAATACGTTTGTGAAGAAACGTCATGCGTTCGTGTGAAACGACGATGAAACGATGGTCTATGTTAATGTTAGCGCACTCCTCAACAAGATGCCGAAATGCGATGCACTAGGTATGGTGAAACGCTGTTTGACTGAAGAGATTAACCTAGGGAGTGACCGAAAATTAAGTTGGTTGAAACAACCGAGAGTAAGTCATTGCGCGGTATGTTGTTCTAGCTCGTGTTTCAGTCAGAAGTAGGCACTCAAGAACATGCTGTTATCATTAGACCACTAATGTCCACCATGTTGAACATAGTATTGGCAAACTCCGGTAAATGGCCAAAAGTTGTTGGTAGCAAGTGGATGGCACATTTTGAAAAAAAAGTGGATAGGAAAAGCTAGTTTGTGAAGAATATGAAATCGCCCACCATAGAGTAGCACATCGCCATTCCTTGACTGCTCTGTGTGCAAGAATGATTAGCTACCGAACCGATATATCGTCAACAGACGGACACAGATGGGACACAGCACTACAATTCTGATCTCTGTGGTTCACAGATAAGGCCCTGTGCACAGAGAAGGAAGTAGACAGAAAGGTAATTCCTAGATAGTGCACACCCGAAACCGGTAGTGAAAGACATATTTCACAATATGCTAAAACCACATTGAAAATATTCAACGTAATGGAGTGGGACGATAAGAATATTATAGGTAGAAGGAACTTCCTTCTCTTTTCCGACGGCACTGACCAAGGAATAAAGCTCGGGATCTGTTCAAAAATGATATATCCTAAAGACACTTTTCGTAGATAAGATGACTAACGGTGTTCACTTATGTATTCACAATAACTGCGAATATGTGTGTATAGGGGATACCGCGAGCGAACTGCACACAATGCTGCTGGAACACCTGAGGCGCATGTCACGGCAACGTCTAAGTATAATACTCTACTGTGAGATTTAGCGGTGCTGACGCACCTGTTAGGTACGGTGCATGTAAGGTGGCCAAATTATTGATGAGCCAAATCGAGACGCGTCCAGATTTCTTTCACGGCAAACCGAGACATTTAACCTACCCCCGTTTGTTTCTGCACATGTTGATCTTACAATGCATTAAGAAGATAAATATCTACATCTCTTGCTTAAACGCAATAATACAAATTACTTGCGTCATTAGTCAGTACAATGGCTACGCTACTGAAGATTTAAATAAATAAATAAATGGCAAATTTTCCGGTAGAAGGAGGCACACGAGTGAAGGCACGACTAAATATACCTACAAACCTAGCTGCTTTGGAACAGTAAAAGGTGTGGTTAAAATAAAGTACGACCAACATTTTCGTAGTTTACTCACTTGAGAAGTCCGTGGATTAATAGTTGGATCCGGAGCATTATCGCGCTGGTTTGTGAAAAAATCAAGGTTATTACAATGGTGGCAATAGCCGGCGGTAGGCATGATTTCGCCATGTTGTAATCCATGGTTCCATGATCACAGGAGCCAAAGTAAAATGTCGGTACAAGCGTTTCCGATAAAAAGTTGATGTACTGCTTGACATGATATTATCTGGAACGATATTTATCAAGTAATACTTAAATAAAGAAAGAACAAAATGGGTAGATGGAAATTGGGTATTGCTCACCCGAAAATACTGCACAACCACGACGCGTTTCGATGTAATTTTTCATCTCATCAGGTGGAGACAGCAGGATTTGAACCCAGGACCATTGGAATAGCAGCCAACACTACTACCCCTTTGGCTACCGGGTCACGATGGGCAACACAAAACGATGGGCAACAACAAAATGTTTTATTCTCGACAGTGCGATACATGCCTGCTTAGTCATGATCATGGGACACAACAAGGACTGGTTAATATGAAAACGACACGAGATTATAAGTAACATAAGGATCCATGTGTTAAGTGTGCATGAATGCGTTGTGCTGTTGTGTTGCTTGAATTTGTGAACAAGACGTCGTATTTGTTATAGTTTTCGGCCAGGTGTAGGACGAAGAGAAATGAACTCTGCGTATTGGATGACCTACATCCGTGGATTGGGTTAGATCATCCAGATATGTAAGAAACAGTGAGTTTAGTTAGCGGCGCGTCACATCCGCCACGTCACAGTGTTGTTAAATGGATATTTATGGCGTTTTATAGAAAAAGAACCCTTGCCAGGCGAAAACCCACCGTGTATTAAAACAATGCCGCCGAACTATTTGGTAGGAGTGGGTAAACCAGAACCAACCAGCTGATATCACGAAGCGGTTGTTTGCTTAGCAAGATGAATGTATTTTTCTTAGTAGATCTGGACGCTGCATTAGCATGTCATGAAGTTGTTCGCAAGGATACACGGCACACTTGTCTTCAGAACTGCATTTCACCATACGTATTGCTTTCAGTGTTTAAACGCTAAACTGCGTTGTCAAGAATCTACTTCGATTCGGTTTGGAAAAATGAATAGTGTTGCATCTGAGGCACAAGTTAGTTCATTCGCACAAAATCGGCAACCAGAAGCTTCAAACGTCTTCTGGCGTGAACGATGTAGGAGTTTTGTCCAGGTTGACCTTGGATGTTCGAATCAGACTGAGACGGCCTAAATGAGGGGCGTGCAACACGTAGGTCTCCTGAACCTTGCACTCGGACGATTCGACCCTTCACATTATCCACAACCTCGACTTATACATACCGCCACATGTGGAATACGTAGTACGGGTTCGGCAGCCATGGATGATGAGTGATACCACCGCCTTGGAGACACCCCAACTCCGGGCAATTAGAGACGTCAAGGGTCTGTATAATATGCCGTATGAACGAAGGCTTCAAGTGCTTGGATTCTTCAGCGGACAATATCGGCGATTGTGCGGAAACCTCATTTTGGCTTTTCATATTTTGAGAGATCCCAACACAGGTGCCGACATTTTCTAGAGCTCATTCACTAAGCGCCATTTGAGAGGCCACTATAGCAAGCTGGCACAGTAGCAAAGTCGTTTAGAATGCCGTCGAAATTGCTTTTCCGTACGAGTTGGCAGTAAGTGGAATGCCCTAGTGAAATATGTCATATGTGCTCCCACGCTGGCAGAGTTCGAATCCATGGTTGGGCTTGCAGTTATTTTGCTGCACCATCTTCCCCATTACCCATTGATAAACACAAGTGTCTATAACAGTTTTCACTGGCGGTCAAAGCCTAGATTTCGTTTCAAGTTTTTCACCTCCTGCATGTGTACACCAAAAAGAGACACGATGTTTACCAATATCCAATTTGCCGTCGTTCCGCATGGATTTACCTTAGATTTACACTCTACACTAAGTATACTTCAGGGAGTTCACTGTGTAAACCGTCTTTTGCTAACCATTTTTATGTTTCGAATTTTCACCATAACCATCCCGCGGTACCTGATAAGCATTAGTTTTTTATCCGTATAGAACCATTGTTCCATTGGCCACATACGAATAATTTGTGAGACGAATTATCCAGTAAGTGCTTTTGTCCAAGGGAGGCGAACATAAATTAAATACTCTTCGTACTTCTTCCTAGGTGACCAAGTTGGTCTGGAAATGGGAAAATACTTATACCTGCAGTACATCAACCAACGTTTGTTTACCGTTCTAATCGAAACTTTCGTCCGCCGATGCCATTCTACACACGTTTTTATCTTCAACCACCAGCTCGTTGTCTTTGATTTCCGGGTCTGGGTGTGTAAATCCAAAAAGACTGACAAGCTTCAACTTTCTACTAGCACGATGGTTGGTTCCATGCCATCCAAGTAAAGCCATTCAGTTCCTGAAATCGGTGCATTCTTTCCTATAGATAATCGATGCAATTGTCGTAGAAAATGGTGATAATATTCATCCAATTGTTTTCATGATTAGACCCGCTTGTTCGAATTGGCCAATTCGAATCTTTACCTCGTTTAGAACAACCCTGTTTCTGCTATAGTCCCTGCGATTCTTCAGGAGTTCGGGCATGGCAGACGACACTTCCAGTGCTGAAATATTTTCTTCCACAACAGTACAGTAGCGTGGAGAATGACATGATGTGTAGAAAGAAGGGTCACAGCTCAGGGTAGAGATCTTCAAAGAAATATTGCACTAATGTAGGACACTTCTGTCGATACATAATTAAGAGTTAACGACCAAATAGACATTCTGGATTATCTCCGCTGCTGGCATAACTGAAAACCATCTGGTTTGTCCGTATCCTAAAATGCGTTGGTATCCCGCCATTGTAGAGTCACAGAATTCCTATAGTTCTTCAACACGAGCATGGTAAATGTAAAATTAACAACATATTTTTGCCTCAACTGTTTCAACGTCAATAAGCGGATAGTTACCTGGCGTTTGCAGTGTGTTGTGGACAATGTGAGCCATGCAAATAAATCTCTCAAGTGTTTCTCTACTAGAAGATTTCAATTTCAAAATACCTTATGTTATCCTCTTCTCTTAACGCGACCGAACTGTGTGATCGTGTCGTCAACGCAAAATCCCACAAGTTTCAGCTCATAGAAATTTGTTCAAACACATTCTTTATAAATTGATAAATGGTGTCCGACGTGTCATTACTAAGTGACTGCAGGTCCATTACCCTTACCTCAATACCCAATGACCGCAAAAAATCTCACAAGGAGTGCGAACACCATTACTTCTTTGAGACTTGAGGCGTCTGTGAATATTGACACGAATTTTAATATCTTGTTTCTCTTGCAGTTTATCTGGCAAACAAATACAGGACATAAGTTAGTATTATTACTATTATTATTAAGTTTATTATTATTATTATTATCGACGCCACACATCCTGTGCGCACACATGCAAAGTTCCGCCCAAACAATTTCCCTACCAACTTCTGATACAATTATCGGAGTGAAAACCGTGGTTATGAAATGCAGAGTGATAACAGAAGACACCTTCTTCGGCTGCTAAATTGGCTTCTGTGTTTCAACCTTGTTTATCGCAAATAATTATTTTAGGGGCGGAAGAAGCTACCTCAGACACCGTTGCCTTAGAACTATCCGATTTTAAGTGCTTCATGAGATCTTATCTGCCACCTTGAGCCATAGAAAATTTCGATTTGCATATGTCACTCCGAACTTGCGAGTCGTTATCGCCCGTGGCCTACTTAATGAATGGTAAATTGCGCTCCAATTGAGTAGTCATCTTACAAGATTGTTTATATATGGTTTTCCCACCAAGCTAGACAATTTGCAGGCATTCTCTACTAAAGCTCCAAGAATCGCATCATCGCTTTTCTTCCCTCAATGCATATTGTAGTAAAATGTTTCCTTGCCGCGTTCTCCACCTACGCAGTCGATTATCCCGAAATACATGCCGGCCTACTTATTTCGGTCTTATTGTAACAAGAACGGCGCGTCAATGAAGGACAACTTTGATTGGCGCCAACACAAGCTATATGAACACCCACACAGACGTACGCTGATAAGTCACCTTTCCTTCCTACGACGCACCATCTCTCCGGGTTTCCGCTCGCGACACCTCCATGCACTTTGGGGGCCTCGTGAACGGGCATTCCCCACCCATTACACCCATGTATCCCCCCTTCTACGCATCCCATTCTGACCGGCCCGGGTGTCTTTCGATAGCTCTTAATTTACATGAAGGTGGATGCAACATACCGCGATTGGGGTTGGTTCAGGATGTTACAATAACGGACGTCCCTCACGCCCCGTTCTCCTCTCGTTCCTTTAAGACAATGCTGCTCCGCCTGCTCTCCTTGATTGCGCCAGTTCACGTTTCCGTCCGCCCACATTTTAGTGGTCTTTTTGTCTTCCGGACAATCACTGCCTTCTGCTTCCCTATCTTATGGCGTGCCTGCACCACCACTGTTTGGTACTGGTTTTTTCATCTGCGTCCTAATGCTCAAAGAGAAACATTCTAAAGCTTTACGACCTCAAATCGGTACATTAGTACATCCCGACCAGCATTCCTAAAAATGCGGGACAGCAGCTTTAAATGCGGGACTATTTCGCTTAAATTGGGATGTAGGTTTACCTCGAGTGCATGTGATTCACCCGGATATTTTCGTGGGAAGTAGGCGGGAGTTACGGTTAACACACAGAGTTTTGATCGCTGATCCAGTGTGCATCGCAAAAGCCAATGGTTTTATAGACAGACAGAATGAGATGTAGCTATCGAAGGTGAGGCGGGTTGATCTAACCGGACGGCAGATCATGTATGCAATCCTCGTACTCCGCAGCCACAGACCGGACGTACGTGCGGGGTCAGCAATGGTTAACTGCGCAGTCGCAGTGGCGACAGACGCCTGATCCACCACTCGACTGAAGCAGGGGTTAAGTAGCGAAAAGAGCTAGTGGTCATGTGCGCAACTGGAAGGACACTTGCTACAAGCCCTGAGAGCCTGTATTTACGTAGCATAGCGTACCATGTCCACAGGTGAACACTTGTGAGCTTTTGAACTAGAGCATTACGTGTTGCTGAATTTGGCCGCACAGTATAACTCACGTGTGAACGGAAGCACATCATCCGTTCACATACTTCGCCAAAGCTTGGTTGACGTCAGTAGGACACTACAATTGCATGTGTGACGGGCCTCAGGAAATTCATGTCAGCATTGATTTTTCACTATGCGGTCACAATCTCGCGCATCGCCGAGAAAAAAATTGTTTTTTTTACAACAGGTAGTTCCCACCAATAGAAAGGCGAAATAGAGAAAACGATCACTAGTAAATGCACGCATTTCGTATTGTCTCATGAGTACCAATACAATAACTATTAATTAGCTTATACAGTCCCAAGGGTGTTCGCAATCAATGAAATGTCGGGAGATGAGCGGCGGCGATCGTCCTAGGACCGGGGTATCCGTAGGTCAACAACTGACCGTTTCTGCATTCAAAAGGCAGGTCTAAGCTGGCTTGGGATTCACGGCTTACGCGAACCGTAATAAGCGTGTATTAGGATTACGTAATAGTAGCCGAAATGCGGAGCCAGTGTCAAGCAGATAATGGGTCAATAAAACATGTTTGCGTTTGCGTGCACACGGAATATTTGGTGAGAGATGGCTGACCTCCCCTTGAACCCATTTGGTCTGGGTTCATTCACTCTGGAATTTAAAGTCCCCCTCATTCTTGCTTATTTAACTAACGCAGCAGGGATAATCGGGTTGATGAATATTGTGTGATTTGGCGCTGATGGCTTCAACTTCCTATGCTGAACGTAGCGACAATTTACGGATTCTGTTTATCACTACAGCATCTGTAGCAAATTACATTACCTGAGTGGCGTAGAGGAAGCGTTGGGTTGCCCTCATTTAAACAATGGTACCCTTAAATTGCAGCTCGAGGTATACATTTTCCTTAGGTGTCGTCAACACGTTTCTTTTAGTGGCCTGACTAGCTATGCTTGGTGATGAGGCCCTTAGGTTAAAAGACTTCCATGAGTGTTTCGGTTATTGTTGTTACCTCCTCAGTTAGACAATCGCTCGAGCAGGTACGCCTGGCACGAATTAACAAGGTTTTCACCAGGGTGCGCTTGTGGCCCATCAGTATGAAACTGGTAAAGCATAGATATTGACCGGAATATTTTGGCTTCCGTAGACCAAACGCAAAACGAGCTCGATATATCTTCGGCTGCAACCACTTACTGGTGTGAAGCAACATAGTTACAAAGCGGCTAACATTGTTTCAGGAGTTAACAGCCCTTGAGAAGGCACGCCTCGCGCGACCGTGAACAGAATCCCAGCTCTGTTATGAATAGTCGCTCCTATATACCAGACCCCAGCGCACTTAAAAACAAACGGCTTACGCCTGACCTGGATCACGGTTCACATCGATGCGCGCGACGATGCTGAAGATAAACACTGCTGAATGTTTAACGTTTAATGCAATATCAGTAAACAATTCCGACTTTAAACTAATTATCCTTAAGACTGAATACGCGCCCCGGAAAGTTGGCTTGTTAAGTTAGTGTAAAACATACTGAAGCACAACTTCAGCAAATCGCTCGGCTAGCCTTCACCAGAAGTATCCAGGTAACCATGCGTCTAACACTTGATACAAGATGCCAAACGCTCCGTCCTTCTCTTTGACCACTCCCAGGATAAAGATTTCGCGTCAAATACGATATCGTGTCAACCACACTGTTTTCATACCCAACTGTAATCCAATTGACTATCGTTGAAACTAATCTCAGGTCCTCGACTGTTCAGTTTATCGTTGCTCGTCAGTTGCCAGCCCCGAAGTAATATAGTATTTGCCCGTTATCACAGCACAACGTAATCTGGTGATGTTTTTGAACAAGAACGCTAGTAAAGCGTATAGACAAATATGTCAGTAGAAGCACAATCTTTTATAAATCCATGAGGTGTATTGCACGCAGGTGTATTACGTGTAGCTCGTTTTAGTGAAAGTAATCGATACTGTCTCATTGTAGAGTACATTCCATGTCCAGTCGTCTGCGCGTAACAGTGAACACTATGAACGCGGATGGCCGCCCACTGCCTTGTTGTGTGACTTGATGCCGCGTAAGTGAGGGGGTGGAAATTACAGAACTTACTCAACCGTCCATAGATGTCGCGTGCTAGTCCGCACCTATCCTAAAGTGAATGAGCTCACGTGTTGTTTTCACGTCCGCGTGTGCATCACGTGGTTTGTTGGCTGAGCGCAGTCTAACCGCTGCACCAACCGATGCAGATGTTCTGAGTATGGTTGTACTGATTTGCATTTGGTCAAGACGATGGGCACGCACTTGTGCGTGTGCGCCACTGCATTCAACTTGATGTGCTTATGAATTGGGTTAAATATTCTTAAGGAGGAGCTTGTTTCCGTTATGGATTGGATTGAGCCGTAAAAGGTATAGTGGGGCAGTGGGTTGAGAGGACGTGGCTTATTTAATTTTTGAGGCAAAAATTAGGTTTCGAACACAGTCCATTGACGCAGTCTGGCTCCGGTTTTCCAAAACTTGCTTCTACTACGGTAGGGTTTGCTCTAACCCTTACACGTTTCCTCCACTCTCATGCACGTTAACAAATCTGCAACGGTTAATGTGGCCACGGAATACACGACGTCCTGGGGGAGTATGTTGAAAGATATAGCAATTCGATACTCTCATTGCGGATATATTTGACGTAGCGTGAGCAGTGAATTCGATATAGTTAGCTGAGAATTCATCATAGCCAATCCCAAAGCAGATAGTTGTCCACCTGCCCAAAAAACACTAGTCTGAATTTACTGCATGTTGGGCATCGGACGCAGTAAGATATCCTAAAAACCAACATGACTCCAACACATAAAGATAGACCGATTGCGATGCAAGTCAACAGCTTATGTCAATGAGAAACGGATGACAGACACGGACCGTCTTAATTGGCAAGCTAATTGCGTTATATCGAGTTTTATTCTCTAAGTAACGTAAATTAGGAAGGTTGGAGAGGACAGAGTTGGCTTTGAAAAAGACGAAATACGCTGACAACAGCGATGAACCACATAGCCTTTCGAAACTGTCAGTGATAATATTTTTGAGGTATGCATGAGTAGGGAATTTTGCAATTTTATTTGTGGTCAAACAGCAAGCCGCAAAACAGATATTTTTCCACATGCCCGGAAATGACTATGCTGCATTTTGTGCCTGTTGAAGTCTATCAATTTTGCACATCCATCGGACCTTCCACCATTTGGACCTATGACCACCAACGGCTTTCTTTGCCACTCAGCAGGTAATACCACTTGATCACGGACAGAGCCTAGGACATTCATATTTTAAAGCGTCACTGATATATACCGACGAATGTTGCTGCTGGCGGGCCGTCACAGAAATGGACGAAGTGCACTGAAAACAGCGACGTATGACAGCAGTTCGAAAATATTTAAGGCGGATATATTTGATCTACGCATGAGAGTGGATTTTGATTTACTTATATGTGAGCACATTGCAGCCCGTCTCAAATCTGATAGTGGTCCATATTCCGTGAAAAGCACTAGCATTCATTTTCAGCCTGTTACGGATGAACAGAATTGACAATCCATCAGGTCCAGCGGGTTTCGAACCTATGACCAAAAACGGCTTGGAAAACCCGTCAGTAGTATATGCCACTATTTCACGAGGACAGCCTTGGACGGTCATAATTTGAAAGCTTACTACGATGTTACGCTTTTTATCATCCACTGTCATTAAGATTATGAAAGTTACAGAGGAAAGTGCTGGTCCCGAAATGCACTTCGTCCACTGAAAATAGTGAGGTACGACAGAATTTCGAAACTCTCAGGGCAGTTATATTAGATGTGGGCATGATTTGGGGATAGTGATCATTTAATTGTGGGATCATGGCAGTCAGTTCCAAATAAGGTCGTCGTCGACAAACCCTTAAAAACTGGAATTGCTATTTCAGTCAATTGCCCATCTTCAGCAGCTTAAATCCATCGGATCCATTAGCATTTGAGACCATGAACACAAACGGCTTAATTTGCCTGTCAGCAACGTATGCCAGTGTGCCACCGGGGACAGATTATTACTCTCATAAATTGCCAGCTAATTGCGTTATAGCGCTTATTATCCTTCACTCCCATGCAAGTAAACAAGTTTTCAGAGGACAGGACGGACCTCGAAAGACACCAAGTACTCTGACAGCAGCGATGTACGAAACATCATTTAGAAGTTGTCTGGACGGATATATTTAATGTACTC
This sequence comes from Dicrocoelium dendriticum, assembly GCA_944474145.2. Classification (NCBI taxonomy): domain Eukaryota; kingdom Metazoa; phylum Platyhelminthes; class Trematoda; order Plagiorchiida; family Dicrocoeliidae; genus Dicrocoelium; species Dicrocoelium dendriticum. Next base: position 14,991,084 of record OX104071.1, on the reverse strand, counting down.
AGGATAAGAAATTTTGACTTGGTTAGTTAACGGTTAATCGCAGCAAGCTCCATATCAGATGGTTGTGCACATGCTCGGAAAGCACTGGGATGCGACCTCAGCCTGTTGCGCATAATCTGCTGTGCCCACCCATCAGATGCATCCAAATTTGAACACATGGTCAACCAGCAATTGCACCGCCAGTAAGCAGCTTAGGCAACTGGGACACTGCGGACAACCTCGAGCAGTCTTACTTTGTAAGCTAACAGCGATATGCCGCGTCCCTTCTCCCAATTTTATGCGGGCTAATCAATTTGCGGAGGTCGAGCTAGACCCAAGACGCTCGACGTACTCTAACAGTAACCATGTACGAAAAAGCATTTGGAAACTGGCAGGACGGATATATTTAATATACAAATGGGTAACGGATGTTTATTTAGTTTATTGGGGGTCATTTGCAGATAGTACCAAATCAGTTAGTCATCCACATGCTTATTAATGCAGCTTACGCCACTGGGACACCGTGGACATTTTCGCGCTATGATAATTTTAAGCTAACTGCGAAATATCACATAGTATACTGCACACCCTTCCAAGTTAACAAAGAATGCAGAGAACCGCGAAAGACACGACGTCCACTGAGAGCGATGTAAGACATAGCATTTCGAAACTGTCAGGGCGAATATATTTTGATGTTTTTTTAATATTTTGTCGTTACTTCCTCTGGCCGCCCATCTACGGACGGGGTCCTTCATTTTCTTGTCGCTCGTTGTCAACCCATTTGACACTCGGATGCGCTAATTCAAGTTTGCACCTTTGTAGCAAAGAAAGCAACTACTTCACCTTAATACAGTGTCCATAGCCAGGCCACAAATATTGGTGCGAGTTCACATATTGTTCTGTTGCTGCTCCTGTTATAGCGCTCTCTCTTATTGTTGATCTTTTCTAACGGTGCTTAACCTCGTTTTATTTACCCTTAATGTGGTAAGATGGCCCACCAGTTTGTCGCTAAAATACGGTAAATACAAAGACAAAGTTATCAAAACGTGTAACAAACGACCTTACCCCTTCTGGTTGACCATCAGTGACTACTCTTTAGTGAGTGGGGAGTAAAGTACATAACCTCCTGTGCCAACTATCTAATCGTTCATCGCTTATACAAGTGTGCAAAGCAGCGTATCCATATAAGGCCTCTATCGGTTAGCCCGTTGGCTGTTATTCTTTTGTGTCAGCCTTCTTTTCGTCGCGTCGAATTAGAGTGAACAATAATTTAGGAGCATAGGTCAGCATTCCAAGTGAAGTGTCCATCCAATTGTCACTAGGTAGATGGGACAAAACGGGCGGTTAGTGATCAGAGTGCATCAATGCAGATTATTGATCGAAGGTTGTCACCCAGCGTGGACTTGTAAGGGATGGGTGAAACAAATGAAAAGTCACTGATATCCGTTCCTGTTCGATAAGGGATTACAAAATGTGGCAAGAAAAATAATGTACTTGCAGCAGGAATCACAATATGCAAGAACAAATACCATAGAATTGTAGATGGAAGTAATATTGCCAAACTCATTAACCTACATCAGTACGATACAAAAAATGGATAATAACCATTTTTCCTGATTAAGTTGATCGAACGTAATCAATAATAGGATTACTTTTCTGTACTTTAAGCAAATACTCCATTTTAATTAGGCTTATAGAAGAAAAGATTTGGTGGTAGTTGTTTATATTGAACATATTTTGTGAGTAATAACCTCACAAATGTTGAGAACTTGCTTTTGGAGAAGTCTTTACATCGAATGGCAACTTAATGTGAGCATTCTTAGTTCGCTCCGCAATTATTTACACGTTATTGCCCAAACTCTGCTCTTTCCGCTCCTTTTGGTATTGATGTAGTCCAAAATTGTTACAAATGCCTCAGCTCTTACCGTGTGTTGAGCGGCGAGATAAAAAGCGAAAACCAATTATACTGCCTAACATATTTCCGTGAAAACATCGCAGACAAGGCGTGCGCAGATTGCAGACCCTGCTAAAGAGATATCCATTAGAATCTATGCCACGGTAACATATGCAACAGATCGCTTAAGACCCATTAATAAAACAGTTAACACCACTAAAGTACGTCCTGGACACACTACAAACCTAATACAATGAACACTAGGCTAGGGCAGGTAACTTCATAGTTAATTTTGTCTATGAAGATCACAAAAGTTGTTTAGCGTTCTAAGAACTTTGGAGACTTTTATATCCAAGAGAGGTACCCGGCTGATAAGTTGAAGCGTACACCTCTATGGGTAGTTCCTTAGAAGACGCAGACTGTTGTTGTAAAACAGAAACAATTCACAGAAAAATACTTGTTCGATAATATAAATTTTCAACGCCCCTGAGAATGACTGATTTGTTATTGATAACGGCAATCTAATCGTATCCAACGTTGAACACAGCTCTGTATAAGTTAGAGCTTATCGGACTCCAATGCTCAGGGTTTTAGAAAAATAGACGTAGCTTGACTACTCGTGCCAGCAAGAATTCAGAACAGTCTGTTTGCAATGATATTCCCATCGTCGGAACGCTTGTTTTGCACCTTTGATCTTTGCGGGTACTCTCGACCCAAGCCACTACGTCAGCCGAAATTCCGAATTTTCCGCTTACATCCATTCACCTAACAAAACTACGAATCACCTTGCGACGGCCTAATTCACTCAGGCAAGCGTAATCAAATGAAGAAACATTTATATATTCGATTACTTGTGCAAACCACGAGTTCGCTTGCAGTTTGAGTGACGCATGAAATTCCTGGGAAACAAAGAAAGGGAGACAGGGTTTTAACTACAGTATTATTAAATGGCAATTAAGGTGAATATGGTCATTACGCAATACTACTCTTACACACCAAAATAGCTAGGCCAATGGAATGCAAAAATATGAAACAATTTGTCTCGATTGGCACTATAAAAAGATCACACAATACAAAGTCTGCGAACGTAATCTCAAGGCGCTTTTAATTGATTCCATAATCATACGCAATCGGTTCGCTTTACAGCGCCAGTAGGGTGGTGCAGTTGTGTGTCTCTGGGCAAATGTGGAATTAAATGAATAACCAATATGATGTCTTTATGGAACTGGAGTTGGTCTCAAGAGGATATGTTACGCAATATGGGAGTGAACGTATCCAAAAACAGAGGGAAGCATAAGCATATAAACTAGGCTGGGGAAACAATGATGGGCATGAGCGTGTGTAGATGTGTGGGTTAGCTAAGTTTATCCAAAGCCAATCACCATAAACATGGTGAGAACTGCAATGAAAACATGCAGCTTTTCATAGTTCAGCTCATGGGGTTAGATAAATAATTGGTTTCCGGAGCCTAGGTAGAAGGCGCAGATAGTGTGATTATCTGAAGTATGAGATTGTTATCCAGCGCATCGATTTAATGGTAATTTTGCTGTTAAAATTAATTTAAGTTTCAGATTGTCTGGGTCTCATTGAGAGGTTTGATCGATAAGTTGTTTGCAAACTACTGAGTTGATCCAACTCAACTGCACCCTGATAACTGTGTATGAGTACCTTACCATGACCATAAGACTTCCACCAATAATGAAACCTTTATCATTTTTTAATATATTGCAACACCAGTTGTAATTGCCATCGAAATATTTTCCCTCTAGTTCGATATCTCAGACGCAATCCAGTTCGCGGCTACTATAGTGGTGGATATCCTGAGCTGAGTAAAATTGGATTACACCTTAACAACTTTCGATTGGTCATCTTCTGCTATACTAGAATACTTGAAACTGGTAGTACACTTTGCCCTGCAAGGTCAACCTCGTCCAACCAGCGGAGCTATAATCTCGTGGTCTTCCACTCTCCTGAGTCCAGTAATCCATCACCCCAAATGCGCTACGAACAGGATGTCGAGATTTTGACAGAGTCTAATTGACAGACTCCTCGACGCTAGTGAGGAGTCGGTAAAAGTGAGAAAATTTTTCGTTTTGGGAAGCAAGGTGTTCAACAAAATCGGCCTATGATAATCACTTTTGTGGACGAAGCTTGTCCAAGACTGACCACATCCCGCCTATGTAGGCTGAATTATTTGAAGATTTATGTTCTTTCAAACCTGGACCCAGTAGACAGGAAGCGGCTCAAGTTTGCCATCATTAAGCTGAAAGGACGCACTGGTGAGGGGGAAACAAATCTTCGTATCGTAAATTTCGGGTGGTTTCCAACAATCCGCGAATCAGGATAAGCAGGCTGCTCACAATTCAAACACACACGGCGGCTCCTGCTGCTGCCTGCAAAAAGACTTCACAAACATTTGCCTTGCTATTAACAAGCTGGATGAGCTGTTCCGTTGAATCTGAGCGGCCAAAAGTAGTGGGACTTGCGGAGACATAGCTGCATTCAAAGTTATACACCCAAGAAGTTGTACTCAACGCTTACTCTTGCTTCCGATGCGATAGACTAAAGAATGCCCACGGTGGTGTCTTACTTTACATCCGGTATTTCCTGCTTGGGAGACTTGTGAGCAAATTCTAAAGTGACGATGGTTTGTGTGAGATACTGTGTTGCTACATCCACCTCAGGCGCGGAGCACTGTTTGTGGGCGCAGTTTATCGCAGCCCCCTGAGTCATTTTTGGATTGGATTCCTTATCTTCGAACCCACATGAGTCGTCCACACCATCTACTTATGGGCGATTTTAACTATCCTTGAATACAATGACTTGGTGTGCATTTGACGCCTGGACATATTGTGGTTGAAGCAAAGTTCGTGGATTTGGTACTTGAAAATGGTGCATCGCAAAACATACGCCAGCCAACACGCATAACAACACGCTTAACCCGTCCTGCTCGACCTGATGTAAACGAGCTACGAACAACGAGTGCTTGACGTTAGGATCCTGAAGCATCTGCCTAGAACCGATCATTACGTATTGATAGCTGATATGGAATTAACTTTGCCGTATCCACATCCGCTAGAACCAGTTCATAACTATTGGGAAACGGACTTCGATGGTCTAGCTCGAGCCGCGAGCCAACTGGATTGGTCTCTGTCACAAGCTGAATCTGTGGAAGACCGTTGAATATTTATAAAAGTGAGAGTAACATTACTGTGTTTCCAATTTCGGTGATTGAAATGTCGGAAGTTTGGACCGGTTAAGCCTCATTGGTTTGACCATAAGAAGGGAAATCTGGCTCGGAGACGGCGCATACTGTGGGATAAATTCCTCCCCTCTGCCTCTGCCAATGATTATGGAGGGTATAAAAGTCAGCGGAACCCTGGAACAGTGCAAAAAAGAATAAGCGTCGGCATTTCCAAGTGCAGCTAGCAATAGCCTTGAAGACCGCAAAAAAGAGAATCTTTGCATCCACGAAGAGAAGCCTGAAGCCGGCAGGTGATCTGTCAGTGCTAGATGGCCCGGATGGACAGCTCCTAACCTCCAGCAGTGAGCGTGCCTCCGCGTTGACGGCATACATCGCTTCTGTATTTGCGAATGACCAGGTGCCATTCCAGAGTTTGATGTGTGCCGCTTTTACCGAACTCGACAGTCTGGATTACGGCGTTGAAGAGGTATGTCAAATACTCGCCAACCTTAACGACACCAAACCTGCCGGACCTGATGGGCTTCATCCACTGGTTCTCAAGTCATTTTCGACCATCATCTCTTCTGTGGTGACTGATGTTTCAACAGTTCACCGGCCGAAGGTTCGTTGCTGGTTGACTGGAAATGTTCGGTGGGGAAACCTATTCCAAAAGGCGGCGACCCTAGCAAAGTGGATAACCACAAACCAATTTGTCGTGTAGAATTGATTCCTGCAGTTGCTACAGTCAAACAAAGTCCTGACGCCCGCACAGAACGGTTTTATGCAAGGCCACCCAAGCATTACGAACCTGCTTGTGACGAGGGGTGAAGGGTTTAAGGCTATAAGCAAGAGGAAGCTTGTCGACGTGATATTCATCGACTCAAATAAAACGTTCGACAAGGTAAGCCATGAGTTTCTTCTTTTAAACTCAGGAGTGTGTTGTTGGTGGCTCATTGCACCAGTGAACCCGCGACATTCTTGGTAGACGAAAGTGGTGGGTACAGGTCGACGAAAATCCAACGGAGTGATATCCTTCTAAAAGTGGTGTGCCTCATTGCACTGTGCTGGGGCCCACTCTGTTCCTGATTCACACCAAAAATCTGCCTCAGCTTCTCCGGTCGCCCTGTGCCTTGTTCGCAGACGACATGCAGATTTTGAGCGAAATAATGCTCCCGACGACTGCGGAGCACTTGAGCAAGACCTGAACCGCCTGTCCACATGGCCTGCAGAAGTTCTTCCCCCGGTCAACCCAGCCAAGTCTGTATTTATGAGTCTGGGGAAAGGGGCCGACGGCCGAAGCTACACCCTTGGCCTCTAAACGTTATTTCCCCTGCACCCTCCGCGAAGGACCTAGGTGTACTCTCGCTCTAGCCTTTTAAGTCGAAGGAAAACACGAACAGGTTAAATCATAACGGACTACGCACGTTTTGGGGGCTTAAATGTAGCTTCGGCACATGGTCTGAAGAGGTACTCACTCGCCTCTTCTCTCCCATCATTAGATCAATGCTAGAGTACGGTACGCCTGTCTATTTTCCGATTACCCGAGGCGAGGCACAAAATAGCGAACGGGTCCAACACGTTGCTACCATGCTTATCCCAAGTTTACGTGGCTTGGGGTATGAAGACCGGTGCGAGAAACTAGGACTCTACACCTTGTCCTACCGTCGGGTGTGAGTCGACCTCATTATGGCCTACCGTATTTTACATCCCGGTGACTTCCTAATACTATGGCCAATGTTGCACTTACGCAGGCCATGCAACACACGCGGACACGGTCACAAACTTGTTGCGCAGGATGTGAAACGTGTTCCCCCCACTGTGCTTCGAACGGAGTGTGGTAAATATTTGGAACAGTTTGCCTGAACATGTCATGGAGACAACATGTGTGCAGCATTTCGAAACATTGTTAGAACTATACTTTACCACTATTCGATTCAGGAACGATTGCACACTTACGATGACATATCACATTTTTGAGTCCTGCAATATCGTGAGTCAGATAAGTGAAATGTTATATGCGGACGAAAACGATGTTCACGGCTGATAACTTTTTAAACATTTTTCGCTATATTTCGAACGAATTGCATAGAATTCATTTATACTTGACCTATAATACAGTAATCAGCATTCAATATTCGTAGTCAATATATAGACCCTGCAGAATTGATTGGGAAGACGCTATTGCGTTTTGTGTAATCCACCTCTGACAGCGCGTCGTGTAAATGCAACTTTGTGCATTCCCTCCGTCTGTCGCTTGGTGAGGGGACATTGCAATGGATCAAAGGCATGTTGCGTGATTACTTAAAAGCATTCGTGTGGCAATCTGGGAATTTGAGATGGATTATCGCCACTAACCATTCGATAGTACCGGCGCTGTAAAACCGAGTAAAACTCCACCAAGTCCAAAATAAATGCTTTGGCATGGTGAGCTAAAAACTTTAACTAAAGAATTTTGAAAAGTAGAAAGTTGCGCTGCTTTGAAGTCTGTTTGCACCACCCATTTGCTGGTTTTTCCGGATTTGTCAGTATAATCGCAAGAGTTGATGATAAGTTCGAAAGTAAGTGATCCTACGATCAGGACTGTATTATCACGGAAGTGGCTTGAAGGAGTAGGGCTAAAAGTATTTAATATCAGCTGGTGCCCCACTTCGAGATATAGGAATTAATGAACGATTAAGAAGTGAATTCGGCCTTGAGTATTTCCATGAGACGAAACATTACGTGCTGTGGAAAATGCTTGTAGTCCGGAAGGATCATCGGATGTTTTTGGCTCTAAATTTTCAGGAATCCTAATGGGCAAATATATTCCATTGCAGGAATATTATTCGAATATCAGCATACACCAGGAAAACAACACGCCAACTCGAAAGTGCTGTCAAGAATTCTACCATGTTAGCACGGAGGTATATTTACAATCCAACCCGCTGGTTATGGTCGTTGGCAAGAAACGCAATGGTCAACTTTGGATACAATAGTCATTGGCGCGATGCGTCGCTTTGGAGGCAAGAAGCATGCTCCAAAAGACAAGATGGTATCATTCACGAAGATGTAGGTTTATGGGATATTTGGGCTAAGCTCGTTGTTAATATTTGATTTTGGCCCAAAGTACTTTACGAGAACTGGAGTCCCAAGGTCTTGGTTTTTTTAGAAATGTATCAGCTGCTTGGATTAGCTTGGGTGAATAAAGTATAGAAATCGGTATGCTGATGATAACTGTGACCACTTCAGAGAAGACATATAGTCTACTTTTGACCTACATGTAGGAGGTGCGCCGGTATTAATATTGAGGTATTGTCCAGATGGCGCCACGGTAGCAAATGGGACACAGCGTCTGAATGATATGATGTCAGTAGGCCTTTTTAGTTCTATAATTACTATACTATGAGGGTAAAGATAAATAATCTATTAGTCGACTACTACATAAAATGGAGTGATGTCGATCCGATTACCCAAGCTGACGCAGCCACTGGCGCGACAGGGATGACATATCATTTATTAGCTTCTTGACAACTGCATTCTGGCAAAGACCATGTATTGAAAACTGATTAGTAAAGAAACATGTCGGGTGCTGTGTATAGATAAGATCCGAAAACCTTGAATCACCTACAAGGTAACGGACGGACTGTGCGGATTAATTGATTTATAATTCGCCCCTGAAGGTATTTGAGGATAAGAATTTTGTCAGTAGGACGCTTTGTATCCGAAACGCTAGCCTATTTATCGAAGTACACTTCATAGTTTTGCCGGGCAGGGACTAGCATTTATTTGAACCGGAAGAGCAGGTCCGTTGCTTACCGAAGCTTTAATGCCTGTGTCGCAGCAGGTGTACCTGTCTGCGACAGTTTATGCTGGTTGTCACAGCGATTCAATTTGACAAACACAACGTGCTGCACTTATTCATATAGCGAGTATCCAAAGGCGGCAAAAGGATTAAAACAACAAGAAGGTTACTGGTACTCCACTGAAAACTGGTGAGTTGTATCTTTGCGGGGACGCCAGCAAAGCTGCATAATGAATAGGCAGACATTGCGCTTTGAGCAATATATCATCTTATTTGTTCTATAAATATCAAAATATAGTCCGGGAAAACATTGTTGTACAACTTGACTGGTTCAGCCAGTTTGAAGCGTGGCTGACAGTTTACTCTGGGAGCCAAAGAAATATACCACAGACGGAGATAGTGATCAATTTGGAAGTACCGGCTAAAGGAGACTACCGTCTGGCAACGCAGAGGCCGCGCAATAAAAGCCATACCGTGTAACCAAAGATAAATAATGTACTTGATGCGTGGTGTAATTTTAGTCGTCGTCTTAAAGCCATCTTACCGTTTCCCAATCACGGCGCCCTTTTTGCTTAATTACATTGGAAGAAAAAACCGGAAGAGGAAATCTAACTTTATCCTTTCTGTACGTTTTACTTTTAAACACTGATTCCTCTTTATGTCGTTTATGTGTTGATACATGTAATTCTATCTCGACCTTTGGCGTTTCGTCTGAATGGCATACTACACCATTAGCTCGGATTGCTTCATTCAAATTTGATCGATATGTTTAACTGAGTGTTTGCATGTAAATATAGTTATTCAGAAAGTGGGCTGGGGTAAACTCTTGCATACAGCACCGTAATAACCGGGAATAAAAGCTATGTGCACAAAAATATTCCATTATATGACCTCATTGGATGACTATTTGTTTCAAAACTGTTTCAGTCATATTCTGTAGAAATAATGATTTTTCTCTTGCCAAAGGGTATAGTTCATAGTTAACGATCTGCAGGTATCTGAATTCAAACAATGAAAAACTGAAACATTCTCAATAATAATTTGTAGACTATTAAAAAATACATAGTTTATTCCTTGACTATATAAGACAGGGCCCAAATACTTGGCCCCGTCAAACCAGAGAAAGGATTCAAAGATGGATTATGGTTTACATAAGATAATACCATGTGAGGCACGCGCCGAATAACCTGTTCTTTCATTTCTATGAAAAACATATTATCTGTTGCTTGTTAGCTAGTATTTACAAAAAACAATATAAAGTAGTTGTTCCTGGTGTTAAGGATAGACTGGTATATATTTAACCTACGGAATACTCTATCATTTTAGCGAAGTAAGAAGTAGCTGATTAGATTGCGAATAACTACATGTAGCTAAATTTAGAAATAGGAGCATTGTTGTATTGTTGACGTTAATTAATCATGGCTTCAGCGTTATATGTGGAAGAGAATGGTCAATAAATCTAACTATTTGAAGTTTTTCCGCAGTATGTGCACGGGTATAAGGAAAAATGAAAATTTTAAAATATTTGATGGAGATCACTATAACCCAAATTTATGGGAAAAGTTCAATGTATTTTCCGTTTAAAAACAATCTTTAATTTCCCTGGGGGATTTGATTTTATGCTAAATAGATATAATTTGTAACATACCTTAAGCAAAAATAAGCACGGTAGACGCAATTAACTGTTATAGAAATCGTATTTTCTGGAAAGCGTCACACATCTTTTGCGATGCAAAGTGGAACTTCTAAGGTTTTTGAATTTCATTAGTAAAGATGGTATTAAACCTAATTTAGCCAAGCAGAAAACTAGTTCCTCATTATATCATTGTTTGTGTTCATTCCATTTTACTCGTTTATGCTGAGGTGGCAGAAACGTCAACGAAATCCATCGGAAAGATTGCATTGTTTTATGATTAGAAATAGTGCACAATTCGTCGGGTAGAAGGGCATTGCTTCATGAGCTTGTGTGTTAACGTGCAGTAGATAGGATCGACGTGGCTAGTTACGAGGATAATTGATTTCGGGCTATGGACGGAATGGAGAAAATCTTTCATTATCCGTTTTATAAGTCCCCTTAAAATTAACAGAATTGTAGGTTGGGGTGCTCTAACGAGGAAATTCATAAAATAGCTTAATGATGAAAATAGTTAACCAAAGTAAATACTCTCTTCAGCAGCAAAATTAATATGAGAGACTTGAGGCAAATGTCGATAGATACGAAGAGGGTCTAATAAATGTCCTAAGAGTGGGCAGGATATTTGCTTCTGACTTCCTTTACTTTTTGGTAAAAAGGAAGTATTTACATGCAAAATGAGCGAATGTACGGATGTTGAATTATATGCATATTGATCTTTTTTAAATGACATCGTTCAATTTGATAATACACTTAATATTTGCATTGTTTTTATAAGTAAAATGTTATATCTGGAACCGTATAATAAATATAGTTTCCGTCTTAATGATTGATAGAAAAATTGTTGTCTATATTTGGTTACTCTGATTTAAGTTCAATTACAGTGAAGACAGCCTTCTATTTGTTGTGTTTAGGAATATCCGGGTGCATGAATATAAATGCACACTATATTGAAAAAAATTCAATTGTAACATACCGTCTTACAAATAATTTTCGGCACTGTCATTAGCATTTTACAGCTTTCTGAGTGAGTATCTGCTAATCTTCCACGTTTAGCGCATTAATTCCAGCTTTGTCCATATGACCTGCATTACCGAATACCATACAGCGATTAATTAAATTGAGTGCTTGCAATTCTTGTACAGCAGACGTTTAAAATATGGGATTAGCTAGTCTCTTGTACAAAAGTGGTGATAAAAGGATTTAGGAGAAACAAAGCATTAAGTCGCTTACTCAGAAATTAAAAAGAAGTCGTTTTGAGGACATACTTAACGGTTGAACATTTATATCATATACGTGTGATATGGTGCTAATCATTAAAGCGAAAAATTAATCATTTTTAAGGAAAGCGCTACGAAACAACAGCATTTGAGTTCGTTTGCATTTGTTACTTTAAGGACAACTGAATAATGGTTAGATTTTAGCAAATTCTGTATCATCCGCAAATTTTTGAGCCTATTTTGGGCAAAAATTACCAACGTATTGCAATTTACATAAGGAAAAGTACTTGCCCCAAATCATTGCATTGAATGACATTATTTGGTAAAAGTTTCGATGGAATATGATATTTCCTCTATTGGCGGCTTTGTTTCTGACAGTAACTCATGAAAGCGGTAAATAATATGTAGGTTTAGGCAACTCCCTACCTGCGAGGGACGTGAAAATCATCCCATGTGCCATTAGACTAATTCGTCTTGTATGTCAACAAATATAATAGTACAAGGATTTTGTTCACTGACTGAGATCGTGATGTATTATAGATCTAGTTGATATGGCGGAGAAGAAAGCTGTCAAATACAACCAGACCCCAGTTAGCTGATTAGTTTCCGTGAACATAACATTTGGAAGATACCTTTTGAAAATCACCCCATATATCTAATAAGTATGGAAGTATGGATACGTTGTCGGAAACAATCAAATCACCGTTCACGCAAATCGCACATCGTGACATGATATAAACATTTTCCCAGGGAGGCAGAACAATACTGGCTATGGTTCACATTTTACGTACATTTAGCAAAGGAATATCCAAATAACCGTATTTTAATAAGGCCAACATAGAATCGTTAGGATCGCCAGGGAAGGATGGGTTTATGAAGCTAAGCGGTTTTATTATACCAGTTATGTAAAAATCTAACCCAAAAATTGCTTTGTTTAAGACTGCTTTGACAGAATATTATGTTGCTTGTATGAAATGATTTTAAAATATTAGTAGTTACAACGCAATGGGCATCAACTTTTCACTTAGACATCCTCCTATTGAGAAGAGTTATAAGCTCCCTCCGTTTTTCCTTGTCTACGAGATATGAACTTATTCATATCACTGCATTTAAACTCAGCTACGTCTTACCGTAATGTGCATGCTGTATACATAATATGAGGATGCATATATAAAATACGGTTAAACGCTGAATCTTTTACTGATTTTCCTTAGAGCAACTATGCGGGCAGGAGCGTCCGCAGTATTGTTAGCTCTTTTATTTAATAAAATTTGGTCTAAATATTAAAACAGTCAGTTCCCTTCAATTGCTTAACATCAAAATGAGAAGACGAACGCCGGTGGATGCGTGCAATTCGCACCGTCTATCCAATACAAAGAGAAAAGCGAACAATTACACTATACTGTTCAAACGGTGTTAAAAACTAAACAACCCTAATGAGGTGAAAAGCAGCAATAGTCCTAGAACCAAGGCAATAGAAGGTAATTAACTGATTGTTTCTCCCCACACATGGTAGGTCTTTGTTGTCTTATTGCTACCACCTAGCTAAACCGTAAGAAGAATATAGATGGATTAACTAACTATATTCAACACGCGTAGTCGGAAGCAACATGATGAATTTCTGACAAAATATGTTAGCCTATTGATGATACTGACGGCTTGCATACACACGGAACTTCAGGCAAAGGATGGCTATTCTGACGTCAAAGCCAATTTGGTTGGTGTTCTTTCACACTGAAAATCGAAAACAGCGCAATCAAGCCTACGCAACTGATGCAAAACTTGCACTCAAATTGAGAAGTGCAGGGTGATTTGGCGACGATGGCTACCTATAATTTTACTGAAGGTAGCGACAATTTCCGGGTTCTGTTGGTCACCCCAACATCCGCAAGGCAGTAGGTTCTCTTAAATGCAGAGCTTAAGCGCTCGGTTATTCCAGTTTTGGTGGCGTTCCCCTTAAATGGAAGCTCCAGCTATAACTTTTTCTTATGTATTGACAATATGGTGAGCTTTTTACTTATTGCTTTATCTCCGCAGCTCGACCATTACTAGAGCAAATACGGCTGGCAAGAGTGAAAAATAATTTCACCAGTACAGACTTGTTACCCTTGGGCAAGAAACTGGCAAGGTGTAAATACTGATCGTACCATGTTGGGTTCCAGTAGACTGACAGCTTAAATGCACGGCATCCCTACGGCCAATTAGAATGTCAAGGCACGGGAGACAGTTATTCACCTGGAATTCCTGCGTGCATTTTAAGTTGACATACTTGCGATTAAGCTAGTGTAGCCTGTGCTCAGTTTGCATTCTCGAAGAACCAAACGCAAGAATATATTCAACACACCGTTTGTGATACAATGTTATAGTTATATACATCTGCAGTAAATTCTGCTTCTCATGCGAGATATAACTTTTCCAACGGCAGGTACCTCATTCTTGTTACCATTGCATTCAGCCATGTGTATCTCTGCATGCAAAGTAACATTTGATAAATTAACGTTATAACTTGTGCCCCTGTGTTTGGCCAGGATGTTGTAGTTCGCACTCAGATTACTCAAAGTAAATGCACTATACGTTTCCGTGGTTATAAAAGGTACTTGAAATCGCAGGGGTACGTGGGTAGAATGTCTTAAAATGACAGAAAATTCTAACTGTTGCCAAGCTGTCAATGTCGAATTTGGCCACGATAAGAGAAAACCAAGCTGTTAGTTCATTTTAGCAGATACTGCGTTCATACGACACAGATCGGATAGATTTATGCTAACTCACAATTGAACCACACTCGATTCTTCCACTTTATAAGTTTAAGTAGCCCATATATTGATCATATATATATATAGAAGAAATTATTTATGGCGGCTAACGTGAAATAGACGGAGGTACAAAAGGATGGCATTTAGGCTAGCTAGGCCAATAGTTCATTCTGAAGACGACCGGAGGTGGGATGCTGGCCAGACATTACTCGTTTAGATTACTGTATTTCTAGTTGCTTGACAATAAATTATTTTGCGCCTAGATTCTAGAGTTGCCTACATTGTTTTTGATTATTCCAATTATGAAAGCGCACCAAAACTTGCTCAGATTTTATTTCACATATTTGCATAGTAGGACGGTAATTTGCTGTAGAAGTTGTGCTACTTTTAATATAATAATAGCTATTACAGTACAGACAGTTTCCAACTTCCTAATGTCAACCCTGGAAAAACTGCAATCATATATGTCTTACTTTACAAAATAAACAACCGCTGCATTATTTAAATGTATATGGGATAATGGATTTAGATGAGGGATTAGACTTATACAGGCTAAACAAATGCTAAGTAAATTCTGCTCCTATTTTTAACTGCCTGGATTATTACCGAAAGTGTATTGTAATACCAGCGATTACAAGCAACCCACATTCTAGCGTATTGATCGGCAGCAACAATATTGTAGCGCATTGTTGCCAGTCTTACAACTTACGTACATTAATGCGTTGTTTGCAAAATAGCTACAAATTTGTACCGATTGTAAATACTTAATCTGAAAATTGACCGCTTCATACTGCTCAGAAACTGACACTAACTGATTAATTGAACTGTGTCTTGTTCATGGGTAGGATTCTAGTTTAAAATTCCGCCCCTAACTATAAAAGCATGATAACACTATGTTTGCTGATTGATGGATGTACACTGAGATTAATGAGTTTAATTAATTGTATTCATTTATTGTCCTTGTCCACACCGTCCAAGCTGGAATGGGTATTTCACTTTGGCATTTCGTCCACAGGATTCCTAGATCAACCGAATGCGCACCTAATACACGAACTAAGTGATTTGGTAACAATAAAAACATTGTTTAGAAAAAATAAATATACTTCAATATGCACTGCAATAAAAATGTTCACGTGCCAAATGCAACAGCCGAATCGATGGCCACAAGACTAACCAGATATTAGGAAGTCTCTACTAATTGTGTAGACATTTCTGAGTGCTGTCTTTCCCAGACAAGTAGGAATACCTCTAAACTCTGACCAAAGCTGTTCAGTTAATAAGCTGATTGTTGTAATTAAATAAGTACGATCAAATGTAATTTAAGCTAGCTCACTTATCTGCAATTGTACTAATTTTCTCTGAAGCAACCAGGTTAAAACAAAGTACTTTTGCTGTGGCACTAAGATTTTGTAAACAAAACAAAAGAATAATAGGGGATTAACCGTTTGAACTATGGAAGACTTTGTCAAGAAGTAAAATAGGTGTAACATTTTATGGACGGTTTGAAGTTGTGGTAGAAAGCAGATAAGATAAAAAGTTCCCGTATGGACAACATGTTTAATATTTTACAACAAAATAAGCATTACAATTCCTGGGACTACTCTCTACCAAATCTTCTGCAGTTTTTAAATCCTGAAATCATGTTGAGAAGCAGCTCGACTATGTCGAAATAGGTAACCAACCAAGAAGCTAAATAAATGCATTTGCTGCAGAATCTAGTCATTCTTAGCCGATTCCACGCATCGTGCGCTTGACATCCTGGAACACAAAAATGTCGAGCAAAAATAGGTCTAAACTGTAAAGTGGGTTATCATCTTCCTGAATTCGTTCTACTGCCAGAAATCGTACGACATTGGTACTTGTTTGCAGGCGAATTGTCATGGTTCAGCAATGTACTTGTTGCTCGGATTAGTAGAAGTATGCCTAGTTACAGCTTCCGGCACTTGTTTCAAACCGTAGGGGGTATCTATCCCTCGGTGACTGCGTTGCCGTACTAGCGGTAAGGTAGCCACAAGGCTGTTCTTAGCCATGTGCACTACCAACGTCTACTTGACCACATCGCGGTCACAGCGGAATCACTGAGGTGGCGCTCCAACCAATACCATACACTGGACCGGCTGTTGATTGGTCTCTAGATTAAACCAGTACACACAAGTCCCATCACCACTGAGGATTATGCAGACAGCATTGTAACTTCAAACATCGTACCCGGTAACCATGGCGCTGCACCAATTGACCCGGGTTGCTTTCTTGTCCTCACTGAGCTGTTGGGTATCCAGCGGGCGCAAATCTTTCTGAAGCTGTTCACATTTACCATAGTGCGGATTGATCCTGAGAGGATTTCGGCGACGCTCTTCAGCTGTACATCCGCGCTCTCTTCCAACCTTGCTTTCACAGCAACATTCTTGTCTTCGCTGACGGCCTATCTAGGTCAAGCACAACTTTCGATACCATCCAGGGACAGCCTTCCACACTTGAGCTGCGTGGACCACTCAAACTGGCTGGTGCTTGAAGGCGCATCCTCACTACACACAAAACGCAATCTCTCCAAACGATAATGCTACTCTAATCCACAAAATCATCGTCCTCTAGTGACATCGACTGACTTCCATGCTTAGATTCAGAGTACAGCAAACGTTATGACTTTGAAGTTGTGCTGGACTGCTGATATACGTTCTGTGAGTTGAACTAAATTAACAATACCCAAAATTGGTTACCATTCGCACTTTAATGCCAGGTCCTCTGCAAATAAGCAGTGTAGTGGGTAAGCGGAAAATTATTGGCCTGCCCCTGTACATTTCATAAAGGACGCTACATAAAATGGCGTGCACCGAATAGCCAATAAGAAGAATATTAACAGGATGTTAATTACAGATATAATTTGCGTACCCGTGATGATTGCAATCAGAATGAAGTGAGTTCGGTGTACATGGGTTTGTAATTTTAGGGACCCTAAATTATTTACAACGATAAGTGCAGTTCCATTCCGAATTCCGCCACAGTTCAACTACCGGTTCCTTGAATCAGAACGCCAAATGTACGTTCCTTACTTTGACAATGATTAAATGCTGCCTTAATTGCGGGTGAGTTGGTAAGTGACAAACAGTTTAAAAATGACAAATGAGCGGGTAGTACCATAATGAACTGTGTTCTGACAAGTTGAGTAATTTTAGCCTGTCACTATAAGATAATTTTTCGGCAGTCATTGGTATCAGGTTTAAGTTCCAGTACGTTGTATAACAATTGCTTACAAAATTGTGCACTTCTGAAGCTTATTCCTAAGAAGAGCAAAAGACCAAACAAACAGAAAACATGTGATCTATTATTGCTTTTATGTAACATTATTTATTCTTTCCTTTGCAGTTGCTTGTATTTTGCTCATGGAGTACGCACGAAGTAACCATGTCCTCTTACAATCCTCGTTTTCTGGTTCTCTTTTCTGGAAGCATAAAGGAAAATTGATCTTTCATATTACGGAGAATTAAAAGGGCTAAAAAGGCAATTTTAAAATAAACAGCATTTTCAACCGCGAGCGTACATCATGACTACCAGTTATATATTGCCTGTCAATCTAAAGTTACTCTTGTTCCCCAAAAATTGTTAAAGTGTCCTTAGTACGTTTGAATAGGTTGTCAAGACTGTCACTGCATTACAGGTGCATCGTTACGGAAGGGTTTGGTCAAGGACCTACGCGTTATTTCCTTTGCCGCATGACAAAAGTTTAAGTAGTTACACTCAGGTCTCGCATGCTACGATGCTTCTGGCACAGCATACAGCTTACCATATATGAGCACTGATGGTTTAATCTTCCAAACTTCCCAGAAACCCGCTATAAATACTGGGAACACAGATAGTACCCTGCTGCATAGTAAGCACAAAATACGGTTTTGCGCCTTACATTATCGCTTCGGATCTAAAGGTCCGCTACCATAGACACGTCGTTAATTAGTTTAGCTTGCTGCAACTAACATAAATAGTCAAATCGATCGGTTGCTTTTGTTGTAGGTTTCTGAATTAGAGTTCTCCACTTTAGCGATAGCGGCGCAATAGTTATCGTCGCCGTACAACTTTCTTTGTCGAAAAATGCGATGTTTAACGAACTGCGTGCTGCCAACGGAACTAAAAGCTAGTTTGTAACCAGCGTCCTCGCACACTTGACTTTATGCTAAGGCGTCCATTTAACTGGATTTTATACGTCTCTTTCGTTTAACCCGCTAGAATTAGTAATATATATACATCCACATTTCCAGCATCAAGCAGAGGCGATGCGTCAACGTTTTATAGACAGGGACATAAAATAACAGAATTTTTGATTACCCAGTTAGAGCAGATGTTGGCTCACTGTTATTAAATTGCCAAAATATGTTTCTCCACATGAAATCCAAAATGCGTCCCCTCTGAAAACTTAATATCCTTACGCTGACCAATAGAGCATGTTTGCGCGTGCATGTATGGAGACCAAAAACCGCCTATGGACGATTTCCGGAGTACTTATCACGTATTGGTAAACTTAACTTTTCCTAGTGAATTGACGGAATTCAACCGAATAATCGGATGGATAATAATACAACCCAGTACCATCCTGGATATGTAATGGTCGTCGGAGTGAGTATAAATGTACAGATCTTTCTTTAATATGTCTCACCCAGCATTTAATTAGAATCAACTAAAAGAAATCCTCCGTCCGTTTAATGCTTCCAGGTTATCATATGCGTACGTATTTATGGCAAAATGTGGAAGCGATGTAAATGTGTGGTCCATGCTTTGTTGAAAAAAGGAATTGCTCACGCATGTGCCCAAATATGAGAAAGTGGAGAACAAGACAAATTTTCTGGCGCACATTTTTTATTAACTTTTTTTCGGTTCAATTTTACAAGAGGCATAATTGTTAAAAATACAGCGGTATGTCATAAATTATCTATCGGAGTTGTCGAATTCCATAATTACAATTTGGATTGTGCAAATTAGAGCTGTTCTTCCAGTCCCATATCTTCTGTTTCACGAGCCTTCCACATTGCTATATATTTAATGACGATATTTTGACCAGTAAACATTAAATAAGCACAAATTGTTGCAGCAGAATTTGGGAGCATTATTATAGGCGTTGTGTATTGGGAAATTAGTAAGTTTCTGTTGTCGAACTGATAGAGCAGACCAGAAGATTTGAAGGAACATTTGGCGAATATTAGTTAAGCTAAGGTATATTGGAGAACAATGTTTACATTAATTGTGTTATATTACACTTAGGCAAATAGATAAAAGCTTACATTGCTTGGAGATGGGTGTTGAACTAGGCCAGTGTGGCATCATGAGTAGAGGCTTGTTGATGAAAAGCATTGATAGTTTGACAGCGTAGTGAAGGATGAGACACGTCATACCAGTTAGCTTCGAAAGCATGAAGCTCCTTTGGTACACCACGTGACCAGTGGAAGAAGCTGTTGAGAAGTAGTAAAAGCTACTCATGTTCATTGCCCAGAATTCTGAAGAATCCGTTGAATGCGCAAAACTAATTATATCTGGCAGCTTGAAAATGCATTACAGTGTTTTTCCGGTCACATGGAGGACTATGTAATTTGAAAACATTTCAGCGAAATTTAATATAGTGACGAAGTTCAATAATACATATATATATACGCTCCGTTTAGCTAGCCAGTTGGCAGTATCTCGTTTGCTGTGTTAACAACAGCCTCTTCTGTAGCTTGTGAGCATGCTATTATTGATTTTGCGCCTTATCGTCGGTGATCTGAACTTGTAAAATATATTTTCCTAGCAGTGAAATGGATGAAATTGAGCGCAGTGCAAAAGGAGCATAAAAATGTACACGTATCCTGTAGACAATCAACCAAATATTTCTAAAATGATGGTTTCTACGACAAAAAGCAACGAAATGGAGTGTGAACAAACAACATGCCTGTATGGCGCACTACTTCGTGTATGCAGGGTACCACCTCCGAAACAGTACGCTGTCATGCCTGGCAAGTCAATTAGACAGTTACAATTACCTACGGTTCCTACTTTTTCTTAGATCCCGTTTTGAACACACTAAGTCTGGTTATGAAATTCGACGGGGAATGTAGCTCGCTTGTTTCCCCACCTAGTCATCTGATTTTAACAAGTGTGCGTATCTATCTCAATAGTTACGCGAATAGATTAGCTTTACACCTCATATTATTCTGATTCGTGACATGCAACGTTAACCCCATGTGTAAGTAACGAAATTGCCACCCAGTTGTCATATGTTTAATCTAGGATGACGTCAACCACTTGCAGCACGTATGTACTGCCCAAATAATATTTCGTGTGACAGTATTTCATCAATTTAAATGGACATGAGTAGACAACAAGTAACTGTGCAACTACGCGTATTGTCCAATCCACGGAAATTGACAAAACGCAGGTTAATATTCCACGATTTATTACGACAGCCTTCATTGGAGATACGTCCTGAAATGCGTTGGAATTACGGTTTTAGTAAGTGTCTATCTTAACGTTCTTGACTGAAATAATAGTGATTGGTTAAATTTGCATGCATGCTAAATGTCACTTTTCATGTACTGTGAAGTGTGTATATATATTTGCTCATCAGTCACGATGTTGCAAAAAGTGCTTTTTAGTTCAGTGCTCACAGTAAGGAAAAGGAGAAAGATGCGTAAATTTCAGTTTGCCACAGGATGTCTTTGTTTAACCATACCTGGCAGACACAGAAGCCTTCTGAATAAAGCGATGCATGATGTGTTGCACTAGTAGTTATTACCGTGTAGCAATTTTGCTACGTAAATTTGAAGTAATGTAACATGCACTATAATATGTAAGTAACGTCTTAAGCAAATTATTATTTAAAAGCAAGTGCGTCAAATGCGATTTACCTATTTGTCAGAATTGTAGTTTTGCACAATTTCTGCCAACAACGTTACCCCAAAGCTCGAGGTAAGTTCAATAATGTTTGCTGAAAACCACAAGTTCTGCAATATGGCTTATATCCCTGAGGGATTTGTGGTAATTTAGTGTGCTGGAGTATTCTGTCCTCAGCTTGGTAGCCGTTATATCCCTCACGCGAAAAGTTGCTGGGAAAGTTAAATCTTTATTCTATCTCGGCAGGTTGACCAAATGGAGTACAAATGAAAGAATGCTGTTTGTAGACATTTATGTAGGATGTGGTATATTCGCAACTCCTACTTTCTCCTATCGGCTGTTACATTTTTGAAGCATTTTTCCACTTTTGTGCTAACCCATTTAAAATAATTTATACGGAAATATTGTGAGGGACAAATGGAATGGAGGGATTTCCGAGTGATCCAACGGTTATTTCGGGGTTTCCTAAAGTAAAAATATGCCGAAGGCTTGAGTGGCTAGACGACGTATTCACTGCGGTTTGTAACAATTAGTGGTCTCGTTCCTTAAGTCCCGTATCAGAAATGTTATGACCAGTCCAGACTTGCCATGGTAGTTTAGATGCGCCAACTACCTAGTCACGACGGTAAATAAATGGAGCTGTGCAATACGCGCCGAGTGATTGAGTGTTGCAACCTGCTGCCGGAGTAAGTCCTTAGGGAATCTGCAGTCCACAGGTTGGAAAGTAACTTAGATCATATTGGCAGCATTAACTAAGTTTCCGTCTTCTCCTTACCGACTGAATCTTCGGGTAAATTATACATGTTTTCGCAAAAATTGCTTTTATGTCTATTTATTTAATATCCCTTCTGTTGTTTCATTAGCTTACATTATACTTTTTCTGAATTCAGTTAACCGTCCTGGCCTGAACGTATGAGCAACGGACAATCGGTTTAAGACATGGACCACAAATGTTGGAACGGTGCTATCTCTAGGGATAACTGTTGTGGTGTCGACCGTAAATATATTGTTTGGAAAGGTACAGAGGTAGATTCCGTTAAGTTTGCTTTTGATTGGCAGCGGATATCGATCGGTAGGTCAGCTTGCATTTTTTCAAATACTGTCCGTTAACTATTTGACACAATGCATGCGCTAAAATCGATTTGCAAACTTCCAGTTTTCTACATGAACCTAGATACAATGCAGTTTGCTTACGTTACGAATCGCGATGCAATTAGATGATCATTCGTGAATTGAAAGTTTTATGCAAATCAGGGTGACAGATTAGCATAACAAGTGATTGTGTAAAAGCAGGATATAATGGAACATAATAAAAATGATCATGGAGTAAGTTTGTACAGATGAATAAGGAGACGTAAAGTCAATAATCATCATGGACGGTTATTCAAACTTAACCGCGGTAATTTCTAATTCAGATAATTCTCCGTTCCCTTGGAAACGCACAGACACCGGTTCGTCCTACCGGAACTAATCAATGTTGCTTCCACAGGAACCGTACCCATAATCACTGGCTTTGTACCACGGGAAAGCAGAAAATCCACTAGGCCACGAGGGATCAGGATGGACCGCCATGGTTTGGCATAAGCGGCGTATGAGCTGCGCTTTATCGTAGTTGGTATGTGCGCCATGACGATCCAAACATTGCTCCACGGTTTGCGTAAACAAGCAGTTGTTTGACAGTGTACTCAGGCAGTGTTCTATTACTCTACTGCAGAGAGAGCAGAGGACATTAACCACTGAAGATTTCTTGTAGGATGAGACGGGGGTTAAACGCCTTTCGGGCATGTTCACGTGTGTTTGATATATAAGCTTCTGCGAGAAGGTATCAGAAAAACTTATAACCAAAACCCTTACACGTTGTTTATCACCATATAGCTCAATAATATTTTCATTGTGTCTGGAGAGCAGAACTCATGCCAATTGTCTGGGTTTACACATAAATAAGACTAGAATTGTCATCAAAGCGTTTCAACCAATGGACTATTGTATTTAGCGAAGAAAAAAACCAAACGCTGGACGGTTTCCCTAGGAAAGTATTGGGACAAAATGGGTATATCAGAAGCAACACGTGGCAGTGGACTTCCCGCAAATTTCATGTGCACGTATTGTTTAGTTATCGTGTAAATTATCCCAGGTCAATTTGTTTTATAATGGTGGTATAATGCATTATCAGGTCATCCTATCAGTTAGGAAAATGTAGCAACATAAAGGTCTAAATGCACAATTAAGTTTTACGTCTGGAAAACATGAAATGAGAAGTTCCGGCTTCATCCCAAATCGCTATATATTGTCGCCATCTTCAAACGCTGGCCTCTAAGTGGAATGCTTTGGCTGCGTTTCAATAGCGTTTGGCAAAGGTGGTTATAATCCATGAGGATCCGATGCACAAATATGAGGCCAATTCGCAAGAGACGACGTTTCTTACTGAAAACATCTAAAGTAATTGGTCTCAAGTAATTAGGGAATTGGAACAATCCCTTGGCATAATTTTGTCCTCCGCTCTGGCTTCTCAATAAATGTAGCCTAGGATAAATTCATCGTTCCGTTAGCTTCAAAGTTTTGCAGATCAACCCCTTATCAAGCTGCTCAAATTATTAGGATAAATTAAATTAAGCGGATTAGACCCATTCCCAACATCGACGGATTGCTTCAGGCTGGCACAAGTTAAATAACATTTCATGCTACTTCGGTGGCTTTGTCAAAATTTAGACCCTTCTTGCACGATGATACGACATTTTCAAATATGTTATAGGTGATTCAGCATGGCATTATATAACCTTAGCAAGTGGAGAAAAAGGATATTTCGCAGTATTTTGCGGGGGCCGGGAGCGATAAATACCCCTGTGGATGGAGTGACAATTCCACGATTCTACATCAGTGTCAATTGCATTTCAACAAGCAAGTTTTGGGAAAAATGAAGTCTTGGTTCAGCCACGCGGGTAGCTTGGGTCGTTTGCTATTTCGACTTGGAGAACCTTACTCCGTTTGTGACCTCAGTCTTTTATTAAGGAAATGTGGATAAGTACCGACGGTGCTATAATATATGTGAGTCTGTTCTGAGCGGAAGATGCGTTCTGGAAAGTAGGAGCGAAATGATATCTGTGGGAATGAACTGCCTCTTGAGAAGTTTCCGGTTTTACAGACAGTGAATAAATGACTGATGCTAGGTAGCACTTTGAAAAGTTAGTTAACATGCCCGTAACAACGTTTTGCGCTGCAGCTTAAATTCTTCACAAAATAATATTGATGATTTAATTTGATTTTGCAGACACGTTTAACACGATGCTTTTTATCACTTGTTTATCCATGCCAGTATTGGGCGTTTGGATCTGACTTGCGTGCATTTATAAGTGCATAACACGGGATAATTGGTGTCCTCATGCTGCTTCATAAGAAAAAATATCGTTTTCTATGTAAGGGTATTAGTCGCTGAATATTACTTGGAATCGGTATATGTTTCAAACTGCAGGAAGTTTGTGTTAAAAACATTCAGGTACTGTCGGCTTATCAGTGCTGTACGGGACCAAATGTTTTGTCATAAGCAGTACAGATATAAAAAAGAAGCGGACAACTGTGGCAATCCTTACGCTCCATTCTGGTTAACTTAATCCACGAAATGCGTACAATTGCTGGAGTGCCGAGTACTAGATGTACGCTAGTTATAACCTCCAAATTAATCATGTCATTTTAACAGTAGAGCTTGGAGAAGTTGACCAAGTGGAGTACAACTCTGTTATGTGTTAACGCACCGGAACCATTGAGTTACGCGTGTGGTAATGTTCCATAACTTGCACTGGGTAAATGTGAGCTCAATGCCCTTTTACCCTTAAAACGGTTCTGGTATTTGTACACGCATCTTCTTCGTCTACATTCACAAACCGGTGGGTTGTGTTACGAATGTCATCAGCTTCAAAGCTCATGGTGTGTTTTGCTTTCTAACAGAAGCCAACCTAGAAAAATTTTGCGCCCATTGTTTAGAAAATCCCGCTTTACCAAGTTTTCCTGAATTGCTGTCGCATTGTGTACCTCAGTGCATGAGTATCTCAACAGATTAATTTCGTGTTGTGTGTTCTGTCTTTACAATTACACATGTTTAAAGCAATGTGAACTGCCATCTCTCAGAATCAAACCGTGACACTATATTGCTTGCAAAGCGCTAAGTATGTTTCTATCGCAGCACATTGGAGTAACATCGCACTCGCTAATTCCAAATCGTTGGACTGAAATTCTAACAGGGATCGTGTGGAATTGCCTACCCTAGCGATTCCAATCAAGATTTATAATTGATTCACCCATCCGTTTGGAAAACCGCCTCTTTACGCGTATTATGGATGAAAACTTGCTAGTTCTAATGAGTTATAACCAGTGCCTACAGGCGGTAGCCCGGAGCTTGTCAGACATGTGCGTGAGTGCGTTAGTAAGAAAGCTACCTTCCTGTTTATATGGAACGTTTTGTTTTTAGTTCACACATATTGATTTAAAAAGAGTACCATAGTCGTGATCAATCAGAGTTAATAAGGACATCACCTAAGTCCGAATTCTCTTAACTAGTACAAAATTATTTCACATGATTTGCTCTTAAGCGACCTGTTAAATACGGTTCCATGGGATATGTTCCGTTGGATAACTCTTCTGCATTGTCTGCAATCTGAGCATGCCTTGTCTGCGGTATTTTGACGGCAACATGTGAGGCGGTATAATTGCTTTGCGCTTTTTTGTCTCGCAGCCCATCGCATTGTTGGGACTGAAATATCTGCCTTCATTTTGGGCTGCACCAATATCAAAATGAGGTAAAATAGGAGTATTTAGGAAATAGAATGTAAATATCTTTAATTCACGTTTCTTCTTGTCTAAAATTAATAATTTCATCTCGGTCCCTAAATTCAGGGCGAGCTACGAATGTTAGCATTAATTGATCATATGAAGTAAAGGCTTCTCCAAAGGCAAGTTGCAATATAGCAGTGGTCCTTGACATTTGTGTGGTTCTTACTTACATAGTATGTTCAATATAAACAACTATCCCCAAACCTTTTCGTTATTAAACCTAATTAAATATTTACTATTTGCTTTAAATCACTTAAAAGTAAGACTTTGCTTTATTACGTTTGATCAACTAAATAAAAACATTTTAATCCATGTTTTGGATCTAGTGGTGATGAAAGTTAATGTGATTGGTGATATTAGTTAAATCCGAAAGATTATGGCATATTTTCTTGCATATGGCCATTGCTGCTTCAACTTTATTAAGTTTCTTGCTATGTTGTGTGATCCCTGATCACATAGGAACAGATAAAAGTGGCTTCTCATTTTGTTTCATCCATTCCTTCCAAGTCCACCCCGCAACACACCGTCTCACCAACAATCTGCACCGATGCGTTCTGAACACTAACCGCCCTTTTTGCCCCTTCTACCTACTAACAATTTAGTCGATAGTTTACCTGGACTGCTGACCTAAACTCCTAACTTACGGATCACTCAGATCTTTCCTTCGACGCTAGGAACGAAATCATGAGTCAAACGAACAACGGTCTACGGTCTAGCCGATAGAGACCTTAGCTATATATGCTGCTTTGCACAATTATATACGTATATAATGATATAAAAAAAACGGCACAGAATATTGTATACTTTACTCACCACTCACCAATGAGTAGTCACTGATGGTCCACCAAAATGGATTAGGTATTTGGTTACATGCATTGATACATTTGACTTTTAACTTACGGATTTTTGGCGATACATTCATGAGCAATTTTACCCCTTTGATTTTGATCACAACAAGGTTAAGAACCATTAGAAAAGAATACCTACATGAGTGCATGCTACAAATGCAGGAGCAATAAGAGAGAAACATGTAAAATCGCATCACTATTCGTGGCGTTCCGTTTGGCAATTGCTTAAGGACAGGCAGTTGCAACGGTACCTTCGAAGGTATAACCTTGAACTAGCTCATCCAGGTGTCAATTGATTTGACAAGCGGCGACCGGAGGATGAAGGACCCGGTAGGTAAGTAGATGGGAGACAGGGTGAAATAAATTCAGAATATTAAATTACATCAAAATATATTCGCCCAGATACTTACGAAATGCTACGTCGTACATGGCTGCTCTTAGTAGACATCTTCTCATTCAGAGCAAGTTCTTTCTTCCGCAACGTTCAAAACCTGCTTGATATTGGTGGTTACGACGCGATATTTTACATTTAGCACGCACGTACCTCATCAAACTTCGTAAGATGCAAGAGCCAATGATTAGCCGCGCAATATCACAGTTAGCATGCACATTTTAACGGTACCTGGCTGTTTTTCTGGCTCAGTGACATATGCTTCCAATTGGCTGCGCAAACCCTTGGTGGTCATTGGTACGAAACCTAATGGACATGGAGAGTAACGAATCTCTTTATTTGTAACAGGTTTAAAATGCATTGTAATGCATTTCTGGCATGTGGTCGACTACCTGCTTTGGAACTGGCTGTGATGGACCATCAATAAAAGATATAAAAAGCACCTGCTCATGGGTACATCAAATAAATCTGCCTTGTCAGTTTCGAAATGCTGTCGTGCATCGCTACTGTCAAACTACATCGTGTGTTTCTGGCCTAGCCCTATCCACTACAACGTTGTTAACGTGCATAACAGTGAATAACAAAAGGTGTTTCATTGCTGTTATCTTGCAAAATATGAATGTATCAGGCGGTTACTGTGGCCCAGCTGCATGGCTACAGACTGGTGTTGAAAGTCCATTTTTTCCTGGGTTCTGATCCTGATGGATCCGATGGACAGCTATTACTGATTATGGCCTACCGTCTCTAGTGGCTTTCTAGTGATTTTCCAGGCAAGTGGACGACTATATATTTTGGAACTAGCTGCGATGAAGTCTGAAGTAGCTATGTCCAAATTCCCTGTTCAGTCGTGCAAACAGTGTATGCGCCCCGATCGTTTCAATTTGACATGTCGTAAAGCGCTGCTGTCAGTGGACATCGTGCCATTTAGGCTCAGAGCTGTGTTCTGCCACCTTCGCTACTTGCAAGCAAATGGTAGATAGGACAATTGCAACGCAGCATGCTTGCAAATTTGCCGGTCCGATGCAGTCCCTTTTACACCAGTGGCATTAGCTGTTGACTGGCGGTGCAGGCCGTAGGTGAATATGATTTCGAATCCTGATGGATATGATGGTTCTGCAAAAGTGATGATCCACAATAGGCTGAAACCGCAGTTTAGTGTATTTCCGGGCATGTGGAACAAGATCTGATTTGGAATTGTCTGCGATTAACACACTATGTAACTTCAGCAAAATCCCCTACGCATGTGTACATCAAAGTTATCCGCTTTTACCGTTTCTAAAAGCTAATTCGTATTAATCGTGTTTTCGGGACCAGCCCGGGCCTGCGTAAGGTTACTAACGTGCATGAAAGTGGATGATAATATATGCTATATCACAGTTAGCGTGCAAATTATGACCGTCCGTAGCATGTCTCCCGTATCCCAGTGGCACAGGCTGTTGATTTGCATTGCAATCCGTCGGTTTTAATGTATTCGAAGCTTGGTAGGTTCTGGAAATGCGCACTAAGTCCTATGCGCAACAGGCCGGAAATTCAGTCTATTGCATTTGCGGGCATGTGGATGACTATCTGCTTTGGAACTGCTTACGATGAATCCTCAAATAAATATATGAAAAACCACATTCATGCGTGTGTTAAATGTATCCGCTCTGACAGTTTTGAATTGCTACCTCATGCAAGGTTTCTCACTCAGGACGTCGTATATTCCGGGGCTAGATTGAGGGTTGCAACTTTGGTAACGCGCATGATATTGGAGGTTATGCGTTAGGGTTGGATCCCACCCAAACCGAGTAGATCTAGTGTTTGGAAAATTGGAGCAACATAGCATCATAGAACTGTGTTCGAAACTTGTTTTTGTGCCCCACAAATTTAATAAGCTACGTCTTCTTAATCCACTGTCCAACTAGCTACAGTTGAGTGTTTACAGGGTTGGTTGTTTCTAGCATAATACAAGAATCTTAGGTTTGTTTTGTGTACCAGAAAATTGATAGTTTACTTGGCTCACACAACCTACAACGCTTATAAAATGCCCGCCTGCTATAAGATCACTCATGTTTCGACTGTGACACATAGCAGTTTGTGCTATTGGTAATAATCGTGTCCGATATTGCGTTCAGATTGCCAATACAAACTACTAACCAGTATAGCGTGTTCTGACGATACCACGGTATACCTGATAAGAGTAGGTGGAAGCCAAACAAAATGTGTTCCTCCTTGTGCTAAATTCACTGAAAGGATGCACGTTATAACTGATGAGGGAAATATCTCCATATCAGCTTTGGGGAACTATGAGATAAGATTTCAGGATTTAATGCAAAACCAACTGGCACAAGCCGAAGTGCACAGGAGATTGATATAAAAACGAACAGAGCGAGTTAACATGCAACCCGTGCAAACTCGCCCAAGCTCTCACACGTATCCTGTTAACACTGTGTACAACTCTAGCAACTAATTTAAATGTGCCACACCACTTGGTCCCACGTTTGATGCACGGTGCAAAATGTGGAAAAGTTTGTTTCGCACTAACTTCCGTTGTCAGTACGACTCCTGGAATGCTCATTTCCTCCTCCGAAATATTTTAACGAATGAACACTCTAGTCTTCTACAGCACATCTGCCCAATACAGCCCATATACCTCAACTTCGATAAAACAGTGTCATAGGTTTCCGAGATATTCATTGAGTCGGCTTCATTAGCTAGTTTTCGTTTTTAATGCCAGCGCGTTGTTAGATACAATACCTATGACTATGGCATATTAACCGACACGGTATACAAGACATGTAATGGTTTAAGCTACCCTCACTGAAGAATAATCATTTTAATTGCCATATATATATGCGTGTTTCGCATCCCCTGTCGAATTTCTCATACACACATTATGTAAGCTCGCTCAGCATCCAGACATGACCATCAACTCCCTGGCAGCTGAGTGTAAGCGTATATTAAAGTTAACACATGAAACCGCCCTCATTGATCAGAATTCACAAACGCCATCCAGCGCTGTTCACGCTGTAAAAAATGAAATGAGGTAAACGGCAAGTAAACGCCGAAGACATTCGTCTAATAAGCCATGTTGCTCATGCGGAGAATGGCACTTTGCATGTTTTGGTTCTTTCAAATGGCACGTTTGACCAAAACTTCATAAAATTGGCCACAAATAGGAAGTTTACATACGGTGTTGAACACAAACCAGCAGGCGACAGTCTTCCATCCAAGGTATCGTAAAAAGTCCATCGTCACATCCCTATTAGTTCAGGTTGCTTTTCAGACTGATTTTGTGTCTCGTAGTAAGTTGTATACGGTGCTCATATTAGGCACATCAACACGTTTACAACTTGATACAGCCGCCGACATTACTATCATCTCTAACGCTAACTGGTACGATATAAATAAACCGAAGTTGTTCTTGACTCAAAAATAGCCCATAATGCTTCGGGATGTGTTCTAAAGCTTGCCCTACAGTTTAATTGTGGACTGACATTCAGCAGTGTTCATAAGACTGGAATTTGTTATTTAACCGATCTACTTACACCAAACTTGCTAGGTAATGTTTTGATTGAGAAATTAGGACTACTTATCATTCCACTAAACACGATATGCAAGCAGCTTCACTTGCATACTGTCACACCAAAGGAAACTATGCAGATGACACCGACTATAAAAGTGTAAGTTTTCCACCGCGTCTCACGATTGCGTTGGTCGATTCACAAAATAGAAGTTGTTCTTTAAGTTATATCGGTGAGTGGCACTTGTTTTTAAACTCAAGCGTCCCGTACCTTCGGCTATTATTCAACCACTTGATCAAAAACTTGAGTGCATAAAGAAGACTGGTGGGATCACTACTGTAAATTATACGACTTGAGCAGCACCTACTGTAGTCATGAAAAAACCAAACAACCAAATACGCATCTGCGCTGATTTTTCCATTGGCCTCAACGCCGCTCTTGACAACTATAATATGCACTTCCAGTGCCCGCGGATACTTTTGTTAATTTAAACGTGGACAGGTGAATCTCTAAGATGGATATGTCTGACGCCTATCTCCAGATGGATGTATAGGAGTATTCTCGGGAACATCTTACGATAAACACTCATCTTCGGTTAGTCCAGTGTAATCGTTTACATGTTGGCTTGAAACCGCCCCTCCCGTTTTTCAGTAGTTAATGGACAGCAGTCGGGCAGAAATCTCCAGAACAGCATGTTATCAGGATGATATCATTGTTATGGGGCAGACTACGATCGATCAATTTAACACACTAGATAAAGTGCTTACCTAAAAATACCGGAATATGGTTTACATCTACGCGAGGAAAATTGTGAATAGGTTGTAACAATCAAATTTCTAGGCTTTATCCTCGATATATTTAGTCGACTTCCGGATCCGCAATATATGATAGTGATCCGGAACACGCCTCCACCATCGGGTCTGCACTCCCTTCGTTCGTTCTTTGGACTTGTCAGCCAATATGGCTCATTTCTGTCAAATGCATCACCTAAGTGCACCACTGAATCAACTACTGACTAAAACTTCTAAGTAGAATTGGTTGCCTCAATGTGCAGTTCCTTTAATTGGGATTAACTGATTGCAAACTTCTGATCTCTTGTTGCGACAGATGATGTTTCTCGGGTCAATGTTGTAGCCTCAGATGCAACCGATAAGAAAACTGGTGCAGTCATAATCCATTCTTACATTGTCGGTACTCAAGTGGCTATTGCATAAGTTACTAAATCTCTCAGATTCGCTGAAAAGAACTACAATCAGATTGAAAAAGAGGCTTTGGCTATCATACTCAATGTAAAGCAATTGCGCACGTTGCTGTACGGCAGACATTTTACGTTGCCGACTGATCATTTTTGGCTCCAAAAAATGTTTCCAGTGTACATTGCTAAGTGTCTTTAGTGTAGGAAATTTTCACTGTTAGCCTATGACCCAGACTGGGTTTTCAGTTAATTGCGACACTTTTCACTACTCATAGGACCTCAGCAACTAAACCAGGAAAATACTGTGACTGCATCCGTAGCAACGGAATCAGACATTGCATTTATTATAAATGAGACCTTACTCGATTTCCGGTTACCCCAGATGTGGTTCGTCATGCCATTCTTCATGATCGGTTACTAAAACATTTTGCACATTATCGTCGAACGAAAAGGCTAATCGCACCTACATCAGTTGACCTTCAACAGTTCTAGCAAGGAAGATATTCGCTGTCTATTGTGGATGACTGCATTCGTTTTTCAGATGGAGTTGATATTCCGAAGGCTCTGCAATCCAAAGTAATACGACAATTTCAATAATGCGCAGCTATAACTACTGGCATTTCTTGGACAAACATCTAGAAGGATAAACAATGGGCTGCAATAAATGCGCAATCGCGGCAAAAACACCACCAAAAGCAGAAATCTATCCATGATGCACATCTGAAAAGCCGTGGTTTTTGCAGGACCCAGTAATGACAGCAATATTTTTAGCCGTTACCGATTCAAACAACAAACGATCTGAGGTGTTCCTGATGACAAACAATATCTGGAGCCACCGTTGCGAAATTAAGACAGTTACTCAGCTGATTGGGCTACCAAGAAACCATGGTGAATCGGAATGGTAATCAATTCCCTTCAGCATGTTTCTCGAACTTTGTTAAACTTGTAATATAAGTCATGACCGCACCACACCATAAAACCTTCAATCCAACGGTCAGGCTGAACTCAACATGGACATTTTTAAGCCTGCCCTATATAATGCAACGGGGAATGAACAGACGCAGAAAATCCTCGAACGACTTTTGTTTCCATATCAGGTCACACCGAACTCCCAAACTCGAAATGGACATTCCCCGGCAAAAGCCAGGATAAATCGAGAAGTATGGACATTTTTGATGCGCATCGATCATCGATGAAAGTCTTGAGTAGAAAACGAAAGTGTGCTACGGGGCAACGGTTAGGTGCATTTCAAGGGGCAAGACGACGTACGTTCATGAACGCAAGCTAGTATTCGCACGAAATTACAGCTACGATTAACCAAACTGGGTAATAGAAGGATCACTGGTAGGCGAGGAAAGCTCATTTATAAGGTACAACTAGGATGACAATAGTGGATTCGCCATGTGACAGTAACTACCAACCTCGCGCATGCCAGAAAAACAGAGCACACCCAAACTGCCTCTGGACATGTAAATTGAAGCTTTCAACAGCCCAGGATCCATAGCAAATTCAGAAGCACATAAGACGGCCAAGGATTTCTCGGCGCCGTATAGGTCTCTTTCGAAAGACAACAACAAAGTTGCAGATAAATCCTAGGAAGCAATTATAAGACTGACATCTTCAAGGAGGGCAATATAAGGGATGGAGCCAACCTAACCCGAAAAGGATCTAGTTTTTGGAATACCGGGGCAAACGTGGTCACTAAACTGTCTTCGAAACTTGTTTCACACAAACTGAATAAGCCACACTTCCGGATTCGTGTGTACAACTGACCACAGGTGGGTATACGAAGGATTGGCCTGTTTTCATTAAAACCCGCGAACCGTGTGTTTGCTTTGTGTAACAGTACATTGTTCTTATTACCTACCCACACAACGTACAACACTTGTGGAAAGCCCCTGCTAAAATATCACATGTGTTTCGACTATGACACACAGCATTTTGTGCTATCTGCAACTGCTTTGTCTGTTTTTGTGTTCACGTTGCCTATATACACTAATGACCAACGTCGCGTGCTCTGAGATTCCGAACGTATACAAAAACTAGTTGTTGGGTGATCATCATACTTTGTTCCTCCTTGTGCGACCGCAACAACCTGACGCGCAATAACGCAATTAGTTTGCAATTTATGACGGTCCGAGACTGTCCACCATGGCCCAGTGGCAAAAACTGCAGACTGGAGGTGCAAGACGTTGGTGGTCATGCGTTCGAATCCTGATGGACCCGATGAATGCGCTTAATTGATGAAGCACAATAGGCTTAAACATCAGCTTAGTGCATTATTTGGTATGTAGATGAATATCTGATTTGTAACTAGCTGCAATGAACCCTCAATTAACTAAATCAACTTATCTTATCCAGCGCACATCAATTATATCAGCCTCAAACGTTTCTTAATAATAGGTCGAACATCGCTGCAACCAGTAGATGTCGTATACTTCGGGCACAGCCCTCTTCTCTACAACATTGGAGACTTTCATGACAGTGGATGATAAGACGCACTATATAGCAGCTAGCTTGCAAATTATGACGGTCTTATGCTGTCCCCCGTGGCCCAGTGGCATAACATGCTGAATGGCAGTGCGAGCAGCTGGTACTCATGGGCTCGAATCCCAATGGATCCAATGGATGTGAACGGATAAATAGTTAACAAGCTGACTAATCAATCTAGCGCATTTTCAACCAGTTTAACGACTTTCTGAGTCTTAACTCTCTGCGATCATCCCACGATTACCTATATAAAAATCCCTTACTCACGCGGACATCAAATATATCCGCACTGACTGTTTTCAAATGCTATATCGTACATCGCAAATGTCATAGGACGTCGAGTATCTCACTTCCAGTTCTGTCGTCTTCAAAATTATTAGCTTGCATGAGTGGAGGATACAACGCGTTATATCGCATTTAGGTTGCAAATTATGTCGGTCCGATGCTGTCCTTCGTGACCCATTGGTATGTGCTGCTCACTGGCGGTAAAAGCCTTTGGTGTTCATGGTTTCGAAAATAATGGATACGAGGGAAGCGCATTACTTCTGATGCCCAAAATTCTGAAACGAGGATTCAGTGCATTGCCAGGCATGTAAACTACCATCGGAGTTGGAACTGGCTGCGATTACGCTCAGTTACCTATATCAAAATCCCTCTTCATGCGTACATCAAACATCTCCGCCCTGACAGTTTCTGAAAGATATGTCGTGCTTCAACTCTGTCAGTGAACATCGTGTTTTTCGGGGTTCGCCCTCTCCATTGCAACGTTCGTACCCATCATAACTGTGAAATATTAGTCGCGCTATATCACAGTTAGCCTGCAAATTATGCCTGTCCGTGGCTGTCACCAGGAGGCTGTTGACATATGTAGCTAATCGGTGGTAAAAGCCCTAGTGGTCAAGGTTTCGAATCCTGATGTATACGACGGATGCATATTACTAATGATGGGCAACCAGCATAAATGTCCGTCAAATTCTTTTCCGGGTATGAAGATGACTATCTGATTTGGAACTCTCTGCCATGAACCATCAAGTAACTATAACTAATTCCGCTCCTCATGCATACATATAAAATATCCTCCCTGAAATTTTCTAAGTGATTTGTCGTGCATCGCTACTGTCATTGTACTACATGTATTTTAGGGCCTGCCCCAACCTCTGCAATTTTGGGAACTTGCATGACAGTCGAAGATAAGACGCGCTATATCGCAGTTAGCAAACACCTTATGAAGGTCCGAGAATATCCATCGTGGCCCAGTGGCATAAGCTGCTGACTTGAGGTGAAAGCCGCTGGTGGTCACGGTTTTGGATTCTGATGCATCCGACGGATGAGCGCTGTCAATGATCCGCAACAGTCTTAAACTGCTGTATAGTTTAATACCAGGCACGTAGAGGACTATCTGATTAAGAACTGGCTGCGATGACCCTAATTTAACTATATGAACATCCCCTACTCATGCCTACGTAAAATGCATCCGCCTTGACAATTTTGAAACGCAATGTCTTACGTCTGTACTGTCCAAATATTTTGACTAATAGGAATGATCATAAAAATAATAATAATAATAATGATAATAATAATAATAATAATAATAATTAGGTGGCGATTCTTGTTGTCTTTTGTATAAGCTTGTTAATCGTCACGTAAATTTCTGGTAAGAATAAGGTCTCCCCTTAGCTCATAGCATGGATAACTTCAAAATAGCAATAACGGTTTTTGTAAGTGATTCCTGTACGAAAGTTCTAAGATAATATGAGTGAAACTAGGGACGAGCAAAGCCTAGGAGTATGATTTTACTTGTTGTATGTGAGATTAAATCCAAAGGTTTAGGACAATTTTCGCATCAACAACCTAGTGTAATATTGTTATACTTATCAACAAGCACTATATTTCCTACTCTCCGGAACACTACGATGCATATTTTTTCCGTTATTGAATCATAAATGTGTTTCGCTATAGTTGATAGTTGTTTAATAAAACTAATTATTTTAAAGTAAATTAAAGTACTTCCAACAATCAGAACACGAATTTCGGCAAATGCATGCATTTCGTGTCGTTTCATCAGTGCCGATAACGATAACCGGTAATTTTATATAACAGTTTGTGGGTACAGACATCCATACAAACAAACGCGAGAAAAAGAGTGTCTTTCGTCTACACCCAGGACATCCTGAGGCTGATCGATAATTTTTTTTGAACGCAAAGCACTGGCTTAATCCGACTAATGGCAATCGCCTCGGCAAACCGGAGGAGCCGGGAATTAGTATGGCGAAGCAGGATTCTAAACGCCTTGTTGACCTCAAGTCGGTGACCTGTTGTCAATAAGTGATTGCCGATCGAAGATGCTGGCTGCCTGTGTACACACGTAGTCTGATTTGGGCTTGCTTGCTGACTAAGCCCGCATTGTTGATAGTTGTGCCGAAAACTAAATGCAATAATATGGTATAAAGATAAGCCTATTTACGTTGTACATTTATTAGACAAAAATTGCTAATTAGCCGCACTGAACTAATTAAAAATGCATAATGTAAACTTTTCGTTATAGAAATATGTATTTATTAAAAATGGGTGGGAAGCAAGTGGGGAAAAATCTTTGGATATATGCAATGTAGCCAGAAAATGGCTACAAAAGCAATGTGATTAGTAAACATAGTTGCGCAAATTATGTTCAAAATGAAGGCATACATTTGATAGGACAATGTGCTACAAACAACGGCATCTGTGAGCGCGCTAAGGTTACTGATTAAAACCGTATGTGTTTTAAATTCTTAGTGAATATGTTGCTCTTATTTTCTCCGAATATACAACGTGATGATTTACGGCAAGTCTTGCCAATACGGATTATTCATGGTACCGTACTTCGTGTAGCGTGGATCGAAATTGCTACACATAAGCAACGCTAACTCGGGGATTTGATTTGAAGCAACGGAGGCATCTTGGGGTTAGGAATCCTATTATAAATTCTGCAGCAGTGTGATGATATGGCTGGAAAAACGCAGACTCAATGCATTCCAATGTACCGCATGTACTTAAGCAGAGAACTAAATTGCAATCCGTTTGCCTACCAAGAAGCTTTTGTATAGCATCAACTTTTATACGGTGTATACACAGTAGGCAACTTGTATAAGCCAAACCAAAAGAAATATTTGCATAATGATAATAAACCAACTGAAATTAAGTGCGCTAGTCGGACGTGTAACTGACCCTTCAATTTTGGAGAGTCTAGACGAATATAAATTAGTACGTCTACAGACGGCCGTCAGTATTATGCTATATAGGTTGCACAGTTTATCTGCTAAAATAATCCAAATTACTAACATAGTGGATAACATGTAGAACAAATGTGTCACTTTTATTTAAAGAATTGAGCCTGATTAACGCTCAGAAGTGTAGTATGAATGGAGAGTACAATTAATGGGTAGTCATGCGTTTAAGGCTGTGCACAGAAACACGTCCATTAAGGTATAAATGTGATCGCCACTAGTACGAATTCGATAGCAGTTATACACAGTAAGCACTATTCAGATAAGCACCGAACAGTTTTACTTCAATACAAGTAAAATTATCGTAGTAGCACAATTATTTTAATAAATTTGCTGCCCTTATCCTTTTCCCTATTTGAGATGCGTCATGTACTGAATTTTGAACTATTATTCTTCTTCACGTTAGTGGGTTGTTTTTACAGAGAAAATAATTTACAAAAATAGAGCAACATCGTCTTAATTGTAATAATAATCCGACATAGGTCCTCCTACTCGGTATTCTGCAGACAGCGCAACTGTCAAACGCGAAATATAAGTAGGTAATTATTGATACATATTTCGAGACAACCTTGGTGTGCTAATAATGAGACATCCACAGGATATGCAACACTTCCATAATGTGTTGACCTCAGAGTTTTTCATGCATTTACTACTGTAAGTTTGTTACACCTCAAAGTATAATTCGCGCTGCATGCCTATTAAAATGAAAATTAAGCCGCATACACAGAAATAAATAATGAGCACATTTAATAAAAACGTTTCGATGTCCAACCTCTTCCGTGCAACCTTAGCTTTACTATTTGCTTCAGACTGCAACATACAAGCAAATCTTCAAGAAGATGTCAAACAAATTTGACGATATTGTCCCTATTTCGAAACAACTGAATAATTTAGCCAACGAATGTGCCTCGTAAGCATACGTATTTAAATTGTAAATGTTTAAAAAATAATGACATTAATTTAAAACAAGCGAACATCGGTAAAAGTCCCGAAGCAAAATGGTTGTAAGTTCCGCCAAGTTTAAGTATATTTGTAGTAGGCAAACATGTGGGAATACAGACTGATATTCATAAAAATTACAGATGTATAAATTATATTACTTTTTTCACTCGTGCTCTTTCATTATATGTTTTGATAAGTTTCAGCATTGACAACATTTGGAATGCAGTTATGTTAGTTAGGGAGGGTACTGCAACTGTAGTTAATTTTCAGATAACAGAGGAGTAAAGCGCATCCTACATTTAATAAATGGTGATTAGCTGAGTGATTACTTCGTATTTGACAATATATTTAGCAGCAGATACTGAGGGCAATTAACCACATTAGACAAGTGCAATAAGCAGCTAACTTTTGATCGGCTTAGGTATAACATGGTTAATTTAATTGAATCACATAAATTGCTTTCTCACTGGTGGAGATATTTGACACAAATATCAAATTATCTTAGGTATAT
Organism: Dicrocoelium dendriticum; assembly: GCA_944474145.2. Lineage (NCBI taxonomy): Eukaryota > Metazoa > Platyhelminthes > Trematoda > Plagiorchiida > Dicrocoeliidae > Dicrocoelium > Dicrocoelium dendriticum. The sequence continues at coordinate 14,951,821 of OX104071.1, read as the reverse complement.
GTTCAAGCTTTTTTATTGTAATGATGTGAATCATTACCTTTCGTGAAGGTCTATGTCATGCAACCGTTTATGAGTCCTCAAATTACTGTCTGCAGGTGAATGAACCCTATTGCAGGAAAAAAACCTATGTTTAATTTATCCAACAACTCATACCCACTTATATTTTTTGGGCTATTTTGGATATCCCACAGAGATATAACGGAGTAAGAATAGGTATTAAAAAGCATTTAAATGCAATATGTATTATTTTGCTCTACTGATCTGTTGAATAATTCATAGTCCCGCAGTTAAGCACCCATGAAAGGAATAGTAATTTGCATGTTTTAGTGTAATTAAATGTCCGTTGTTTTTTAATTGACTAAGCTAAAACCTTAGCTATAGTGAAAAGCATAGGCTGACTATTAATTCCTCATCGATTACACAAGGCTTTTTGTTCAACGCTAAGGTACATAAAAATCGAAGTCCTTACTTTTACTTGAAGTCGCTGAACTTTGAAAAACAATATGTTTGTTAAGTTGGCATACAATTGATTATTTAGTAAGCTGCATTAGAATTTGAACATGTATAAATATACAGCTTTGCAACTTAGCCTCACAAACTGCTGCTCGGCCGTTGCCGTTAAATGCTCACTTTGAGCTCCATGCACTTATGGTCATTTTGCTTTTAGATAATTGGTCTCCCCAGCACGTAACTAATGGTGTAGATTGAAAATCGCATTAAAGCATGGATAAACTGTTTCCGTATTTGGCGGTGGTCACGTACCATTTTCAATCTATTCTTTTTATATTATGTTGCTTTTATTGGTGAGAGGTCAAAAAAGTAGAAGGCCATAGCAGATGTAGCTAGACCGATGGCTAATATTCATATTATTTGCTCCAATTTTATATGAGAAATTTTTGGTTATGCTATGCGGTATGCAACGCTTAAAACTAATGATTTTCGACCATTCGTTATTCTCATCAGCCCATACGCTTATGTAATAATATGCATATGAAGTTGTGGCTGCATGTTGTTGCCAGTTTTATGCGCTAATCTCCGCTCCTATGTCCCCTATGTACAATGTCGGAAGCAAGTCATAATATTATTGTATACCTGTAAAATATAACAATGCTTTTAGGTAATAGGATGCCGCAATCACAACCAAGCAGCATACAACCATATATAAATAAATAAGGCGTTAACAGAAATACATAAGAAATGTAAACTGATGCTTCGCTTTCACAAAACCTAAATAAACTATCAAGAAAAACATGAGAGAGGGAAGTGGGACTTACCGGACACGTTAATGCCCTAGACGAAGTTGATTTTGAAGGCGCCTACACCTTGTCGAAAACGTACCATTACAGAGACCTGGCTATCGTGCAATATAAGGAGTCATCGTCGAGACGGCTGGCTTGCAGCTTTCACTGCCCCGCGTAATCATCTGACAAAATCCCGCAGATAATTCTAAACCAAACACATGTCAACCGGCAGTAGGACTAGAAGACGGCAGTGGACGCGCCACTAGTACCGACTGCGAGCGAGGGCGCATAAACTCTTGAGCCAAGCGCAAGCCGAGTTACGAGCACTACAGCCTGGAAGAAGAAACGAACGGACGGCAAACAATTTGGTCGTTATTGACTTCATTTCCAGACGCAAAGTCACCTTTATTAACCTCCAGCCTAGCGCCATCCTACATTCGGCAGATATGAAAACTCCCTTCTCGATAAACGTTGACTGGGCACGTGTTGTAATTGCCCAAACAAACTCCACTTACGCAGTGCTACATGTTGTTCTAAGGAACTAGGTTTAACATCATTGCTTACTACACGCCTAAGCACATCTTCGTTGCGGAATCGTTGATGCCACTGGACACCAGCGATGATCAAAGAGCTGAAGTTGCCCTCGGTCCGCAGATAGAAGTGGCCAAATCTCATTTCCATGGGTCAGAAGGGCCCTAACTTTGGCCTTGTAAACACGCCTTTACAAACAAAGGAAATCACCATTCCTTCCCTAAGATATCGCATATTTAAAAGGCAGTTCCGGCTGTTGCTGTATCTGAACTGACCTGAGCAGCTATACCGATATCGTTGCTGATACAGCGCAAAACGTACGTGAATTCATCAGCTACCTCGGTATTTAGTGTCAAGGGATCAACCGCACTGGTCGTCATGCAGCCATACTGCATTTTGAAGCTACGAAGTGAATACAACATAACAGAACCAATATAAACAGGTTAATTCGGGTTGATTGCGGCGACCTAACATCGTTAAACAGCAAAACCATATCTTCCTCATAATCAAGAGCAAATAGCCTTCCATCAGGCAGCACTTTAACCGTGCATTGTGAGAAGCTACAGCGCACATTTCATGATGCGGTCCAAGAAGAAATTGAAAGAAAATGGTAAAACTACTCAAACCTGAGGAACACCACGCATTGTCAGAAAGACAACCGAGAACGTAGCCTCTGACGCAGCCATTTCATGTTCGCGTATAGGGCACAGCACGCATATTATGTGAAACAAACGGGGATAAAGCTATCCATAAGAGTACAAGAGCACAAGGGTGCATGCCAATAAAGGTATACATCGTCACAGGTCTCATCACAAAATGATCAGAAAGAACACCAAGTTAACTGGGACAACATAGAAATTCTTGCGAAGCGAAGGACAAGAAAATGTAGAGAATTCCTCGAAACATGTTTCACTTCTGAGAAGTAAGTAAATCTCCCTATCGATTTCCATCTTATTTAACTACAGCTGAGCAAGCGTGAAACTGGGGGCCGAAAATCGAATAAACAGAAGTCACGGTTTACAGATCGAGGAGGCCAAATCCACATGCTAGATTCGGATGACACTTTCTTCGAGATTTTTCTCTACGCAGAATTGTACTGAAGATAACAATGGATGAATTGGTGAAATGTTTATCATTACAATACTCAGTTGGCGAAATGAATCAAAAGGTTAAATACCAAACTGAGCTACAGGTATTCCGAATCTTTGCAAACAGCGGGCGACCTCATCCTGGTGTACACGACCTTGAGAAACCCTGGTTACGCTTACCGCTGCATCCTGAAACATAGTCGCAACATAAACTTGATGGGTCAGCAGCCGAAACTGGTCACAGTATAGAGTCGGTTAGATTGGCGCCAAAGCTATTTTTCTCTTCCAATTAGTAGACCCTGAAGCACCCTTTCGAAGATTCTTATTTCTGGGTCCATGCTTCCTGTTTTTAGAAAAAGAACTCGACGATGCATTAGAACACCTTTATTACCTGAGTTGATTTCTTTTTACTTAGTGACAATAGGACGCAGACAAATATTATGCTATCCAACGCATACACAAGCGCGTTAAAGAAAATAACTTACAGTGGATTTACATTTTATACTACCGATGCCGCGGTGAGTCCAGTGTTGTGATGCTACATTTGCCAAAAACATTTCCTACAATTTTGAGACGTTTATGCTAATATTTCCTAAGCTACAGATTCCTGCCTAGTCCGGAAAACTTACAGAAGCTTTCCGCTTATTATGCTTTGTCAGTAGTGCACATTCACTCAGTCCCGTATTGGGTATAAAAATTTGACCGCTAGAGTCAGATGCCAACTTGCGGGAAAACGCTGTAAGTGGTAGTAGAAGGCAGATGGTGCTATATCCCAGTTAGCTTGCAAGTTATATAGCCGAGGCAACGTCATCCATGGCTTAGTGGCTTAAGCTTCTTCTGGTTGTCATCTGCCTCTAGCAGTCATGGGTTGGATCCCCAGTAGGGGACCGAAGGAATTCGCACCACTTACGAGCCCCATTGGGTCAAAACGCATCTGGTGCTTTTCCGGTCTAGGCTGTGCTAGGTAGCTTATGAACTACATGGATGAATAGCTTATAATTACAAAAAAGGAATCCTGCTACTCACGGGAAACTTCTTTGTTGTCAAAATTCACATATACATCACAATCTTCGGACAACTTGAATTGCGAATGGTATAGAGTTTGTGCGTCTAACACGTTAAGCAATTGCCCTAGTTATTGTTCAATTTATTAGTTCCGGAGCTTCCAGTATTTCAAGAAGAGGCAACATGCATTATTCTTTAATTTGCAATAATATGAGTCTAAGGGACTTATTGGTAATTAGAAAAGCATCACCTTCAAGCATGCTGAGATAATTATGAGTCTTTGATTATCTTTCCCGTAATTAACTGAAATGTACTTGAGCCATGCACAAGTCTTGAACTCACTTAACTTTTCACCCAATCTATGGTCCGCTGACTAGTCCGAATCTATAAGAACGTGAAACGAAAGCGGTTGAATGCAGCGGCTTTTACGCACCAGTATTACCACAAACCCACCGACGGATGCCGTTGTTCGTACGCCAGTGTTTCCATTGCGCAAATTTCTCGTTTACTTTGGGCATCACAGCTTATAGCAACAGATCCAGTGGAGTAAAACTATATAATGTGCTAATGCGTGGACTTGCATGCACAGCAATATGCCGTCGGGTACACGGAATAATTGAAAGCAAATTGCTTGTTAATATTACAGGAGTTATATCTGTTATGCTCCTAACTCATTAGCTTCTATCCTTAAATGATGTATTGTGACTGATAAAGAAATTAAAAAACGGTATACAACGTGTAACATAGCGGAGGTGGAAAAAGTTCCGAAGAGCAAACGGAGTGAGCAACACAACGTTGGAAAAATAAAGAGAGTGATCAAACGAACATAGTTGCTCACGCATAGTCATGCAGAAGGAAGCCATAAATACCTGTGTAGGCTTGTCCAGGTTGTGCAAGTTTAGTCACATTATATACCTTGTGAATGTACAAAAGCCATAGCTCGAAGTGTAGGTGGCGTAAGGCAGCGTCAAGGCGTATTTAAAATACATTTAAAGTTGGGGCGATAACAACGTAATTTTTGAGGATGTTCCATGGCTGGCTCACACCAAGAATAAACATTTCAGTGTTTCTTTGCTAACTTTGGTGGCCCCACTAAATCGCACTGTGACTGAGTAGAAGTAGGCGGCGCAAATGTTGTTTGGGTTCCTCAAAATCGGGTAGACATTTATTAGTTCGCCACGTAGGCGCCGAATTCTCTCGCTGCACAAAGTGGTCCTCAGTTAAGTTTGATATGGAAGATGGAATGACCAGAATACGTATATTTGTCGCTTCAGTCTGGAGTCTCAGGCGCTGTAAGATGTTTCTTTTGTTAAGGCTGCCAGGCCTGGATTTTTTAGTTTACAATAATGCGTGTATACGTAAAACAACTGCGAATTGAAGAATCCTAACGCCTGAATTACCTCTAAAGTATACCAATGTGTTGATTTCCAGTATTTGCCAACTACTCAGGTTGCTCTGATCATCTTATCTCAGGTTGTATTAACACACAACGGTCTCGTTCATGGGTATTTATTTCAACACATAGAACTCCAGCTTGCATATGATATTCAAAAAGGAGGTATTTAGACAAACATTCACATAGACGAATAAAATTGCAGCAAACTATAAATTGAGCATTTTATACCCTATCCAGGTCTAGCTCTAGTGCATGATTTGTATGCTTGTCAACATTACGCCACATGCTAACATAATCAGCAAACTTCAAAAAGTCCGAGGCAATCAAGTGCATAAGTAAGTTAAATACATGAAAAATGTACGCGGCTCAAGAACCGATAATTGTGGAACACCACGTTCAAGATTAATCGGAATAAATACAAGATTTATATTCCATCATGCAGTGACCGATTTTATAACCAATCACGGATGCACCCCAAGATAAGATACCCAAATCTACAGCTTTTCTGTCTGTGTAGCAAAACGCGATGTTCTCTTGCGTCGAAGACTTTGGATAATGAGGTAAATCGACAACTTCCGTGCAGCTTCTGCATGCCTTCCGTTTGTTAGTTGTGCAAGAACAGTTTTGGTGGTAACCGTGCTGCTCAGGTGCAATGAAGTTGTAGCGTTGTAGATGTTTAACCTATGAATCAGCGATGATTGACTCCATCACATTGAGAGTACAAGGAAAAGTACCGCCGGGCGATATTTTTGGATACCGAAAAGCTTCCACTTTTGAATATTGGCCTGCAATTGTCACGTCCCCACATGTTAAGCACAGTCAGCTCATTAATGCTCGTTTATAATAAATGTGATAACGGCGCGGCCATCCATGCTGCAGCTACTTACATTTCCCTCTGGTGCCGATTCCTGAAAAACTGTAGTTGCGCATCGAAATCAGCTTCTTCAAGAAAGATGTAGCATTAGAAGCGAGGTTATTACTTATTGAATTTGGAGGTATAGATGAAAGTCTGACACGGTGACGCACTCCTGGACAGAAGGTTGGCGTTCTGCTCCTCTTGAACTATCATTTGGTATGGGGTATGCGGTACTTTGCTTTTCTAATGGTGTTTCCCCGCTTATATAGAAATACTTTCTTAATATCTTGAACTTCGTAAGTGATTATTTAGCTGGGGTTTGCCAAGGATACTAGGTCCAGCACTTTGTAACAATTGTGGTTGTATGATAAGTGTAAACATTTTGTCAGTGGTGATATTGGACGAGTTTTATTTATGGATTAGACCATGGGGGATAGACATCTGTCACCAAACACATGACCTATTTTCTGAGAAGCAAAGGCACCATATTTTATCGGCGAACGTCGTATCCGGATCACCCAGTGGTTGACATTATAGGTCGCCTTGATAGCATATTTCACCACCCCACAGAAGGGACGGTCGTTTCGGAACAGTGAAATTTCCCTAATCGCGTACTATGCATCCGGAAGCTCTGATTGCAACCAAGTCCCGGTTATGGAGATGATATCCAAGTGACTTTCGCATTACGCAATCGAAGTGCGGCGAGTTTGCTGTGGAGTCCATAGACATTTGTGTACTTGCAGGGAAGTGTTTTCATTCCCACCCGTGTTCCTAAAGACATGTAGCCTGGATAAGAAGTTCTGCACGGTTGGATACCCACCGCTCTCAGTGGAATTATTAACCAGCTGCTTATAATTGGGCTTGGTGGCATGGTAATTAGTCACCTGGCAAATCATTTTCCGCCATACATGCAGTGGATAACTAATGGAATGGGAAGGTAGTCACGTCTTTCAGACCTGTTATAGTGTGAATTTTAGATGGGATCACCACAATTTTGCTATCAGCTTTATTATCAATTGTGTCATACCCTTCAAAATATTAACCAAAGAATGGAAGCTTTTAGCTACCGCTTCACAATGGAGGTTTGGTATCACAAAAAACAAAAAGTGGGAAATGTATTCGATTTAATCACCTAATAATTTGCATTTAGAAAACAATTTAACAAAATTTTCTTATAACCGGATTGATACAATACGGCTGGTCCAAATCGCTATGAATGTGCGGCATTCCGTTCGGTTTTGTGACTACTGTTTAAATACTTCTTCACTGGTAGGGTATATTTTATCTGACGCTGTCTTATGTCATTATTTAAGCCAATTTTGTGCACATATATTGCGAACAAGACAGTGCATCTCCTTTAGTCACAACTTACATTTTCAAGGCTCAGATAAGATTAAACATAAGAAATTGAAAGTATAGAGTTAAGCCCCCATATTTATTTGTGTAATTAATTTGCAGAATCGTTATAACAATGTGCGACACTACTCGGAGCAAGGGTTATAATAGGTTAAATTTAAGTGACAACCTGCAGACTACAAATTGCTTTCGCCCAGTTGAAAAGTAGGAAAATAATGATGCACGCAGGATCGATAACGACGTGAATAGTAGCAAGCAAATTCAGCTTTTGCTTATCAGCGGCCTTTGCTCCTGGTTCACTGTTAACAATGAGCTCTAACTATGCACAAGTGGAAAAGACAAGTTTTCCTTTGAATACCCAATTCCGATTTATCCTCTCGGTGAATTTATTCTGATTTTTTTGCTCAATATGACACCGACAGGAAGGTATGATAGACACATTGTGGTTCCATTGTATCTAATTGGCAAGAAAAGTTCAACAAAAGGTGTGCAATTATGAGCAAAATAACAGGGCTTTCTTTCAGGGAGCTTCAGTGGGCTGGTTCGTTTCATGGTACTTCCGATTATGCGTATGCACTCTTAACCAGAATTACTGTTGAGGCAGTTCTTTTCTATTAATATGACTTATCTTGTAAAGTATGCGTGCTTTATCTTGTTGCAAATTTACCCGCATTATCCTAAGCTCGTATAGTATATTTTGTTCTCATTGTCCAAACGACTTTCGCATTACTAGTAGAATTACAGGGCCAATAAGGTGGCGTCCATGTTTGCTTTAAACGACTCGAGTAGACGAATATATTTAATAATGTTAGCTGTGTATTTCCAGGATAGCAGATTGTATACTTAAGAAAGGACATAATATTAAGCTCACAAGTGTCTAGAATTGTTTATTTCGGAGGTTACTATTCGGAGGTTATTTTGAAACCGCATATTTACAAGAAATTATTAACTTGAATTCGCTTTGTGGTGAATTTTGGTCAAACATTTCACTGAAGCAATATCATAAACATCTAGAAAATTAACGTGTTGCGTCATCAACATCGCAACATCCCGCTGGGTTCGTAATTTTTTAGTTGTCGTGATTAAAAGGTTCTGCGATTCAACCTGCCAACTTTGCAGCAAATGAAATCTTGACGATTGGATTTTTGTCGCAAGTGTGGTTACTCACCACCTATTCATCTAATGCCAAAAGCTTAATTTATCTATATATGCGTTTAGGTTTCCAGTGGTAAATCTAGTACCGTCACATTACTAAAGCAACAAATGAGAAATCTACCTTTACTTTCCTTTAAGCAAGCAAGCAACGCCGTGCATGCATGTGCTTCAGATACGCTTCTAATAAAGGTACAGCAGGATTTTTATTGTATCTTACCCACCGACTTCATTGAGTATATATTTAGCAAAACATTTCATTAAATATAACCATAAATAAACAAATATTTGCCAAAACATTTTGCGTATTATTTTATGCTGCCACATCAATTCATAGTCTGCATGCACCTGCAGGAGAATACTTCGACGTGCCGGTATTCGTTTTGCCTAATCGTGGTCAATGGATCATCAGACACATTAGCATTTATCATACCGCGCGACAGGGAAAGTCCATGCATAGTAAAATTTAGTGTGATAAAATTCACTGGTCGGTTCTTTCGCTTATGTTCTTCAAGTTGCGCAAGCCATGATGGGAACCCCCTTTCTTAAAAACAGTGGTGGTGATTTCCTTCTGCTTCTGCTCCACATCTTCTCAGTCTTTATATACCGTTTTAAAATAGGAGTATAATAAACACTTTGGAAAACTTCTACCTTCATCCCGGGGCGTAAAATTTGCACCGCCTAGAAAGTTAAACAAATTCCTCCTAACTGTAACACACCTATCGTATCTGTAATAATAGAAAATATAGCGAAATATGGAATATGGCTTCTAAGTTACTCTCTACATTGCACGAGTCAGGTCGTAATAGAACAGCACGGATGGATAAAATACAGATGCTTGCTAGGCAATATGATGCCGTTATTAGGATCACACACAAGAAACGATATTTAGATAGACTTATATATATATATAACCTAAATCAGAACATTAGCCATTGTGACTGATGTTACGGTGTTATATAACCATAATGATAGACGTAACGAAGAAAAAGATGAGTGAGTGGAGAGGGACTTAACGAAATAACTTAATACCCTAAGCAAACATTCAGTGTCATGGTGCTTACATTTTTCAAAACATGCTATCACTTATGGCTGGAAACCGTGCAAGAATAAGGGGGCATCGACGCAACAGCTAACTTGTAGTTTTTATTGCCAAGCGTCATAATCATACATCAAACCGCAGATAACTCTAAAACAAAGATATGTGAAACCGGCAGTCAAAATAAAAGACTCTAGCAGACATGACACTTGTGCCGACTGCCATCTAAAGCCTGTAAAGTTTGCAGCCAAGCACCAATGGAATTAGGTGAACTACAGCCTGGAAGGAGAGATGGACTGACGGCACCCAGTGTGATGGACAGTGATTTCATTTCCCGACGGTAAGACAACTTTTTCCACCTCGAGCTTTGTGCTACCCTACGTCTGGTAGACTAAACAATGCCCATATCTATAAACGATGACCAGGCACGTAGAGTACGTGCCCAACCCAACTCAACATATTGAGTCCTAACTGTTGTTATAAGAAACCAGCATGAGTGTCAATGCCTAGTACTCACCGACGCACATCATCGTCGCGGACATGCTGGTGTTATCCGACGTCAGCGATGCTCTGCAGACAGTGAGGATCAAAGATTTGAAAGCGCCTCTGATTTTCAGACCGAAGAGGCCAAGTCTCATACACATCCAGCGAGCCGGCACTCACTGTGTCAATGCTAATAGGCTTTAAAAACGGAGAAACCACTACAAGTCGCCAATGACGTCGCAGCTTAAGAAAGACAATTCTGGCGTTTGCATTGGGTGAAGCGACCGGAATAGCTATACATATATCTTTTCTGATTCAACTGCCAAAGTAAATAAATTGATCAAGTTCCTGATTATCTAACGTCAAGCAATACTCAATTGGCTGGGAGTCTGCAGTACACTTTGCACACTGAAGTTGCGAAGAGGATATAAAATAATGGAACCAATCAGCACAGGTTATTCAGGTTTGATTGCGCAGCCCCAACCTCGTTAAACAGCAAGGCGATATCGCCGCACATTTAAACTCAACTAACCTTTCACCAGGCAGACCACAACACACGCATCATTTCAGCAAGGGCACATGCCGTGATGCCGTCCACGATGAAAATGAACAAAATCGGAGTGTCTCTACAAACCTGAAGTACTCCACGTGTGCTCGGAAATACATCCGATAAATCACCGTAGACACTGACGCGGCCTGTCACGTTCAAGTACAGGGCACGCAAGCATTTCATATGTGTCATGGCAACACCTTTCCGCGCCCTTTTCCAAAGGAATACATCGATCGACTGAATTGAGCGCACATGAGAAAGTGAGGAACACAGGTATTCTCGGCCTGCAGTATGCGTTTCGCTGCTCTATTGCCTGCCGCAAAAAGAAATCTTGGTCTACACAGTCTCGTATTGGACAGAGACCTGCCTGCTCTTCACTGCTACAGATCTCCCTTTCCTCAGTGAAGCGATGAACTTGGATTGAGGTCAGCACGTTTTAAACAACTGGCTTTAGGCGAATGCCTCTGTGATTAGCAGAATCAGTGAGACGGTACTCCTTGTACATGGCCACTATGATCGGTTCACTCCAAGTAGACAGGACGGCTTCCTCCTTCCATACATGATCGAACATTGAGGTAAGTGTTTTGCAGAGGACCACACCTAGAGCATTAAAAAGTGCAAGTGGGAATGAATTCGGACCATTGGCCCCGAAAACAATTAAGGACTTTGTTCGCTTCTTGGCCTTCCATGGAGACACTAAACTAACCGTCCATTGTTCATCCTGCACTACCTGAGCAGTACGATTTGCGAAAGTATTGGGCCAACCAAACTGATTTTGAAAGTGTTTCCTTCAAAAAACATACCGAACTCCGTATTATGAATCTGAGAATTCGCGTTGTCTCTGGTTTTTTCACTGACACCTTTTGTAATCGGTGCGGTTTCGCGCTTCAGGTGGAACAGTTTGAAATATATCCGTACGCCACGGCCTCCTCTGTTTCTTGAGCCCAGCTAGTCCACCAAACTTACTCGTCTGCGCGCAGGATTCGCTTTAGTTCGCGCCTAATATTCCGTCTGATCGCACTGTGCATAGAACCAGGCGAAAGATTTCTCTGGATTGCAACATGTTCACCGACGTATCGCATATACCGTGACTGGTACGGTAACGAATGATAGTAACACAAGCAGTCGCTGCTGGGTCATGCATGGCGACCAAAATCCTATTCCATGAAACAACTTCAATATGGCGAGTGAACGCATTTTCGGTACTAAGTGCAAGTTATTAAGCTTGCCAGTCCGACGGCTGATATACATATATATATATATATATATATGCAAGAAAGCGGACCGAAGTCACATTTCCTGAGGCACGTCAGTATGACCCAGTTAACAGCAGGTAACTTCAGCTTTCGTCTAGTGTGTTCAAAGACTGGATAACAAGACTGGTCTGTCAACTGTGTGATTTGTTCCTGGTTCTTCTGGTGTGCTTTACAGGCTATATCAGGACGGTCCCAGAAGACATTGAACATTGAAGTTGATCAAGTTTGGTGTACTCACATAGCTTGCACACATGCTAATTGGCTAAATTTATCAATTGTCGTTTTTTGACCTTGTGTCTGGTTAAGCGCCTTGTCAGTGTGACCTGAAGGCCATATGGAGAAACGCCTGAATCGACTGATTAAAAGCCGTAGTCAGGAAGTGCCAAAGCCCAAATTGGTCTTTAACTGAATACAGCATGTATTTGTATTTTTGTAGTGATTTTGCCTCCATGACTAATTCTCACAATTCCAGACATTTACCACTTTCCGTATTTTATCGATTTTGTCATGCACTACCTCCTGGTGTGTTTCCTTACGTAATCTCACAATGCAGGCATTGAAGTCCTGATTGATAAAAGATTATTTGACCTTGATGCAGCGGAAAGTAACCTACAGCGTTGTGACAAGTTTGGGGCGGACCAATCAACCCAGAATTGCCTGTCTATTATGGTCCCATTATTCGATATGCGATTCGCGCCTTGGTGGTCCCGAAACCTTGATCACGAATAACTCTAGTTAGTTTGACAATTCACTTAATTTGGCAGCCGCGTAAGCAACCAAGGATACATGAAAACTCTATTCAAATTAAGCATTGCAAAAGCCAGAACTGGCTACATAACACTGCAACATCGTATACAGGGCCACAACGAGTGCCTTTCCGCTCTCTGATAGTGAGACTTGCCCTTTCGGTATGAAGATCAAGGTGATTTCTTTTTTGATAATCCTTGTCTGCGAAGCAATGCTGGTGTCGGATAGCACCAGCGTGTCCTCAACAATGATGTACGTAAGCGAATACGAGGTAGTGACAATCATGCTAGCTCCCAAAAACAACAAATCGGGGTAAATAATTTGCGCTGGCTCGAGCACGTGATACGTATTCCTGGTCCTTGTTTCGTCTACCAGATGTATGGTGGTGCAAGGTTCTAGGTGGACAGAATTGAATGGACAGCGTGAAATGAATTCACTTACGACCAAACTGGATGCTGTTGGTCCGTCTCGACTTCGGGGCTGGAGTACATTTGACACCCATGAGCATTTCTCGAGATTTTACAAGATATTGGTCACAAGAGATCACTGGCGCGTCTGGTGCTATCTAGTCGGATTGCCTTTTTAAAGTGTGTTTGGCGCGGATTTATTCGCTAGGTAATTGCTGATTATGATGCGAGGCAGTGAAAGCCGCAAAGAAGCTGTCTCGCCCATAAAGGCTTATCTTTCCACGATAGCCAGATGCATGCGAAGTACGATGGCAACACAACTTAAGCCGCCTTGACCCTGAAAGGGTGCTTAAGGTATTACCTTTTGCTGGCAAGTCCTACTTCTCCCTCTATGATTATTCTTTATTCAATATGTCACCATGGATGCATGGCAGTTAATTGTCGGTTCAAATCACTGATGTGTTGACGTTGTTGATGATTGCACATGAAGCACGATGTGGGAAAATCTTTCTATATCCAACACGACAAGCTTCAGCTGGTGTCCGCGTGTGCAAGGTGTTCGCATTTGAAGCAGCGGAATCAAACTAAGGGACTCACCGGGCTGCAACATACGTTAGAGCGTGATCTTATCGACTCTCAACCGACAATGGCACAAGCTGTAGTTTTCAATGATCTCACACCGGTCTTCGTACGTTTAATCTCGTAAACATATAATGAGACTGATAGCGATGTATTGGGCACGTTGCAACTTGTGTCTCTCCTAGGATCATGGGGAGGTAGGCAGATTAGACCCACTCCTGATAATATGCAATTGCCGATTTCTTCAGACCAAGTGCAGAACTTGCGTTTGACTGCCCAAGCAGCTGTAATGCTTTTGGATATAAAATGTTCTTGTTGTCAACGAAACGTAAACGACATTTTCCAACCCTATACAGTGTTAGAAACCTGATCAGGGTGGTCACAATGCTATCTAAATTCGATACGTAAGTTAACGTATTGGAAGATATGGCCAGGTATGACCTACCGCCTACCGGTGTCTATCGCAACTTTGTCTGGATAATTTATCTAATAAGACACGTTTGAAATTTCAGCATTTATTTCAAGTCATTACTGGCATTTTTGAAGTAATTATGCGTTCATCGTTTAGTCCTATCCCTCCATTAGGTTATAATATATTCGTTTTAATTAAACCTTTCGTAGAAAGGTCAGGAACAGCAACTCCCCTAGGTTCGCTCCAATGATCTGACGGTAATGAATGAGAAAAACTGCTTCAGTGTGTTTTCTGATTTAGACTGCTTTAATCAGACTTCGAATTACTTGGCACTTGCTATATAGTGGTAGTGGCCATATGGTGGTTATTGCCTACTATCAATATGCTATTCATGTCACTCGGAACTGATTGTTCTTACACACACAGTGCCATTCACCCCATAAGCCGGGTATCCAGTAGTTTACTAGGGACCGTCAAATTAATCCGGTACCTAGGGTTTAACATTTTATTTAGACGGCATTTAGACAGCCGTCGTGTACTCACTTGATAATGGCGTTGCTTTTGTAACAGTTTAACTCGATCTGTTTACCTAGATAATATTGTAAGGTTTGTTATGCTAACTAAATTATCATCCTAACCTAGAAATATCAGATTATTGAGTCCTCGGGATGTCGAGATATTTTTCTTCTTTCTATCATGAGATTATTGCTGCATTTTTCTTATTTACTATTACTAATAGCCGCTTGTTTAGGACTATGGTTTAGTTGTCATTCGAGTTAACCTTTTCGTGTTTAATGTTAAGTGTAGTCAGTAGCAATACTTCAAATTTTGGCACAGCTGTCGGCCACCAAATAGCACTTTTCTCATCCTACAATGAATCTTACTATCAATACACCAGTGGATGTTGCATATCGAAAGAGTGGGAATTTAACACGTGCTTTGGCGCACTGTTAATGGACTTTTGCTATTTGTTTGATATTTTTCTACCATTCCAGTTTTGTTACCTTTGCATGAATGAAGTCCGCTTTACTCTGATTTATCTTGATTATCTAAGAAAAATTATGTAAGGCTGCTCGCTTAGGGCCAAATTATTCTAGAATCGCGATACAGATATAAATCATATCATTGCAAACACTGTAAGGGCTTGCCGTGAACCTAATATAATTAGCGGCAACAGCAGTAGTTATAGCTTTCTAGCTAAGGACAATGAACTAATTACGATGGCAGCTACTCCTATTACAATAATGTGTTATACATTAGTTGCTTGGCAACAGACCGTCCCCAAATCTGAATATTGCATTCCTATGATGCAAAGCACTTATTGATTGCGTTCTTCGAACGTCCATCACTTTCTGTCTGTTTGATCATGCATACACTTATTATAAACAGTCAATCATACCGATTGATAGCTGTTTAACTATTCCTGACAGTTGTGTGCACACGTTTTTGCAATTTCGCACACCCGACTATCAGACCACCTGGGAAAGGAACCAAAACGTGGGACGCACACATGATGCACAACGTACCTTGTCATATACATCCCAAACCCCCAATACATTAACAAGTTGCTAAAGGCAATCGAAAAGTTGGATTAAACACACGAGTTTACGTCCTGCTTACTTTTGGTCACGTGTCCCAAACATCCCATCATTTGAAGGGAAATATTTGTATCGATCATTTTGGTAGACAAAATAATTTCTGTCTTCAAATTCATTGTTGTGCATCACAAAGTAACTGCTGGTGATCCAATGTAGACCAAGTACTGCTGTCCCAATCTACTAGAGGATAATAAATGTCACAGCAAAAATAGTCCATCAAGTTGTTTGTTGCAGCATTTCACAGCTACATAACAAGCTTCGGCAACCTGAAGTGCCTATGATAAAGAGTTTGTGCGTCTAATATTAAGGGTAGCTACCGTAGATTTTCACTTTCTCTTTATTTTCGGAACCAACTCTCCAATTAAGGGTAGACCGCATATGTTATACTTTATTTAACGTATATTTGGGCTCAAGGTATTAATTAGTAATTGAAAACGAGTTAAATGCAGGCACTCTAGTAAACGTATGAGCTATGTGGATCTATCCTGTAATTTCACGGAAGTGCACTTGATCAAATCGCAACATTCATACCCAAAGACTTTTCTACCAAATTACAAGCTAAGGACTGGTCCGAATCTATAAGAATATAAACTACAAGCGGAAAAATACAGCAGCTTTAATGCTCAATTCTGATCTCAAAACCCAGCGACGAACAAAATTGATCGAAGGCCGGTATTTCACCAGTACCAATTTGTGGTTTATTTTGAGCTCTAGGTTTTACACCGATCGAGCAATTCGAGTAAGCAAATAGAATGTGCTAAAGCATCGAGTCGCATTAGCAGTAGTGTTCGTCAGGTACAGTGTGTAACTGACATCTTATTCACTGTTAACTCTGGAGTTATAAATACTGTGCACCTAACTCCCTGAGCTCTGTCCGCATAACATTCGTGGGAGTGTGACAGATGAAACAATGCTACATGACGGGCATAACGACGGTTGCCGAACAGTATTTCTTCATGCCAGAATGAGAATCACGACATAGTGATAATGAAGCCAAGTAAGGAAATGAGAATAGATTCGATAGACTTGGGGCACTTGTACCTAGCTTTCTTCCCAATTGTACTTTCCCATTCTCATTTCCATTATTATTGTACAGTTTTTTTACTGACCAACAACCGATAACACACCTTTTTCGGGTTTCGATTCGCATTCTGGTTTCGGCTCCGCGTGTTGTGCTGTTTGTCGTCGTCTGCCTGCTGGCCTCGTCCATCGATCATCGGATCTAACGCGTCGATTTATTGTGCCGACTAAGTTCCGTCTTCCGACCAGATTGTGTGACTAACTGACAACCTAGCGAAGATCGTGCTTTAGCTAAGGTCAGCCACAGCATTCTTATTTACCGGTTTCGTATATGTAGTTAAGCCCTTTACGTTTGGCCTTTCCACTACAGACTAAAAACGGTACTTTACATAGGCATGCAGACATGATCCAATTTCAATTGTGTAGATTTGCCAGGGTTGTGCAATGTTAGTCGCATTATATTATTTGTCAAATTACTAAGACCAAATCTCGAAGTGTAGTTGGGTTAAGGCAGCGTCACCGCGTAGTATAAATTCAGTTAATTTGGCGGCGGTAACAACTTCATTTGGGAGGGTGTTCCATGGCTGGTTCAGACAAACCGAGTAAACGTTTCCAGCCATCCTAGCCGAATTTATTATCATGGTTAACTTGATTTGATGGCACCACAAATTCGCAGTTTAACTGAGTAGAAGCAAGCGGCAGAAGACGTGGTTTTGATGCCTCAAAATCTAATACGCCATTGAATATCTTGGAACATATTTGGAACCGATCGGGAAGTCATCATTTCGGAAAACTTGATAAACGACCTCTTAAGGTATTTACGATGAAACATTAACCGGTCGTTTACTAAGTTTTCCGGTACGCTATTATTAGTTCCCTATGTATGCGCAGACATCACCCGCTGTAAAATCTGTGGTCCTCACTTTAAGTTAATATGAAAGATGGAATGATCCTATGACGTTCTTTTGTCAGTTTGCTCTGGAATTTCCGGTGCTGCGATAATTTCATTTTGTTATGGCTGCCAGGCCTGGATTGAGTATTCCACGAGGCCGCGTTTATATGCAAAACAACTGCGGATAGAAGGATCAAAGCGCCAACATTGACTCTTTAGCATACCTGTCTGTTGGTTTGCAGTCTTTACAAAGTTCTCGGACTGCACTGATCATTCCAACTTTGCCGGAAGTAATGTACCAAGTTCGTGTTCCTGGGTGGTTACTTGTAGCACATGATCTTCAAGCTTGTATATGATATTCAGCAGGAGAGGAATTTAGACCACTTTACATTTAGGCGAATATAACTGGAGCAGGCTCTGGATCGAGCCTTAATTCACCATATCCAGCTATTATTGAATTGCATCGTGATTACCTTGGTAAGCCATCGCCGGCCATATCTTAACATCGTTAGTGAACAACACGAAGTCCTAGGCGATCAAGCGCGTTGTTCCTTTGATAAACAAGAAAATTATACGCGGCCCCAGAACCGATCATTGTGGAATGACACATTCAACATTAATCGGCTAAGATAGGCTCCTCCAATTCTAATTTGCGGCTGTCGATTCTGAAGGAAATTCCTCTTCCACTCAGGGACATGGACCCAATTCCATAGCACTCGAGCATGTGTAGCAGAATGCGATTGTCTACTCAGCCGAAAGATTTGTAGGTCAAAGTAAATGACAGCTGTTACCCTACCTTAGTCAGCTGCTTCTGCCAAGCTACTGCGAGTAATCAAGAAGTCTTGTGCATGAACGTTGTCAGCGGAAACCGCGCAGCTTAGTCGCTAATTTGTTGTAGCCGTATACATAGTTGACTTAAGTTTTAGCGATGATTGCCTCCATCACCTTTGCGAGTACAGGAAGAAGGACCACCTAGTAATAGTTCAAGAGTTCCGAGTGATTTCCACTTTTAAACGTTGGAGTGAAGGTGTCATATCTCTGCATGGTAAGAACAGTATGTTCATCCAAACACATTCGGAAGAAGTGTGTAAATGCCTTGGCCAGCTTTGCTACCGCTACGCTCAGTGCCCTCTGGTGAACGCTGTTGATTCCGTAAGAAATGTAGGTGCGGATTTAAAGCTGTTTTTCAACACATGTAAAAAGCAAAGCGATTAGAATAAGTGTTGATTTTGAAGTTATGGATGCAAGTCAGAAACGGTGACAGACGTCTTGTTGGAAGGTTGGTGCATACTTCATCCATAGGGTGTTGGTTGCGTCGTTAGTGCTTCGCGACTCTCCGAATGTGTTGAGTGTGAGGATGCCGTGCTTTGTTTGCCTAGTAGTGTTAACAAGCTTATATGGGAGTTTTATTTTTTAGGACAATTCACGGGTTAAATGTTTTTAGTGAACCAATAAGTCCTGACGGACATGCATACCTAATCTTTGCCGTGCGTCAAGTGGTCCCTGCAGGTTTCGGGGACTGGACGGAATCAGTAAGAATGCCCAGCTGCCTTCTATAGTGACATACATTTGCGAATTCTACTTCTGATGAATGAGGACGGATCAGTGGAAGGTACCCTCTACTTTTCTATAGCAGTTGCTGAAACGTTGAACAAACTGGATCCATGAGCTGTTAAGAGCGCAATTTTTTCAAGAATTACTGGTCAGTTGTCTCAACCAGCTCATTCAGGAGTTTGCAGTTGGAGATAGTAGGTCATAGTTCCATGTATTCCTCTGGATATTCATCGTAACACAGAGTTTTAACATGTAGTTACATGACAAGTTAGCCCTTGTGAAATGTCCATAAGTGACTTGTCGACTAGGAGCTACACAATTATAAGTACGAGGTTTAGTAATGATGGTATGTTAGCAGCGCTGTGTCTGGCAGGTTTGGATGATGTAATTGTAGAGCAGAATACTTGCCATTTTGCCTTGCAAATCGGCGTTGAATGGTTGGCTGGGGAATTTCGAGTACTCAAGGTCGGGCATACTTAATTCGCCTCAGACAAACGTGGCTGTAGGTTAAGCGTAAGGATTTTGTCAGTGAAGATGATAGGCAGGAATCCATTTATAAATTGGGCAATGGAAGGCAGCGTACAACTGTGATAATTTTCAATGACCGCCTTAATTAAATTACATAAGTATGCACTTACGTAAAACGAGAACAGCGATATAAGATTCTATTGGAAATAAATAAAAAAGATTCAGATCTACAAAGTTCGAAAACAAAAAACAACATCAGTTATGTAATAGAAATTTTCGCAAAACGGGCTGTCATGTTTGCAGAAATTTTGTGCAAAACATATGGCATTTCCATTTATTGAGATATTCCAAATTAATTTGGAACCCGGATGACCGTATGGACTTAGATAAATGTCCGACTAAATTCTTAGTACCTCACTGCTGTCTGTTTACTTAATCGGCGTCGCTGTCCTTAATGATTTTCGCCCAGTCGTCCTCTGTTGCCATGCTTTTGGTAATGGGCAGAGTCAAGAAAAAAGAAAACAGATGAATACATACCCAAAAAGGAACGTTGCTGAAATTTCCCAAGCTTCGGCAAAACAACCGGTATACATTTACGTCTAAGTTTTAATAAAATATCTTATTTATTTATAGCGAGTAACCAATAGTTTGTCATTGATTTGGCGTTGTGTATACAGCTGGCGATTTTCGGTAACTTAGTTATTACTACACTTTTAGCTATACGGGATAACTGTTGCTTAACTAGGATATTTATAACTTTTGCCTTAGTGTGTACTGTACTTGAGTCGCAAAGTATTTTGTGTTGCATGCAGATTAATACTTGCAGTTAATAATAACTGCTAACCAAATTGTCGATAATTGGATGGTGATGTTTTGGTTTCTTTAGGTGTAGCTCCTCTCATTACAAGGCAACAAATTTGCGAAAACTGATAGTTTAGTCCTCACTACGCGATGCTTAAGAGATAAAAGGAGTAATAAGAAAGCTTTAAATCTATATAAAAGGAATGCAATGACAAGACGATGCTATTTGACATGAAACTGGAAAAATATTTCTGGGTGAGTATAAGGTTTGCCATCACCGTATTCAGGTCGGTAGCTATTGCAAACTGGTTGTTTTCATGTTGGATGTGATTCATGCAACTTATTTGATGAGGTTACTCCAGAGTATTGTTATTTGCAACAATTTTAAATAAATGTATATTGTTTGAAGTTGGTGAGCTACCGGAATACAGACAGGCTGAATAAGTAAAAAGCCCCACTCAAGATTGTTTTGGCAAGTCTTATAAACGTCCTACACACACTACTTTTCCGTAGAAATTGTCAGCATGCAGATCGAACACTTACTATAACTTGTATAATTTAACATCGAATTTAAATATTTCAAAAGCAGCTTCAACACAAAATTGTTCGGGAATGAGGTATTTCCAGTTCATAGCTAAATTACTGGGGTTACGGCGAATGCAATTTTCTAGTCAAAAATTTAAAACCTCCAGGAGTCAGTAGTAAACCACAGGCCAAATTCAGCTTAAGTGCCTCGTGAATCTATCATTTATTGTTAAGTACCAGTAATTGAAAGCAGTCTTGGAATAGTAATTCTCTCTATTCAAACACCCGAATGAAAAGGCGCAATTAAAACGGACTGCATAAAATATTTACCTAGCAATTTCCTTGAACAAAACAAAGTTATGTGAGGTGCATTGCAGCTTTAAACATCTAACGAGTATACACACTCTCCAGACGTGAAGTTAGTTTCCGAGCTAGGCAAAGGCCAGTAATGTAAAACTTAGTATATTGTGCAATATCAAGTATGGATGTAGCTTGCAGTGCGGTAATTTGAAGCCCATACGAATTTCCAATTCCTCTTACCTTTTATGTCTGGTCTAAGGACCAGAAATGTAGCTTAAGTTAAGACATATGATGCAGTTTATACCAGTGCGTTTGGAGCTGATCAAAACACATGTGTGGTCTTTAAGGTAATTACATTCAGTATTTCATTGTAACCACAGAAGGAGCTCCAATTTAGCAAGTTAAGAAACCGATCATGTTTAGAATACGATGAGACTATATTTATATTTAACTATATTTTCACATGCTGCTACCTCTTACACGGGTGCTTCAAAGTAAGAAAATCAGATGATCTATGGAGGCAGTGGCACATCAATAGGTTGGAGTATTGAGCTTTCTTTTAAGTCTTCAAACTGCTTTCCATTTCTCTGCATCGGCTTGAATATCAACAAATTCCTACCAATTTCAGCTGCATATCTTTGTGTTGGATAAATTAAACATATGCTCTACTTTGGGGCATCTTCTCCCTTAACAAATTACTTGCTATAATTGGACCTACAAGAATGTGGATATTAGTTGTTACTTCAATAAAAATGCTTAAGTGTGTAGTAACAAAATATACCATTTTTATTAAAACATGCCTTCTGTGTAGGAGCCAGTCATTTGTTTAAAGCAAATTAAACTTTCACATGAAGACAATCTTCTGGTTCACTGTTTAAAGGAATAGTGTTATATTGGTATTTTTCTTCCATAGTTCAGATAGTCCTGTTGTCGTAAACAAATTTGTTTATTTTTAAACATAAAATTTAATAACTTTAAGATGCCTTTTACCCCTTCTACTGAATGCACTTTCTCCACAGTTTGCAGTACGCAGCTTAAGGAACACCCATTTTCACAAATTACAGACATTACTGAATGGTTGGGCTAGTATACTAATTGCTGAAAAATAAATGGATTTAGTTATGTGTAAAACTTCACACCGTTTCCTAAATTGCGCGTTTGTGGTGGACCTCCTATTAGAGGTTTCTTACAGTTTCAACACAACGCGAATCAATATAAAAATTAGCACAAATGATATTCCAGTTATAAAAGTTCGCACATCGTGGCTTTTATCAGTTCGAAGTACTCAGACGTATTCTTTTCTTAATAGTCTTGCAGTAAAACCAAATGTATGCAAAATCGTACAGTCAAGTTGAACACTTCCAGTCATTTTTAGAAAACGCCTGTCAAACGCCATTATACCATCTTTGCGTAGCACCTTGCAGGGATCTTTCATAGATGTTACAACAAATCTGTTTTGATTGACCTATCAATAAGCAAAAGACTACCAAACTCGCTTGAACTTTGCGACATTTGTGGAATGCACATTACAAATATATACACCAGATATTATTACCTGTAAACTTATCGTTACTAGGAAGACACTTGTTTGTATTTTGGATGTACGGTCCCTGTCAATGCAGCCCTCTGGGTTCGAGGTGGATAATTGTTCGAACGCCACTACAAGTGACATATCAGTTATGTAGAATATACGAAATCAGTTGTATGCTTGAAGGAAGTGTGCTGCTAAAAATAGCTACATGACCCGAAATGTATAATATTTTAGTTGATTAGTTAATGTGTGCTTACTTGGTATAACTAATCACATTTGCAATTATTGCAATTATCTGTAATTACTAATCGATGCGCTTCCATGCATCTGCTTTTTTACATGGCCATTAAAATATTGTCACATTAATCCCCAGTACAAATTTGAGCTTTGCTTTAAATAAATGTGCACAGTTTAAATGAAATTAAGTCACTTTCTTAATACTCTTTTATATAGACCGAATTTTCTCTTTAGACTACCAGTGCATTTCATAGATCATTATGCAGGTGATTAAATATAGTCGAGACTTGACTGCTGCCGTAGACCACTGCTGAATGGCAAGTATTGTCAACCGTAAATATTAATTTCGTTCCTAATAATTGCTTTTGAACAACTCTATGGTTGAGCGCGAGTAACAAAATAGCACGTTATTTGTATGAGTTTGATGCATGCACTAGTACTGACAAAAAACGGATACCAATTTTCTGTTCTAGAACATCATTCGGGGAGATTTGGCTTCTGTTTGCTAGGGACGGTGACCGCGTTCGCCGTTGGACGGTTTGCCTGTTGGCTGCGGAAATCCGGTGGATGTGTTGGAAGAAAACAGTTCCATGAAGCCGCAAATGGTATTTGTTCGAGAAAAAATAAATGTACTTGCGTATTAGCGTCATGGATAATGAAGGGACGGAACTTTATCCATATGCTTAGCTAAATTTTCGAGACAATTTTTTCTCGCGTTTAGTACGCTGTGTTCCAACGGATTGCTTGCTATATAGGGCAGCTTGGCTTTCTATTATCATGACTACGAAATTAGCCAGTTGCTTCAAGGGAATATTGCCAGCGTGGTCAGGTCTAATAACCCCTAAAAGCTTATGTAAAAGTCTCAGAAACAGCACCAAAATCTACGCTTCCTCCAGTATAAGGAAAATATACAAAGTGAAGAGGTTAAGAAATGGCAATACTGTATACCTTTAGTGATTCGCCGTTAATCATATGTTCAAGACGATAGTGCTCAGGTTTTTGTTCACCATAACGATTGCTTGTTTAAGCCGCGAATACGGCTTACACTTGTCTTTTGAGCAGAAAATATCCCTCAGGTTAATAACAAATTTGCGCACAAACTGCAAAGAATAAACTGTACGTAGACCTGATTAAAACTTGCGTGCGTCAGGACGCTAACAAAACTGGTGGTTGCCAGAAAATCTTTTAATGCTTGTATTAAGGGGTATGTGAGATTAGACTGGGGTGAGGTAAGACACATATTGGTAGATTAATAGCAAATTTATGGTAAAATTCTAGAT
This sequence comes from Dicrocoelium dendriticum, assembly GCA_944474145.2. Lineage (NCBI taxonomy): Eukaryota > Metazoa > Platyhelminthes > Trematoda > Plagiorchiida > Dicrocoeliidae > Dicrocoelium > Dicrocoelium dendriticum. Next base: position 14,927,517 of record OX104071.1, on the reverse strand, counting down.
AGTTCAGTGAACGTTAGTCGGGTGGAAGTTAAAAATTGGAAAAAATTAACTTCGAGAACTATTAACTGGGATGTTACACTGGACAATTTGCGCGTACAAAATGTTTTGCTGCAATGGGTTACACCCTGCTACATTAGAAAAGCAATCACAGTATTTAATCCACAGATATTACCTACCTTTACATCGTTGCAACTCAGATTATTCCAGCACCCAGCCATCGTGTGTGCGATAAGTTTCTCCTTGCTCGTAGACTAGCCGTTGCATCCGCATATTTAATAACTCACCATACAGCTTTCCAGTCTAGCTAACCTGCATCAGATTTCTGCACGTTTACTTATGTCTTCTCCGCTACATACAAACATATTAACGTTATTCAAGTTAACTAAGTTAAGAGCTTCCATTCCGTGGCTCAGATAAACAATCTTGCGGTTGCTAAACTAATTAAAATAAAATTAACTAACTGGGCACAGCAATACTTCTCAGGCGGTTCCTTTTCATATTTGGCGATTACATGTCGAGTCGATGCATCTCATCTTCTTTGATGCGTAATGAGTGGGCAGTTATTCTCACAATCTTACGGTAAAATTTATGGAATTGTGTTGTTAATTCGGAATATGGTTTACTTGTGCGTTTGATTCCTGAAGGTTTTTCATCACACCAGATATAACGAAAATCTTCGTTATGTTGCTGGGATTCGTCAGGCATCAATTTAATGCACTCTCGCAGGACGGTAAGCAGAGTGTCTCAAAATGTTGATTGAGCTCATTTTTCATTATATGAATAGGTTATAGCGGTGCCTACTCTTGATAATTTTGATACCAGCCGCATTCATATCCTGGTTAAAGCGCTGCATTGCCGATTCATTAGTACACGCGTAGTTAAACAGAGAAATGCTTCCCATTCCTCCGACTGTGTTCAAACAGTGGCACAAGAACTAACCCGTTGCGTTGCCTATTCAAATGAATCGAACAAGTCGCAATTTCTGATAGCGGATTTTACGTTCAAGTTAATATCATGACCACCGCCCTTATGTTCAAACCACCCAAAGGAACTTAAAATATGCCAGGTATAATTATTTTATATTTAAGATATCATTTTCTGGTGCCAATCGGACCAGTTCAGAGCACTGTTGATCCCTCACTCGGCGTAGAATTGCACTAATCAACCGTTTTCGACAATCTTCTGTTCGACATAAGTGTTCTAGGTAAATTCTGGTTGGAAAATGTGCCGGTTTGTTTGATTTTGCCAATTGTGTTTTTCTAAGTTATCATCACCGTCCCGGTGTTGATTATGGTAACACGGTTAATATTAGGAAAGGTGGGATTTGCAGCAACCCGATAGGGAGAACAAAATTCCAAAACCAATTAGCAATTTGTGAGCTAACGATTATGTGAAATGCAGCTAGTGAGCTAAATGTGGATAGTACGCCCAATGCGCCTTTCTTTCTATGAACCCTGCTCCACAGAATCGGTCGTCCGAAATCTTAATGTATACCATTTCTACTACTAATTTAGATACAGCACGAATTGAATTCATGTGTTTATAGTCTATACTCGTCAATATGGACATGAAAGTAGAATTGACGCAGAGAATCAATGCACTTAGTGACTACACACGGCTAAGATTGAACGTATCTCTGTCGGACCACTGGCGAGCTGCATGGTAACCACGCACGCTGTCAGATCATTCTACCGATACCATACCTTTTGACAAAGAAAAGGCATTACGTATAAGTTTGCTTGATATGCTTTTGGTTTCAGACGCTAGAAAAGGCAGGTCCTTTTTTTGTTTATTAGTGCATCCATAAAAATGCATTAAAGGATACGGCTGCAACTATTTGAGAGCAATGGAAGGCAGGAGGTAACTGGCTGAAGTGTTGCGTCATGGCAGTGTGCTCCCTCTTCGTGTACGGGGATGGGAAGGAGATACATGCGTTCGTTTTCTTGCAACTAGCTATGTAAGTTTCTAGCCGAATACATGTGCACATCATTTCCTTTAATTCATTGTTCACACTATTTCGCTCACCGTTTACTACATACCCCCTGACAATGTTAGGTATTTTGGTAATGGGGAGAGGAATATTGGCAGTTTGATCCGCCGCACTTTTGAGCGAAATTACCGTCCCTTACTGTTGACATCGCGTAGCTCCTCCTTCGCGATCTTCCTTAAACGTGCCACACCGTACATTTTGGTTACCACAAGTGCGCCGTCAAGCGTTGTTAGCCCCGTACTAGATTGTTATGGCCTATATTGAGAAAAAACTTGCATGCGTTTTCATCAAAACATTTCCCCCCTGAGCCCCTGTATATTCATGGCTCTCAGAACATATCTGACATCCGCAAACTTGCACATCACATACTATACTTTTTGCGTGCTTCACTTGTAACCAGATTTTTGCCACACAGAATGCTGTATCACCGAGTTTACACCGTAAATAGATCTAAATGTTGCGCCCCGCGATGCTATTCAACTGAGTTGTAAGCTGAGACAAACAAGTTCAAATACGTCAGAACGTATTTGCCACTGAGTTCTAGTCATTGTGATATAATTGCTGAACAGCAGTCATATCTGCAGCATCTACGTCATCCAAATAATAATTGTTTCTTAAAAATGTACAGTTACAACCAAACATATGCACACAGTATTTAGCTACCTTACCAAGCTTTCCAGCTATTTTATTTTCTGCTAGACAATGCGCAAGAGGCAGGCAGTTGCCTCACTAAGTTGCTAGTCTCAAAGTATACTCTACGTGTAATTATTCTGAATTCCATATTATAGGTTGTTACTCTGAGGCCTTCTGATGTCTCATCGGTTTGTGCCATAAATTATTACAAACATATGAGTCTACTCAAAACTAACAAGGCAACTTCGCCGTAATTTTCACGTCAGTCTAAATAAATATAGTAAAATATAAATGTTTTTTAGATTGACTGAAGCACTTGTTTTTGAGCAACGTTTGTTCGAACTGCTAATATGCTCAGGACTCTTGATAAATGTGAAAATGGCAAGATCATCACAGATGTGGAGTACACGACAATATTAATGGAAGCTAAAGCTCAATTAATAGTATTATGCGAAAAATTATTTTGCCACTTGTGCAATTTTGCCCATATAAAAGCAAAGCTAAAGCCTGAACATGCAGGGACATAGCTTTTAGTTATTTTTCATTGTATCAGCGTTTTCCTTAGAGTATTGATTAATGGTAGCTGTTGCTTTATTTACCACATGCTACATTATCCTATCACATCATATGTTTTTGACTTTCCCACTCAGAGCACGAACGACCGTTTTTCAGTAGTTGTAAGCTGGTTCCAGTGGACCTGAATACGACAAAGATAATTCCGTATCAGCTATGAGCACTTAATGGTCGCTTGTAGCCAGGGGCCCAGGATCCTAACCTCACGCACTCGTTGTTCGCTGCTCGTTAACGTCAGGTCGAGATAGGACGGGGTTGAGCGCAGTGTTATTCGTGTTGGCTGGCATATGTGTTGCGACGCACCAGTTTCAAGTTTGGATTCAGTCTCACCATGTCCAGGCATCAAATGCACATCAGGCCATGGTATTGGAGGACAGTTAAAATCGCACATAACTAATAAGTGAGGGCGACTCATGTGGGTTCGCAGTGTGTGTAAAGTGGGCCCACTGCCAATGCAAAAGGAAGGTAGGTAGACGAAAATTATATTCTGAATGTCTCAGGTGTATTAACCTGTAAACATGAATATAACGATAAAATTATTAAATAAAAGTGAGTGTCTCTGCTGGGGAGGATCAAATGTGTTGAGTCACCGATTTCATTGAGCAGCAAATCGGCCTGGTCAGTGCAACTTTCTCCAGGATCTAGAAGTAATAGTTCATTGGTGGAATTCCCACCTATAAACTTTACTGTCAGTGACATCTGTGGTTTTGTAACTCTAAGTTGCGACGTTATCTGCAGGCATGGATTTCAGAAAATCAATGTAAGCTGTCCTAAAGTAGTCAATGCTAAAGTCCAATGCTTTTGTAGTGGAGAGCAAACTACTTATCCTGTCGTGTAAGAACAAAGGCGGACATTAATAAGGATATTGTAACAATTATTTACAAAATTCATTTAAATTAGGTACGCGAAGAAAAACCATTGTAATTGTATGACGCTTTCACTACACCTGTGCCTGCAAAATAACGGACAATTTTCACATCATACTGCAAGTTGGTGCCATAACCTAACATGTTGTTGCTATTGTTTGCTGCTTAGCGAACTATTTAAACAGGGATGCCTAAGATTTCCTAGCAGCTTGTCCTGAGGGTAAACATTGCAGTGTTGCTCGAACATTATAGGCAAAAAAGAGCAAAATAACAAAGTATTTTCTTCCATTGATTCGGTTTGAATTGTTCTATGATCGCGGTTCTAAGTGTAGGGGAAGGCCTTTTGTGTAAAAGTTTGTTTGGTGGTTGAAGCTCAGTAGTTCCATCAAAATATAGTCGAAAAACTGTGATTAACATTGGAAACTCCGCTTAGTAATTATGTAGACAGGAACACAAAGTATCTATTCACTTGGAAACTAGTCCGTTGCAGATGATTTCTGCGTATGTGTTCGCAAAAGAAACGGCTTCGAGCTATCGAGTGAGTCGATCGATGTAGATCAAGACGTACAATTTACTACTGGGATATGACAGTGGTCAAGTATATGGATGTGTATTTGTTCGAACATGCTGACTTGCTGCCAAATGTTCAGATGTGTGAATAGGTCCGCCTACAGACTCTCAATGATTGAAATGCTAAACAAGTCTTTGCATTTATGCAGATGACTTCGTTCATGTTCAACCATAAAAACCGTCCATAGGTCAGCTTCAAATAACCACCTATATCATGAAGCGAGACGTTAATAACGTTCTTCGAAAAGGACCCTTCTATATATAGATGAAACCAATGTAAATGAAATGGCTTGGAAACATCAATATCAATATACCTGGTGTAGCATTTAGAGGCACTTATTGTATCTTTAGCAAACGCTGATGATAATACACGTTTCATCCTTTATTCGTCATTTTTGAAGTTATGCCATGCATTCCAAGTCACTGGAGGTGGAGTTCACCAAATACATTTTCGGGTTTGACAGTTTGGCATCGGCAGTTCCATTTTGTCCATGAATATGGTAGATATACCTGATTGACTGTGCAGTGATATTCAGCTCGCAGCATTTTTAGAACCAAAACGTGTTTTCGCATGTAAACGTAATCCCAAGGCCTACCCAGCAAAATCGCCGAGCTTCGTTTGGGCTGGGCAACAAACTCTTGGATCTCATCTTCGTAACCGAGACTTGATTGCACTCAGAGTTAACGGATGTTGGGATCTCGATGTACGGAATGTCCCAGTTCCGACACCTTCGTCCAAGCAGGGGTGGTGGTGAAATGCTATATTATGGTAACAACTTCCAATGTGAACCACTGGATGATCCGGAGAAGCGGGTCTCTTATTCGCCATGGTGCCGTTTGCTTCGCAGACATAACTGTTTCGTGGCAGTCGTTTTTCGCCCTCCGTCGTCCATTCCATAGGTGGATCCCTACATATATCATCACTGACGAAAAGCTTACTCCCAACTTACAACCACATACTTATCCCTGGCGATTTCAACGTGCGCAACATGGAAACCTCGACATTCTTAAGCCAAACGTACAAATCCGAACTGCAAGACCTTATCGCAAGTGTCCTTCTCAACAATCACATCTCACCTGCTAAAGACAAAGCTGCTAACAAACCATAGGTATTGACCTTGTACATAAAAAAGAGGAACTCATATTCTACAACCCATTTATAGACACCCCAATAGGGTTAAGCGATTATGTCACCTTACTTATAACCATGTGTGTTCCGCTAAATATTCGGAGCAGTTCACAGGACTTACACGTACTATCACACATTACAACCTGAAAAAAGCTTGTTGAGACGACCGATTAGAATTCCTGAAATGTGGCTCAGCGCTTACATACAGATTGTTAGACGCCTCAGCAATCTGATCGCAAATGCTTTAGCAACGAATTAGTTTCGCTGCGACAATCCCTCCTCTTTCATCAGAACTAGAACTCGTAAGCGCCTGTCAATAAAAAATGCAGCTTGGTATAATTATAGAGCTCGTTCTAGTCCCAAAACCTGGAGCGATAACGTGACCTAGCGCAACCATTTTGGCATGCTTGTCCGTTAGTACAAATGAGCTCACCAATAACATTTGGCCTTTAAATTTGCCAACAGTGACAAGCTCCTATACAAGCATGTTGACGCCATCCGGAAAGTAAAGCTCGGTACCCCCTCACTTAACACTCTAGTCGGAGGGGCACAGATTGCCGAAGAGGCAGTGAACGCACTACGAAAACTGCATGTTCCAAAACTTCCAAAGGGAATTCGGTCAGGGTTACATAGCCACATCTTTAGTCTCATTTACAAAACACCAACATCAATTTTACTGCTGTATTAAAGAAACTGCTCTCACTACGCAACTACAGCTCTCCCGGAATCGACCGTATCCACCGGAGAACGCTGAACCTAGCAGCAGCAATGCTGACCGGGCCATTACCGTGTTTCATTCAAACGTCCTTGGATAAGAAAATGTTGCCTAGCATGTGGAAACATCGCGTACTCACTCAGATTTTCAATATCGGTAGTCACTTGGAAACAGTCAATTATCGCCCAGTTGTCCTCCTTCCTGTGCTCTCAAAAGTGATAAAGGAGTTATTGCGGAGACATCATTAGACCACCTAGAACGCCACACCTTGATAGCATCTGAGCAACAAAGTTTCCGCCAGCACCGTTCATGCACTACCAAGATTCTGATTGCACGCAGTAATTGGACGGAAGCAGCTGATAGAGGTTTAGGGACAGACGTCATTTAACTCTACTTTTCTTAAGCATTTGACCTACTAAACTATCACTTTCTGTTTCACAGGCTCGAAAGCTATGGAGCTGCTGATCCTGGCCTTGGGTAGATCATGAATTGCATTCAGGATCGGCAACTGCAGCTCAGAGTTCGAAGTGTGTTGTCCGATCAGATTTATGTCGTAGGTGGATTTCAACAACGAGCGATGCTGTGGCCGCGTCTATCGTGTTCATACAAGAACTTAGGCGTTTGCTTGTCTCAAGTGTCTGGCTGTTCGCTGATGATGCTAAGCTGTGGCGGACGATCGTCGACTCAGCAGATCAGGATGCACTGCAACTGGATCCAGGACAAAGCCTATGAGTTGTCACTCCAAGATCTGCTCCAGCTCAATTCAAGAAAGTGTAAGGTGGTTCATATTCGCCACCAGCCAAACATCACATAATAGCTTGGAGACCATTTCCTTTATGCAGTCTCCCGGGAGCGCGACCTTGGAGTACTCATGCAAGCTGCTCTGGGCTGCTCAGAATAAGATGAGAAAGCGTCAAGGACTGAAACCCGACACGATGGAATGCTGCAGAATGCATTCGGGCAGTTGGATCCCACGGTCGGTTCGCATTTGCTAAATATCTACGTGCGAAATCATGTGGAATACGCAATCCGGGCATGGTAGCACTGGCACAAATAGGGTCTAACAGCGGTCAATACTCCACAGCGACGAGCCACGAAGCACGTCAAATGGTTGCTCAATCTTTTTTATCATCTTAGACTGAGGACCTAGAAATTACGCAGCTGCCGGTACCGACGAGTAGGAGGGAACTTTATTATGGTCTACCAGATTCTAAGAAACCCCTGCCACGTCTGCCACCACCTACTACAACTGAGACACAAAACGAATTTGAATGGCCACCAATACAAGTTAGCCATGCAATGCAGTCGGCTGGAACGTCGACGGAATTCTTACTCTCTTCGTGTGTGCCAGCTATGGAAGATCTACCTTATTTACTTTGTTTCCACCCAAACTTTATCTGTGTTTAAAAAAGCCATGACGCTGCCTTAACCCACAAACACAAAGAGATATAGACTGTGTGTCTCGAGAATCGATGTAACGTGACAAAAGTTTTACAACCAGAATTAACGCACATGAATGATGTTGGCCCTTTCTGCATTCCTCTGTTTAGCCACTGTGGTGTGTCTGCCAAAAAGATTTTCATCTACCACTTTGCATTCTAATCAACGTGTTGTGGTTTACTTTTTCGCCCTCCCATAGGACCTGCTAACCATTTGCTCGTTTACCCGTAATACCCCATTGTTCTATTGTATTGCACAATGATTTGAAAAGAGGGTGAAAGAAATGAGCTACCGATTTGGCTTTACTCAGTACTACCTGAACTTCAACAGCAACAGGTAAACGACGTTCATACGAATACTTATCTAGCAGTAAGTGTAGTATGAGCTTTTGATCTGGTATTCGTTTGTTTTCTTAACTGGTTTCTCAGATCTCGTGCTACATGAAATTTCTTTTTTCTTGATTTAAACCTCTAACTAAGGCACTAAAATTCTGCCCCTTTGAGTGAACACAATTGTTTTCTCATTTAGGCTGGACAATTTTTTCATAATGATTCTTTTGCACGGATGCTTACATTCTGTAGTATTGGACACACGGCTTTGATATTTTTCCCAAAGCCCTACAATAGACCCCTGCGAGTCTTATTTTTACTCCTTCCCTTTTGATACTACATTGTGTTTCTGCTTGTGTGTGTGTGCGTTCAGTACCGATTATCCGCCATATCGGAACTACATGCATGGAGTTATCTAACACGGTTTCTCTTTGTTTTTTAGCATCACATCACCGATCATTTACGATCTCGCAATAAATTCAAAATATTTGTAGTTTTGGTTGCGTTGGATAAACCTGATCAGCTATGCTTATCCACGTAGCCGCTCTACGAGTCGAATTGCTGCTGCTTATGCTGGCACAAAGCCAGTGTGCTTTAGTGCTAAATCGATATGTTGTATCGAATGCAAGCAGCAGCTTTTCCATCCAATAACATCAGTTGAAACTGTGTATTAACGTTGACTGTTTGCACGTGTAAATTATTGATGCTTTACACAACCTCGTAGTATTTCTTCTTCTCCACTGTAAATAACGGCTGCGGAGTTGATGTGAAAAGCAACCAAAAACGCAGTCACTATGGTACAACTACTGTTTTTGAGTCATCCGCGACTTTGTCCGCTGCAAACCCTTAGCGCGACGATCGAAGGGGTAATTACCCCCAACTACTGTCATCATTTTTTGACATTTGAAACAAAGGGTTTCGTGAGTTTTTCACTTTTGATGCTAACGAATTTGCATCCGTGCGCTTTAGCTCTTTCGATGTTCTTACCGGATTCATCCACGGCTGCATTATTTGATCGTCATCAACTTGTATACACTTCACAAAAGCTATCGAAAATGCAGTGATTAGTTACGGTTTCCTTAGCATTGCATCACTCGCTGAACTCAATGCCAACTCAGTTACACTTCCGTTAAACCGGGGTGCATAATTTTCTTTAATGCTTAGCCATAAAATCCCACTACCTGTCATATCTCACTAACTAATGATTGGCATTCAATCGACTGATTTCTAAACGCCGTATGTCAACCCCTATCTCTATTCTTTCCGTATTTTGTCACTTGCATCGACACTAACAGATTGATTGGCGATTTTCTATTTGGATCCCATTTCAGAAACTAAATCATCATTGCTGCTGACTTACAACATACCCGAAAACTGAGGTGGTCACTACAACCACTAGCATATTACATATATTTGTAGCAGATTGTCAGTTAATATTGTGACAAGTAGTTAGAACAATGACTTGTACATTCACAGGCGTAATTATCACAGAGCTTGGAGTACATTTTGTAAACATAGGTGCACGATTATACTAACTTTTCTGCTTAATTGATAAACCATTTCTCTCCCAGTTTCGGTGGCGCGAAAATAAGTTAAAAGTAACTTCGCTTGTCTCAAGTTTATTTTCATCGTATGCGCTGATGTTTTCTGACATGCGGCTGCTCGGGGTTGTGTTTGCGTTCATTTTAATTGTTTGCGATAGTGAAGGGTTATTTCCTTGAATCACGTTCCTTGTTGTTCCTATTCACATTCATGTGGTAATGCACAATGACGCGATGGGTTCGGATTAGCCTGTTAACTGTCATGTTGCCTAAACTTGCTTTTGCCAAAGATACGGGTAAACGACTGTCGCAGACGACGTTCTTTGGCGTTATCCAAATGACAGTAGATTTGATGACAATAAGATAATTTTCCTGTTTTTGAGTAAATCAATCGCAGATATTACAAACAATTCTGGTACTTTTCAGGTGCTATTGGCTATTGCTAACGAGTAACTTACTTGTACCCATAGTAAGTAAGTCTGAATTGTCTCTCGCCCACAGGCGAGTAGTTATCGCACGCTACTTCAGACAGCTTTGACCTTTCCATACTTTATCCGTGTAGTCACCGTCCTGTCGTACGAATGGGATTTTCTTATACTATTCAATGAAGCAACATAGGTGAGGCTAGCCTCCAATTATTGCACTTCCAGCAAGACAGTTATTTGTAAACGGTTGTTACGCCAAAACCTACTCACCCAACTTCATCTTTCTTCACCACAATCCTCGATGTGTACCATCGTTCGTAGCTAAAATATCAAGGAGGTAAAGCGTTCTTAATCTAATTCCGAAGCGTTTATCCTTAAGAAGGTTGTAGACGGAGTTGCGATCCCTCAATATACTTGTGCATTTGTACTGCATTACATTCCAACAACAACTGCTTTCTCAAACAGAGAAGAGATCCATCGACACGGCAACAAAAACGCGTTTTTTGCCTCTATGGAGGGTGCAGCTAAGCGATTACCCACCTACTCGATACTTGCTTCACCCCTACCTTGACGTGCGCTTTTGAGAATTACACGGATGCTGGGCACTGATAACTGCGCGAGGCTGCATAAGTTCACGTCGTCGATGTACATGTTGCACCCCTATAGTAAAAGCGAACGAGGTGTCAAACTCGATGCGACAGGAGTAACCACTTTTACCTGCTCTAAAAGTAAAACTGTATAGTTATTGTGCCAAGTCCACTCAAAGTTTAAAGCTCAACATAAAACTTCGCCTTAATACAATGTTCCGCTTAGGTTGGTAAACGTCTTCGCTATGCTGCTAAACGCCTGACTACGTTTGGTCTCACAGACCTCTTTGAACAGACCGAAACACTGGAGCAACGGTCGCTGAGTGTGAATTCATGTATTAATAGACTTGGACTCCACATTCACCAACAAGAAACAATGGACAATAAATTTATACGGGTTAAGATGCTTTGCTTTACAAGTCCCGTTGGATATTTGGTGGGAATATCGACATAACAATAATGATACTAATGATAGTACCACAGTTAGAACTTTAATTGTGAAAATAAGGACTTATCGTTTGTTCCACCTTAGTCCAGCAATCCGCTTGAATTCACAGCACCTTCACCTAACGTCAAATAATTCCATGGTGAACTCCAGGTGTAGGATGGTGATGCAGTACTAAGTGACAAAGTGTAAGTGGATGAGTACATCATCCAACCGTCCTTTAAATACTGTCAGTGTCGGTGCAAAGACGACCAATTCTTGGAGAGCATTCCACAAGTGACAGACACTAATGGAATAGACATTCCTGAGGCACTCTAAGTAGCTATACTGTAAAGCGAGTTTCAATGAGTGTGGCTTCGGGTTTGTATTGCCGCTGAGTTGCAGTAAAGGGCGGCACAATTTATATGGGTCTCGCAGAATCAAGTATGCCATAATCAGGTCGCCTCGTAATCTGCGATTGCTTCCACTGAATACCCGTTAAACATCTGCTCGCGACAGTCGATAAAGTGCACGATTCATCCTGTGTAAGAACATGTAGAGTGCATTATATACGTTAAGCTATATAAGTCACCAGCTCCGTAAAATGTTACGTCGATTTTGTTGGTTCGGAATTCGATTATCTCATAGTGCACAGTAACTTAAAAGGTGGGATTACACGGTTTTCTGTAGTCCTCATAAATACTCATAGCAAACGGGAAGCAGTAACTCTGTGGTACACTATTGACGGCAGAGCTATCTAGATTTGATGAAATCTTCATTTTTAAGTCCTTTTTGTTGCATACAAAAGTGGCCTAGTAAAAACGCTTTTCGGTAGAGCCAAAATATCTGCAGCCCCGGAATTATTAATTCTGAGGCTGTGTGCCTGCACAAAACTTAATGCCGTCCAAGTAAACTGACAAGTTCCAAAGGGTACAGAACGATGCTTAAAGGATGAAAACATTGCTGCTGAAGACAGAAAACTATGAGGTTTATTTATTCTTACATTTAAATTGGGGTCGAGTGCCAAATGATGTCGTACGCAAATCCCGACACGTTCTGACGCTACCCACAATACCGACCATTTGCAAAGCATGCGTACCATGCGAAAATTTGCTCTACTTGATTGTTGAAACATCTCAGGTATTTTGGCTTCTCAACTTTCGGCCAGTTTATCTACAGTTTCGGTGACATTTATAAAATCAGAACTATCCGTCACAAAGCTCATAGCTTAAATGAACACGCGCCAAATGGGCAGCGGATCCGAGAATAATGTGAAAATTTTGCATCATTAACTACTGAACATCCTGTTCAAGTTGTTACTGCACAGGAAAACCTAGTTAGCCAAGAAATTGTGTACTCACGCCTGGATGTGTGCGTCAGATGTTGTTGACATTTGTTGACTAGAGGAAACACACATTTATACCAAAGTGATAAGATTTTTCTATTAAAGTTACATCCAAAAGGCTTGCATTGCGTTAAAATATTTAAGATGTTGCTACATCCAGACAATGTTTAAAATATAAGAATTAACTAACTTATCACTTGCGACAAACATTGTTTTTTGATAATCTGTTGTATATTGCTCGAGCGCTTTGGATGCAGAGATTTGATTCTTATCACACTAGCTGATGCTTCATCTTATAATCATTCTGTCGATTAACTAATATACTCCTCGTTAACCTTCTTATCCATAGTTCTTGTTAAGCGGATTTTTTGGTTCATAAATCCATCCACCCGAAGTGCCTATCTTAACGTCGCTTGGCTATACTACGTTCATTGCGCTGGCACCTCCAGTGAGAATATTTGTCTGTATACGATCAATGTGTGAACAAGGTTATTTGTTTGGCAGCTCTTTTTGTACCCAAAATTGTACGACTCGTCAACGTTATGTTGTCATCCTGTGTTTTTAGTATACATGTATTCAAAATCATTCGGCGTCCAAAGCTATCGATTTCAATGTAATGCAGACGCTATATTCATATAGATGAAAACATAAAACGGGAAATTCTGGTTTTTATCAATTCCGATGTATTCGTTTGCGCCTACATCTCATGAAAACAAATACGTGTACACAATTTATGATGGTTTGCACCATCCATAACCACCTTTCCGTATTACTTGCTCCTTTGTGATGTTTATGTGTTCACAAACAGCAATGTATGAAATATTTTGTTGCTACAGCTGTTTTGCCCGGTTTCTGTGAGCTAATTTATTCTTAAAATAGCCTTGGTGATAAAATGCATGATTTTACCCTAGTAAAAATTGTTAAATCCGCAAACTGTTTCCAACAGCTTCCTGTTATGTTATAGTAAGTAACACAAGTCTACATTTGTGGCTATGATACTCTAATGTGCCCAGACTCTATACGCGCTCTTAATAAATTTGGTGTTATTACCTGAAACCTCGTCAAACTTTTCGCATTCGCTCATTCAACTTGGTTTGATGGAAGTTACAGAATATCTACTAACAATTGGATACATTGTGTTTGAAGAACTTTGATAATTGTGTTTACACTATTGGTACAGACCTTTTCTGACTCTCTGGTAGTAACAGACATTCAAAGGGCACCATTACAATCAAATTCACAACAAATGTTTACAAACATGAACAAGGAACTGCTGCCGATTCGTTTTATGCAGTTGCAACCATCGATAAACCGTGTATCCTTGCATAAAGGTGCTGCAATCAATAGTATATCTACATTTAGAATAAATCGATATTTATACGTTACAGAAATATTGGAGTAAGTCCCAGCTCCTTGGTCCTATATCTCATCACACCATTCCGTGCTGTCCATCTCGCATTCGCAAAGCTGTCCTGTTCTAAGAGTTCACACCGTCCGCACCCTTTCGCTTCAGCATGACCATTGGCTAAACGGTTTCCCCTACCACGTGATCAAAATTTGACCCGGTATTCTTTTGCATAATTTTATTAGGGTGGTTCATACGCCTCGACTCTCGCGACGAGATACACTTCTAGGTAAAAGGCTTCACCCTGTTCTCACATTCTAACACGGTTTTCATGTGTACGGCATCCGTAGAGTAGCTCACATGTCTGGCCTCTTGCCACAACAGCAAATAAAACAAAGCGCTTAGAGCGCCACATACTGTCCAACCAAACTAGGCGTATACAATTTCCTCAAGAAAGCAAAAGAGTAGGAGGCATGAAAATCTCCTTATTGCTATGGGTTCAAATGGTCAAAGTGACGTAATCTAATAGTACAAACAAGTTGATAGCGTTTGATCATCAGGTCTAGATTTCCTTTGTGTGTTTGCTTGCTGTACATTGCACTAACTATGTAGGGTGGCCGGTATGTTTCTTAGATTCGTCACTTGCATCGTACCGTACTTGCTCACGAGCCGTTTGGTAGATTGTCGCAATTGTGAATAAGTTCATATTGCATTACGTGAAAATGTGATGGCCGTTGCTACTCCAGAGTGGGTTACAACTGAGGTTCTGTGTTTTTACAAAGCCAGCCACCTCGTTTCCGACTGTGTTGATCACTGATCTTGCAAGCCATGATTTTTGCTTCTCTTGTTACATAGTTTTCTTTCCCACGATTTTATGCGTCAAGGATTTAAACGCCAAGCAAATTCCTACTACGATATGCATTAATATTTTCATATTGACCAGAAATAATCCGTCACCCTCACATTATTAATTTCACTAATACGTTCCGCTTATAAGTGCCAATACTACTCGTGTTCAGCTCCATGCATCTCTCAACTACCACACATCCGAATTATCTCCTGTTTTCCACCGATATTCTGACAGCTCTAGTAATGATGGACATTACGCAGACAAATGCCAAATATGGAAAAATATAAGAATGGCATTATTTTTAATTTATAAAATACTATCTATGTGGTGAGTAGTTTCTTATTTATTGTTTACTTTAAACACCTATCCTGAATTCAAGTTTCCTTATACTGCATTTATGCATGCAGTACATACATTTACAAACGTTACAACGTGTTCATTGTGATCCCCTTACGCTGCACTGTCTAACGCGGACCTGGTCTATGAAGTAAATCGTGATGGGTGATACAGGAGTTACCGCAGTTGGTAAAACCAAAACTGGTGATGACTCTGTGTTTTCATGAACTATCTAAAAGATCCTATTGATACTAGAGGCATTAACATTGCTTTGGAATTTATAGCAATGATCGCGGAGCTTGGGAACAATTGCTAATGCTTCTTATCATGTGCCTATTGAATGACGCTTCTAGGAATGTTCACCTATGTGTGTGAGGCTATAAGGCGCTTCTCGCAATCGCACCTCATTTTTCTCACGTTGTTCCTTTATTGAGTTGTTTAAGCTAATCATTCTAAAACACACCAAGAACATTTGCGTCTTCACTCTTTATAAAGCATTGCTCCAAATTTAGACCATGAGATATACGAAAAATCGTTATGGAAAAGAGCTTTATTGTTAAGCATCAATAGTACTAACTTTGGTCATACCTATCGGAATACTCACAAAGGAATTAAACAAATGTCACATTATTAAGCAAAGCTTGATAAGTGTTCTCGTTCAAAACAGCATACTCATCCCAGTGCTGTACCTATATTTGTTGATGGCAAACACAAGTACTACGATGTAATGCACAATGTCCTCCCTGACGTAGTGTAGGAAACATATACATTCAACGCAAACGAATTGGTTTATAACAGCTTGGACTTCAGCTTTTCAATCCTTCTCATGTTTTGTTGCACTAACTGGTAAATATTTACTATAGGTTTTATGGCTCAGTGACACCATTTCCTTTGCTTCTTGGGACCAGGTATTCTCATTTTAATGGAATGAACAATAGCAAAAAGTCCCACGCAAATGCCCTAGGTACTCTCTAATCCAGCTCACTTAATTCGAGAGAGAGATAGAGCACTCAGGAACAATAATAATTGTAGATAATAGATGTACTTGCTTGCTTATTGCAGGCCTTGTTTGCCAGGATTCATAAAATAAATATTTGGGTAATTATCCGCCAATTATCAGATGAGTGATTTGCGATGCACCACAATAAAATGTGACTTTTGGCTACCCGTCAGAAGGAGATGGTTCTATAAATGCTTAACTGGTTCGAAAGGAGCATTATATTTCACACAAGGTTGAAAGTCACTGAAACGGGATCCAATATAATTCGACCTCAAGATCTATATATGTATCTGCCACATGACCGTATCCGCAGGCATAATTAGCCCCATTCCCTGATAAATATTCCAGAAACGAATCAGGTTTTGGCTACAGAAACAAAGCTGAAACAGAATTTTTTGAGAAACCATCAGGAAAACTTCAAACTGCGTAAACATTAAAGTGTTCTCACTTGACAGCTTACTTAGACTAGCGTGATGAAAACAGTAAGAGTAATTAAGACTATCAACAAAATGAGTGGGCACAAACGAACTTACCGAAATTTTCTCTTGATAGAATTGTAAATCCATTTATTTGGAGATGAAAACACTTTATATGGCTGTGTCAGACAGCTTCTTGAAGAAAACAAACAATAATGTGGCATGCAAATAAAAATGCTTCTGCTTTAATTCGCTTGACTGTGGTCACAAATGGCGCATTGAAAAAGATGGGAAATAGAAGCGCCCAATATTTCGAAAATTCTATAATGCCGCAGTTAAACTATAACATTAAATGTTGTTTTGCTTGCTCATATCCAACAGTCTTTGCTAAATAGCCTGATATCCTTAGGATCCAGGTAACATTCGAGAGTCTACCGCAAGAATTCCTAAGAAGTTCGGTTCAAGCCGATTGGGAAGTTAGAAGATACTCATAATCTCCTTCAATCCCATTCGTTATGGATGCCACAGTGCAATTAATTCTCGCTTCCGCCATATGTGTCAATCCTGATTTGCGTATTAAAATTGGGGCCGTGTGTATGTGTAAAGATTTGTGGGGAGATAAATGGGTCAATATTACCGAACGCCATGCGATAAGGCGAAGCTTCTGGTTCCCGGTTCTGGACGTCACTTGGATTTGTTGTGAATCCAAGATCATTTTAATCCACCATCCTTAGGTCAGGGAAATGTGAAATTCTAAATCTAACGACAGGATGGAACAATATTACAGTACAACTTCAGGGGTGTTGCGATTGTTCGACTGGGTCAAAATACGATGAAAATCTCTTTATACCATATTTGTTACCATCCAAGAATTCCATGAATTCAATACATTTGTGTTGCATATTGTTTTAGCAAGCAAAAGCCTGTTAAGCCACAGAAAACTATATCGTATACGCACCTTATTTAACAGCCGTCAGCCGTGATCACTCATTCTTTAGCCACAACACTCGGTGGAATTCCTGTCTGCAGAGCTATCTGTAATAGCTCTTTTACAACGTGAATTAGAGTGCCTGTGGACTGGAGACGATGTTTGTGGAGCGATTCAACAAAATGGAGTAATTGTTAAAAGGTTAACATTTGCAGAAAATCTAGCTTTGGGGGCCCGTCAAAGTTTTTATTATTTTATTTGGTTTTACGTAAGATTGCAGGAATAAGTTCCCCTTTTTCTCGTCGTCCTTCTCAAATATATCCACTCGTTTACAAGTCAGACAGCATGAATGCGCGGTGTTCGGTTTATTCCTTATCCATATCAGCGAAAAGAAACTAACTATGCTCTGTTTATGGATATTTGTCCTTAAACTCTTTATAGTTCCTTGTTCGTTGATCTATTCGAATATCCTAAAGTTTAAAATCCTACTTATAGCTCAAATCAGCAACTAGTTAGGCTATTTATCACACTTGACCTTAAACGCCTATTAACATTCCTTAGCGGTATGGAGTTTGAATTCTTGTCCGTCTTTTCAGCTCTGTCCCACATGTTTGACGGCTTTATCACTGAACATGACTGAGGTAAATAGTCTGGGAAGCTCAGAATTTATCGGTCAGAATTCGTTCACACTCAAGTACTTCGGTAGCATTCAGATGTGTACTTACATGGGCCAATGTATGCTGATATATGTTTGTGTTCCAACAAGTAAAAGAAATTGCTTATCTGTTATATCCCAGCCGATCTTCATGGTGTCATTTTCATCTTAAAACTAATATTTTTATAAAGCTGGCATTCGTTCGCAGTGGCCTGTAACTTCCTCAATAAAAGTATTGTAATTTGATATTTAAACTTGTCATATTCTCAAGTATGTCATTCGGAATGTGCAATGCGACACCAAACTTCCGGTGCTTCCGCTAAGTATTTGTGACAGATACCAACGCAATTTCCTTTTTGTTTTATGACATTTCATTATCAACAGCCACAGAAGAATACGGCATACTTGACAAAGAAATTTCTGCAAGTTTAAGGGAAAGTGTGTCTCAACGGATAATATACATGAGTTTGTAATGCTGGAGTACTGGATTTTACTAAGGTTCTGAGTAAATAACTTAGGTTATAGACGTCAAGCGTAATTACGCGGAAAACAGAAGACTTCATGTTAGACATGGGTCAGCTTTCAAAGAAACGGACCGCTCTAGTTAAACTTCCAATAACTCAGGATGATGAATGCTGGTCAACACCAATTGGTTATATATTTATATATTTATATATATACGTTCCCTGAATATTTATGTATGTTCCTTGCGTTTTATTTGGTGTTGAAATCTTAGCCGCATGTTGTTATACCCTAGATGCAAAGGATTGTTTGAATCGCAAGTCGCAAGCTGTTTATATCCGCGGAAATAATTGTAGGTTATCAAAGCCAAACGGAACCTCTCGAAGATTAACCGTATATTTCTAAATTTAAGAATACTGGGATACCAAGTCTACCAATACGGCCATGGAATTAGAACAGATTTGTACGTATGAATAGATTGAGTTGAATGTGTCAAAACAGCAACATAAACTCGTTAAAGACGGAGAACTATTTGATTCGGGCGTTTAACCAACTAACGGTCGGTTCCGTATAAATTGTTTGGCTATGTTGGGTCAGATTATTGGAGCTCAGGGATTAAAGGGAAGTCAAGGAGAAAGCAGTTAATTTGTTCTAAATTGAAGTTTCTGATTTTTATTCGATTTGCGTATGGAGCTGAAGGTTATTACATTTGCATGATTGTATTTTCGATCTATATTCCTGTGTTACTAAGATCCTTATGATTAAGATATACATGAAACGAGCTTATTATATGGTTATCTTGTTATTACCGTGGAATATCACTTACTAGCTAAATTAATTATGTTCTGCTTAAAGTTATATATAATGTAATTTGTTTTGATGCAATGGAAACAGGTAGACTTCTACTGTACGTACAATTGTGTTCAATGTGGTTTGTTTTCCTAATCGTAACGGCGTCAGTTAATATCGGTGCTATGGTTTCGCTAAACCTCATTGTTGTCAGATATTAACCAGATCACTACATATTGTTCGACATGGTTTTTTTCCATCATACCATAATTTTAGTCGCAATCCTTTTCTTCATTACATTTTACCAACCCAATTACATTTCCACCTGCCCTGCGGAATCGATCAAGCTCACCAAACTGGCATTTATTCATCTAGTTGGCTGGCAGCCAGCGCGTCCATAATAGTCTACGTATGTCAGTTTCACACGATTCTGATAAGCCTACCTGCCTATGGAACAACTGTGACTGTCATAAATTGGATCTTGTCTACCTGCACTAAAGCAAAAATGGGAACTCCGATAAACGCTTAAAATATATTTATCCAAGGAAACAATTTGAGTTTAAAATTACACTGGTCTTGAGCAACCATGACAAGAAAAAATGACGAAGAAGTCCTATGACCTATGTTCTCATTCAACACGCATAAAGCGAATAGAAGCATTTCCTACAAGCATTATATTATTTGGCTGGCTGTTAAGTATAAGTGTGTTCTTCAATCTTACCAATCATAACCTTCATGATGCTGGATCTATCTGGATCTCATACATAAGCAGTGCTTCCAATCGTATGAACGTGAGATGATCACTTTCAATATGTAAATGTTTGCTATACTTCGTATGGTTTAGCTATACCGATCGGCGGCTATGCTGTAAATTAATGGCTATGATGTCCAGTGGACATTTCTATGGGAGAAACCTAGATGACAGTTTAATCCAGTGGCAATGGTACAGGCGGAATGGGCTAGATATGTTGTGTGAAGCAGTAATGTTTTACATGATTAGTTAACTTTCCAACTCATACAATCTGAGTTGCAGAGTTTTTGAACTGCGCTTTGAGAATAGTCATAGTAAAGAGAGAACGCAAGCTGCAATCCAGATGGGCGTAGCTAGTCTACACTTGTAAATATTGAGGACCATGCAACACAGACAAATTCGCACATGAAAAATTTTGTATTTGTTTATAATGCTGTCCGAGCTGGGATAGTTATACATTCATAATTTGACATATATATATATGTATGTGAACCTATATATGCAATAAAACCAAAAATTATATTTGCGGCTGTGTAAGTGGTGTGTACAATTAGGGAGGATTACGTTGTTTCTAATTATACGAACCTTTGCATTTTGTCTTGTTCTGGAAATAATGTTCTTTAACTAAAGTACTAATGATAAACTCCGTGATCTGTTTGGCCATTTCTAGTAAGCGATTGATGTATTCTTGTCTAACTCAACTCAAACTTCGTTATATGTAGTATCCACGTTAGTATAATTCGGTTTTCGAACAAACAGCGGTTGATGCAAGCATGAAGCACATCTGCTTAACCTTGAAGTCTTGTTGATCTCTTCACAAAATTGCAAACGCATCTGGCTGTAGGAACTTGAATTTGAGGTATTACAGTAACACGGGGATTAATGATATCAAGCAAAAGCTTTCATTTTACCGCCCTCCAAAGTTTTCCTATCCGCAACACATCCAAGTCCGCTAGTATTCTGGCCAAATTGCGCTACGGCTAATTCTTCTGAGTAAATGGAATTTATCTACCCTGTTTACATTGAGCCGCTTCAATGGGCTTCAGTCTACCTTAAAATTTAAAAACCGACCATATTTGATCCTCCATGTTGTGAAATACCCTATGCGTTGAGTAATCATTTGTACAAATTTTCATTGTACACACGGATATTTATGGAACCAATCCGCTTGTAATTGTTTTATATAAGATTAGAGCACTACACGCAGTGGTAAGGAAAAGGTGAAGTAACGGTTTTCTCCGAGCTTTACAACCAAAGACCAATTTTTCCCATGGGATGCTCTGGGTGGAACAGAAATAAATGCTATCGACAATCTAGACCGTGATCCCGTTTTAACACAATATTATATCCGTCCATATTGTTTATGTAACAGACAGGTCAACACTGTCTGTGCCATAATTGCACCTGATAAGAGAGGTTATAATCAAACCGCTCAATATTACATAATACATTAGCTGTGTGTTGTACTTAAACGCACTGTGCACGTAGGGGAAGAACATAAATTGTTGGCGGTACCTCGACGGGTTACCCTACGCTGCTAAATTCCGCTGGTAATTGCTGGGATTTGTATCGTAGTGAATCACTGGAATGTGCCGACATACATAGCTATGATAGCGAATGATTAGATTGGTCAACACGTAGTCACCAAGAGGAAACCACATCATTTCCTGTGTAGTTGGAGTGAGATAAAGGCACCCCTTAACATACCTGGCTGTATGGTCTGGATAGCAATGATAAATTAACCCTAGAACAGCCACCATAACAGATTAGCGAATAGCGCTCGCCGGACGGGTTTCCTTGCTATATTTGACAGGCCGGTTTACATTGTTAAATACTTTGATCAGAGCAGACTTTCGTGCCTATTTTTATCAAATACAGTTTCTTATATCATTCTGAATTGGGTTATTTTGTATTAGGTTCGTGACCGCATATTTTTCTCGGTTACTTTATCGTGTACTTACTGTTCACTTTATCAACTTTACCGTTACATTCTCTAGCCCAGCAGTAATGACAAAGCTGATATCCTATGGCACTTGTTGTAAAATAGTTAGGCATAGACCCCGTGCCGTTACATGCCTCATTTGTTGTGTGAATCTTCATTTTTCATGTATTGGTTTACTTCTAGATCATTTTATAATACTGTGTAAAATCTGGAATGAATTATGCCAAATATTGTTTAAGAAATGCCAAGCCACCACGCCGTCGCAAACAGCCGAGAAGCCACTACCAGATTGCTGTTCACCGTTGTTGGAGCCACAGCTGACATGACCGTACAGTCACACAAATCGGACAAGCCGCGTGAGCCTACAGGACAGGCGAAACCTTCCATAGGGAGGAGCTCCCTGGGTTCAACAAGATTGCGGCAAACCAGCCACCACTATGTTCGAAGGAGCCCACCTGGACACCGGCTACTATTCTCCATCGCAATGTACACCCGTTGCTTGAGACTCAGCTGGCGCGCCTGTGTTGCGTCCTACGGACGCTTACGTATGTGTGTGCGATAGCGTAGGAGTTGACGGCCAAAGGAGAGTGCAGTGAATAGAAAAAGATAATAAAACTGCCAGAAATCATTAGGGTTGTCCGTTTGTGATAATTCACGCGCCTGACTCAGTAGATTCCAATCCTCAGTCTTGTTATTACCGCAACGTGGATATTCGGCAGAGCCTGCTAGATAGACTTTTCGAAGTGAATGAACAGGGGAAGAGGTTGAAGCATAGCACCGTCTTTGAAATATAGAGGAAGGGAAATCCCGGCCTCTGAGAGTCACGTTAGTTAATGCGACTATTACAAGGTTGCTACTATTTCGCCTTGGCATTTAAAGACTCCGATATATCTAGGTTCGTCCCTGTTCGGATCCGTCGGACAGTGAGAAACTGAGGTCCGTTATAATGGGGTTGAAGTGGTGAACTGATAGTGGAGAAACGAATCCCCGCATCGTAAATTTTGGATAGTTCTCTGGGTCCGCCCATACCGGATCAACCGATCGATGAGGTTTCATCCGCATCTGCCGGTTCCTACCGCGGCCTGCGTTTAGCCTTGACAATTTTTGTAGTAGTGACAATGTACTTTACTTCGTTGTTTCACGTCCTCCGGCCGTCCTGTGACTTGTCGAAACCTGGTTAAACCCTGAGGTTGCTAACCAGGGTGTCTAGATCTGCGGATACTAATGATTCTGGTGCAAAAGACTACCAAAGGAAAGTAGCAGGGTGCTGTTGTACACTCGTTCCTAGCCGTGCGGGAGACTCCTACACACCTACTGTAGCGAAGAGAAATTTAACGAACATTTTTGGTTCTCACTCCGCCAGAGTCAGGGTGAACTGTTTGTGGGTGCTGCATATCGTTACCCACGAAGTCGATGTCTAGTTTGGTTGCTGCATGCCAGAAACTTTATGAGTTGGCTACGTTTTCTGCTAATGGGTGATTTTATCTTTCCTCGAATATGGTGGCCTGAGGTTAAACTTCTCCCCAAGCACTGTGAATTCATGGCTCATATGGCGAAGATGGCATTTGAAACTGTGGCATCACAACATGTTTGCTAATGAACATGTATCAACGCATTCCATTCCAAAGTGCCTGGACCTACCAATAACAAGTTAAGAGCAACGTGGACATGAAATTCAAGGCCTGAAGCTTCTGGGAGCTCGTGACCGCTTGATAGTGTTAGCCAGCCTAGAGCTGCAGCCGCTGTATTAGTGTCTGTCGGAGCCGTCCTACCATTATTGGAAGACCCACTGTAATGGTCAAACTGGAGTCGCCAGTAAAGTAAACTGGTCGCTGTCGCAGGTTACATATGTTGAAGCCTGTCGTTCTGTTATAAAAATCGGCATGCAATGGCTGTGTGTTTGTGTTCTATCGCTCAATTTTCCGAAAACTGGACAAGTGAAGCAACATTGGTTCGACAGAGAGTTTAGTCAATTGGCTCGACAGTGACACGAATCGTGGGAAATATTCCTAGCATCTTGCTCTGCCGACGATTGTGATGCATATAAACTGCAGCAAAATACATGCAACAGCGTAAGGTCACGAAAGCTTCGGCAGTTAGAACTGGAACGCCCAGCCTCAGTGGAGACGGTCCCCCAAGAAGAGTTTACTTACTCAACGCGGCGGCTGAGGCCAGCAATTCGCATGGACGTATTATAGGGCATTGGCGAAAAGCCTCTTACCTACTGCACTGGGTGTGCATCATCATTGGCGGAACACTTCGTTTCCGTATTTATAAGTGGGCGTAAGCTTTTGCCTAACTCAACCTGTGCAGCCAGTACTGAGCTCCAGGGTCTTGGTTGCTGTGTAGATGATGTCCGCAGTCTACTTGCCAGTCTAGAGGGCAAAAACCTGCCGGGCCCGAGGGACTTCATCTGCTTATCATAAAGTGCTTATCGGAGATCAACTCGCTTTCCATGGCGCTTCTGTTCAACAGACGGCTGTCCGAAGGTTCATTGCTGATCGACTGGAAATGCTTAGTATTGAAGGCGATTTTAAAATGTGGTGACCCAAGCAATGTGGACAATTACCAGCCGATGTACCTTACCTCTGTTTTGGCAAAGGTGCTCGAGAAGGTTGTGAAAACGTCTCTACGCAAGCAGCTAGAGACGAAAAAATCTCCTAACGCTGGCACAGCACGGCTTCATGAAGAGTCGCTCGTGCGTCACCAACCTGCTGTTGTCGCGACAGGAATGGTTGAAAACGCTGAATCGGGGGAAGTCAGTAGAGCTTATTTACATTGATTTCAGTAAAGCTTTGGATACTGTGAGCCATGAAGTCCTACCCTACCAGCTGAGGATACGTGGTATTGTTGGCGTAATGCACCACTTGATCAGTAATTTCTTTTGGGAGACGTTTGTACTTTCAGGTTAATGTCCACCTAACGGACTGGTACCCACTAGTGGCGTACCCCAAGTCCCAGTACTAAGGCCCATTTTCTTTCTGATCCGCATCAAGGAACTACCTCAGCTCCCTCAAGCGATCTGTGCATTATTTGCGGATGACGTGAAGATTTGGAGGATTATTGAATCTCCTGGCGACTGTGACCTCCTTCAGCAGGGCCGATGATGGTGGTCTGCAGAAGTTGGCATACCGAGCCAAGTCCTCATTTATGTCTGCGTATGGGTGTTACTGGAAGTGCGTACACCCTGGCCGATCACCCGCTGCATCCCATCAGTTCCGTAAAGGATCTAGGCGTGTTATTTCACTGTATTTTGAAGTCTGTCGACAACACGAACAGACTGTACGTAAACAAAACTACGCCTGCTTTTGTCATTTAGACGCAGGTTCTGCACATGGGCTGAAGAGATTGCCACCGTCTGTTCTTTTCCATAATAAGACCGGTGCTTGCGTACGGCTCATCGGCCTATTGACCGATCACTATAGGTATGGTGCAGAGACTGGAACGGGTTCAGCAAATAGCTACGTGGTTCATCCCCAGTTTGCTTTGTATATCTTACGAGCATTGATATAGGAGAATAGGGCTTTATAAGTTGTCCTATCGTCGGCTCCGAGTTGATCTCAGTATGATACACTGCATACTGCACCTGGGCCACTTCCCTATATTGAAGCTGCCATTGCACGTTCGCGCACAAACAGCACACGCAGAAACCGATACAAACTGGTGGTACCGGATTTACAGCATATCGCTCACCCTCTATGCTTCGAGCTTCCATTGCTAAACTATTGGAACAATTTGCTGGAGACGCTAGTTAAGGCGTAATCGGTGTAGGAATGTAAGCGATTCCTTGACGCTCACTTTGTAACTACAGGTGTGGGGAGCGTATCGTTACCGGAATCAGCGACATGATTCCGTGTATGTACTAGATCTAACTACGATGGAGCAACAAGGAGTTTTATCTCCTGGATCTCTAATTTTAGTTTTCTCGGTATCAAGTCAAAGATTATAAAGATGCTGGATTTAGAACATTACCACCATGGAGACCCAAATAAGGACACTTAAATAAACATTGAAAAGCGCCCAATTAACGGTTAGTTGTGTGGCTTGAAGTTAAAGATCTGACACAAATGATTTGCTGCATGATAGTGACATTTATATCTATTGCTACCTAATATGCATCAAAATAGTTAACTAGACGTTGTAGTGAGCTTAATGTAGATTGTCAGATTGCAGTCCATTTTCGAGTTGTTAAATTTACAATATGTGACGTCCTAAAATTGGAAGCTGAAACTTGAAGTGCACAATAGCACAGATACCTATAGGAATTCGATTGGAACTGAGAACTAATGATTTGATTCCCCAACTAGTTGATATATGTTAGAAGTCATCTAGGCTTAAGGAAAGGTTAGTAAACAGTTATTCCAATGATTAGATAAATATATCGAAAATTTTGATGGCGCCCGTATCCTCATTAAATTAGAAGGTATCCAGATGATTGTAAGTCTTGGATAATCATCGCAGCGGCGTAAAGATCTTCACTAGCCGGTATAACCGTATAAGTCTAAAGCATTCATCAAAGATAGGTTCGGTATAATTGATACTCTGTTATTGTTCATTTTGGGTGACGCGTACAGCAGCGGGGTAGTCCTGCAGCTTGGCTTCAAAAAAGTATGTGCGTCAATACAATTCTTGCAATGAAGAAGGACCATATAATTTTCCAAAATATGTGGACGTAAAAGTCGGCTATTTAATTGCTTATCTCTGATATTCACTTTTGCTTGCGTTGTTGAGTATGACTCCACTCTTCTCTGACAACTCGTCTTCACTTTGAATGCCGCTCTATTGCTTTATCCGATTTCATTACAACTACCCTCTTAGTACGTACTTCATGTAGCCCCTGATTGGATCAGAGAATATGTAAGCATTATTCAGTCAATAGCATTTCTACAGCCACGTGCTCCATTTCAGTTCACGTGTTTCTTAAGCAATAAACACTACATGAGATGGAAACGGGAAGCTCTTTCAACTCATCAAAAGGGGCACAAACGGAGTTTTTGTATATAAAAAACCGTTATAAATATGGACCACTATCATATGGCAATGCATCCCAATGCAATTCATTCATTTTTGTTTCGTATAAATGTACTACATAATTACAATGGTCACAGATATTTGCCTACCACTTAATTGTTTACTAGTGAATTTTCCAGACAATTGAGTCAAACTTGATTTATAAGTTTGAGAGTGTGTTTAACAAAATTACCAAAGACAAATCCGACAACATAAACATGGATCCTGCATCACATATACTGATGCGTGACTTTTTAATTAACAACACAATTTTGCTGGCTGTCAACTGGTAAGCAAATACCAAGCAGCTGTGGTTCAACACATATTGGGGCTATTGAGTACACTTATTTCTAACAAGGTGAGAACCGAGTGAATTATTTTCGCCGGAAATTAGAGTACAAAATTAAGGATATTTTCAAATATACACAAAATATCTTGCACTACAGTCTGACTGCGCGCTAAAGCAACCTAATAGCTATGGCGGTAGCAAGTCTCTTGCAAAAAATAAATCAGTTTGTTATTCTCAGCAATATGAAAATGTTGGAAATAAACGCAAGCTGATAGAAGCAAGTATTTGCAATATCCATTCAGTATAATTACTAATAACCCATAAATAAAATATAACCACATGCAGACTCAGTCAGGCATGCACAAAGGAAAGCATTGCATGGTGGATTCATCGTTTCGGGAAGCAGCAGCACTGCGCTTTCTATCTGAGAGTGCAACAATTTCCTATGCACGGCGGTATTATGCAAGTTATTGGAGATGAAACATCGATATTTCACTTCCAGTAATTTAGTCACGACAGACGTATCAGCATCAGTAGCTCAATACTAGTAACCAGAGTCTGGCAACAGCCGAGCTGCCAGTTTTAGCAGAAACGAGGCTCGAGTAAATGCCTACTTCTGACGATTCCAGGGCTTGTAACTGCTGCCCGACTGAGTTTACGTTCGTTGAACATTTAAGTATACTATTCATTTGCACTTTTAGTACATCAACGTCATAATCAATCTGCTCATATATAGCTAAAAATTGGCGAGACCAAACAATTGTTAGTGACACCCACTCCTAGCTATTTGTATGAATTTTTGTCAAGGTTAATGGAAATGGGTTATAATACGAAACTCATGCATGTATATATATATGTTGTTCCAAATGCACTTTTCAATGTGGTGGTTGTAGCCTATTGGACAAACTACTCTTTGGAGCGCAGGTCCTAATTAAATGATTTATGGAAACAATTGTCCATTACCTGTTACAAATCGGTTTTCTGTTAGATGTTTGAGTGGCTTTTTACTACCTAGCTGACCACTCTTATTCAAAAATCTTTATGGTGGCTGCACATTTGGTTTACATTTGGAGAAAAATCATTTATAGTTTAAAAAATAGCATATTATTACTACGTCTGCTTAGTAAACTAGGTAATAAATTTTATCTAGCAATTAATGTATTAAAGCATATTAGTTTTTCTACAAATTACGCATTAAATTTTGAGTTGAAACACTTAGCAAAACACGTAGAATATTTTAATTCATGTTTTCTCAAAGCAATTCTAAGACCGCAATTAAATAAATTTCAAACATGTATAAAAGAGTTATTTTTGCTTTTATGCGTTATTTTAAACGAAAAGCTGTGCTGTTTTATTTTCTATAGATAGGCTTTCGCAGTTGTTTAAGACAAAACAGTGGTTCGTAATGCAACATGTATTTATCTGAAATTTCTTGCGCATAGCATCAAATTTGGATTAAAAGCACCTAATTTTCCTTCGACGATTAACCTTGGGATATTGGTCTATATACATATTGCTGTAATTGATGCGTGCTTCACAATGTTCACGCGCATTTATATTTATTTGGCAACAAATTATTATGATAATGCGCAGTGATAACAGAGGAGTAATAATTGTCATCTCATGACCTCCAACCAATTCTAAATTAATATTCGGATTTCTTTTTACTAATGGCCTGTGTATAGTTCATCAAATTTCTGTTGTGTTTAGGATATTCTGTTGCCAATTTACCCGGCAGATTTGATGGTCATCTTGCATCCCCATGGAAGACCACCTTGTTTCTTTTATATTTTACTGTCCGTAGTTCCACACCTCATTAACAGAACGTTATGCTGGACCACAGATAAATCGATTGCGCAACGAAGTAGCCAAATTTACTTAATATCTTGAACTTCATTTTGCTCGATATATTTAACTGTTGGAGCAAATCGGGTACACATAACTCAACATAGGGATACTTTCTAAGAGCAGATGTTAGCGTCTATAGCTTGCTCAATGCGTAAAGCAAAGATGAGCGAAGACACACTTCGTCTCCCTTTTAGTGATTGGACTTTAGCAAATGGATAGTGATCCAAGGAATGTAGGGCCTATATTCCTTAATCTCATTGACTAAAATGTGAAGGATTTGACGGCATTAGGGATGCTCTATAAAAATGGCAATCCGCAGCCTATTTTTATAAGCTAACGTGGGATTTTTCAAGTGAGACCAGACATTTCCTACTTACCCAATTGATTAGGAGATGTAGTTGCCGTGTCATATGAACACTGATTATTGCACGTCCATTAATAACCTGCTCTACGCAACCCTGCAACAGTTCGTAACAGTGGCCAAGCATCGTTTTACCGTCAATTGATGTTACAATAGTTTGGCCACTTTCGCTGGCATTTGAAAAACTATTAAACATTGTTACTTCCAAACACTTAAAAAAGATTATTTCAGTGAAAATCAATGCAGGCACTAAAGTATGATTATTTAGATAAATACTAGACCTACGTATTTTTACAGTACTCATGCAAAAAAGTACAAACAAAAGTTTCTCTCTTTGATTTCGTTCATCTTCTTGCTAACACATAATATTTGGTAGATCGTTAAGTCCCTTTCCTATGGAGAGATGTGAATTGTCAATATTACTAGTTTTGTTTGTAGCAGGCTGGACAATTTTTTGAATAAGATCGTTGTGTAAATTGGCACCTAGTCGACCAATGTGATTTTAGTCTGCATGTTGCGTTCGATTGTTTCAAATTATAAACGCATTTTACTGTCCCTCAGTTGGTTGATTTCTTTCGACTGATTCAAGCAACTCACTCAAAAAACACCGAAAATCCAACTCAGCTATTTTCTCGTACCTATGCGAATTGCTTTTCATAAACTTCGCTGTTCCGTTTCATCGCCTGAAATCATTTGTTACTTTAGGTCGAAACGCTCGTCAATATGGATTTTAAAGCTTGTTCGAAGTGCGATTTTGCGCTGCATAAAACAAATCCGTCTTGCATTCGATTTTCTTTCTGCAACCGCTATTTGTATTCCTGGTAAAGGTTCAAAATTAACCCAAGGACGTTTCCATCAAGTTATATATTATGAAACGGCGTTTTGAGTTACTTCGTGTTAACAGCTAAGAAGCAAATGGCCCAGCAGCTTTACTTTTATGTGGTGTCTTGTAAATTGCTATATTTGTATATATATATATATATATGTATATCAACTTTTCAATTTATCTTTCCGTTTGACGTTTCATAAAAAGTTGCAAAATGCTTCATACAATATTTCGGTTCCTGGATAATTTAGCATGGCATGGCTGACAGTGCCCATTATTAGCAAACAGACTTGGCCGTACAATAAATGTATTATATTTTTTAAAATTGTATAATTGCTGAAATCTGAAATTTATTTACAAAGTCACACTGCATGTACCAGGTGAAATTCCACGTTTTCCCGTGACATATAATTCCATAATTGTATCAAAGCGTTATTCAATTCACAAGCGTTACTTTCCTAGTTTAGACGCTGCCTGTAATCCTTATTTCAGAATATAGTTTTGTGAACTTAACTATTACACTGTAAAACATCTATCCTGCATTCTTAAAAATGCATCCTGTTAATGAGAAGAACCAGACAAAACTTTGTCGTAGAGACATCCATTCGTCTTTTTAGCTGGAGGAAAAATATATCCGAATACACAGAAACTAAATTAAGAAGGAAAGAGTGAAAGTGTAAGCTGACATTTCGGTACTAGTTTCGCATTCTTCGGTGAGCTGCTTTAGTGCGATGACGGATTCCTATAATTTATAAACCACGAACGTAAGTGCATGTACAAGAATGTCTGTTTTGTTTCCACATTGCGCTAAATAATTTACTGGTCACTTGAATCCAGACGTAGCAACGATGTATATGTTTAGAAAAGCAGGAGAATAACCGGTTCATGGTACCAAATAATAAAACAAACTGAACATATATGCTCACAGACAATCCAATTTGTTAATTGTTTACCGCGAACCAATGAACAATAGAACCATGAACCACAGGTAACAGTATTCCGAAGTATTTTAAACAAGCAATCAAAATTTATTCAAAATTCTTGCGTGCCAATAATGAAACTTTTGGTTGATTTATTAGATGCATTTTAACACGCCCTATTTATAGCTTGCTATAAAAATCTAATGTAAAATCACGAAACACAGAAACATCAGTTTGTATTTGTAGTTTTGTTAAAACTAATTCTGGGTTTTGAAAGTTAGTCTGAGTGAAGCGGAAAATGTTTCTTCACCGTTCCATCTTAAAAGTTTAGATACAGCGTGAAACATAACTCATCTGCTTTTTCTGAGACGCAGTGAAATTCCTATATAAAAATAAACGAATTTGCTTCCTTTCAATATCCTAAGGACGATGACGTGGATTTTTCTTCTTACCTCCCTTACCAAATTACTCGTTTATTCACTTCGTGATATTGGTGAAAAACATAATTTCTGAGCAATTTTCTGAGCATCACTGACACCGAACTTTCACGGAGCACATAGTCATAATTGATTAACAAAATCGTACATTAAATACAATTTCCTCAATTTTTCCTAAATTCATTTTCTGAGTGACTCTTAGTAATCAGGTTCTGAGTTATGAATAATCCGACCATTTCTAGCACTGTAACATAATTTTACGCCACCCTTATGTCACAGAACTCGATCTTTCAGAGAAAAACGGTTTATTCAGTAAAGCCAGCTAAGCAACAATGACAGCCTGGCAAGCATGCAGGGATCTCGGCAAAAATAAACAAGTTAATTCCGTAACTAACGGCGCCGCTGCACTCAGGAAATTCCTCCTTTGAATTAGTTAAACCAACCCACTCCAAGTAGCAATTCAGCGCGTAGACGTAATACGTGTAGCTGTTTAATCAATTGTTCGATTCGCATGCGGCACGCTTGCCGCTTGCTTGCACTATCCTATTACATTCTTCGCTTTTAAGGGATCAACTGCCTCCGTGTCGCAGAAAACTCCGTACCCACTTGCGATCCGCGTCCTCTTTGCTGCCTGTGTCGTTGTGACCTCTCAGTAAGATATCAAGTTTTTGCTGCAAGTTCACCTGGTTCCCGGTATGGCCTCCGCTGTACTCCGTTCCTACTTATTACTTTCTCTCCCGTACTGCCTTTTTAATTCGTATCTCCAACCCACGCGGTCACCGGGCCTTAGTTTTCTCTTCAACAATTTCTCACTCTGACAGCATGACTACAAAACCATATCCAAATGCATTGAAAAGCGTTTAAAACCTTCAGTAGCACACCTGCAGCCAAATGCATTACAACAAAATAACTCATAGCACTTACTGAGTCCGTTTGGCAGACTGCGGGTGTAGAGAATTACCAGCAATCTGTCCCAATGCAGGGCCATCCTACTCCAGTTCTACTATCTTTCGACCACCCATATTTAGCGAACAATACATTTAATAAATCCCACGAAAGGGAGACACTGTATCACCCTGACACCCACTCCCTTAAAAATAAGAGGCATTTCCTCCTGCAAAGTTGATATCTACCACAACCCAAGGTTTTGATGAACACGAAATCGGAGTTTAATGATAAAGTGTTTAGTACCACTATCATATTTTAGTATATAACTACTATTCAAGCAGTCGTCGCAGTGGCATAAAAGAGGCATACGCAATGCGTGCTGATCGATTCAACCGGAGCATAGCATGAGAACCTCATTGACTATTTATGGATATTAGTCAGTAAATTGGATCATTACGGAGAGAGTTCGGAACGTGAGAAAAACTTCAACTTCGTCCAGCCTGGTTTAGGCGAATACAACAAAACTTATACTATTTTACGTCCAGCACTAGCAAATGCATGTTTTCAACCCTTACATGACACAAATACAATCATCACTATACAACAAACAAAATAACAAAAAGCATATTGCCTAATGCAGGTCGAAGACCAGCGTATCAGCTAACTTCTTTAGTACAAAATGTTTACAAGAATCTGAAACAAATTACCACACGAAATACGTGCGTTTAATTCAGAGAACGGATGTGCATAAAGACCAACAGAAATTTAACCGTGCAAAACGGGATCAGTCTATTTGGCTATTAGGCAACAAGTAACCAGGCGTAAGAACAAAGCCCAGAATTCATACGATCATGAAAACTGTTTAAAACTGAGAATATCGCAGTGGGAATATATGTACGCTAACGGCCTTCAAAGAATTATTCATACCACACCAGTACAGCAGCCGCAACCTTATCCACAGCAAGTGTTTAAGAAACAACGTTGTAAGAAACAAACGGAACACGTCGCTACTTTCCGCGCCTATATCGTCGATGTTTCTTAAATTCGTGTTGCCTTCTATGCTTAGAGTTCCGTTTGCCAGGCCCTCGTCTTGCTACAATATCACCTGATTTCCACAACCAATCTGCTATAATATGAATAACCTTATTCAACATACCTTTCACTTTGTGTTTAAAGAAAACTTATGCGTACCTCATACTTTGTTGAACGCATTTCTCTGTTATCTAAAATAAGCTACTACCATTTATTTGTTGATATACTCAAGAGGCCTGCCAATACCAATGTAGACCTCCTATGCGACATCAAATAACACACTGAAACAATCATCAAATCTTGCGCTTTATCAATCTGGAAAGTCAATTTTACTACCTATGTGTATTTTTCGATCGTCCATGTTCAATACACTAGAAAATGCTTTTGTTAACTTAACATATTATCCTCTGATTGGTTCTCCGAAAACGATTACAGGCAATTTATTTCCTTTTAACGTTTGGCAGCATACTTGTAACCGGTCGGCCAAAATTTAACTTGATTTCGATTGCTGTAAACGCAGTACTAATATTCAACAAGCCAGTGAGCATAAACTGATTAGGTTTTTATTTAAGCCGCCACCCACAAATCCTGATTTGCAAGTGATTACGCTAGTTAAATATATGCAGCAAAGCACTTGCAGCATGGAAACTGTGTCTCGCATGATGTCCTCGCCTTCTGACGTTTTATACATCATCAACGATTCACAAATCGCTGAACGTGAATCCTACAAATTAAACAACGCTCTAACTCCAGTAAACCACTGCAAATAGCAGAATACAGGCAACATACGCTCTATTTAAAACCCGGGAAAAAGCAAGAAATTCCTCAATAATACTAAAAAATTGCCTTTCGTCTTGCCTGATAAATAACTAATAATTTCAACTGCACACAATTAACATGGAAGACACATATGTGAGTTGGAAAATTTGCGCTTGCATTAAACATTATTATAATCTCGCCGTCAGCTATCAGCTCAAATTCTTTGTGAAACATTATAGCTTTCTGTATATTTCCTAACAACCGTTAAGTTAATGCCGGCAGTGAAAGAAACAACTACTTATATACCGCAAGTAGGGCTATAAACGTTAGGGCTTTGTCCAAAGCATTTCACAATTGCAGACCTTTTACGAGTCGCAAAAGCAAACACAATGTTTTGCAGGATAATGAAAAAAGACTTATGCCGGTAAAGAAAGCAATTTTTTCCAGGTTTCTCAGGATCGTGGAGGTAAAAATACAATATCAAAATATATGAGAGGTATCTGTTTGAGCGTTTATCTGGCAGGTACCTTGCTGAATAATAGTAGTATAAATTGGAACTGAATGCAGAAGACGAGGCAACATAGGGACAGGTATATTTGTTATACTCCGTGAGAAAACTAAAACCAGTATACTCAATTCTGTTCCCTCTACTCAGGTTTATGTGATATATTAATCCTGTTGAAAGGAATAATTAATACACGTCAAAATAGCACAGTTTAGGCATAGTAGTGTTGATGACCACGTGCAAGTTCCAATCGTTTTGTGAAAATCCCCAAAGTTGGCAAAATCAACTAAGGTGAGGGGAGAGTTTCAGTTTTGAGAACCCGAAGAGCAAAATAAACCCGCCGGTGTTCCAAGCGACCATACTTTGTATAGAATTTCAGAGTGGGACCTGTAAGGTTAGTGTTACGGCTGCGTTTTAGCAAATGAAGCCATACGTGATTAAGGTCAAATAATATTTTGTAGACTATTATGAGATCGCCGCCAAGCCTTCTTTAACGGCCACTAAAAACTCCCACTGACTTCATACTTTGATGGTAGGACAGAGTTCATAGACCCATGAAATTCTTTATCGCCCTGTTTTGTGGTTTCTCTAACACTTCCAACTCTAGCTTCAACCAGGCTTGGAAATCTTGGATTGCGTATTCAATGTGAGAGCGCACGTAAGAAGTGTGCATCATGGGAAGATGAATGGATAAAACTTCTGAATACTCACAGTAGCAAGCCGAGGTGCTGGTTGGCTCTTTTCACCATTGCCTCTTGCTGCTTTCGAAGTTAAGGTCACTTTGAATGAGCTAACCAAGATCGCGTTCATGAGAAGTTGTTTGCAATACATGTAGTTATGCTTATGGCGCAATTGAACAATGCGAACTTCTTCTACATTGGACTGTAGTGTTTTCAGAACTGACCAGTTTGGTGTCGGGTTGAGTTCAGGCTGGGGCTTTTCATGGTCGTTCGGTCCTCTGATCTCTCGACATAACTTGATATTAAGCGCGAAGAATAGGAATTCAGAAGCAATTTACAACAATGCAGGGAGCGTTGTTGTACGCCGCACTCTACCTCGATGGTGTCGGACAGGGATTCGCATACTCTTACTTGCAACCACCGTTCTTGCAAGAACCTGCATCAACGGGACACCAGTGCCATTGAGCTGAAGTTTAAGAAGGAGTGTTGGGTGGCCTAAGTGTTCAAACCATTTTGAGAAGTCCAGGTAAATTACATCGACTCCTTCTCTACCAACAACCGGTGTTTATTAAACAAAGCACACATGCTCAAGTTCATTTTACTTTTCACACCCAACTTCACTGCATGTAGTCTAAAATTGATATAATTTGTTCTCAACTCTTAATACATTGCAGAAACGGTCCTTCGAATCTGGCCCAAGCTATTCACCAAACGGTCATCAGAACTATGTTTGAAGACGATTGCAGCCTAGCCACCGTTTGCCAATCAATCACTAAACCAGCAAAACCTTCTGAGCCCAACTATCTTCACTCCTTAACTGCAACTCATTGTGTCTCGCCAAATATACCTTTAATCCGCCACACGCCGGAATTGTAGAGATAAGTAGCGGATTCTCTGTACATTTGTCTGACGCGGCTTAGGCGGCAGCTGTGGATTGCAGTCAAAATAGGAATATCAGATTAACCCAGATAGGTCAGCCTATATATATATATATATATATATATATATACAGCTGACTTTTATATTTTGGCTATTTTTCTTGTTGTAGGTCATCCTGCCACAAACCTATGGCCTTCTTAGCACAGTTCTGACATTTTACCTATTCAATCTTTAACTTCTTTGGATCTCATATTTGGAACAAATACATGGTTAAATGAAGAAATAAAGAAATCTAGGACCACATTGCTTGACATATTACAACTGCGCGACCGTCGACCAAATAGGAATGGAGTAGTAAGTATTCACTACAGTTTGAGGTAGTGGTTTTCTCGTCAACCATGCAGCGTTTACGTATTTGCTTGTTGTGGTAAAACATGCATCCAACGCAATTCAAGTCAAAAACTGTCTGCAAAGATGGACCTCCAGGCATACAATATGTGTAAGAATTTCGTCAACGCAAAGGCAGAAATAAAATAAAGCCTTTGTAACAATCTAACATTATTGCTAAATTTTATCAGATATCACTAACACCACCAGTTTCAAAATATGTCTTTACATGGCAATACAATCTTACTTTCACATGGCCCGGGAGACTGTTGTATCACTCAGTCACCGCTTTTCTCTCACTGGCCGTCCCAGTTATTTTGGGGGCAAGTTTCAGCCACGCAAATATTTTTCGGTGTAGATTTACAGATTTGTTATGGTATAAGCAATATTTTGCATCCTTTTTTCGCTAAGTGTAGACGGTATTTGCAGCCTGCCAAAGTGAATTCACAGTATGAATGATTTGTTCGAAAAGTAAAGTATTGAGTCGGTTGAAATGCATTTACAAATCCGATCGGTACAGCACATCAAAATGTTCCAAACTAGGCTCCACCTGCCTCGATGTATCGCTATGTAGCGATACATTATAGCAGCGAAGACTTCACGCTATACCTTTTATGGATTGTATGTTAAAGCCCTGATACAAGCCTAGTTTATTTTGCTAATGGTCTCGTAATTAGGTCTCTCGTGGGAGCTTTAAAGTTACCGAAAAAGGAATTTTGGCAGAGACAGGTTAGGACTTTTGAGCGACTGGGAAATCGAAGGCAAATTGGATCTCCTAGGAAGCGGCTTACAAGGAAGGCAGTGTGAGACAGCTCGTAATCGTGATGAAGATTCATGTTGTCAGCCATGTGAGCCTAAATAAATTGCACCTTTCCTCATCTGTAGTTTATACGCCACAACTTCTTGAACCTTACTTTTTGGAACAGTTGATGTATGCGCCGTACAACTAACTTTCGAACGATGGTTCGAGTTTAACAGTTCAGTCAAACGCGTCTCATATGTGACCTTATATGTTGTATATAGTCTTTCAGCGCGGATTTGTAAACTCTACAGACCCCTAAATAGTGCTGTTTCACCAGTAGACTGGGCGCACCGGTAATCAATCCATTTCAAAAACCGTCCTTGTCATAGGAAGAATTCCACGGATGGCTTGTCGAGTTTCACACAAGATTGTTGGCAATACTATACTCCATCTAGTGGTGCATCGCAGCTCGCACGGAATGCGTCAGTGAACGTCACCAAAATGGTCTTCTTTACATTGCGGATGGTCGGAAAAGACTGAACGGTTTTGCGGGGGTAAATTGATTCCTACTTAAACCCATCACAATGGGTTCACGAATATTACTTTTCGGGCAAACCATTTTTGTTAACGCTGTAGTAGAAAACATTTTCTAACTTTCTCACTGTGAAGACCAAGGTCAAAAGTACCGTAACTCATGGCGCTCTAATGGTTAAACTATTGTACAATTTTTCACTTTGTTTGGCGGATTTCAAGATTATAAAATGTACTAAAATAAGTCCCCGATTGTGTTAATATATGACGTTTTGCAAAAGCTGCTTTGGATTTCTCAAACACCCCCTTGAAAAAGCAAAATTATGACGTCTGAAAAAGTGCCAACATGAGCATATCACTCAAACAAGCGGATCCGAATGCGCATCCCGTTGATAGCAATTTGTCGAAGCTCAGTTTAAAGTTCCGGATGAGGATTTCTAACTTATCAAAAAGCTTTCCGATAATCTCGCATTATACACGCAGTATCTAAAATTTAACTTTCCAACAATCCATGAAAGTCAGCACTTGTAACCTTGTAACTAATCTAATGGATGAATGTGTAAAAAGATACTTTGTGAACGTTGATCTGTCTGCATCGGATGAAGAAAGAGCGACCTTCCAATGATAGGGCAACTACCGACCTGAAGACCCCGCCAGTTTTAGTGGAAAATGTATACGCGCCAGCACTATCCAATGTAAGAATAACCTGGGTTACATCTTCTGCAATAAAGCATCGTCTCACCCCATCTAACAGCCACTCGCTCATAGTATGGAATTCACGCTGGTTGTCTCAGAAGGCCAAAGCGAAAATCAAGGCAAGGCTGCGTGATCAAATTGATGTTTCATTGATGTAGGAACACGTATATGGAAGGAAACAAACTGACCACATCTGATCTGGTAATTGTAGAAGTGGTGCCCATAATCGACGTGGGAACATTCGGCCCTTCTTCGGGCCGCGGAAATCGCGAGGCACCAGTGTTCCACTATATTTGTTATGTGACAAGCTAGCTCGTCGTAGCCTGCTGCGATAATGTTTTACTCCCTTGACAATAGCATCTCGTTCTTCTTAGCCGAATGCATCCTTTAGGCTACCTAAGTGGTTCGTCAAATGAATCAACAGTCTAGTGGCTAGCACATCAGATACTAACCTCTACCAGTACAAGGAAGCGAAGCCCGTCTAAAAGATCAGGACAAGGAAGTTCATTGATCTAAGCGAATTAGCATGACTTGTCCACGTAGCCTCACCAAAACAGAAAAGTTAGACTGCTCACAAATCCAAGCAGAATCGGTAAATCAAACATGCTTATGGAAGAAATTAATAGCTAATAAGTAAACTTAAATACCCGCCAGAACTAGACACGATCAGGTAAGTGCACACTTAAAAAATGGGCAAAATTTTATCAGGAATACTGAATATAAGAAGATTAGGTAATGTTGTTCGAAAGGACTGCAAAGAAATAAAGATGGTTTGACTGAACTAGAATGTGGTTGTCTGGATTTTAACCATTCTCACATATCGAACTGCTAGACCGCAAGGGAGAGTATGATGGTGAAATATGAGCTTCTCATATGAATACTAGACATTGTTTGTACGCTCGGCATGTTGTCATGGAACCAGTACCCTCTGCATACACAAGAACATGCTGATAATTTTTAAAAAATGCTTGTACAAGATTGTAAGCACATATATGTGTAATAGCTTTTACAGGCAATGGCGTAGCTTTTCAGAACTAAAGGTTCGCCTAACTGCTGTTGATGAACTTGCATTGCGCCACTGAGTTCTGTTTGTTTTCTATGTTAAGCTATGCATTATTTTCATCCTTTGGTTGGAAACGTGTTTATATCTGTGCACTGCAAACGGATATAACCTGTGTTTTTATGCATTGTGGCAAAACCCATCAAGCTTAAGCATATCACATATTTTAGAATATTCCGGTTTCGATTTTGCACCCGAGAGACGTGTTTTGAAATGTCTCCTGTATTTGTTCCAATTTGCTGTGGCCGGTCTTTGTTTAGCTATTCTACACTGCTACACAATATTCAAATATGGTTGGAACAATTGATTCGTAATAATGAAGTATTGTATTACTTATTGCTCTCTCACTCACTCGGCGGCATATCCTACTTGTTCACAGAAGTCTAGTTGCATGAATTTCACAGCCCCATGCTCTTATCTTAAGCAGAGATCAGTGTAGTAAGAGATGAAATATTTGACGTCAACACTCAGAGCGTTATGAGTCAAATCGCACTTGTGGGGTATTGCACAATATTAGTCAGTCGAAAAATACTTTTTGACTTTGAGCCACAGATTTCAAGCACAAAATCGAGTTGGATCATGTTGGCAACCTCATTGGAGGCATCTGGACAGAAAGTATATATGATGTTATTGTCATCGTCAAAGAGATAAGGTGTACCGAATTTCACTAAATCGAAGATAATAAAAATAATAAAGAACAGCAGCGACACTGCTTGGTATTACACCGCTGGTGATAGGTCTAGGCTCAGGTTTTCATACTTGAAATTTACCACCAGCGTTCAATTTATAAGTTATAGCCGGAAAGAAGAGAATCAGGAGTACATTGGTCTTATAGGGCACAGAATGAACACTAAGTTGTCCATTGGGATCCTGTTTTAGGAATGACCTTGTGCATGCCAATGAAAGTTAGATTTGCGGACATACCAAGTCCACACGAGGCAGTTATATGCTCAAACCAATTCAGGTGGTACATACTACAAGACCGATTAAGTAAGGGAGCTATCTTGGTGGACTTTTATTTAGCTTGCTTTACATTAAGAATTCGGCAGTTTTAGTCTTGCTACTTAGCTCCATAATTTTTGCTAAA
This sequence comes from Dicrocoelium dendriticum, assembly GCA_944474145.2. Taxonomy (NCBI): domain Eukaryota; kingdom Metazoa; phylum Platyhelminthes; class Trematoda; order Plagiorchiida; family Dicrocoeliidae; genus Dicrocoelium; species Dicrocoelium dendriticum. The sequence continues at coordinate 14,886,539 of OX104071.1, read as the reverse complement.
ATAGATGCGTGGCTTATGAAGAGATTATTTTTAACCCCGAACAAGGGGTCTCCTTTACTTCACAGCGAAACTATGATTCTTCTCATTGTGATGTTACGGTGTCATGATCATGGTAAGACTGAACAAGGCAGAAATAAAACAGCGATGCCAACCCAACCAAAATATGCTAAATTTGTGCACCTGATATATTTCTGCAACTAATAACATGATCATGCATTTGTTTCTATGTTGAAGTAGTAGCATTACCATTGGTTCAACATTACGGTAATTTAAAATGTCTGTTATGTTGCAGCCATCTGATAGTAAGAGTAATATTGTTCTTTAGAGACGATTAGTAGTCGTGTGATTTAAAGCAATAATCAGTTCGCAGTTTTTGAGTCGACTGGTCGGAGACAACCTTCCATTATCGATTTGATTCATGTAACAAGCCAGCTTCAGCGATGGTCCCAAATCATGTTGTTGCCGTGGTAAGGAGAAGTTATTTATTCCAGTCACACCATAAGTAATTTACTGAGCTTAATATATAATTTTCGTAAAACACCATTTTCAGGACGTAAGAGAAAGGGTCGTTGTTTGATAGGAGTCATTGTGTTGAGACAGGGTTTGAGACAGCGGTTTTGGGTCATCAGTGATATATAACAAGTCTCACTCTTCCTATCTGAAAAATTTACCAAACAATTTACAAACAACTGGTTCACAGTAATTTAAGTGCATTTGTGGCTTAGACGCTGTAGTTATTGAGATTCAGACTTCATCCTGTGTCGCTACCAATAAATTTTCCAGAATACCTGCCGGATCTGATATTAGGACAATAATAAATATCAAATATAATGTTAGTATTTCTGGTGGGAGTTCTAGCATGGATCATACATCTGTATTGTACAAGGATGGGATCCGCCTTGCAGACCTGATGGACACTTAAATTTTAGTCCATGTGATGTCCGGCACGTTGAGATCTCCTCTTAACAATTAGAACCCAGCTGGTTGAGCCGCTAGGAAACAGAGCGCATCTAGACATGCAACCGTGTCTGTGGGAATAGAATTGGGGTGCATGTATAAGAACCTGAGGACTACAGTGTTATTATCCAACTGCATAGTTGCAAAAACACAGTTCTTGATGCATTAATGTAAGGGAATATTTACTGAGGAAGCGCGCAATGCATCGTGTTCATAGACGACGCAACCAATACTTAGTCCAGAATTAAGGCGTACAATAAATTACTGTGTTTCAGTAGGTGGCAGTCTAACGCAGCTGTCTCTTTAGTAGCCAGGTCACAAATATGACTTGTGCACCAGCGAGAGAACTAGTGAGCATTTCAAATGAATTTTGTTTCTTGACTAAACCTGTCTTGGGCTGCAAAACACACCTGGACTGAAGTTGATGGGCAAGTTCCGTATTTTTGAAATAGCGGGGGACCAAGTTCTCATGAAAATGCCTTGAATTCGTCAATGATCATGAGCCTTACGACAAGGAGATTAAAATTATCTGTAGCACTGAGGTAGAGGTTTGTGGGAGCCCAGATGACAGCACAAATGTTACAGTCGGATCTTCAACTAGCACAATAGGGGTTAGGACGATATGCAATTTTGAAGCCCTGGCATACGTGCCATCAAAGTAGTAAGTGGGGCACTGAATGCAGATCACGGGGGGTGTGATGCTTAGCAAACCATCTCATCTAAATAAATTGCATAGAACTTGGCACCTTCTAGTTGGCATCACCTGAATTGTCATCAATGTGAATGGATGAGGGATCATCCCTGCTTCTGCTAAGAAACTGTCGGAGGGGAATGCTTGACGAAGATTAGCTGCGCAGGTATGGGATGAAGTGTAAGGTAAAACCATCAGTTTTTTCCGGCTGTTATGTATCTTTCAAACAATTATTCTGTAACTTGGTGGATGAAACGGATGAATATCCAGGAGATTTTCTTCGTGTAGTTGTAGGCTTGGGATACGGTGCGGCGGTATGGGCTGAATGAATTGATTCATTACAGTGAGCGACTTGTCGTCCGGTGACAGCGTCCTGTTTCTAACACCCTGGTGTCTACCTGTGGATATGCACTGACTGTTGCATAGCATGTTGGATTATGTAAATGGGTCCCCGCCAGCCACCTGTTCTTTTTGTTGATGGTTATAAGTCCTAATCACGAAGCGTATGGTGTTGGTCGATTGTTGGTCACAGCACTTGGGGTGGCCGTTTCATTCACTAAAGGTGTTTTCCGCGTTTGAATGGTGCTGTCATTAAGAAGAATTAACATTTCTACGAAGAGGTTCGCACAGTCCAGATGCACACCATTCTCCATTGCGTGTGTAGGTTTTGTCTAATATGTATAAGCTTTCGAATCGCATGCTGTCTCTGATTCTGGTGTTCGTTGCGTAATCCCCAAAAAAAATATGTATATGCGTGTTATCAGGTGTAATCCGTGTGTCCTTAAACTGTGTGTTGTGTATTGTGTAGCCGAAAACGCAATGATTTATTGGACGCTTCGTTACTTGGAAATATAAACACAATCGAACAGCACTGTAACGTCATTAAAGTTTTAAATCGCCAACCTTTGTATTTCACTACAGGCATAATGCAGCCGCTAAGAATGGATGTTTTCAATTTGTCCAAATGCTATTTCTCAGGATTGTGGAATGCGATGAAAATTTGTAAACTTTTTTCGTATGTTCTTCTTCTTCTTTCTTCTTCTTTTCGTCTTATTATGTTTCTTTTTCTTACGTTTCTTCTGCTTATGTTTCTGTTCCTTTTTATTCTTTTTATTCTTTTTTCTTATGTTTCAGATGCAATGGAGCAATGATCCACCTCAAATCTTTTCTTTCGAGGTTGGCTCGATTGCCGAAAAGTTGCCAATACAAAAATGAACAAACAATCATTAAATCGGATGCTAAAGGATGCTTTAATACAGAAATTCGCTCTTTAAGGGTGCTTACTTCATCCATTAGATGGACAATGATACCGCTGCTATAAGGAGCACGGTTAAAGTATATTATTTGTGTTTTGTTTTTAATGCGCTGCGTGCGGAGTGGATATATTATTTCATTTGACTATTGTGTTTTGTCAGTGCTATTAGAGACTGAGTGTCGAAAGTTTTTAAAATTATGAACTAATCACTATTGGTATACCAGTCTTGGGAAGAGCAACACCCATCTATTTCTATTCACTAAAGGTTCTCAACCATAGAGGGGTCATGACCACCTTAAGAAATTGCGCCTAAAGATGTGAATCAGTATGATGGGAGTCGTACACTAAAAGAACAGGCTCAAAACCAACTAGAAAAATCCAAAAAATGCAGAATACAAGAGTAAATACTGACGACTCCAAATTTTACAGTCTGGAGCGTTTGAGTACCACACTGTTGTTAGTCTCATAGCTATGTCTTGATTGGCTGCCCTGTTTCGTTCGTTACACTTTGAGGTCAGGCGTGAAGCGAACGTGGGCAACGAATGCCTATCGATACGAAAAATGCGGTGCGCGCTTGTTGGTGAAGCGTATGGGCGCAGGCTCGTGGGAGCACGGTGAGAGACACTAAGCGTAAGCAAGCGCAAAATTCTCAGTGACTTGGGTAATAAGAACTGAACGGCTGCAACTTCACTAGAAACGGCATACAATGTCTGATTAATTTATGATGGATGTCATTTGAACGTCCGCAAAGCTTACTTGAATGACGGTAAAAATTGGTGTATGCACATTAAAGTGGAGTGAGCTTGCACGTGGATTCCGACAAAGCTATTACCAAAAGTGCGACGGCAAGGCCAACAGAAATGTAGCTAGGATGAGCTTGTGGTGCTATATACGTTGGATGTTATTCGTGCATCCGAGAAGAATGAGTGCAAGCGCAACCTTGTGCGCTAACATGATGATTGGAAAACGGGTTGTAAGTAAGAGCACTGCTCCTACGCGACCATATCGCAGAACTTCGCACAAATGGTAGTGCAAACAGAATCGGGTAATAATATTTTATTTTAACCCGCTACAATACAGACACCTAAAAGAATTTCCTAGGGCTAGGCGTTCATTCCTATTCTGCACCCACCTAGCCGGATAGCTCTTGTAGCACGAGAGGTGGCTAAGCAGAGCACACTGCCATCGGAGGTTAACCAACTTTTATCTGTCGCCAATAATCTACGGAAACGGTTGGCACCCATGAAAAAAAACTACGCAAATCTTACGGATGAATGTTTCTAGCTAAGGGAAAGAAAGGACGCAGCGCAAGAAGCGGTCGCAATTTACAGACCAACCTGGGCGCCAAGGGAAATTGGTGAGAGTACCAAACAATCGAACGCCAGAAGCAGATCTTACTTCTTCACCGACTGCTTTACTGTACAGTGGCGTATTAATTTTGGCCAGAATAGCAAACAGGGGATACATGCAGACTGCGGAACTCTCCTGACTGCCACTGTGTCGAACAACTTTTAGGCCGTTACTGACTTCCATACATATCTGTATTAATGCATATGTATATCACTACAAACCTTCCGGCAAGTCTGGTAAACTGTGAATTGGTTTATTTACCCGCTGCTTGCACCTAGTAGCTGTAACCCAAAACATCTCACAGTAGTTGTCAAACAACCGCTTTTATTTCATTTAAACCAATTATTCCTCTTATCATCCTGTCCCATAAGAAACATCCTTATAACTACATTGATTGTGATCAAAAAAATTTTATTCTGGCAACATTAGCATGTATTCAATTCCTTAATAGTGATGACATTTGTAGAATGCACATCAAAATCTACGCCAATTCAGAGAGCTTAGACCAGGAGATCATAAACCGCTCGTTACTTTACTTATATTCATTGAATATTTACTCACGTATTGCGATTCGGTAAGCAAAATCTCCCCGCTGACAACATGAATTTGCACATACATTCAGCGTAATCGAATCCGACGCCTCAGTGTCAGCTGTAGTGGTTACTGTGCACAAACTAGGATTTGTCCTTCTCGTACAGAGAGTGCGGTGTCCAATACTTCCATGCCTGCTTTGTGAATGATATAATTATTCTTATCTCGGAAAAACTAGCACGCAGGAAGTAACCATTGTGGTTTTCTCTGTTTTTATTCTGGCTCACAGAATTTAAGAGCGCACAGAATAGATGCGATAGCTGTAGCATTTAGGAGTATTAAATGGCTTATTTGAATCTATGATATGCATGCATTTAGACTGTTTAGTTTCAGGGTATTCACTAAATCATTGCATCACTGCGCCTTGTTGTGCAACAAAAAACCTAAACATAAGCTATTGGAACGTTAGAAAAGATTGTTGTATTAACTACTAAATGATTCGTCATCAGTTAACTTATACATAGCCCCCTAAAACGTAGAAACGGAATTCGTTTTGTCCTTAGCGCATCAATCCGGATACCTACTTGCTCTGGAGCATAAACTACAAGCTGTAACAAGCCGCAACGCTTTAGCTAGCAATTCATATGGCCACCTAAACAGTACTATGGGTTAAAGTAGAAGTGACAAATATAACAATGGTATATAACGTGTAGTATTATAAGGCCTAATCGGTCCAGTATGATGGTGATGACCGTGGTGACATAAACAAAGAATACAAATGAAAACGTTTGCGTACAGGACAGCTCATCCAGATGGAAAAATCCAAATGTTACATCACCCATTGATGTATATAGGAAAAACGTGCAAACCCCACAACAAAGTGATTTGGCTGAATAATATATAAGCAAGTGTGGAAACAGTATAACACTGTATACCCTAATAAAATCTTCCTTGCAAATGAACCCAGACCATTTAGTCAGGCTACCGTCAGAAATATATGGCTAACACGTAACTATAAGGTACCTTCGGTGAAACAGCTTGCTTGCGACTTTAATACTTCTTTCCTACTCAGCCATTATCACGCTGATAAGTCAGCGCAAACCACACATTAAAATACCGTCAGACTATGAGACTACAGCAGACGCGTCATAGGTGCCAAATACAAGACAGCTCCTGCAACGTCTATATAGAGATAAGCACGAAGAGGTCACATGGACTTCAACCTGGGGTAGAGAAATGGTATGGTAAATCTTACTACAACCACGTCTATTAAAGCTTTAATCACTTCTGGCCAATTATTTGAAAACATTTGCTAATTACATCCCTGTAGCCAGTGAGACCTTCACGACGTAGTGGTAAAACTACGGTTGCGGTTTATAGCTTATCAGTTTCATAGGGGATGCGCAGCGCTAAACATTCGCGGTGGGGGAAAATGGCAGTACGGTGCTTTCTAAAGTGTGTTCGATTCGACAAAAATGTGCTGAACGAAAGATTATAGCATTTTATATCTGCTGGTCAAAGTAGTTTGCATTTATTTGCTAATTTTGGGTTGTACTAATTTGCAGTGAGCAAAATGGTGTCAGGCATATTAAAATACACGAAAGTTTGGAATAAATAATGTATTAAACAAAGAAATTATATTAAACAACCCCCGCTGGTTTATGTGCTCTTTCATTCTTGTGCCAAGGTAATCAAAAAAATTCGAACAGTTTCTAGCTAAAAACTATCCGCAACCACTTCACTTTAAGGTTTGTAATATCCGTTGCTCGTAAGCCAGGGAGAATAAGTGGCGCAACATAATCCATTAATTAATCGGCGTGAGTTCAACATACGTGCCAAACGTTACGTGGTGTGAACCTCAAAGTTGTCGGTAAATCATGTAGTGTTACGTGTTAAATATGAAAAGCAATCTACCATATGCTGTCATATCCACACCTTCCTCGATTATAATCAACAGCTTTGAAAATCAGGGAACATGCTATGATAAGATATATTGATTATTGGTTACCTAAGGCGTCGTATTGGTACCAAGTATTTTTCTTTTTAGGGTTGTTTGCCAAATCACAGTAGATGATCTGTCTTTTAAATTATCTACTAGAATGTTCAGAGCATTAGCTAGTCATTAAGCAGTAAACGCATCAATTTGAAAAGATTTTGAAACTACGATCTTGAATGACTGGCATTACTCCATGTTAATATGGAGTCAGGATCTAGATCCACTACAGCTCTTTGGTAAACTTATAATCCTTGTTAAGATAACTGCACCAGATTGCTAATTTATCAAGGGACTATAGTTGCGTTGGTCATCTAATTTATTAGTCAACATACTTTTCGCCACCGCCGCTTCCCCACTGGCAACCACTGACAAGATTTAGGTTCAATACAACTAAACTATGCACGTTACAAAACTCTTGTTGATTTCTATGTTTTACTTTATCTACAGTTCAGGAATTCATGTACATTTTAGAATCCGTGATAGGCGATTTTCTACGCACAATTCGTATTAAATATCCTTGATCAAACCGCAGCAATGAACTGCTATCCGCTTTCTAATAAAAAGTAAATAACCTGCTTGTTGGTATCAACCATACTTTGATTCTGTGTCTTAATAGATTTGACCATTCTCCCGCCGTAGCATAGGTAAATGATCGATCAGCTTATCCTGACAAAAGTGTTGTATCTAGGTAGCGTGATCGATTCATTTTAGTCATCTGCTTCGAAAGTGAAATACACTGTTTAATTGAGGATAACCAGAGGAAAAAGTTCACCAAACATTAATTAGATGCAATGGAAATAATCGTGCACATGGACAAAGGAGAAACCTTTTGCGTCCAATATATTCCTCAAGCGTTTGCATACATTACAAAATGGCAAATATAGACAGTGTATAAATTCCTTAGTCTTAGTTAACAATTCTTATGTTTTATGTTTTGAAGGGGGTCAATGTAATTCTCCGCAGTTTTAGATGAGTCGTAACTAACGTGCAGCGATTTCGCACATATCTAGTGGCTCTCTGAATGAACATGAAATCGACACATCGTATTTGAAAGCCTAAGAATTTTTCCATTAACATTAGATCAGACTAAGAGACTCAAGATACCCCGACCTGTAAAAATTCATGGGACTCTTCCTCGAACATGGGTTGGAAGAATACGCGAGACCAGTTATTTGTGCGGACTGACGTATGGTTATAAATGGTATTTATACTGCATATCCAAGATATCGCAGCTGATTTTCGCAGCTTTGACTTCGTAAAAAACAGCGACATCCGCAGACTGCAATTCCGCCCTTAAATTGTCTTTATTGTGTATTTGGAAGGATCCATTTACCTAAATGACCACCCAGATTGAACAATGCA
>OX104071.1:14726514-14877898 GCA_944474145.2 Dicrocoelium dendriticum | reverse complement strand
ACTGTTTTCCCATTAATATTCTTATTATTTTACTACTACGATATCCCAAACAACCATCCAACGGGACTTGTAAAGCAGCCCACCTTTATCTGTATAAATTCGTTGTTCATTCCTATATTATAGAATGCCCATTTATTATGCGGAGTTCAGAAAGAGATGCAAAAAAGAAGCTTTAAGCGGACGGTTGTTCATTGATAATCATGCGTAAACAGCTACATTTTCCACCCGCGATTCAGCGCATCTACACCGAAGTTTTTGCGTCGACATTGCACGTGAAAACATGACCGTACTCACCCCAGTCGGGCAATGTCAGAAACGTCATCGGCCAGATTATTATGTCTGAACACCATGCCCTAACTCCACCGTGTGCGCTTCCAGGAGAATCGTTAAACTCTCTTCACCCACTTTATCCGTCAACGTCAAACACCTGACTTGGCGCAAAGGCAACTGATCAGCCAAAATAAGATAGAAAAACGGAAGGAATATAAATGAAAACCGGTGAATTTTGCGTTTCTGCTACCATTTCTTTGTACTAATCAGAAGAAAGCCAAGCCCAAATATATCAAAAGGAGTTTTTTCCTACCAACATTGATTTCAATCCTATCATGATAAAACTTAAAGGTTTCTTCAGATGAAAATAGAGTAAATCCTTTGCAATCTGATGACAGATTTACTCCTGTTATATTTTTAGTCATCAAACTGATAAAGAAGCCAAAGTCCAAGCCATGGGGAATTTGGACTCGTCACTTTGCGCGCGTTGCTTCAAAGTTTTAAGTTCAGATTGCTCTCTGATTTCGGGCACTGATTTAGCTTTGGAGAAGTCTCACGAATCTACTGGCGATAGTTATTCCCCAACAAACACAAATAACCTTGATACTGTAAAATACAACATTAGGGGCTCAGCGACCGTAAGAAGCAGCGCAGTACCGTCTAGTACTCAGGTGACAGCTAACGTGCCTCTCACTGATTACTGGCAATATGACAATGCAGATCAACTTGGATAATTTGTAAAGTAACCGATCCCGAACAACTGTGTAAACTGAGAGCAACTCATAACCAAACCAAAGCTGCTCTTTACCACATGGTCTTGTGAACGATGGAAACGGGATCAGTAATCCCTTTCAACTTATGTGTACTACCAGGGATACTCAAGATATCAGCTGCAAAATTATTTCCTTTAACGTCATAAACAGTACTCTGATTAGAATTAAAATAATTCCCTACTTCCCTTCCAAAAAGTTGAAACAGCTTTGCAAGTGTTAGGCATCTGGATCCTAACATCCAGATCACCTAACCCCCAGCTACTATACATACAATTATTGTAATAACGAATAGGTTCTCAATGTCAATTTTTGATTACCGTAGTGTGGCTGCTTGGTGTCATAATGAGAGTTTTCGAAAACCTTTCCTCTAGTAGGTTTACGTCGAATGTTAGGGTGAAGAAATATGTAGGATAGTTTAATGTTATGTCCGGTGAGCGACGCACGGTGCTGTACACTAATCTCTTCGGCTCCTAGAAACGATACATTAATTGTAAATTAAGACAAGGTGACTGATAATTCCCTCTGTGGGTTTGGAACAACAATGTGGATGCCACTGGTTTAGATTAGACGTGACACATGGAATAAATAAACCAGAGAGTAATTTGTTGGGAACATGTGCATAGACAAAACTGCGAATTGGTTCTGATGACAATGAGTATTTACCGTCGGAATAATATGAGGCGCCCTGAAATTAACTTGAATCCTCTCTCTGTTGCTCTAAATGATCAATGATAAATCTTAAGCATAAAGTATTAAGTGGGACAAGAAGGTGGCTGCGTCATTGGTAAACAAACACACGTTATCACTTTAATCTGAAACTTATTCAGTTATTCCTAAAATGAAAATGGGTTCCATAATACTTACGGTAAACTATACAACCGGTTTTGAAAAAGGATGGCAAGATATGTATGAAGCAGCTGAAATAGTAAATCTCTCCATTGTTGCTGCAGTGAAACACCTTTGCAGAACCATAAAGAAAGTAAACTCCAACCCCGAATCAAAAGCGTAAATGTGGTGGAATTGAAATAGGATTGCGCGACGCACGCATTGTTTAGTGTACCTGATGAGGATCATTGTCTCTTTATCAATGGCGTAAATAAAGAAAGGAAGCAACCTAGGAACACACTCGCAAGATGGTTGACAAATTTTATTTTAAGTTGTTTATAAGTAACAAGCATGTATGCTGAGCGTTGGCAGCAAATAATGTACAAACATCAAGGTCCGTATTTCCAATGATTAAGGATATGGTTGAGAGGATGAAAACATCCACCTCAGCTGACTACTATTTCACTAAATTGCGTTTAAATTTGTGGATTCGTGATGTAAGTTAACCTGACTGGATAGCTGTTGTTGGACATTCTGATGGTAATAAAAATGCACAAAATTGTTTTTGATGGATTGGGCTAAGCCGAAACGATGATCCGACGATAAGTGACAGGGAATAAGAAAGCACGGATTACTTATCTGGAGTGATGGGGTTAAGCAATGTCAAGCAAAACATTTTTATCGCAACTTGCTCATGGTGAGGTTCCTGTTTACAGCATCAGGAAAGTCAGATTTTTCAAGTTTTCATTCTACCAGTTGCTCACCTTGAAATATCTTATTTTTATCGCACAAATGCTACTTGTACAACACTTGGTTGCTTTTATCACACCAGTAATGGTTCACACACTCCATGTTACGAAACATTAACTTAGATGACCTCACGTGTGTTTTGTGCAAAGGTAAATACCACATTTCATGTGATGGGTTAGCAGTTGAGCATTTTCAACGTCTTCATGTGATCCAACACGATATCGTCCAAGCTATATGAGAAAATTGCTAAAATAATATACAGCCAGAAAGAGTAAAGCCGACGTGTAGACCTCAGCGTATCGTTGCAAGCAGCTCCGTGTGTTTGTTCCAGCAACCTAGCCCGAAAAGCGTTCAGGTTTCGGCTCAGTCGTCTTCCTCTCCCCGTGCAAACTCACCGACACGAAGTCCAAACGTTGTGAGAAGTCCAGTTGCACCTGGTCTAAATTGTTTACCTTTGTTGTGTCCAACGGACACTGATGTCCCAGCAGGTGTAACTCTGAGGGCTGAAGACCAGTGGAAAGAAAAGAGAACGAAATTACGAAGAGAGATTGGGCGTTTAGGTTCTGTAACTCAACAGTTAGCCAAACCACTTGAGGCTGGTATTATACTTCGCCCTGCAAGGTCAACCTCGTTCGACCAGAGGCGTTATAATCTCGTGATCTTTCACGCAGCGGAGTCCAGTGATCCATCACCCCCAAGTGCGCTACGATCACGATGTCGAGTTTTCACAGGGTCTAATTGATAGACTTCTCGACGCTGGTGAGGATTCGGTAAAAGTGAGGCAAGTTATCCGTCTTGGAAAACCAGGTGATCAACAAAATCGGCCTATCAGAATCCCTTTTGTGGACGAAGCCAGTCCAAGACTGATCATGTCCCGCCTAAGTAGGCTGAAAGGTTTGAAGATCCAAGTTTGTCCAGACCTGGACCCAATATGCAGGGAGCGGCTCAAGTCTGCCATCATTGAGCTGGATAGACGCACTGATGGGGGGAAACAAATCTTCGTATCGTATTTTTCGTGTGGTTTCCAAAAATCTGCGTATCAGGATAAACAGGCTGCTCACACTTCAAGCACGCCCGGCGGCTCCTGCTGCGGCCTGCGAGTAGCCTTCACAAACGTTTGCAGTATTATAAATAAGCACGATGACCCTTGTTGTTTCGTTGCGTCTGAGCTGCCAAACGTAGTGGGACTCGCAGAGACATGGCTGCATTCAAAGTTATACACCCACGAACTTGAACTCAACGGTTACTCGTGTATCCGATGCGATAGACTAAAGAATGCCCACGGTGGTGTCTTACTTTACATCCGGTCTTCCCTGCGTGGGAGACCTGTGAGCACCTACCGAAGTGACGATGGTTTGTTTGAGCTACTGTGGTGCTCCATCCACCTCAGGCGCGGATAATTGCTTGTAGGCGCAGTTTATCGCAGCCCCCTTAGTCGTTGTTTGGATTGGCTGCCCATTCTTCGGACGCACATGTGTCGTCCACACTTTCTAATTATGGGCGATTTTAACTGTCCTCGAATACGATGGGCTGATGTGCATTTGATGCCTGGGCATAGTGAGGTTGAAGCAAAGTTGGTGGATTTGGTACTTGAAACTGGTGCATCGCAACACATATGCCAGCCAACACGCATATCAACACGTTCAACCCCGTCCTGTCTTGACCTGATGTTAATGAGCTACGAACAACATGTGCGTGACGTTAGGATCCTGGAGCCCCTGGCTAGGAGCGACCACTCAGTACTGATAGCTGATATGGAATTATCTTTGCCGTATCACGTCCGCTGGAACCAGCTCTCAACTACTGGAAAACGGACTTCGATGGTCTAGCTCGAGCCGCGAGCAAATTTGATTGGTCTCTGTCACAAGCTGAATCTGTGTAAGGCTGTTGCATATTTATAAAAGACAGTGTGACATCATTGTGTTCCCAATTTGTGCCATTGAAATGTCGGAAGGTTGGACCGATTAGGTTTCTCTGGTTTGACAAGGAGTATGGAAACTTGCCTCGGAGGCGGCGCAGACTGTGGGAAAATTCCTCCTCTCTGGCTCTGCCAATGAGTACGAATGGTATAAACGTCAGCAGAACCTCTGCAACAGTGCAAATGATAATAAACGCCGACATTTCGAAGAACAGCTTGCCTTAGCCGTGAAGACCGCCCCAAAGAGAATCTTTGCATACGTGAAGCGACGCCTGAAGCCGGCAGGTGATGTGCCCGTGCTAGATGGCACGGATGGACAGCTCCTACCCTCCAGCAGTGAGCGTGCGTCCGCGTTGGCGGCGCATTTCGCATCTGCATTTGCAAACAACCAGGTGTCTGTTCCGAATTCGACGAGTACCGCTTTTACCAAACTCGATAGTCTGCATTGCGGCGTTGAAGAGGTAGGTCAACTACTCACCTACCTTGACGGCACCAAGCCTGCCGGACCTGATGGGCTTCACCTGCTGGTTCTCAAGTCACTTTCAACCATCCTCTCTCCTGCCATGACTGACCTTTTAGACAAGTTGCTGTCCGAAGGTTTCATGCCCGTTGACTGGAAATGTTCGTTGTTGAAGCCTGTTCCGAAAATCGGTGACCCTAGCAAAGTAGACAATTACAGGCCAATTTGTCTGACATCTATTTTGGCAAAGGTTGCTGAGAAAATCTTGAAATAAGGATTGCTACAGTTGTTACAGTCAAACGACGTCCTAACCTCCGCACAGCACGGTTTTACGCAAGGTTGCTCATGCAGTACGAACCTGCTTGTGACGAGGCATGAGTGGTTGAAGTCAGTAAGCAAGGAGAAGTCCCTCGACCTTATATTCATCGATTTCAGTAAAGCGTTCGACAAAGTCAGTCATGAGGTTCTCCTTCACAAACTCAGAATGTGTGGTGTCGGTGGCTAACTGCACCGGTGGATCCGCGACTTTCTTGTTGGACGAAAGTGGAGGGTACAGGTCGATGAACATCTAACTGACTAGTACCCCTCTACTAGTGGCGTGCCTCAAGGCACTGTGCTGGGGCCCACTCTGTTCTTGATCCACATCAACGATCTACCGCGGCTTTTCCGGTCGTCGTGTGTTTGTTTGCGGACGACATGAAGATTTGGAAAGAAATCGACGCTCCTGATGACTGTGGCCTACTTCAGCAAGACCTGAACTGCCTGCAGATGTTCCTCTTCCGGTCAACCCAGCCAAGTCTGTATGTATGAGCCTGGGGAAGGGTGCTAACGGCCGAACCTACACCCTTGACGGCCAAACGCTATATCCTACACCCTCCGTGAAAGACTTAAGTGTACTCTCGCTCTAGCATTTCAAGTCGGTGGACAACGCGAACAGGCTATATCGTAACGGACTGCGCATGCTTTGGGCGCTCAAACGTAGCTTCGGCACATGGTCTGAAGAGGTTGCCACTCGCTTCTTCTCTACCATCGTTAGACCAATGTTAGAGTACGGTTCGCCCGCCTATTTTTCGATTACCCGAGGCGAAGCACAAAAGATCGAACAGGTCCAACACGTTGCTACCAGGCTGATCCCGAGTTTACGTGGCTTTGGGTATGAAGACCGGTGCGAGAAACTAGGACCCTATACCTTGTCCTACGGTCGGGTGCGAGTCGACCTCATTATGACTTACCGTATTCTATATCTTGGTGACTTCCCCAAGTCTGTGGCCAATGCCTCACTTACAAGGGCCATGAAGCACACGCGGACATAGATACCAACTTGTCGTGCCGGATGTGAAATGTGTTCCCCACCCAATTTGCTTAGAACGGAGAGTGGTAAACATTTGGAACAGTTTATCTGAACATGTGATAGAGGCAACATCTGTGCAACAGTTCAAAACGTTGTTAGATTTGTATTTTGCCACTATTTGATTCAGGGAACGACTGCACACTTACGATGACATATCACATTTGTGAATCCTGAAATTTCGTAAGTCAGATTTTTTAAATGTTAAATTAGAGAGACAAAGATATTCACGGATGACAACTTTTATAACGTTTTTCACTATATTTCGAAAGAGTTGTAAAGAATTCATTTCTACTTGCTCTATAATAGAGTTTTCAATATTCAGTATACTTCAAATATATGTTAGTTTCACATCCCTTTATGACATTCATCCTGTAAATGTACTGAATCCTGGTACGTTCTTCAAACTTAACCAACAGCTTTCCCGCAGAGAGCAGACGAACGGGCCAAACGATGGTTGCAGTCAACCTCCCCAGAAACGCTGAAATCCAACCCTTCATGAGTAGCGGTTTTATATCAGACAACCGGTTTCCGTTAGCAATTCAAATGTTTGGAATAGGTTTTGAACTGTCTGGGATATGATAAACTTCATAGTTTAAGATCAGATGTCGCATATTAAAAAGGCTTATATTTTAATACTTTGAAAATTATGCTTTCTGTTAGCTTGTGTTTACTGGTGTTGACCTAGAATGCAATATGCGTTAGGAAAATATGTTAACCGCACTCTACTCCAGATATGTTTAACTTCAGCTAGAAAGGACTCCTATTAATAATTACGATCAACAAACCTTATTACTCAGCCTTGTAATATACATGGCGTGTCTATATGGATAGGCAGCATCGTAGACGGGCATCAAAATATATTATGAGTGAATTTTCTGGCACGTTCTTAGGGAATTTACGTAGGTAATGTTTACTCGATATCACCAGAGACAATCCGATTCCGGTAACGCAGTTTGTACATCGTCAGCCTCCCCATGAATATTTAATCTAATATCACTTCTCCATTGCATCAAACTCGTCAGTTTTCAGATATGCATAATATAATATTTATTATCTGATAACACACATATCCTATATAAGTACATCACCAACGGTGTTTCTCCAGTTTAATTCCGTCTAAGTATTCTACCTTCGGAAAGGCTAAAAACAGTTTCGTCTGTGTTAAAATCATGCTACGTTCGGGAATACATCAGCCTGCATCTAAGTTGGAAAGTGTGACAAGAAGGCAGCAATTGTCTAGCGAACTGTGATTACAACGCAACAATTGTCCTTAACTGCATTTATCTTATTTCAGAAAATTTATAGCTCAATTTAAATTATTGGCTTATTATAGCTTTAAAATTGATATAAGGCGCGTTTCTTAGCATTAACATATTCATCCTGGTGATCTTCATACGACAACAATCACAAATCTATTGGCTTTGTAAAGATTTGCAACTTGTCATTCGGTATTTAGTATACA
This sequence comes from Dicrocoelium dendriticum, assembly GCA_944474145.2. Classification (NCBI taxonomy): domain Eukaryota; kingdom Metazoa; phylum Platyhelminthes; class Trematoda; order Plagiorchiida; family Dicrocoeliidae; genus Dicrocoelium; species Dicrocoelium dendriticum. Next base: position 14,870,089 of record OX104071.1, on the reverse strand, counting down.
TGCACAAACATTTCAGTGAAAATAAAACTTGAGGCACAAAGAAATACAATTTCTACGCCTAACTGACACATATTGAATGCAATGTTAGCAGGCGTGTCTTTGTTGAATTTCCCTCTATATACCAACGTTACCACCGGCATGTTATTAAACGTATTAGAAACTAAAACTACATCAGTGAAATGTTGAAAATTTCTTTTAAGCGGGTTCGGCATTCTCCGCCCCATTTTCAAAATGTTGCACGTTTGTTTGGTCTACCGCAAAATTGTTAGCCTACGCTCCGAAATATTCACATAAACCGACGCATAAAGTTTAGATGAAAACAAATGACTTTTGACCAGCAACACAACACTATGATATATGCAACCAGCCCACCAGTAGAAATACATATTGATGTTTCTAATGTTGCTGTGTTAGCGTTTATGCGTTCAAACGTAAATAAATTCCATGGGTCGCCAGTACTCTTTCCCCACAAGCTCAAACCAACCGAAGTTCGGTAAGCGCTACTCCGATTGACATGAATTGCATTTCTCAATCGCGCAGTAAGGAATAACTACAGTCATAAGTGAATTACAACCAGTGATAGCCAGAGATGCAATCAGTACCCCAGAACACAACACCAGGTACGATTGCTTGTGAAGTTTCCGAGGCAGTTCCAAGACATCTGGTTAATAAGGAATAAGGCAATTTGGAGGGAACTAATAAACTGTGAATATGTACTTTCTCACTGGAATGATTATATAGATAAATAAAGCAAAAGCGTCACCGAAAATATGCACAAATTCTTCCTAAGCATTTCAACTTTTGGCAGTCCTTAGGCATATCCATTCATCCATCGGCAATTTTGACACGCAGACGGCAAATTCAAACATATATACATACATATCAACGGGACCCTACAGTATTCTAGTAACAATTCTTACAAACAGACTTACATCAATAGTTTAACTGAATGGCCAGAAGCCATTCTTATTGGAAATGTACATGCAAACTTTTTCCTCGCGGCATTTGTTTCCTGGTAAATGGCCAGTTTGGTGCTCCTTCCTAAATACTTACGAAACACGGCTCCCAATTTGAATCGCAACTATTCTAAATGTTTTGAACGGAACGATTGGGATTAATCCCTTATTATCCGTTATTTAAGGCGCTTTCCTATAACCAAAATCCGTGAACATATAGTTTGCAACGCAATTCATTCGTCATATTTACTTCAGGTTATGTCATTCAGTTACCGTGCAATTTCTAATTAACTGATTTTGAAATGCAAAACTAGCTGCCTAAAAATAAGCAAGTACCTTTGAGTAAAACATTTCCCAGGTACTTACCGTTTATATTGTCCCTTTAACCTACGTTATCAAAAAACGTTTCAGATTAACATCGTCCTTTATTTCACACGCACGAGTACAGTGAGAACGTCATGTATTTATCCTTGTATCTTTTCCATTTTCCATTTCAAATAAATGTAATAAACAACTTTTACCCGTTGAGGCAGATTATTGTGCAAAGTTTAATCGTGGCTTCCAATTTCTATAAAAATTACACCACTCGCATCAACCACCGTTTTTAAAATATCCACCATATGTACCTTTTCTATTTCTTGCATGACCTAGACGCTTTAACTGCTCAGTTATATGAAAGAACGGACAACATTGGTATGGTCTAATTGTAACCTGCCCAAAATGATTTTTTTTAATCCTTGCCCTAACCAAATTTCCCAAAAGCAATAGACGTCATTAACAGAAACTCCTCCTATTGGGACTTCCACAAATGAAATATTGCTTCTCACTAGATCGGGAATATATGTGCACTAGCCAGGTCAATTTGTCGCCTGCTCAAACCAGTGAAGAAAGTTACCTGCCACAGTGTACGCACGTAATTTCATTTAATGTAGTTATTGCTAAGCTCCTACTTACAGAATGATAAAAGTGTACAGCTTTCAGCATTGTAAGTTTCATCTGACCTACTATCCTAGAATTTTGACACAGCGCATACTTAGCACAACAACTTCCACAAGCGCCAACACCAAAACAGTATTTGACCTATATACATGAGCACGAGGGGCATCCGGGCAGGTATTGGTCCTGGGCGATAGTTAGTAAATGATCTCACGTCCACACATAATGCAGGAATTGTTTTGTCGTATCAGTAAGGATTACACAAAACTGGACGAGAGTATTAGTTATCTATATCTATATATACACGTCGCAGTCCTCGCAACCGCCGTCCTACTGGACCGCATTGGAACCTACGTGGACTCACAGCTATTATATAACACACTAAACAAGTCCCACTTCCATGATATTTTTACTTCATTATCGAATAAATATGATTGTGTCAAACTCACTAATTTTGTAGATCGTCACATCATCATCATTATACCCATTAGCTGCAGGTGGAAAAAAGTATATATTATGCCTCAGTACGAAAGACAAGAAGAGAAAACAAGGGAGGCGCGCCGACTGGGTACCCAGTAATGGATGGTCATCCTGCCGGAGAGCTAAAAGCCTGGCTTTTGTGCCGAAAATAGTTGTATATTACGCATACAGAATGAGACGGTGACTGAAGAGAGGCTGCGAGGGTTGGACAAAAGAACACACAACACAAACTCTAATGAGGCCGGCTGCTAGACATAACAGCAAGTGTGTCCAATCAACGTGTTCAAAGTCTTTAGGACCCCAGCCAGGCAGTCGGGGTACCAACCTACGACAACTTCGAAGTGAGACTTTTCATTCCTCTGGACCAAGTCATCGCATGGCCACCCGTCCTCCTCTTCCAAACCCACCCCCGGAGCGCAAACTATGCATGTCGCATAGTCGGTATGCTGGCTTGCGCAACACATGGCCTGGATATCGGAGCCTGTTGCTTGATATAATGGTGCTGATCAGTTCACTAGTACTTACTGCACCAAATAAACCAAGCTGAATAGGCTCATTGCTCACGCGCTGTTCCCACGAGCCATGAGCTTGGCTGCGAAGGCAGCAAGAATCGGAATTAACCAACCTCTTTATGTCTGTCGACCTGATACGCCAAATTTCATAACCGTATAAGAGGGTTGAACGGACGGCTGCATAATGCACTCTACCGTTCAGGAAGAGATTGATGTCGCGTCTGCGCCACAGGTGGCGGAGATTGGCAAAAGCACCTCGATCTTTTGCCATACGGTTCGTAACCTCGGATAGTCATGAATGAAGCGGATATAATATCTTAAAACCTGCGGACAAAATCAAACGGCCGCACGTCAATTAAACAGAAACAAAATAAGAGATCCATAGAATATTAGCTCTGATCGCAGTGATAATCAGGTTCTTATGCGAGCTAGGTTTTGTGGAGTGAAGTACATTAGCTGATGCCGTTTGTAAAATATAGTTAAATGCAAAGTAGCATTAGTCCTTTACATATTCTTTAACTATGGATAAATGAAATACTTAGGTTTCTTTATCAATTCACGCTGGTGGAAATTATGTTGAAGCGGAAGCTACATCGAAGGGTATTGTGGAATATAAGGTAATGAGGAGTTGTAATAAATGAACCACAATTATCGAGGTATACTTAGAAAACTCATCAAATGATTGTCACGGGTAGGAAACTTAAAAGGGGAACCTGTTAAATGGAGCGCCAGCAGTTTGATGAAAAAGCTGGCACAAATGTGCCTATGTAGTTCATACCTGTGCTACATCAACAGTGTTGCTGACAATCTACGAATATTGGAAGCGCTAGTGACATAAGAGAATGTCTCATTGCTATGTAAATTTTATTACACAATTCATTGCCACGTTGCCTCAAGGTGTATACGGTGCGTAAACAAAATCGTGGTTATACTTAACTACGGATGGGAAGATGGAATCACTATTGTTTTCGCCTTCTTAGCACACAACATTCAGGTCAGTCCTCATTTACTCACTCATACACCCTGCTGGTAGTTATTCTGATGTATCATGTGCGACATTAAAATAGAAAAGTGTTCATAAAAGTAGCTATCGGTAAACGTAGTCTGCCTTTAAATAGATATCTGCTATTAGTGCACAGACATTTGTTTTTCTCAAGCTTGTAGCGTTGCTGATATACGCAAGTTTATCTGGCGACCTTCTTGACCTAGACATTCCATGGAATTGGGTCGACAAAATACAAATTTCCCCCTGACTGAAACTGCATTAAGTTTACCTTTTGGCTAGCAATTTATCTCAGAATTTACGTTTCTGTATATTAAGTTACCTGTAAAATGATAAGCAGGCATTTCATCTCGCCTGAAAGAGTATCCTCCCTACAAATACCTCTTGTTTATCCAGTTAAATATGTAAGCATGTTTCGTTCCCGATTTAATGTGAACAAGCAGTGAACATGTGGATATTGTCTGTTATTTTTGACTCCTTGCATTGCTGTCATTCACAGAGTTTTACATTGCTGATTCGTCCTTGTTTTATTTGTTTTGAATCAGCTGAGATTCCCAAGCGAAATGAATTCGGATGTATTTATCTCGGCAAACTGAATTATCATGTGACAGCAAAACGGCAAATTGGAAAACAATAACCTTCAGCAACTTACTTGCTAATAATGCGCAGTACGTTGTGCCTCATATAGCAATATGTCGCAGTTAGTGACAGGGATTTCTCACATAAAATCATCTTCAAGTTAGCTTTTCACAGCTTTCTGCGTCAAGGGTCAAATTATATCCTCCTGTTGCCTCACGAAAATATAAAAAACACAGCTGCAAATACAAAATAAACATCTTTAAAATCCGCCAAATTTTGGTGCAGAATGCACCTTTCAACAATATAGTTGTGTTGCTTATCTCCATAACTTTAAGGAGGATATTTGAGTTATTCTGAAACCGGGATCTGCATTTTCAATAACAAATACCATGTTTGCACTTTGCTACCAACGGCATGATAACAAAAATAAAATTGGGTTAATTTAGTTCTTCTTGATGCGACCTTAGTTTAATTTAGCCGCTCGTCCATTATATGTAATCACGTCTGAAAAATTTCATGGTTTTATTTGGTTATTGCGTAAAACTATAATATCACACTCACGAAATTTCAGATAGCACGTACAACATAATTAACGTTTCGCAAAAACGTTTGCGTCGGGTCCATTTATTCTAAAGATTTGTAAGCTTTAGTCATAATACTCATGGACGTCATGCAAATAGGTTGCTGTGTATTGTATTAAACGTAAATAATTAACTATACCGCTGAGATTATAAAAATAATTTGAGTTACACTGTAATCTGTGTCATCGAGCAGGCATTCAAGTATGGCGGTCGCATCGCGCTTCAACTCGATTCATCCATGGCTGTGACGAGCAAAATGTTCTTCTTACTTTGGAGGTAAAGTTTTCTTTGGACGATGCGTACTGCAATCTAGCAGCCGGCAAAGTTTATTACGCAGCATCCGAAGGTATTCATCAGTTTATTAACTGCAAAGGCGTAAGCTGGCTTGTCCATTATAATTATTTTATAGATAATAGATTTTACTCATGCTCGGCGAGTGATAACCACTGGCTTTTCTTCCGTAGCCTGAGTACCGTATGTCACTTGTGTACAGTGGTTTCAGATAACTCTTCCTAGTCAGCGGGAGTACAGCCTACATTCTGGATTCAAAAATTGATTATCCATGGGCAGCTTACAAACAAACGGGATCGAGATGCTAACAGTTTTCGAACCTTGTTGGATCACATGTCCAGTGATTGAAAGTGACGTCATAGAGCAGCTAAGCTTTTGCACCATACATATGCCACTTCAGAACTAACCACATTAAGCCAAGAACGCGATGCTTCGTCTACTTATTTAAATGCTGCAGTGGCTTATTGATGGCTGGCGGTAAACTGCTAGAAAATCACGAAAAAACCATGACCTGCTGTCTGTCACATGATTGTTTAGGACACCTTGTTGGCCGTAATCCTTTCAAAGTGCATTTACTTAAAGCTTAATGCACAGGTTTGGCTGATATAACCTCGATCTACTTGATTAAGTGTTGCTTAGGAACAGCTATGTATATGCAGCACTAAAACAATGCAGACCAAGCATGGCATTGACCGTGAAGACTGAATAATCTCATGAACCGTAAGATGCTTGCAAGTTGGGACCTTAATCACAGCGGCAGCGTGCAATCTATCGCGCCTTCAACTCGGGCTAAAATAATCTAACACTCATGCCAAACGTGGTACTGGTACTAACAATGCCATTATAAAAATACTAAAAGCCCTACACATGGAGACGTAATAGTACCAAAGGTGTCGTAATTGAAGCAAGTGTCGTCCAGAAAGGTATTCATTGCAATCTGTATATATAAGGTTTAAGGGCATTAGGTCTAGTAGAGATGATATCCGGTTGACAATGATTATTATGAACCTAGATCACTGCAACATTCCTTCCGACGCCTAAAGTTAAAATGCTTTTATTTCCCCTGACGGTATCCTAGGCAGCATTGACGTAACCAATGTTCGTGTACTGGTGGCAACGGGAGTAGGATAAGGCATACGTTTATAGCCCATCAGTGCTGGTTATTAGAGTATTATACCGAATTACACCTCTTGTCTCCAACGCTGTATATCCCTGGCCTTTGATCAAAAGGCAACATGGAAACCAAAACAGTTCTTGGAAACTAGTCATCCGAACTGGAAATATCCAGCAACATTTTTGTACGAATTTAAATATGATAGCCAAACACTTGTTGCGTTCATACAGCTTCAAGTAATTGCGTGTGTAATTCCTATTGTTTATATCAGTGGCGTCATAGTTAAAAAGTTTGTTTGTTACTACGCATGCAGCCGTGGGAGCAATTGTTTTTATACAAACACTATCCAACTAAGTAAATATATATAGATATATGAATTATGTATTCTTTTTTGTAGGCGTGATACGGCACTTATGTGGACATTAAAGATGATCGTTTAAATCAAAACATTCATAAGAACACAAAATAAACTGGTGTTAACTTGAATAGCACAAAAAGAAGACGAATGTTGCATGATGGAACTCAATGCTTTGAAAAGGCTTTACGTAGAAGGCAAATAAAATAAAATATATCTAGTTAAGTCTGACAGTGTGGAACGATCGCATGTTTCAGCAATTATGACACAGTTGAGTGCAGAACATACATAAACGGCACATAAACGACAGCATGTATAAATATATATATTGTAAAGCAGTAACTATTGTTCGAAAACTTTCGCCTTTCAGCTCGAGGTGATCTTGACACATGCTTAGAGTTAGCCAGATGATTGATTTTTCTATATCAGCTTTTCTAATTGATTTCCTTTGAATAATAAGCGTAGGTTTACGCCTGGGGTGTTTCTGTGATTTAACCTGTTAAATAATAATAATCGTTTAGTCAAACATTTCATGGTTTGCTACATAGCATATCCTGGGGTAGCGAGCTGTGAATATTACAATATATATTTATATATACACATATATATATACATTAAAAGCGATTTGTCATTGTTGATATTGTTCGTGTTTCGAGACCGTTAGTATTCCAATTTTATCCAACAAAAGACTGCCAGATTAAGATAAAGCCTCATATAGTCAACAAAAAATAGAATAAAATAGATGGCCGACAAGAAAATACCACTTGTTTTTCAGCGTTGATTTAACCATAGCAGCGATCGTAAGGAAGATAAATTATTTCCATGTCACAGTGCCATAGATCAAACATTCATAATGGTTTTTAAAAGCGTTTCTTCCACCAAAAGCAATCGAGCGTGCAGAAGCTTCCATCATATATTTTATCCATATACACTGTCATCTGAGGAGAAAATAGAAACAAAAATCCGGTACGCAAAATTACTAAGGGATCGGACCTCGCCGACTGCGGCCTAATAAATGCAATTCATTATTACGAAAGCTTATATTACCTTTGATTTTCGTAACTTTTAGTGCTGCTTGAGCTTAGCCCTTGCCTTCAGAGCAAACTTTCGAAAATATAAAACCAACAAAAACCGGTTATTATGCAGAACCTTCAAAATCGTGGTACATTTAACAGAAAACATTTAATGTATTCATTTATAAAGACTTCGCTGTTGCTAACAGAGCATTTAGCAATATCACAAAGAATTAGCACCGTTGAATAAAACGCCTACTTATAAAGCCTTATAGTCATTTTTTGCCAAATGGATTGCCTCTGTTACATATACAGTATTTTTACGCCGGTTAACTTACTGGCTAGCAGTTAATCTACCACTTTTGTTTTCCACAGAGTATAACATTTGTTAATGAAATATCGTGTCCAAGATAAGCTCCAGTTTTCAAATTGGCATTCAGCAATGGAATCTAACTTGTGCATGAATAAATAGCTACCGAAGTGGCATTGTGACGGCTGTATGTTAATTGCCGCAGGTAGATATACTGCATGAATTGGTAATAAATGAATGCGCAGAAAACATGGAGCAAGCTGCAAGAAATACTACTTTCCGGCGGAAACGACAACCAAGTTCAGTCGAAAAACATCCATGTGATTAAGAAAATTAATCTAAAGTTGCACAATGTTGGTTCAAGTGCATTTGGCGGCTTTTTATTTATTCATTCAAAATTAAAATTAAATAATATCCACCTAGGTTACAGGATGTCAGAGATGATATAAAATTTTTATACACAAAATTCCAAGCGGTAGTACCGCAGCTGCCGTTTTGCAGCACTCTACATTACATGCCCAGTATTTACACTAGGAAAGGTTCGTACGATATTGACACGGATTTACTAACACGAAATACATCACCCGCTTCAGTTCAAAAAATGTGGCCTCTGCCCAGGTATGACATAATACTGTCTTAGCGTTAGTCATGAAAACACGCTAGCAGATTATGTATGTGAGAACGCCTATTTCGGCACAATATGCCACATCAGCGTACGCAATCAATAATGCCTGGATCAACTTTTGGTCATTGTACTTATTGGCGTTCGTTGCCTTCAGCGCAGAACTTACCATATAAGCGTTATTCTGTTTGCTGTTATTAATACAAACTTGAACTGTATTTCGGTCAAGTTTCAGAACACTATTTCTTCTAGACACATCACTAATTGTCAAAAAATTAAAAGGTATTCGTTCTATGACCTTAAGTCTACGTTTTACAGTACATGGACCTTCATATACAACTTTACGACATCTTGTATTACACCATTTAGTTTACTACTTCCGTCCCCTATTTTTTCTGGAGCACTTTGTGGAGAATACCCCTTTTTAGTACCATACTCACGGCACATTTATAGATGCAGCAGTTTGCTTATAGTTTCTTTATTCTGTTTAATTATTTCTAGTCACTTTGATGCTTGCAATAAAATTTATTCGATGTGATACTGATAGGTCACCAGGAAGACCTTGTGTAGTTTCACCTGAATACGCTACAATGTAGGTCCTTATTGGTCACGGTTCCATTGTCATTGCTGTCTAAATTATTTTCATTATCAAACCATTCTTAACATTTAAACATTTTAAATCTAGATTTGCGCAGTGTGACTATTATTGATCTTAACACCAAATTCACCGTGGATGTCACGGGCTCTCTTCGCTGGTTCTTGACCCTTTAGAGCAATTAACACATATTTCTAAATGTATTCTGTCCATGTTGCATTAAAATATCTTTATTCATATAAACACACGTTCTTGATGTAAATTCTCAATGTTGATATAGATAACAAAACGGCGTTTAAAAATGTTTAACTAAAACTGTATAACATACAGCTGGTAAAATAAAAACCACGATAAACGCATTCGTTTTAGATAATATTAATATATAATAATTAATGATAATATTACTAATAACAATCATAATAATTATAATAACTAAATAAATGCATACCAGCTGGTTTGCATTTAGCCATCTATTTCAGCTTTGCTATTTTGTTTATTAGTATTAAAAATGGTTAACTCAATCACGTTTCATTTTGTTTACTTTTATAAACTTAACCAGCTACCTGCTCTAACTTTAAACGTGTTAATTAATTTACATATTTGTTCTAAAGTACGTTTACGTGGATGGCAAATTAAACGCGGAAATTGATGAGACGCACTCTATACTACGGAATATTCTCATCAAAAAAATAATCTCAAATCCGCCTTAGTATCATCGCATTCTTTTTCGAATTAATAGTTAGGACAGTGAGGTCATACTTGATGCATTTCTTTTGATCATATTGGAAAGCTACCAAATTTTATAGATATTTTCACGGTGTGTCATAAATATTCTTTTTAAATAAAGCTGGAAGATATCAACAGATAAAGTCCAAGATATGCGCTATTAAATGCGTTCATTCTGACGAGTCATCATTCAAATTTTTACGAGCATTATATTACTTATATTAGTCCACATGCGGGATAGGCAATACAATTCTGACAGACAGCTAAGGAGGGATCTCACTGGCTTCCCTATAACCCAACGCTGGGCAACCATGAATGTCAACGGTAGGGGCCATTTCGTTATTATTATAGGCTTCCATCGCTTAGGATGTCCAGCGGACATTACCGGAGATCGCGAGATGGCCTTATATTGAGGTACTTGCTTCGAGAGAACCTAGTAACAAGTGCCGCCATTTGCTAGAGCGATGCCGTAACTGTAAACGTAAATCTCAATCTGGCATAGTAGTTCAGTCGTTTGTAACGCCTTTCGGACTTTCGGTCCCTACGAGTCTGCCAAGTATGGTACACCCTACCGGTGTCTGTCTTCTGTGGTCCCACAATTTTAGGTTGTAAATGTCAAGTTTTCTGTGCATTTATTTCACTATGCTTTCTCACAAGAATGATTTTCTATGGCTAAATACAAGTTTCTTGATCATATTGTTTAAATGTTGGTTAGATACGCTTTTTTACCCAGGTCTCATTTATCTTCATTCCTTAGCAAATTGCGTTACATTAACAGTTTTTACTGTGTGTACTGCGATAGGTCAACCTGCCTTAAAATAAGTTTGCTGCTAACTTTTCTTAATGTTGCATTTATTACCAAGACAAAGGTTTGAGCCTATGCAAATTTAACAATTTTGAAGTCGTGAAGCTTATTTCCGTTAACCCGCAGACATCACATATCGCATATAGGTTGATTTAATGGTTTTTTCAATTTATTTGCCACTGGATGCAAACATAGCAGTAAAAAAGGCAAACATCAGATGGAAAACATTCAGCGGATTATACGACTTTATCATACATGCCAAAGCAAACCTTACTGTTGGCGTTGGGGAGAAGCGATCCACAACCCGGCACCGCATATGTTCAAAATGGCAGCCTTCCCTGACAGATCAAGAAAAAATCGTTTTTATTTAGCAACTTTGATACGTTTTAGAGAAAAAGGCATCAACAAGCTTTTCCTCGAGTCAATTTTCCTTATAGTCTTCGGCGAGAAGCAATCTGTTTCATTGGCCCAGGAGACCTTTATAACTGACAAGGGGCGAACAATTTTCTAAAAATTTTGTTGTACCCAAGGGAGCAATCTTACTGTAAAAACGATAAGGGTCTTTTTGATTAGTTTCATCATCTCAACAGTTATTATATGTTTCTTGCCAAATGTGCTGTTCATCGAACCCATTTTTGTACGAGTCAATTTTGTTCCTTAACACCACGTAAACACATAGGAAGCAACAGTAACAGTTCTCCGTAATAAGGTTAGCATTTTAAGACGATTTGCTTCTACAAAAACCGGTACATATTAAAGAAATGGTTCGCAGCTGATTAGAAGGAATGCGAAGATGCCGTCTACATGCTTCGGACTAATCCACCCAATAGTAGCTTCATACTAACAAAATTCATGTCATTCATTTGCCTGGCAGGATAATGATTTGCAATTGACGTATTCCCCAAATATCATCCTATTACTTGTAGCTCTTCCATGCTGAATGTTCTATAGTAACTACATGCGACTTGCAATTTTACAATCACTAGGGATAGCAATATATTTCAACTTGTCTAAAAAATTACATGGTCCATATCGGATGTAGTATAAAATTTTACATGATAAATAAACAAGCATTGGACACAAAACGCAAGAAGGTGGAGATTTGAGTCCTCGGTTTTTCAGAAGTATTAGGAATCTTGGTTACTCAAAATCACCTGCTTTACATGAATGTTGTACAAACAGTAGTGCGCGGTTTAAAAAACAGCTTTTCCGCAACTCAGGCATAAGTAGCCCAGGTAGGTACCAAATCTTATTCATCATTCGTGCCGACTGGGCCAATTTAATGTAGCAAACCTGTCCTGGCTTCCGTTACCTGCATACAATGGAGTGGACCTAATTCATCCCAAGTTTATCGTACGCTGCCGCTTTAACGGTGACTTATTACACAAAAATGTTCCACTACTGAAATATTTATTATTCTCCGATGCACTTTGGGCAAGCCTAATTGGTGTTACTCGCTCATATAAATATTTTCTATAGCTTAGCAATGCCGCAGTGTAATTTGCTTTCTCAACCAAATATAGAAGATGGTGAGACGTATTATACAACTGCATGACTGTTAAATACCTTTTTATAAGTTTTAGCTTGAAAAATATCATGAGTAAACACGCTGCCTGTACGTTCGTCTCAAAGCGTGAATTATTGTAATTGTTGCCATTAGAAGTGGAATAATTGTCGCACGTTTCTTAATAGATACGTTTGTGGCTGTCAACATTTATTCTCAAACTCTTTAATAGCGATATATAAACTTTTCGGTTTTGCCGCATACTGTCGTCCCGCGTATTGTATGTTAAGTTTTACTTATCCTTTTTAAACGCTATTTTGTTAAATACGACGGCAAGTTGGTAAACTTTTTGGCTGCCATGAACTAATTTATGTATATCTCAAAGGATATACGAAGGCAGACTGATTGATTTACCTGTCCTGTGAGATAAACTATAGTTACTTGGTATAAATCATATTCTTAAATGCCTTATACCCTAGCTCCTCCACATTTAGCCAAATCATATAAATGCCAAAGGACTTACCATTCAAAGAAAACTATGACTAAACCAAACCAATTTCACATAATGTTTATGCACCCAACTGACTGAATTTGGAGCATGTTACATCATAACATGTCAATTTGCTAAACAGAAAACATCAAAATTATCAGCGTTTAAAGTGTGAAGATAAATGATGTTGGTCAGTCATAACTTAATCAAGCATCGTCCGCTTAACGTTTCACTATGTATATTTGTGTATGCATCCAATCAAAGAGCGAATTTCCAGTAATACGTTACTTCAAGACTCGTTAAATTTGATGTAACATTTGTGTCTTTGCGTCAGAGATAGTGGTTGGAGTGTGGTAACCCTGCTGTTGTATTCGAAAATGTGGTGTGAGTTGGTTAGATGCAGTTGCCTTGACCTTTGTTCTAAGGGAATATACAGCAGCACTTTGATAAAAAATTTTGTATAAATAACCTAGATGATGTAAAAGTTCTGTTTTTTTAAGGCGTTGGCTGATTTAAAGGCTTTGCCAGTTGTTAGATATTCCGTACTTTCCAGTGCAGGAAGCAAGATAATAAATATTACCAACTTTCACGTTTTTACGATTTTAATTATACACACTAACTAAATAGTACATAATTGGTCCTGATAGCTAATGTTGTTTAGCAACAAGGTTATCCACTGATGTTTGCAAATGCAAAAAAGCAATGAATAATTCATTTGCTAGAAATTACGGCGACGATACTAGGGGTTAAACCGCTGTTATTTAGAGACATGAGGCGAAATAACATTTTCCCATTAACTATCTGAAGGCAACGAATAAAAGACCGAGTGCATTGAAACCGAAACGCAATTCAGTAATTAGGCAAGTCAGCCAGCTTTTGGAATAAGTTTAATGCATCAGTCTAAATCAAACAAAACGCATTTTGTTTGTCAGAAAAACTACATAGCAGGCATTCGATTGGTAATAAATATTTTGCAAATATGTGGTACATTGTAGACTAAAATTATCCAGGATCTAAGCGGTTTACCAGATTCTAAACAAAGTAGACAAGGTGTAAACTTGAATTACAAATCATTTCTGGACAAACGATTAGTTTATTTGATAGATAACTTTTGGCTTTCTACACAAAAGCTTCGTCAGGGCCGATGAATATTTGCATAGTTTGTGTAGCATTATATAGCGGTTACTGGAGGTAATCATGGTAATTGTGATATCATCTAGGAGACTTTTGCAAACACATATAGAAATGTAATCCCTAAAGGTCAATCCAAATGGGTCAGTTGTGTAGATTTCCCTGTCCGCACGTTTATAATGTAGTGATTTGTGAAGATGATGTTGACGTCAAATTTCTATCCAACCTCACTTGCGTAACGACGCTCGTCAGATTGGCAGTGTCAGGATTATTATCCACACAATCGACAGTTCTAGTCCATTTTATTCACTTAGCTGTCATATTTATTAACTTCGCGGATAAACAGTATATGTTCATTCGCTCATCGGCTCTTTTTGTGCAGCTCTTCCATTTTCCTCCGTCTTGAAAAATCTGTGCCTTGTGAAAAAGCGGTGAGGATAGCCCTTATTAGACTTGCTTTGGATGACTTGCATTGTAATGGATTATCCCATCGGTATAGGTTGACATATGGTTATTTCTGTTTATAAATATCCCTACATTTATATGAACCATAGAGTAAAGTAATTGTTTTGTACTGCCGCACAAGTCTAATTCCAAATGCTGACTAAACGCTTGAGACGATTTTTACATATATATTCATGAAAGTCTTTTAAATCATATGTCAGTTGTCCCGAGTAACTCACTCAACAGATTTGTATTAACGCACCAAGTATACACGAACTGACAGCCTACGAAAATTTGGTATGAAATCGTGCCGTGGCCAATCAACATTATCAAAATAATGATATATTTACCGGCTTAAGTAAACTTCAATAGTCATATAACAAATCCAAAAGATGCACTACAACCTCAATCGAATGGATTAGCTACCATACGAATATTCAGATAACAGTTACTTAATACTAGATAGAGTTGCGCATGAAATATTCAGTTGTAGCAAGCTGTCTTAGAAACGCTGTTAATTTATGCTGATAACATAGAAATATATTCGTTCAAACTGCTCTTCAGGGCGATTAACAAACTCTACAGCAGTTCCTTCATAAAAGCTGACAAATCCATTTATCTAAATATAAAAATATCCAACAGCACTTTTAAGCTGCATTTCTACGGCCTATAAAATACAAGAGCTTCACAGCAGCCAGCTAATAATTTTTGTTGCCAGCAGCAAGATTATATATATATGCTTAGCAAGATGTTGTGTCGCCGCTGACGCCTTCACCCCACGACCGCAAGAAGAAGTACACGACGAGCCATAAGGAGGCCTGTATATAAAATCATAGTAGTTTCTATAGTTTGAAAGCAACATAAAGGGAAGCTACTAAATACACTTGAGCCAAACAACAAAAGCTAGAACGTGAAATGCAACAGCGAATAAGCAACAGTGTACACAAGAGCGAATCGCGTATGTCCTTATAAATATCATCATTGGAATCCAAGCGTAAAGCGACGTCCATATACAGTGAAGGGGACTGACCAATCAGAATGTCGAAATGGAACGTTTAACCAAAAGTCACTAAACAATCGAGAGTAAGGAATGCAGACCCAAAAGTTGAAAACTAGTACAATAATCGTGTGAAAACTAAATATTCCTTTAACCTAACCAAGTAGAACAGTGATGAGAAGAAAAAACGATAGATTATGTTCTTGCAAATAGCGCTGCTGAGAAGGACATGACGATGAGCGTCCATTAACAACGACGTGGATGTACCAATCGGACGAACGCAGTAGAGCGTTTAAACAAAAGTCAATAAATAGAAAATAGGAAGAGTAAATAATAGCTATCAAGCTCGTTCACAATAGATGAATGTCTAATAGCTTTTCTCCTATTACGTCCCTCTCTTTACAAAACGGGTTACCGGGGGTTCACATAGCTCTTTCGACGCGGATCCACTTAGAGTGGTTGCACGAATCTTCTTGTTCACTTTGGCCTGTGGCGGGCTCCATTTTCCATGCATTCCACTGGACGATGGTCGCCACCTGCAGGAGTATTGGCTTGCCATTGTCCAGCAATTCATTGACGTCAAGTCCGTTGGCTTTCGGAACAACGGCACCAAGTGTATAACGTGACCTCAACTGATTTACGTGGCGTCTCCGCACCTGTGTACCAACTTGAACATCATACATCGCGTTGCCTCGGCTCCGCGCTACTCGTTCTCGTGTCCATGCAATCCGCCGTCCTTGATTTTTAGCCGAAAACACAAGATCGCCCACTTTGAAAATCCTTTTTCTTGCACCATACCGCCTGTTGTGCTGACGCTCCATCACTGAATTCCTTAGTAGTAGAGACGGACGCTTGGGGGTCAGCAAATCTAGTGTGGTTCTCAACCATTGGCCCATAATTACTTCAGCTGATGATTTGTTATCTGGTGCATTAGGATTCGGAATAACTCTATAGTTCAATGGGAAATGTTCCAATCTTTCGTTCAGCGATCCCTCCTCTTTTGACTTCCACAATTCTCGTTTCAGAGTATCAACAAATCTTTCCGCTTGGCCATTTGATTGCGGATGATACGGAGCCGTCCTAACATGCTCGAACCCATTCTGTGCAAAAAAGGCAGCAAATTGACAGGATGTAAACTGTGACCCGTTATCTGACAAGACTGTTACTGGCAATCCGTGCTGACTTAAGACATGTTTCATCGCAAAAATTGTGCTGTTGGCCGACGTGTTTTGCATAGTGATTACCTCCGGCCATTTAATGTAGGCGTCAATAATAACGAGGAATGTACTCCTTCGACTGGTCTTGCGAAATCCACGTGTATGCGCGACCACGGCGATTCAGGGTTTGGCCAATCTTGTAATGTAGCACGTACCGGCAACTTGGAGGCACTGATGCATCTAGAGCACGGTCGACCAATGTCTTCAATTTGGCTATCCTTCATAGGCCAAATAACGTAGCTGCGTGCAAGCGTCTTCATGCTAGTGATTCCTGGATGGCTCTTGTGCAGTTGCCGTAGCACGCGTGACCTGAGTATTTCTGCAATGACAATGCGATCTGCAAAATCAGGCAGGAATCAACTTCAGGCAAAAAGTTGCGTCGTGTGAAAAACTGTGTCAAAGCTTCTTTCGGACACTTCTTTGGCCAGCCCCGTCTTGTGTAGGTTAATACCTCTTGCAGCAACGCATCCTGTTCAGTGGCTTCTTCATCATTGTGCTAGTGACCGGTAAATTACTCACGGCCTCATGTACCATTTAGCTGACATCCGTTTCGGCTGCGATGGAGGCAATGACTGCGTCTTCTGACTAACGCTTACCGGTATCGATTAATCTGTAAAGGGCGTCCGCTTGCCCTATAGAATCCGAAGACAAGTACCGCATGCTGAAATCATAACCCAAGAGCATAGTTGCCCATCGCTACATTCGATTGGCCGTATTTGCCGGAACCCCTATTTTTGGATCCAAAGAGTGCTAGAAGCGTTTTGTGATCAGTCACCAAAGTGAACCGTCGACCATATACCATCTTATGGAACTTCTGCACTGCAAATATGATAGTCAACGCTTCTTTCTCAATCTGACTATAATTCTTCTCGGGTGCCGTCAGAGCTCGTTCGTATACAGTGACGGGCACTGGCGAATCCGAATGTCGAAATGGAACGTTTAAACAAAAGTCACTAAACAATCGAGAGTAAGGAATGCAGACCCAAAAGTTGAAAACTAGCACAATAATCGTGTGAAAACTAAATATTCCTTTAACCTAACCAAGTAGAACAGTGATGAGAAGAAAAAACGATAGAATATGTTCTAGCAAATAGCGCTGCTGAGAAGGACATGACGATGAGCGTCCATTAACAACGACGTGGATGTACCAATCGGACGAACGCAGTAGAGCGTTTAAACAAAAGTCAATAAATAGAAAATAGGAAGAGTAAATAATAGCTATCAAGCTCGTTCACAATAGATGAATGTCTAATAGCTGTTCTCCTAATGCATACTAAACATCTTGCTTTATCAGTGGTTTATAAATTATTGTGTAATTTTTTACGTATCATTTTAATTTGTCGCAAAACCTTTGTGGCAGCTTAACTATCATAACGGATTAAGCGCATAAGCTAGTATTGTTATCCGTAAGCAAGTAGATTGGTAGCAAAAATTGTTGGAAATGTAGCATGCTTGTATCTGATGCGGGTTAGTTAAAATAAATGATATTGTTGCATTAAAAAAATTAAAAATTCGTTCCATGCTACTTGATTTCAAATGGAATATTGTTTTCGGTGATTATTTGAAGATTGCTTAGATAACGGTACGCACAGTGCCAATTATTACGAGTAAACATATTTAACAATGGATGCCTTTCCATTTATGGGCTTTGTTATATTATCACCAAATATGGTTTTTCGCCTCCTTACTTTAACTGTATGCTATTTTGCAGTTTTATATGCATATATTTAAAAAGCAACGCCTTAAACTTAATAATACAGTATCACGTGAATCCGACTTATTTCGCTAGACTGGCTGTTTATCGTATTTTTCATAATGTAGTGACTGCATGCAGACAATTGTATAAGTCCTCAATATTAAGCTTGCAATAAGTTAGTAGGTCATACACACTGATGACTGACGCATGTATTATTAGGTAATATATTAGCATCTTGTGAATTTATCATGTGATCACCTCCTTACTATTGGCTTTTGTTATCGCGAGTCCAAAAACTGATGCTACCACATTAACTTCTTGGTAGATAACAGGATTTCAATTCGGATGTCAGCTATATTACGGAGAGTGTATTGGGATTCGACAAGTCTAAAAGTTTTCAGTCATATTATTTAACTGCTGCATGATTATGTGTAAATTTACCAGCCACACATGTTCACGGTTCATCGTAATCACATAGCTGCGTAGGGGACACCGATCTGAACCATTTGCAACGCCCGCCACTCAAAGTAATTTACATGACGAAACCGATTAAACAAGACTTGCAGCATTTCATTACTAATGATATCCAGAGCGAAATTTTCAGTAGGCATTCTACTAACATTGGATTTATATACATTAAACTTAGTGAAAAAGTAAAAGCCTTTGCTAAAGGCGCAATTTATGAATTAGGACTTCACATTCCATTTGAAGTAAAAGAAAACTAAATTTAATTATTTACATAAAATTTGCTGCTTAAGTACTCGAGACCATGCATAAATCTAAACGGTTTGCTGAATTCGCATCCAATGGCTCCATTTGCTAATAATACAAACATTTTCCTTTCTACAACAAATGTAATTTATCTTACAAACTACCCTTTCTAACTCCCCTATTGTGATCACCATATGTGTGCTCATGTTAATTTGGACATCAGTTCATTTTGGTATTTTGCCTGAACTAAAGCAAAACTGAGTGATATGTGTACAATAATATCAACTGTTACAATAAACAATCTCAGACAAGTAATCATTAGGGTTAGCACATTAGATGTACACAAGTAGATAAATATCCCTTACTGAGTTTTGCAACATAAGGATGTAAACGTTTTGCCGGTCGGTAGGAAAATATAATATTGCACATTTAAAATTCATGGAAATTATTTTTGCTATCTCCTTGGCAAAATTGCTGGGGATTCTACCATTCTTCCCTACTGTGCAGCTCGTCCCTTTTTGCGTACCTTAGATAATGAATCCTGCTTAACCACCTGCTATGTTATAGAGTAGACAAATGAGCTGTTTTATTTTGCTCATCCTTGGAATATATTGGCGTCGCCTGACATACATATATTCACAAACTGTTAACAGGCATCGTGCAATCATAGCTATGGCTGAAGAAAAAGTAAAAAAAATAGAAACACGAAAGTCGATAAACTTTGGAAAATAAAAAAATTTGCTTTTGCATACGCCATTTTGTTTTTTATGCTACTTGAGTGTTTATGTTCATGTAAGTAAAAGTTCAATGGTATAACAATATTGATGACACTGTTGTCTGTTGCGGCCATGACAGTCAGTGTTTCTAACCACTGGGTTTCGGCAGGTCATTGTCCCCAACCTGGCAGACGGACTGGTCCGGCTGCCGCCAAACTTGTGATTGCCTTCTTCATGCTTCTTCACGGCATTATCTGTTCAGTGTGGCACATTTCCAATCGCTCCTTGGGTAAGCAAATAGCATTCTACCTGGAAGGATATGGGCGAGCATGCGCAAAATCTGTCCCAGTCTAGGCATGCCAAATTGGCGAATAATATACTGTAGACTGGTACTACTTCCTCCTAACACTCATTCTTGAGTCGCTGCGTTGCTTACGTTGTGTTGCCAACACACCAAAGGAATCGATTGCGAAAGGAAGCGATTGTCAATACTGACAGCCGCTTCTTTTTTTCCAAAGCGAATTGGCCGTCTCGCAGCCGTACAAGAGTACTTGCTGGGGTACGGGCTGATGAGCCGTTGCCGAGTATACCACTTCTTACTATAAGCGTGGAATTCTGCACTACTTAATTGTGGCCCGTTGTTTGAAATCACTACCTCTGGGATTTTATGTCGAGGGAACGGACACCACAACTTGTTCCCTGCGGCTTGTGCGCAGGTTGACGTAAGGGCAGCAATTTCGAAGTAGTCACGGAAATAGTAGTCCCCAATCAAATTGCGCTTCCCGACGTGAACAAAAGGTTCAATGCTAACATCTTCCAAGGCCTATCCGGAACGTCGTGAGGCAACAATGGATCCTTCAGCTGGCCCACGTCGTATGTTCTGCATGTTAAACTGTTTGATATCTAATCATGCATTTGGGAAATCATTCCTGGCGGGAACATCAGCCCACTTGCTCACACCAAGCAATTGTTGATTCCTTAATGTGCAAAGTGTATCATCCGCAGCACTGAATATTGCAAGGCTTTCGAAACTACCATGCTGTTGCCCTTAACTATTAATCCGTCTTGGATGATGTGTTCTTTACGAAAATGAAGAACGGAGTAAACACTCTGTGTAATTTTTTCTTGTATTCGGGCCAACCGTCTAATAGCCTCTGCCTCAGTAGCTTCTTCTTTTCCTCCTAATCCGTGGACAGTTGGAGCTGCTGCAAATGTTTTCTACTGACCGCGATTAGCTGGGTTGCATGAATAAAATCCGGGTCTTCTTTCAGTTGATGTGTTTTTGACAGGCGTACAATTGATAACGTGTCTGCAAAATACATCTAGGATCCTGACCGGTAGACTATGCCCAAGTCATACTTCTGCAGACGAACGAGAATTCTTTGGGAACAGCGAGTCTTCTTTCGACAGATACAAGTGGATTGTGGTCAGTGAAGACCATTCTTTTGCGGCGGAACGTAATTAATTAAGCTTTCTATGGCGTAAACCATTTCCAGTGTTTCCTTTTCAATTTGTGTGCAAAAGATGCTCGGCCTCTGTGAGCATATGACTGCGAAAATTTACAGGCTTGGCGTTTTGCATAAGCAAGGCTGCGATGCCGTGTTGGCTACTGTCACAATGAATCTCGAGTAGAAGCGATGGATCAAATTAGGCAAGGACTGGCGTTTTTAATTAATTCCTTGATATTCCTAAAAGCATTTTGTTGTTTAGATACCCAGTACCAAGCTTCACCATTATGGGTCAACTCTCGTATCGCTGTCATCACATGGGCCAGTCCTGCAAGGAAACGGCTCAAGTAGTTAACCATTAGGTTTAGTCTGCTAAACGCTCTTACATCTGTGGGGGACATATCTCGTTTATGACCCTGAATTTTTCTTAATCCGATTCAAACTTCGTTAAACTCGTCAAGTGCACATGAAGTGCTATTTCCTTTTTTCGTAGCTCAACTTCCTCACGCTTTAGTTTAATTTTTCTTTCACTACAAAATTGTAGAAGCTAATGTAGCTGACGAACACGTTCCTCACGGGTAGCACAAAATCTAGCACGTCACCTGCTATAAGAACAGACTGTCCATTGCTTGCAGCAGCCGCTCTTGAAATATCTCACTGGATACCTTCAAACCGAAGGGCAACAAAAACCACCTAAAAAGTACAAAGGAAGTTCCAAATGTAATCAAATAACTTTACTGTTCGCCAATTGCTAGGAGCCAGAATGCTGAAGTGAGGTCCACTTTCGTGAACAATTTGCCTTTGTTAAATCTAGTAGCATGTCCTCTATAGTAGGGAGGGTAGCATACTCTCAACTGAGCTAGGCATCGAGTGGTTTAGGTTCGATACACACACGCAAATAACAGCATTTCTTATGAGCAATTTCACTTGGCTTACCCAACCTGTTTGATCATCGACCATAACTACTACGCCCAACTTGAACAAACACTTCAGTTCTTTTAATATTCTTTCACACGATGATATGGGCACTATTCTAGCTGGCGGTGCTACTAGCCTAGCAGCATGCTGTACTAATAAATGAGCGCATCCAACGAATTTTCCAATAACCAAATCGAACACGGCTGGATACAAAACAACAACATCTACATCAACCTGATATGAACCAACGAAACGATCATGGTTAGATAAGTTAAAAGCAAGGCGTTGGAAGAAATCAATGCCCAAGATGGGCCTAGGATCTGCTGACGCAACCAGGAATTCAAGCTGGTGTCCCATTCCTTGCATAGGGTTGGCAGCAGTCACGATCGATTTTCCTTTCGGTTGCACTCTAGAGCCGTTCCAAATTTTGAGACAACTATGTGTTTTAATTTTTGTGTCATCATCCTTCTACACTTTCAGCATTTTTATTTCGCTACTTATTATGACAACAATTCTTATGACAAATAATATCGTGCTAAATAGGTTTGAGAAAAGCTTTGCTCGGCCTTAGTATTAATGAATACGATTTTCGTATTTGTACTTTTAACATTAATGGTTTGTCTTGCAGTTACTAATTTAAATAGTGTTCACAATATTGTAAAAGAACCTGGGAACAAAAAGCGTACCGTTTCTATAAGGCATTAGTAACAGAAATAAAATCACGGTTTAAGTACGATCGTCATTTAATATTGTTGTACAGGTACGTTCAGTGAAATATACGTTGCTTAACCTGCTGCCCAAGGAACTGGTGTATTCCCATTTTCTTTATACTATTACTACTTAAACATGATCTAGGTATTCTCAGAAGGTATCCTGAGTTCTTCTTTGAAGTCTAATTCATTTTATATTGACCGCCAAACCATTGCTATGCTACTGACAGATCGATATTGATGTTGGTATTTGGTTGAATTTGATTCCTTGCCTTGAAGCCACCTTCTCGTTCCTCGTTCACTGCGCCTTGCTTTTTCAGTTACAGCTAAAGATTATAAACTAAAAAGAATGTCTAACTGTATCTTCGTTCATTATACTTTTACTCAGATTCTTCTTTATAAACCTGTTTCGTAAAGCCAAATTGCTCTCTTGTTATCTAAAATTCTTTCTGCCTCGTATATACAAACCGGTGAACCTGCCAGCATTAATATCCCAAAAAGCGTGGAAGTTGCAACATATTGTTGTAGTGTTCGTAGAGATATCAAAATCCTAGCTCAGATCGAGCTGTTTATCTAGTCAGTTCAATACTTAAACCTGTTCTTGATTCTCCCAATACAGAAAACTTTGCCGAAGCCTAATCCAGAGAAAATGTTTTGGGTATGTCTTTTGTCAGGTTTAGTAAAAAGCAATGGCCTATACTCACCACTAAGTATTAGGTGCATGGTATTGCACATATGGTGCATTTTACCAAAAGGACCGTTTATCTTGTGGCAAATATTGGCGTATTAGCAAAGGGACTCAGCAAAGCCGAATCATTGAAATAACTCGGCGATATCCTGAATCCTGCACTGATTTTCAGCCAAATATGACAGATATTCCACCCAAAATTTCACGAATTGTCCAAGTTGTGAGATCGTTGGTAAGGGACCGGGAACGAGTTGCAGGAAGGAAATTTGCTCATGAGAAACTGAGATACAAGAAAAGTGCCTATTACAAGTCTGAAGATAAAGGACACAAGAAATCTGTTTGGCTAAAGCTGCTAGCGATTATTACTGACTTATGGTGCGCAGCTATGGAACCGGCACAACGGTTAGAATGTGTCGACGCGGTCATGGTTAATGCGACATACTACTGCCCAATATGATATATGAGAAAGCCTACCGGCATCTTAGCGCATTGCAGGTACTATCGACTTCAGAAATAAGATCGGACGGAATTCCGAAGAATTCGCTCACAACTACCTATTTACAAAAGCATGAACCACCTCGCAATGGTACTTAATTCGGTAAGCTTAGCAAGAAAATCCACCTTTTATATCAGCTGTGTCTTTTCTGCTTTTTAAAACTTTAACACGGACAATGGAATATGAAATCCAGTGGATCCCAAAGATTGGTTTGATGAAAATGTGCTGGCTGAGGTTTGATCAGATTCAACTCGAATACATAGCTGCCAAGCTGAGTATGTGTACATTGCCGGGGTATTCTGACCGTGGCTAAACACAACTCGTTTACCACCTTGTGACTTATAACAGCAGCTTTTGAGATTACAAACACAAATGTCACCACAAGTTTATCGTTGCAAGCAGTAAATATTCCCGGCTATAACTGAGATTGACCTGCCGAACTGATCGAAAAGCAGATTAATCTGGACATGCTCCGACTTGTCACGGACCGTGATATAATAATATTTAGACTCGCTGAAATGACGTTGCGAAAGCTTTTGAATTTTGTGAAAGAACCTATGGTAGCGCGAACTGCGAAGACAAATTAGTCCGTTCCCATCCTCTGTCGTTTGATAGGCAGAAGATTTAAAGGCTCAAAGGTATCCTGCGAAATAACTCAGAAGCATTCGAGTGTCACTAGTGATTTTTTTGAACAGCGTCGCTTAAGGCTGCATGGATATCGGAGCTTCGAAACTGATTTCGATTTCACTTTAGCGAAATTCCATAACTTTGCAGTGAAATAAAAAGATCGTAGAGGAATTTTTAAAAGCTGTTTTATCTCCTGTACTTCTGCATGGGTACCTTTGGTTGTACTGTTTCAGTAGAAAAACGGTAGTTTCTACAATCCTCGGACTGTAGAGATTTTACTGAAACAACACAAAAAGCCGCATCTTCTTTCCCAATCTCGATGACTTTTTAGTGCATATTGCAGGTTGTTTTATTTTAACAAACTAGATTACTTTCTGCGTATTGACTTAGAAGTCGAGAAAACTGATAACGCCTTAACCGTTTCTGACACAAGCAGGTATTGCTGATTTCCGAGTCTGGACTTTTGAGCTTTCAAAATCACCTGTAGCTTTTTAACGTCTGCTGTATACTTCATTGAACGGACATCCTCCGCATAAGTGTCTTCTTTTCATGTATGAACTAACTGTTTGCGGTAAAACAAATATTACATTTTAATCAAGTTGTCGAATTTGCTTGAAAGCCTAATCAACGTGTACCTTACATAAAAAACTACTAAGTGCTCTCTGTTAAATAAGAGGTTAAAAGTTTGGTCACTCCATTTCAAGGATGAGCATTCGGACATAACCTTGTCAGATCAAGTTCGTGAAAGCAGGACCAGTAGAAGTTAACGCCGACAAGTTACACAGTTTTCGTGTACTTGCCTCATAATATAGACGGTTTGTTAGATCGTTCTCGGACTCTGCCCAACAGTTAAACGCAATTTATAAAAATACGGCTCTTGCACATTTAAAAACTGCAGAATGCGTGCAAACTGTTACGATGGCACACTTATGACAACATCCTTTGCTATTTCCAGCTATATCACATTTTTGGGAGAGTTTATTTATACTCGGACACAAGCGCCTACGTGAAGCAAGTCGTAATACAAATAAAGCGCCTGAGGAAGTAGTTTGATTGGTATATTTAGGCAGAAGTAGCTCAAGTTGGAACAAAAGAATTATCGCATAAATAAAAATTATATGTTGGCCTTGCTTATTAATAAAAGTCAAAAACGACTGTCTGCTTGTGAGACTGTTTGTAGTACGGACGGTTCATCAATCGCTCCAATGGCTGCAGCATTTCCAGTTTCTATGGAGAAAATTGATTAGTAGCAGGGACAAATACGAGAATATAACTTCGACTATCACCGCCGGCCCGGAAATCAATAAGATAACGCGGACCCGATCTTGAGGATTCCGCACTTCATTACGAAGCGTTACTTAATTTCCACATCGCTGGGTATGGTCGTTGGCAGAGGCACAATCGTCAAACTAATCTATAGCTCTCACTGAAGATAAACGGTGCTGGCAAGCAAACCAATCTACTCCTAAAGAAATCCAGGGAAGCAAATGCGTAGCGTGGTGTTTTGGGGCAATGCGGGCTAAGCCCGTCATCGAGATGGTGATGTTAGTTTTGTTTTTGGCTCAACCTACGTTAAGAGGATTGCGGTCCCTCAGGTTTAATTTGCTGAATTGCTATTGTACATACATCAAGAGCTGGGAGACGTTGTGGACAATTAAATTGAGGCCACGCTGAGCAGACGATCATTTTGGCCACATGAGGATGAGATACAGTTAACTTTTAACATGCACTGTGACGCGCCAGTACAAAACTCAAACCTTGCCCAGAATGCACCGCTGCTGACAATCGTGGCAATTTATCCGTAAGACAGTATGGGTGTATAACGCATTGGTTCTATAACGGAGACATCGTGTGCACACGGATACACGTCAGCCAAGTTAGACTACATTAACAGATAGTGTGAGGCCGTTCCCATCACGCAGGCTAAAATGACATTGTGGCTACAGCGATGACGAATGACTAATTTGCCAACGGGGAGCTTCATGACAAATGCATCCTTACGGTGGATCATAATTTAAAATCTTATTGGTACACGAAGTTTATCAAGCTCTCGGCATATAAAATACCCGAAATTTGGAGTATCACTTACACGGCAACGGACTGATTTAGCGTATCAATTGATTGTCAGAATAGTTGCTGAAGACCTTAATGAGTCAGAAGTTGCTTGGATTGGAATATGTGTTGGCTGGATGATTGCTGTCTAGTCGAAGTACAGTTGACAGCTTTTGTAAACAAGCAACTTAATTTATTACATCAAGAAGATAAGTTTAGTTTAAAGCAGACGCTCGATGCCGTTGACGCAGCAGGTGACCCTTCCGTAACAGATAATGTTAATAGGCTTTTTGTTCATATTCCACAAACGCACCAAGCTGCGCTTTTTCATTTGGCCGTTGTTCATATATGGAAAACATTTATTGCAGCAATAAGGATTTCGGAATTGCTGTTGAAATACTAAGTGTTCTGGTTGGTTATGTTAATAATTTCGGTGCCATTGACACTGTGACCACATTTTGACATTCTCCATTTCTCTTGGGAAAATTTATAAGCCAATTCCTTTTATATTTATCATTAAAAGAACGATGTCTTTCCCAACACCTCTATTCACGTCAGTTACATGTGCTGTGTAACAAATACAATGTTCACACTGTACATTTTGTCTTAGTATTTGTCGAGAACTTAACCGGTTTGTTGCTATTCCTTGAGACGAAATTACACGCACTAGCATCCGCATACTGTTTACTCCATTATTTGACGAAACGTTTTTTGTAATAAGTAAATTAGAAACGGTGTTCGGATGATAGACGTCAATAGTATAATTTGGATGCCCTGCAAGGAGCAATCTATCCCACAACAAACACCTGGTTTGAGCTGTCATTGGATTCGACCTTTTATGCTTATGTAAGCAGAGTGAAATTTCATGACAAACTTATGACCACCACTCTGAAGTTTGCTGAAGACCATGATATTCCCGATGGAAATGATCACATCTAAGACGCTATAGTTTTCCATGGGGCTGATAACGTATTCAATAAATTAGTACCTTTCTTGTGGAGCATTATAAAATATGGAAAAATAAATTATTGGTTAAAGGCCCATGTCGGATTTGGGCCACAATCTATGCAAACAAATCGTCCACTTCATTTTAGCCCAGACTTGGTTTATACCACGCAGAATAACTTGAATAAAATTCCCTAGCCAATTGTGAAATAAAGTTGTGCATACAGTGGCCTATATTGCTTCGCCGTGAAGCTAATTTAGCGCAGACGATGCCAAGTTTATGTATATGGGAATACTTACCGTTGTAAACATAGTCTAAACGGAAGTAAAACTATGTGTCTCCTCGGTCACTCAACCAATAGTTCATTGTTAAAGAGTTTGGTCCTTGGATGCGTCCTAAATATTATTATTTTTTATCACCATATTTCCAATTTGTTTGAGCAAAATGCGTTGCGTTTTAGCACTAAAAGTGGCTAACTCTTATTTCGCCGTTCCAACGACGACAACATAACTATCCGGCTTTGAGTTTGCCCTTAGCTCACAGTAACCCGTTGCAGAGCTCTAGGAAGTATTGATTTTAATACCAGAATTGCCCATTTAGTAGGACTAACTGCAAATATAATTAGTGAATGATCGATTAAAAGGAAAATATAAATGTAGATTTTTATAAATATGCGTTTTCCTTTTCGTAAGAAGGAACAATGAAATAGAGTTAAATTTATTATATGCAATATATAAGCTATCAACCTTACACGCTTTTTATACACATTGTTGTTTTGTCAATCCCCTGGCTGTTTGTTAAACTTATATTCTTATACCGTAGGCTACCAGCCGCAGACAATTCTGCCGTATAGCTCATCTACATCATCTTTGTACCACTTTATTCACAGCATACATCTATAGAGTTTTCATTTAAAACAGGAAAAACCTGTTGGTACGGGTGTATCTGATTACGCTAAAGCTAAAATACTTACGTATACTTAATAGACGGACGCTGGAATTTGCATGTAGTCTGGCTGATGACAATCAAGTAAATTGCAAAATGGCAAGTGGTGAAACATTGATTTAAATCCCCGATCCGCTCTAGAATGGCAATGATACATCCTAATTACTGATTGACGACTTTTACTGGTTTCGACCGTTCCAGTCCACCTCTCCCCTTGGTTTACATGGTCCGATAGTGTGAAAGATGATTTTGCTCTGGTATTTTGTTTAAACTGTTCCGAAATTAGGGTATGCAACTAAATAGGTAAAACAAATATTTACCCGACATTTAATAATAATTAATACTTGGTTTGTAAGAAAATTAAAATTACTGTAGAGGAGAGCAAAGTACCTACTTTCTCATAAATTATTAAAAAACCGATTCGATGGCCGCAATTTGGAAAGAGCACTACTTGCGTACACTTTGCGGAAGGCGGCGACCGTTGCCTGACATTGTAAATTACCAACCCGCACAGTACCAAAATCTGTTGAGTTTATAAACTCACTGATGTTCAAAGTGAAATAACTAACATAACTTGTGCAAATATCTTGCTAGTTTGAATATAATTTGAATAAATTTTCTACTGATGAAACTTGTGAAAACATTATATTTTTGCGGCTGCATCACAGATTTGTGAAGAAAACAAAAGGGTGTACAATGACTACCTGCTTGAATTTTGGAAAACAAATATTAACCGGAGAAGTGTATGTTGCTTTTGTCAGGATATTTGGTAATATTGTGGCATCAATTAAATGCATACTGTAACGGAAAAGCTATACAATTCTGCCTTGACTAGATGTGATAAAATATGTTGAATTTTACTCGAATTTTAGTTTAACTGACAAACTTTGCTTGTTGCTAATGATTGCGACATAACCAATTACATAGGGTGCACTTGGTTTTGTAGAGCTACTTACCCTTGAGTAATTAATACGACAGGTGTACTTACATTATGCACTTCATTAAACTGTTTAGTTATATTTGCCTAAGCAAAAAGCGCTAATTTCTATTTCATAATATTGAGGACGCTTTAATTCTGCCTTGTTTGCGCTTTTGCTTACAAGTGAAAAATCTCCTGTTTTCCCACTTGTGAGGAAACGTAATAAACAAGAAATTTTTCAACTGTTTACCTTAACGTGTCATCCCAATCAACCATCAGTTGTCATTACTGTACGGAGATATTCGCTGAGCAGAGAAATTAACTTTCCAATGTTTTGCCACCATAGCACTTGAAATTATAAGTGCCAGGAAATGCGCGCTTTCTTAAGAGTGGCTGCTGAAAAGCAACTTCGGTATGGATTTCACTGACCGTTTGTACGCAACGAAGACCCTATCATGTTTAGCTACCTCAATAGATAGCGTCTCTGTTATAAAGCTGAGCCGTATATCGTGTAATAGGTGTTCACAAGATCAAATGATGTACTATATTTGTGAGCGCGTATGTAAAAAACGATACGTTTTCAGTTAATCGCTAACATAATCTAATTTATTGAATGTAATGATTACAAATATTATCGGCTGTATTTACCTGAATACATTTAGAATATATGGCACAATCTAGGGAAATGTTTACACTCGGAGCAGCTGTTTTTCACTTCTCAGAAACACGTTTAGCAAACTATATAGCACAAAGCACAGTAGCTTTTATTTTGAGTTAATCCAACTAACCATCGTCAGATATTCTACTCTCAGTAGTTCTAAACGCTCAGTTATTTAACTCATGAACTCTACTAAAAATTACTGCGTAGTCTTTATTTAGATCAGCTGCGATACACGTATATATATTTTTGCCTCAGGAAATACTGTTTTATATGGCCACGCATGTCCACCGCAACTTCGAATAATTTGTATATAATTATCATTTAAATTGGACTAAATCTGCGGATTTCTAACACAAACGCTTTTTGTGCAATGCTGACAGGATCTATTTGGCAACACGAATACAAGTACCATTAAAACATTTTATCTTGTAAATAGTTTGTGGATTATGTTGATACCTTTTAAAACTTAGGTCTGCTCTAACAATACCTTTGCTCGTGACACACGTGTTTCTTTTAGAGAAACACACCATGGTTTTGAACGCGTAACCTACCAAAACCATTAATAGCGCTGAATTGGGTGAATCTTCTATTGCTACCCTGTAGCACCGGTTGTCCTTGGCCAAGTAGAAGCTCAAAGTTTACACTGTTTTAAAAATTCAATCTGTGAATTTTGCTGAGGTCTATTTCAAATGCATATCTTATTTCGTTTTGAAGCTTTTGACAACCGGCAAGGTAACCGCTGCTTGCTTGCACACTTATTAACCCTACCATAAAAAGCCGACTTTAAATAAAACATATCGACTTAGACACTTTTAATTTGCCTCGGATTATAGGGTTACTTTTTCATCTTCCGAATATGCTACTATCACGAGTCTGGTACGTGTTCCTGAATTTGAACACGATAATAAAATGATATCCCCTTTTATTCCAGTACGACACGTTCGGTTTGAACCTTGGAATTATTAAAACAGTGATTTTGACAACAATAAACCAGAAAACATGTATTTAATAAACTTTGCAAAACGCATTTTTACAACTGTTTTGCCTGTGCAATATTGTATTCAAATTAATACGACTGCGCTGCAAAAGGCAGTAGCCATCTAGGAGCTGATACACTTAAGAGACATTATAACATGTACAAAGTTGTCGCTGAAAAGGAAAAATACCCAAACGGTTAGTTCCTTTGACAAATTAATAGAACCATGTAAATAACACTGTCATATAACTCAAAGCGAGATATACAACATAAACGCAATCAGAGTTTAACTTTGTTGAAGTGGATCGTAATGTTATTGGATCGTTATCGGTCTAAATATATCACTATGTGTCGTCTGTCAACATATACGTTTTATTGCTTAGTTTTTTTCTGGTTAACTGCATGTGATTAAAAGGACACTCAAAACAAAATCGAGCTACATAGACAACCTTACAATGATTGCGAATTTAACAATTAGGGTGAGTTGATCAAGAATATTCAAACGCTTTATTACTAAACTAATAATGCAATTTATTATTAATGTCAGCTTTGTTCTCACAAGAAGTGCTTCTACTGCTGGGCAAGTTAACTAATGAGCTAAAGCGAAGACACTTGTTAAACGCACAGAGCTGTGACCAATGATAGGCAACCACCTTTACTTCCTAACTAAGCTTTATATATGACATATGACAAAATATATATTGCTTAATCGTTATGAACACAGCATGTGTGGATAGGACATAAAGGTTTATGTGCGCGTTGTTTATATTGCAGATTAGAAACAAAATGTGTTATGTACTATCATGATAATCTAAATTTAAATATCTCGGTTTTTAATAATTGGTGGCCAGGATTAAAAACACCTACTTGTCTGGATGACCTATATATTTTTGCAGCGTAATTAAACGAAAAATATGAAAAATAGTTGCACTTTTCCTTGGGATTCAACGTTTTATCTACCCAACTTTAAGTTAGTGACAAAAAATAATCACTTAATTGCCATCAGACTTATCAGCTAATATATTGCAAATGGTCGATACAGTCATTTATCATGCCAGCTTCATCATAATAACAAACCGCTGTTTTTATATTACTTAGAGCTAGAAAAATTGGCGTTGGTGTTGACATGGTGGCCAAGGTTTCATTGTGCACAACTTGTTAAAGGAATCGAAATAGTGCACACACGCCACTGAGGCCTTGAAAGTGGCCAGAGGAGTTTGTTTGATATCGTTGAAATTGACAAGTATACCATGTGAAAGCAAGCCTAAACTCTCATCTAAGTATTCCCAATAGCACCAGAATTAATCAGTGCACAAGGTGCCCAGGATTTGTCACCTCTAAACTTTACGTTATGACAAAGGACAAGTGTTTAGCAGGGCTAAGTTTCATCTCTCTTAACTCGAACGGTGTTAGGCACAAAAATACTGAAATTTTTTTTAATTTATACTCTATTATATACCACAATGTAGGTTAAACACTCAGAGAGTTCCAGAAACTCCGATGAAAATATATGAATAAACGAAACTTTAAACCGCATAGCAAAGCTACTGTTGGTGTAACCTCGTCGATAGATAAGTTTTTCTTCATATTTCTTTGCTGAATTTACTGGCTAATATTGCCTGACCGATTATGATCGATCGAAACAATCGGAATAATTAAACGCTGCAAATTCGGTTTAAGTATTACGGCAACAAGCACCGGTTATTTGTTTAAGGAGTCAATATATGTGTGAAGATTCATATTTTTGCTTTAATCTAAGGTTAAAATACCGCTCGTTGACATTAATCATAATGTGATATTTCAGGCTCGCATC
Source organism: Dicrocoelium dendriticum (assembly GCA_944474145.2). Classification (NCBI taxonomy): domain Eukaryota; kingdom Metazoa; phylum Platyhelminthes; class Trematoda; order Plagiorchiida; family Dicrocoeliidae; genus Dicrocoelium; species Dicrocoelium dendriticum. Next base: position 14,837,106 of record OX104071.1, on the reverse strand, counting down.
AGGCTAACATTACAAAAGTCCGTGAAAGCTAGTCGTTTTTTCATGAGCTTATGCTAATTTTTGATGATTTATCTGGAGGCCTGATTCGTAGTAGAAGATGCATTATTGACTAATACTTAAAATTACGGCTCATCTGCATAAACCGCTATTATAACTAGTAGTGTAGATCATTCGTAATCATTTATGAATGAAAAATCACAAATAAAATGTAATTACTCCAAAATAATTACTCCAATGTAATTACTCCTACATAGCTATTTCGGTGAAACAGAGCAGTAATTTAGTATAAAGTCCGTATAATACACACCGCCACCGAGCATTAACTTAAATCAAAACTTGATCACATGCTTCCGACAACTAATACTTGTACGCGCAGTGAGTATCTAGTTAAAGAAACTGAAGTTAGTAGCTGAGACCAATAACTATAAGGAATTTTGCTGATAAACGAATAATTTTCAAGCTGAATAACTATTCTGGTCATAATGAGCCTCACATTCACTCAATTATATCAAATAAGCAACAGGAAACAAAGCACATATTTGCGTACGTATAAACCGACTTGCGGTTAGAAGAAAAGAATAGATACGTGATAGTATTTGCTGTTTGCGCGTAGGCACACGATCCCTGTCATTCGTTACCGATGGACTGTTCTAGTTTGTGCTGTGTGAATTTTCGTCCAAATCTATGAAAAGAAGTAACTGATTAGTCGTAACTAAAGAGTTCGGATCCCCTTATAATTAGTTGCCTGTGAACGAAGCGAAGTAGAAAAAACTAAGTCAAATTTTACTCGGGTACAATTTCCTGGTGTTATTACAGACAGGAAGCTTCATGTCATGTATAATGCACGCAAATGAATAATCAAAATATATCATTGGCCAAATGGTCCGTCAGTCATTGCACGTCAATGAAATCGTTATTCACCAGATTTACGCATTTTTAGTTAATTATACTATTTACTAAAACGCTGATAAAAGGATATTAGTCAATATGCGAATTGTAAAATTAAACATAGCACATTTTAAGTATACACAAACCACGCAAGTAATCAGCCCCGTATTTTTTAGCATGGACAGCATAATGACCGAAAGAGATATAAGATTCTCCATTCAGTAGATGAGGACAACATTTATTAAAACCTTTATTGATAAGTCTTTTCTTTTGCCAAATAGCAGCAAACCGTGAATTGGGCGTGGTTTCCCTGATAATTTCTCAATAAGCGGGGAAGTTGACCAGTCTCAGTGATTTTGAAATTCTTTGGCTAAAATTTTGTCAAAATATTCATACATAATTGGTAAGTTTGTAGTGGTTAAGGTAAAAATGGATGCTTTGTGTGAGAGCGGCAAAGGCAACTGAATGCCTCCGCCTTGAATGGTTAAAAAAGTTGTGCATCTGCTAAGCTCAGGAATTTTGACATGCAAATTAATGGCAAACAGAAATTTAGAGTATAAATTACCGAATGTTTTCAAAATTGGTAGGTTCAAACTAACGGATATACGTTACCTGCTGAGTTCTTTTATTAATCTGCCGAGAAAAAAGTTTCATCATAAATAGGCAAGTGCTGGTTTCGAACCCAGTGCATTTTGTTCTCTTAAGTTGTACACACATGGCGGAAAGATAAACATATTCGGTATACGTAATAGATTTAATGTTGTTTATCTGTATGCATATGAATATATGCACAGCTAAATCTTTACTAGCAATTGTCGTGTGGTTCTCCTAAATTTACTAACTTTATTAATACAATAAAATCCATCAGGATATGCTCATTTCCTATTAATAACGCATAAACTTAGCTATGTTTAGTAATATTTCCGCATTTTGCAAAAACTGGATGTTATCGTTGGTCATTAACAGAAAGTTTTAGTTCTCGTATATATATTCTATGGATTGAATAATTAGCTCCGACTTTAGACAGTTATAGGTAAAACAATCTAGTTGAAAAGCAATTTTAAGAACGTCCAAACTTTCCATCTAAGTATATCAGGGTTACCTGGTAATATGGACTCAGGCAAGTTAGAGTGAGCCTATTTCCTCTGTGAACATTGAACTCTTGTGAGGTCAACGGCATCGGCCTTTAAGATAGGCAATATGCTATGGATGCATCGTTAGCAAAGCATAAGATATACGCCCTGCGTGCGAATTCGGATACGGCACTGGCAATAATAGAACCGATTAAATGTAGTTACACCAAAGTATCACACGCTATAAGGCATCTGGCATGTCATACATTACCAAAGGTTGTGGTCGCTGATGACAAATGCGCCATCCCCTGCACCCAAAACTCATGATAAATGCACGGACCGGAAATGCTTATCTGGGGTCTAATAAAAACAAGAAGTATTAAGCGAATCTCAGCTATGCTTCAAGTAAAAATCCTAAGTAAGTGGACTTCTGTGTCCCACGCTGTCTTAGCTAGACGATTAATCAGGTTTGTCTGCGGTTACCGTGCTAGTTAGTCAAATCGATCGGCCCCTTTCTAACCCAGAATTCGGAACTGGAGCTCATCACTTACTTGATAGCGGCCTAGCAGCAAGTATGCTTGCACAATTTACCCTATCGATAAAAGCGAAGTTCACAAATGCGCATGCTGAAACCGGAACGACTGTCCTAGTTTCCATCCAGAGTCTTCACATGTCTGACTAACGGTTAGACGTTCGTTAAACCGATTCTACTACATCGCTTCCGTTCAGCACTTATCTACAACTACACTCTAGATGAGGAAGTTTTATCAACCTAGAGCATTAAATAATGTAGTTTCGATTTACTTACTCAGCGCAACTGCTTGCTCACTGTTAGTAAACTGCCTCTAAGCAACTAATTCATATGCCCACTAGAACTGCGTTCTTCATTCAGATAACCGCCAGTGTTGGATTAGCACACGCATCCAATATCCGCGTGCCAATGCGAATGCCAGTGAATGACATTGGACGAAAATAATAGTGTTTATCAAAATTTCGTATGTGTTATGCATTCGACGGAATCGGTAATGTTTATTTAACTTTACTGGCAGCTAAATAAAATTTCCAACATTTCGTTTATGTATTAGATGCCTGACGGAGCTAAATAACTTAACATAAATCTATAATTCTTGCTCATTATTCGTGCTGACTCAACGACATGGGATTCTCACTCCGTCTGAATCTTTGAAATTCTCCTTTGCACCCAAATTCGAGAAATTCACGTGGCCACTGCGTAAGTGTGGGTTACCTTTAGTTGAAAATATTACTTTTTTACGCAAATGTCAACACATGCAAAAAACAAAGTAAAAGGGCTAATTTTCGACGTACAAAATTCTTAATAATTTTGCTTAAAGTCAGGCAACTATAAGACGTAAGTTATCAAAAAATACTCACTGAAAGCCGTCGCTCTTAGGCTATTCAATCTTGTGGAATTCTATAAATATCACTTTCATTGAGAGAAGTAGCGCTGAAATTCCACGACATCATAGGCACTTTTTCACGAGAATGCGATTTCGGTTATCATGAATTAGTGATTTCTTTTGCTGAACTAATTGAAGCAACACATAATATGTAGCACTAATATTTTTGATCTTTCAGCGGAAGGGTAAAGCATTGGGAAATTGTAAGATTTTTTCAAACTGATTGAACAAAACAACACACACTGAGAAAAGCTTTATGACTACTATGCAAGTTAAGTAGATTGCAAATTAAGGTCGTGAATTCAGGCATGTTTCATTGCGTTTCATTGCATTCCACCGAGGAGATCAAAGATTTGCTTTGATTAATAATGGATGTTGAAATCAAGTCAGCGCTCGTTACATGAGTACTGGATTTGCGATGCAAATCATTGATTGGCTGATGCATTATTGTAGAATGATTTGCGATATAACGTGGTTAGCTTGTAAATCATACCAGTTCGTCGTTATCTAACAAGTGCCAACTGTCTAAGCTGCTGACTATTGGTGCGTGCCCTCGGGAGTCAGGGATTAGGATACAGACGAATATTATGAATGCGATTTACTGATGATATACAACAGCTTGAAAACCTGATCTAGTGTTTTCCGGATATTTGAAGGACCATCTGGTTAAGAAGCAGTGGTTCTCTTATTGTATCTTTCTGTAATGTCTGGTTTTGCTTTTGGCCACAGCTTGTTCAGAACGTGGGGCAGATGTTATATTGAATGGTCACTCTGTATCATTTGTGTTCTGTTTTCGATAAAGGAAATTTTCTGGCAAAGGTGACGCGGAAAATGAGTGAAGGTTCGTAGTAAAAGAGATAAAACACAACAGATTGAATATCACCTGAATTATAACAAATTGGAGACAAATACGTTAAAAGGCAACAAATGTAGGCATAAATATTGGAAAGATCTTTATTTAGGACTAGGTCGTGTATTCAATGTACCAGCGCCGAAACAGGAGTTAGCTACTGCCTGTAAGTGAAATGGGCTATTTAAGTTTATCCATCCTACGGCATCTTTTTAACACGGTTTGTCCTGAAGGGCACAATTTTAGTGGGTGGATTATTTATTACACCGTAAATTATTCCAATTGGTAGGAACTTACTGGTATCAAAGGCATGAGTAACAAAAACTAGAAAATAGCTCGCTAATTGGTGCCTAGGTATTTTATCAGTTATATCTCTTCCATTTTGACTCTTTTACCTAATGTCCAAATACGATTTGGTGTGGCGCCTTTGTCCATTGAATTGGAGACGAGTAGACGTCGATTAACTGTGCAACTGCACGGAGTGTCCAAACACATGTACATTCCAACGACTATATTGGTTTGCATGTTGTATATTTCTGAGGTGGTTTGCTTTCTGTCATGAAAGCATTGAGGCTGCGGTTTTAGCACGCATTTGGCTTAATGTTCTTTTCTTTAGCTTTTTGTAAGTTACAAAAAGATGCATCCTTTTTCATGGTTTGAACATGCTCTATAGCTTGGAAGATTTTGTACCCTTCTTCGCCATGAGAGATGGCAACGCGGTCTTCCGTTACACGTTAATTTCCTCTTATTCTCAAAGTAGGGACATAGAAGAAGGTGTGCTTCACTTAGGTTTGCGACCTGGATATCGATATTTAAACTAGAGTGCAGAAAGCAATGCAATTTGTGCCGAATAATGGCTTGGTATTGCCCATGACAATTGATTACACTTGGGTAACTTCCCTTTGTTCATTGGAAGCAAATTATTGTGCGCGATAAAAAGTAAACGCTGCTTGATTTTAAAACGAGTATTTGAAATTATGTGCCACACATTTAATGGCAAAGGTATGTATTATTTTGTCACTAAAGTTGCATTTCTGATTTTATATCAATAAAAATTCCTTGAGCTCGAGGTGATGCCGCTACTGTTTGCCGATAAAATCAAGTTCAGGTAGATTGCAGATGTTCTTTTGAGGGTTCTGCAGCATTTCTGAATGCCTTGGATAGCTCTGGCAATGGGCAGCTTAATGGTGGGTAGAAGTAAATCAGGCGCAATATCAAGTCCTCCACATTGTAGCTGTTTTTCTTGCGCGCGCAATATTGCAGGCCATATATTAAAGTTGTACCAATTTCAAATCATTAACAGCGATATCTTCGCGGAACATGCCTCACTCTAGGGGAAATTTGCTTCCGTGAACTATTTATCTCTATGGTCAAATGCTTCCAACAAATATCACAGTTGCAATTAAGATATATTTAAAAACTTGTGCAGTTAATCAAGTGCGCACACGCCTCAAGTAGAAATGTGCAGCCATCCTACTTGCAAATACACTGCAACGCGGTCTCTGCCATGTGTGCACTTGTTGTTGATGTCGCAACATTCGACGACATAAACCGACCACAAGTAGGCGTTTTGCTCCTTCCGATTGCGTCTCGATTCGTATACATTGTTCTCAATAGCTTCATCTATCTGTTGTCTACCAAAAACCATATATTTTCATTCTGCATGCTGTGGAACACAAAATCTATTTCATTTAGGGTATTGAAGGTTGCAGCCGAAATCTCTAAATTATTTCGCATCGAGTTACTAGAGTTTTATTTTCGTGTTGCTGCGTTCGTTTTGAAAAATACACACGATTTTTTGCAAAATGAAGGTAGTCGAAAGCAGAGCAAAGCTCATTTATGATGTTGCATAGGCTCAAACACAAATATGGGTTTATTTAAGACTGTTTTGTAGATAAATAGTCAGCCGCTTGCATACCACACGTATGCAGCCTCTGCTATTTACGATTTTATTCAAAAAGATAACATTATTGCTTATAGTACAATCCGCTTCATTTGCTTTGCTCCTCACTATTCTTGAGCCGCATGTTCCGTGTGCATTTTGCCTACATATTTCCGTGCAAATCATTTATTTCATGCTTATTATTTGTAGTGAGTGTATGCATATTATAAACATAACAAAGGTTGCAACTGTCAAAAATCTTTTAAGGCAATATGTAGAAACAGGAGATATCGAATTTTGACAACAGGCTAGGTGCTTGATTACTTGGTAAGCTCAGTGTTTTTATCCTGTGGACAGTTGGTTACTACTCAGATACCTATTTGTGTACGTCCGGTATGTTTGATTCCGAGTTAGAAAAGTGGAATGTTGCAATTTTTCGTTTTAAGTGAGTGTGGGTCAGTTCTGTTGCTCGCATCCATAGGACTATTAGCCCCAAGAAAAAAACAGTACTAAAATACATTCATTTAATTCTAATAAACCCGTGCGGCAAGTTAATTGTGAGGGAGGTATATCAAAATAATCTGCTTATCGCATTATGACCAAAACAATCAAAACGTTTCGTTCCAAGTGTTGTTCGTGGTCTTAAAGTGGAACTTTCAGACAGAAAATTACAGTTTTGCGAGTGGCACTGGGATATTTGTAGCGAAAATGCGCAGTTTCCGACCAAGGTTTCGTAGAGTGCTTGAGCCGCAATTAAATTAAATGGTTCAATAAACCACCAGAAAAACCATTGCTGTGGACCTAAAAACCAACATTGCATGACCAGCCACTACTTTAATTTAGCAGGAATGAAGGTGTAGTGCGAACTATCTAAATTATGATTAATCAACTGGGGTTGGATGCCACTGTGACTGGTCAAGTTCACTTAAACTTTAGCAAACGTAAGCTAGGTTCCACATTATAAAATCTTTTGGAGGAAACGAGTTTCTTTTTTGGGTTTGACACGGCCTTAATACACTTAAAATTATGTTAGAACCTAAAGTGAACAAAACGTGAACATGGGTGTTGGGGCTTAGTTATATGCCATCCGGGTCTACCGGATTTCCCACGACTAGGAAATATATGGGGATATATGAAAGAAAAATTCTGCGCCATAATACCTGAAATAGTCGCTGATTTGAGAGCAAGCACTGAATATAAAGCTAGTCATGTAGCAGCTAGGTTATTTCACATTTATTTCATATAAATATGTATATGCAGCGGCGTAAACCATTCTGTCTTCATAATGCGGCTTCCAACTGTTTATTTATGTAAATAAATATTTAAAAAATGTTCCAGTGTTGGGATGAGCAACACTATAATTTTCATTTTTTACGGTATTTTGATCGGAATGAACGAGGTCCACCTCAGGTGAACCAAGGTTTCAATAGAGGTTGATGTAGCAATCCAGCCGCCAGCGTATTCTCTAAGTATAACTTTAAATTTTCCTTTGGTTTTAAAGCATTAACACGGTAAATGACTTACTTTGCAACCATTAAATGTACTTAATATTTTATTAAAATTATTTATGAACTAGTGCCATTAATTAAATACGAACGGTTGTGGATAACCTAGTTTCAGATGTATATGTCGTTGCATTTCGTGCAACTACTCCCGTGTTTCTATAACTAAGGCGCCGGCGACAAAACATTACTAAGATAGTTTCATTATACACTGCTAGTATTATCCAACGCATTACAAAGGTAAGGCTGCTTAATGTACGCAATTATTATGCCTATATTTGCCTTACATAACCAGATAAAAATGCTACACCCAATATTTTCTCCTTATAGATAGAATGTTTATGAGCTTATTTCGCATACATATACCACATGAGCAAAATCATACAGGAATGTTTCATTTTCATTGCGTGCTCTTCAGCATTTTCGAAATTTCACATAATCCATTTTTATTAGACAATTAAAATTTCTTTAAAGCTTGATACACAAGTTATAATCATTCTACTGAGATTTAAGTATACATTGCTGCTAAAATAAAAGAAATTTTATTGGTGTCCTTTTGCGGCAAAATCTCGGATCCTCTCCACTTGCACACATAAGTTTTCGTTGTTGACTAAGATAAGCTGTTTTTGAAGTTAGTCGTGCCGGAGGGGGGAGAATAATAGCACACGGCATGCGTCTCAAGTAATGATGTAATTTGAGCCAAAAGTCGCATATCATTAAACGATACTTTGAGTACAGCATTACCTGCGCCCTGTGCGTTTGCTCCCAAAATGTTTTAACTTGGCAGTTTACGTTGTTCATTTAATGTACCTAATTGTTCGAAGAATAATTTCGTTTGTGTTTGATATGTATATATATTTTTACAAACAGGTTAACATTTAATCCTTAGAATCATTACATATTTTTATGGACCATACCTTAAGGTACGCTTGGAAAACTACGATTAATGGTAAACAGTAAAAACTAGTTGTTGTCCTTTTCCATTATAAAAAATTAAAAATCAGAATTTTTGGTATATTTTATTTCGTTATTATCGAGAAATAAAAAGCCTATAAGGCAAGAAACCAATTGTCGGATGTGGATGGTAAAGATGTATTGAGACCGCTGGTGCAAAACGGGATTTTTTGCTTTGCACTGGCAAAAAGTACTTAAGCATTTGGATATGATTTAATTGGTTCTTGTAGAAAGTAATCCACGAGTACCCATTGTACAATGCAATACCGACTGCTAATCGAACCTCGGCAGTACAGAATACCAGTCCGCTGCTTTTCCAACTGAGCTACGGAGTACTAACGAGCAGGTGCGCAATTTATTACATGACTTTTGCTTAGTGCTCGACGTATCGCCAATAAGCTCACATTATCTTTCCTGATGTGGCAGATGGGCTCATTCACTCGTCGATTTCCAATGACCCGAAGTATCTATCATCATGTTGTTAAAGGGCGATAGTAAATGTAGATTGTTTGTAGTTTTTGTAAGTAGGATACGTTTTGTAGCAAGTAGAAGCCGCGACCAAACTTTGAAAAATAATATGCCTCGACGGGGAATCGAACGCCGGACGTACGGAATACCGGTCCGCTGCGCTTCCCACTGAGCTACCGAGTACTGACGGTCTGGTGCACAATTTAAGAAATGAGTTCGGTTTGGTTCGTGATGTATCGCCGGCAAGCTTACATTATCTGTCCTGGTGTTGCAGATTGGCTCACTCACTCGCTCCTTGCTAATAAACCCAAGTATCAGTCCCCCAGCTGTCAAAATGACGATTGTAAATTTTACTTTTTATGTTTTTGTGGGTAGTGCAATTGTTGCAGTAAGCAGAAGACAAATATAAAATTACGCACCTTATAGTCAGTCCTCGATAGCTCAGTTGGTGTGGCAGAGCAAGGGTATTCCGTATGTCCCGGGTTCGAATCTCTATAAGGCATTATTACTACGAAAAAATGAGTTGCCTGTGATAAGGCTAAATGCCAGAACTCAGGAATGAAGAAGATTAACTGTCTCAAACCGATTCGAAAGCCGGTTTTCATAAAAACATATTTGATATTAAATTTTAGTAGTATTTAAAGGGAATCCTAAATTTGTACCTACTGCTGGACAAAAATGCGATAGACTCTGAGTGTACTATAATCAGCTAGAGAGCTTGAATGATTCACTCGAAGAAAAGTGTCCATAATTAATAAAAGTTATTGGTGTAATGCTCCACCATGATAATGCCATACCACATACATGTCTGTCAAATCGTCAGTTTTTACACCTTGGATAGAATGCATTGCTGCACACACCATATTTTCCAAACCTGTTACCTTCTGGTCAATATTTGTTTTGTCTTTAAAACCACTTTGGACGGTAGAACCGCTAAGTCAATCGCGGAGATCAACAATCACATAAAGATTTTTGCAATCAACTAACAAAACAATTATGAGGGCATACACAAGCTATCACCAGAACAATGGCAAAATCTTTTAGAACAACATAAAGCACATAGGATTAATTAAAAAATTGCATTCGCAAAAAGCAAAACATTTTTTTCCTCCAAAATCAAAGTACATTCCGAAAAACCAGATAATACGGTTGAACTGATTGCACGTTCATTGTAATCATACCGTTTCCATGTAATTAAGTAGTAGCATCCTGGCTTTAAATTATCTATTTAAATAAGTATCAAGGGCGGCAAACTGCCAATTTAAGTAGTAGCGGTTATTTGTCAACCCCAACTACATGTTAATTATACGTGAACCAATTTAACATCACTTACTTACTTTTCTTGCAACATCCATATTAAACCAGAATGAATGTTGCGACAATCCTTAGTTGCTAAACTAATTTCCACTTTTCGGCATGTTAGAATTCCTATGCGTCTGCCTTCTACATTATTTGTCTTACTAACAAGTGAGCGCCACGTGAACTAGTTGTCATAGGAACGCTTGCAATCAATACTGGCAGCTTTGCAGCAAATACATAAATTATGTTCCGTGAGAATTTGTCATTCCTACCTACCTCTCGGACACAAGTAGTTCATTTCCCACCATCAATCTGCCCTTTTCCTTTTAAATATATTTTCCGAAATGCCATATGTGCGTGAGATTTGTACCATTTTGACGCTCGAATCGGCAGTTTACATTGACGCAGCTCTTAGTGTTTCGTTCCAGTATGTGTTTACAAATATTAAGACCGAACTCTGATATAAGCTGTATATATGACTGAAGAAACTGTTAACTTTCGTAGTTTAGCTGTGATTGAATGGCCGAAATATAACAACTTTTATGTAAAACAATTAAAATGAGAGGGTAATAAATACTATATACAAATTTTTCACATAGTATATATTTGTCATGAAAATTATATTTTACACAAGTTATATTTTTACCATCCGTTAGGTATGATCGTTTGTGGATATCATCAAAACTTACATTCATTTGCTTGGCTCATTTCCTTATACAGTTACTGTGGAATGCAGTGTTCTGCAGGGGTCAGTGTTAGGGCTGCGTTTATGTTTGTTCCTCAATAAGGTGTACTCGCCTTATGTGGTATCAACCACCCGTATATGCCAGTGACACTAATATTCGGCGGACCATATCTGTCAGGAAAATCATGTCATGCTGCAACAAGAATTTCACCGCATTTTCGCCAGAAGAAATCCAAATCTTATTCCGTTTAACATGGACAAGTGCAGTAATCTTCACGTGCACTCCAAGATGCATAACACATACAAGCTTTTAGACTACATGTTGGAGACAACCTCAAAAGAGCACTATTTTGGGATAATGACGGAAGAAGACCTAGGTTCATCGGCGAAATCATTAAAGGTGTTCAAAATCGAAAAGCAATATGCCGATCTTTACGGATGACTTTCGGGTGCTAGATGTATTCATCATTCTAGAAATGCTCATTGCGTATTTGAGGCCTCAATTGGAGGACTAGATCCAATCTTCACAACCTTGAATAAACAGCCATCTGGCTGCACTAGGGACCGCATAGCCAAGGGCAACGGAAAATGGGAGTGGATTGTCCGAAATTCTATACCACAGGCGACTGAATGCCCTGGGTAAGCGGATATACTTTGTGTTAACGTAGGTAATTTGGTGAACCCAGCGATGTCATTTTTATTTCTTGCAACATTTATTAGCGTTATTCGAACAAAACATCACACTACTGTTCCATTGTTTCAATATCATCTATATCTAAAGTCATATTACCCTTGACAAAATGTATTCAACTGTAAACCAGCATGTGCTCAGTCAGATGTGGATTTGCATGCAGTTATCTAAAATCCTTCGTACTTTGCTTGCTTTAGATTATCCAGTATGTGGCATTAATATTCAATGTATAATTCTAGTGACAAAATGAATCGTGAAGGTTAACACAGTTGTATATATTTATCGTAAATCAACCCGATATATTTCATCAGCTAATAACGTATCGTTTACAAGGAATAATTAATTAGTTGGGATAGAGTGGCGTCCAGATATGCCGATTTATAAGTCTGTGAAACTGCGCCAGCCTACTATCCATTAAAAATAGCTATGTCCTGAATCAGATGGGTTAAACTAATAAGGGTTTTGGATTCCGCAAAGGAGAAGTATTTGGAAGTTTAGCTGGTATTTTTTGCTGTTTATTATCCAGTCTTCCGGGTGTTTCTTTCACCTAAAATATGTAGTGTAAACATATAGGTGTATTTAACTTACTGGTTAGAAGGAAAGATAAAGTTATAGGTGCACGTGCATACCGAGTTTTGATCCACAAAGTAAATTCTGACAGTACAATAATGTACCATATTTTGACTTTCGCACTAACGGTAGTTAGAGAAATGTTAGTTTGTTAGGTAGGTAGTTAGTATGAGCTATTTACTTTAATCTCTTTATCGACTTCCAGGTAGGCAATTCATACATTTTAGTTTTAAAACTTGTAAACACATTTACCTACCTTACCTTATGTTGTGATTTAGCATACACAACTTGGAAGAGCAGTCTTTCATGTACGATTAAAATGCACGTTCAGGCTCCTCTAGTGTTTATTGTGTACATATTCATTCAACAGTTAAACTTATTTAATTAAATGATAATCTGAGTGTTCGGCAGGCACTAAGGCGGGACACTGTAATCAAAATGTTTAGGCTAATGATTAGCGCCCATTTATCTCCTTTTTACCAGAGTGAACCAAAACCATGCTTGCATTAATTGCTTGAAATTTAGCTTTACTAAGCCTCGATTAACCATTTCAAATTATTGATGTTTGTATCAAAGTTAACACCTGCACCTGAGGGGGTATTGCTTAAAATTGCTTGTCAAATTTGAGGTTGATTGATCTGTACTCTCTCGATTTACTCGGGGTTATGTTTTTGCACAATGACAAAATGTCATCATACCACCGGAAATTTGTAGGAGCAAATCTGAATTTTACTGCTTCAAAAAGCTTTGAAGCGCTGGACGTATTGTCATTAAAGCGGATAGTTAATGATTTTCGGCCGATTAAAAGTCATTTGAGTTTGCCTGATGAATTGCATTCAGCGCAAATGGCATAAGTGATATGTGCTATTCATGAAAAATAAACTTCCGTTTTGTATTTTCAAACAAATGTTAAGTTGCTTAAACTGAGTACTCATGAGGCTGGTTAAAATCTTGAGCTATATTGCATGTCGAAAAACGTCGTTTCAATCCATTTTGTTGAAACGGGCTGCTGTGTAAAGATTTTCTGTACAAGGATCTTGGAATTTAAATAAATGAAATCTTAACCGACCTGGCGGCTGCCTACTTTGCGCCAAGAACGTAGGCTGCTATTTGCAGAAATTGAAGTCTACTTTTAACTTAACGGCAAGCCTGACTTAGAAAGCGGAAAATCAGGTTCGCTCACAAAAAGTCAAGCCGAGAACACGACACAGAATTTCGCGCAAACCTGTCAAATATTTGGTGCTATTACGCAAGTTTAATGCAAAATCCAATATGTGCTATGTTTGCTGCATGTACTCTATTGTAACATCGTCATAACTCTACCAGAGTCACACCAAGTGATTAGGGATCCGTAAGTCAGAAAACATGACCGTTCCCATTTTAACTTGGTACAATAATGAAATCAAAAAATTCACATTTACTACAACAATAGGGACCACAGTCATACAAAATCAGGCTGCAGATATTGTGTTAATAATGCGCTCACTATTTTAATGATTTTGTCCTGTGTCAAACGTACGTACTTAAAGTTATTTATTCGAATCTATAGCACATAATTGATTTGCACGCAAAGCGAACATCATAGGAAAGGGCTAACGTATAATTAACTTTGCAGTAACTAATATTTTTAATTCTGATACTGCAAATAAGTATTTATTTGCATCAATTTGTCGGGAAGACATAGCCGATATTATGGCGTAATTTGAGGAGCACAATTAAAACATAGCCAGTCTTTTAATTTATATCAATTGTCAATAGTAATGTTAGCAAACAGCCAGCACTATTGGTTGGAATCTTAATCCTCTAATACTGCTAAAACCACCTGTTACTCCCGACTGCGACGTTTGTCACAGTAGGGATTAGGACATATATTTGTGCTAAAAACCCTTGTGCAAGATGTTCTTCAAAGGCATTTATTAAAGTAACGCAAAAATGCCTTGAAATATAAGCATATGTTAGGGGTTGCAATACGAACTTTAGGTTAACAAAAGTCACTTCATCTCTTTTTTGCTATATATTTTTTAAAAGAGGCGGAGGTACACGCATTGTGCCCTGACTTTGCGGCTTCCAGAAAAGCAGATCACCAAAAATACCACCTGGCTCTGATGGCACGAAGGGCAAAATAGGCTCAAAGTTAATGGAATAAATAATCAGCTAGCTGATTGATCTTCTGTACTGCAACTATGCGTATCCCAATCTTGCTCAGTGGATATAGCATAACAAATAAATGTACTAGTTATTAGGATTCGGGCAATTATTCCATGTAAATTGTGCGACATAAGCTGCAATACAAAGCAATAAATACCACTGAAACTTTTTACTCAATGCCGGTTAGTTATGTTCGTCCACAAAATGAGCAGCTACTTAAAGACACCAACAAAATTCTCATGAGTGCGCGTGGAAACGTAGCAGGCGTAATGATTTACACTTTATTTCTTAAGCGGTTTCAATAATCAAGTGTGAAACATGTATGTGAAACGCATGATTCGATCAAAGATGTAAAACATCCACTTGTTATTGACACTTTCTGCCGGGTTTGATGGCAGGGAGTAATAAGTATGCAACTCAGTAGCGCCTTTCACTGCAAGTCCAAAGCAAATGAACTAAGAAAACTTTAGATGTATTACTGATGAATAAAATGGTTCAGCTAATAATTTGCTACAAGAATTTTTCTGTCTACAAATAGCAACGTATTCAGGTTTAACTTAAATAATTAAAAGCTTATTTAAGCTTGGGTGAATTACACAAAAATGATTAACATATTTTTCATACTTGCAAGTGATCCGCCAAACATAACAAATTACTAACAATTAACATACTAAGTAAGTTGAAAAATGAAATTAAAACACCGAAATCATTTTGTATATACTTGCAATCTCGGTAAGTAGTAAATAAATTAAATTGAACAAGTCAATACAGTTAACGCGTATTTGCAAAATCGGATGATAATAAATTCAACATGTATTAAAAGGGATTACTAAGACATAAACATTTGACAGAATGCAACATTTACCCCACAGAGGAAGGTTTTTATAAACTTATCTGACTTGCGACTATGTCAGATTAACACAAAGGAAAGAATCAAATGTACCGTAAATGTGCAAATATTCGGACGCAACCTGCGAGGAACGGTAAATGGAGCATAATGATAAATTTTTAAACCAAAAAGGGTTTTTGACGATACAGCAATAAAGCATTATATATTCATTATGTTATTAATGGTCAAAATTATGCCTTTCTATATAAAGTTATGTGTAAATATTATTTTTGGCCTGCAAATGCCTAGTTTTTAAAAATCATTGCCCTAATTCCATGCACTAGACGGCATTAATTTGCCAGAACATAGTTTGTGCATGTATTTTAATTAAACTAGCATATATTTAATTGCCTGCGTTTTTAGTATACCAGGATTTTTGATAAAACGGGTGCGCATAGCATGGATTAATGGCTGGTTTATCGCTTATGTAGCGACATCCATGCACATGTTTTTGCAATAATAACTGATGCTTACACAATTGTAATTGAGTAACTTGCAAGCAGAAAACAATGGGATTAAAAACAATAGTATTGAGTATTATGAAAGATATATATACCCTTAGCATGTTGAGAAATTATGAAGCAAGACTGAATAAGTAATTGTAGATACGCGGCTTAGAGTGGGCCAACAGTCATCCTCTAGTATTCAGCCTCCGAACAACCAAATAAATCTCGCCGTATATTAGCCCTTTCTATAATAGTAGTAATATGTTTTTGTCTATTTAATTATAGAAAGGCGCGCCACAGAATATAATAAATAACTTTTGGTTATTTATCACTCACATTAATTGGTTGCCTAAATGCTAGCTTGCACATGTATGAAACATAAAACTCTAATTTGGAGATTTCGTTCTTTTGCTTCTGACCTGAATCCACACAACTATTAGGTTGTACTCTGCAACTTATTTATTGTAAACATTCCTTGTTCCTTATAATACACCCAGTAGTCAGCTTCCACTTTGATTTTAAGTCAGGTGCAGTTATTAGTGCCTTAGCAA
This sequence comes from Dicrocoelium dendriticum, assembly GCA_944474145.2. Lineage (NCBI taxonomy): Eukaryota > Metazoa > Platyhelminthes > Trematoda > Plagiorchiida > Dicrocoeliidae > Dicrocoelium > Dicrocoelium dendriticum. The sequence continues at coordinate 14,820,792 of OX104071.1, read as the reverse complement.
AAAACTATGGAAACGTAGAGTAGCGTTAAACTCTAAGTAAAAACATATTGATTGAAAGATTATAAAAAACCTCTCGAAGTTAATTAACATATAGTTGTCTAAATGCCAAAATATTGAAGACCACGCACAGCAAAATAAAATTTAGATGACGCAATTTAAATATTGCGCACATATTTTTTAGAAAAACCGATGCATATTTGAAAAAGCGGCTGCTTATTTTTCGTGCATCTGTAAGCGACTCATTTTCAGTACAGCAAACGCAGCCAAACTGAGAAAGGGTGGTTTAGTGTATATTTAACAAATATTTTCAATCTCCGACAGTACTAGGACTTGTTATTTGATAATGTACTGTTGCCATAAACTTTATGCGGCGCTAATTCTGAGTATAATTGTATTCTCTTTAGGGGGATAATTCACTGCACCAATTAAAATAAACTGCATGGAAACTTAATGATATAATTCTAGATTTCTCAATCTATAATCAAGTTAAATATTTCATTTTACCTGGTAAAATTATTACGAGTAACGCAAAGACAAACTTGCGCCCTGGATACGTTCGGAATGCACGCAAGTTTTTATTATGGGAGTAACGAATGCGGCAATACAAACCTGCGCAAATCTGCAGGATGAACTATTTAGGAATAGCGTAAATGGATACTTCATGTCAACTCAATTTAGTCAAGTCAGTATAATATTTATTTGCCCAAATGTTTTGATTTCCAGTGGTTGAAATTTTCAACTCTAAATTTACCAGCGTGTTAACTGTACGATGCAATGTTTAAAAATGGATCTAAATATGTGGGTGCACTGTCAGATTGATTGGGCAGGGAGTCAAAATTTGAACAGAATCTTCGGGATTCGGATCTATTAAAAACCAAAAGGTTTCGTAAAAGTTTTAAAAATTCGTTACAACTGACGTAGAATTTTGTGTGCAGCAACACTATATGGGGATAACGCACGACATGTTATGTGCATATTCAATTTTGGGAACACTGAATAGCCTCAGTGACCTTGGAAGTTGAATTAACCAATTATCGTTTGGTGCTCTATGCAATACGGAATAAATATATACATATATATATACGGAATATATACAGTAGATAATGTAAAAATGCTGTTTAGCAAATACGGCAACAGCTGATTTGCAGGCCTCGCCTTAAGATTTCCATGTATCACCATGCATCGATATAACCAATTAATTTTTTAACAAATCTGCTAATGCTTATGTGTAAGGATACTATGAATTAAGGAAATAATGATGTCGGTAAACATTAATGTACAGCTGCCTACTAGCTATATGTCGATGCACTGAGCAACGTATACTAGTTGTTTAGTGCAGAGAGAGAATAATGGACTCTCCACCTATGTAAACAAGACAATTTCGCAAGGATATTTTCACAATTGTTAACAAAACTTGCAAGATAGTTCATAAAATCATCACTCTCTTCAGATGCTACGAATATGCAATATATGATGGATAATTGATCATCTGCAAACAAGCGTTTCAAACCGCACCTTATCTACACTATTTATGCCATTAAGGATTTTTATATTTACTTTGAACTTACAAATGGAAAAGTCAAATAAATGCACTTAATTTCCCCCTTTAATTTTATTACTCATACACATGCCCGTTTTGTAGCTCTTGCTCATTCTTGCAGTCCTTGTGTCTTACAATTCAAAGAGTAGGAGGTTTAACATCTAAAAAATCTATTGTGCTATTTGTGTAATGTTCTTCTGGTAATTTGAATAAAAAACAACAGTTGATGGCTAATAATAGTTGATATCGATATTATTGCACAATTACACTATAACGGTTAATTATGTTGCTTAGCAATGGTAAATATATATAACAAAACATACATACAATTACATTTATCGATGTTTTATGCAAATGTTTATTAATTATTCTGAGTATGTTAACCTAAACCGATGCTGTTGTAATCCGGATGATTCTCGACGCGACCTGACAATCGACGAATTTAAAAATATACGTGACATCAAATTTCTGTATTTTATCGTATTAATGTAAATAGGGAACTTGAATGAAAACACCAAAAAAGCTAATACGGATAGTAATGCTTTCAAATAAAACTGTTACGGTAATTTACTAAGTAACTTATATAGTTGCTCAATAGCTACAGTTGTGTATGTGGTACGACGTCATAACTCTTTTCCATTCGCTACGTCGACCTAGCAAATCCAGGATGCGGAACGTCTTGCTGCATTCTTTTACGAATATATTTAATTGCTCTATGATGCCACATTTATCAATTCGCTAAGTTGAACTGCCTTTGACAGCACGTGCTTAACTTCAGTTAAATTTTTGCTTAACCGTTTCTTTAGCTATATTACCTTCCTTATAATCGGTCTAGGTTATATAGTTATATTCTATTTAACCACCTCATCTGCTATATGCTGCAGTAATATGAAATGTTGTCGCATGCCAGCAACGTGGCAAGTTATTTAAAAATAAGGTTTTACAAATGAATGCTTTAAACACTTTAAGCTTTTAAAAATAATTTGAAAATGGACTCAAACATTTAAGAAGCTAAATTTGCCGCAAATGTTTACAGAGAGGAAGATGATATGCAGTCTGATTGAGACATGTCAAAATCATTTCTGAACAGCTCTTACTGCTCTAACTGACGGAAATACGTACGCCTACAAAAAATTAACACTAAAGAATGTACCGTATGAATATACCGTATATATTTTTTGTAAAGTTACCATGACGGTGACGAACATTGTCGCTGCTGTCCAACATGATCCTTCATACCAAAACATTAACATATAAGGCTGCAGTTCCAGGCAATAACTGCTCCTTTTGGATACCGATAATCAAGTATTTCAAAAAGCGCTAACTAAGCCCAATGGCTCTCAATACTGATCGGCAAACCATGGGAACAAAGTACACTCGTGCGAGTACATAGGAATACTGCCTGATAAAAGCAATTAACCCTGTAAAAAGTTTGACACATATTACCGTTATCTCGGAACCTAAACTTAAAAGGGATCGATAGTTAATGATTTCACGGTCTGTAATCTTGAAACATCGCATTGCAATGTTACTTTCCCCAATGTGTGATGGGTATGTTATTGTTAAAAAGCACCCATTCAAAGTCAAAGTAAATACGATGATAAAGTCGAAAATTCTACAAAACTGCGTAGTTATTTATCATATTACTATCTCCTTCACACCGTGCTGGCATTCCTTAGGTTTAACCATGAAAATTGTGGACTTTGTTTATCATGTTGCATAGATTTTTTTTTTTAAATAAGCGCTGTCAAAGTAGCCTTACTCTTTGAACACATTGTGCACCGACGCAACATTCGCAACATTTGAACTTGCACAAAAGTAGTGCAGAAAGCAACAATCACGATGAATGCGTACCATAAATTAACAAAATAAAATTGTTATGTTCATCAACAAAGTAGATGCTCAACGCACCCTCTGGCGTTCTGCTTCTAGTGCAGATGCCGTCTGAGGCAATAGGCTATAAAATTATGTTACGTTGCTGTGCTGTGTGCGTGACGCTCCTGGACAACATTCTCATTCATTTGTTCCAGTGAAGTAAACGATGGCTTGTAAACTCTTCGTTTCTATTAACGTCATGGGAAGAACCTGTTTTTCGAATCTAGCTGTTCAGACATTCGTACCAACACGACGCATCCACCAGTGACGGGACAAATCGTTAATCTACTACCGCACTGTTTGTGCAAAGTGGACAGGTGTGACATAGTAAGGATATAACAGGGAAAAAATTTGTCAGAGTAACCGCACATGTTTCCTGTAATTTCGATCAAGACCGTGACAGGAATTAGGCTATGCGTCAGTGAGTAGTCTTTTGGCGGCCTAGCGTTTTAACTCGGTTTCGCCAAAAAATTCATTTCATATGTGTACTGCGTGAATGAACGGAATGCCATCTTTGTTGAGGTAGATCGTTGAAAGTAAACTTGCAGTCTATCAAAGTATTTCCAGTAACGATTTTCATAAGCTAAGATAGCAATAAGGACTTATTGAACGCCGCTTGCTCAAGCCAGGTAAATCTGCCCAAGCGCCGTAACAGGTTTGCCGCGGTAGCCCGGTATTGATGCACAGATGTCTTGATTTCGCAAGCCTGTATTCATTCCAACCAGCCCGAAACGCGGTAAATGTCCATCGGAGAACTTACCGTCTGGTAGATTGACCACAAAACAAAATCGCTCCCATTCAGCGTTCATATGATGGATGAGACTGGCAAATGCACCTGCAACCACATGTACGCTTAAGAAAAACAATCCCTGGCGTTCACACCAAAGTGAGGGACATTTTTAGAGAAATCAACATCTACTTATGGCGAGTTGGTAATTCGGTGTGCTCTTCTCTCACATGAAGACGTGAACAATAGTTCTGTAGTGACAGAATGAAATAAGGAAATACTTTTGTAACCAAATATATATGGTATGTATATATATTTATTAAGACCGTAATGTCAGAAACAATGTAGTTGCAATTTTGCTGTGTAAGTACTTAGAATCCCTAGGTATTATATATATGGGTTAGTAATTTTCTTTCATCTAGCAGTTGTTTGTGCTAAAATTCTACTGCTATTTTCATGCAATGCTCGTACTAAATTAGTATCTTTCTGCACACATATAGTTATTCCTATAAGTTACTAATTATACTTTGTCTGATCCACCTTTGTATTTACAAAATCTTCTAAGAACGCGGTTTGTACTTTGGTATCCCTTTAACATATTCTTTAATTATTTTTGTTTTTAATATGAAGAATGTATTCTGTATTTCTTTTAGTGCTATATTTGCTTTGTTTATTTGAGCTAACCTTGACGCGGTTTAGTACGTGTGACAAAATCCTTGACAAAATGAGTTAATTGCTTTGTAAAATTTTAAACATGAAATTCGGGCTTTCATTTTGGAATTCAGCGACGCTTCAATTACTGAATTGATAACATACTTTACATAGTGTGTTCGTACATAGGTAATAAAGTGTACCTTAATATAAACGTAGGTATGATGATGACCAAATGTTGAAAGGCTTTAGTCGTGTTCATTTTTGCTCCCTGCACTTAAAATAACGAGTAAGTGGCTTTACTCAACGTATGCACGAAAGATGACTAAGTTTGCATGGATGGTAATATGGATAATAACATGGAAGGCATTGCGATTGGTAGACATCTCGGACAGGTTCTAGATAAAATTTTATACGCTATTTTGGGTAAACATAATACGCGCTATTTAAGGTAAAAATATTTATCACAAAACATATCGAGGGTACATTATTGCTGTTGACAGTGTCCAGGGAACGAACATCCTACTAGAAGCGTTATACAAGTGCCATCATAATATCATTTTGACTATGGATAATGAGTCACATGACTGGTTGCACTTTCTTTTAAGTATAACTGAAGAAGCGCTGAAGCACCCATAAATCAATTTTCGGGAAACCGGGCTGGACGGATCAGTACCAACATTTCAATTTACTGCCCGATGAAATATGAAGGATCCATATCTCAAACCTGTTTTGTTACAGCACAACAAATATCCTCTGAAGAGTTAATCGACGCTTAAGTGCGATACATTGAGTCTACAATACGCGATAATGGATATCCGAACAAATGTATCCCCAGGTATTGGAAAGAGATTGATAAGAAAGCAAAGCCTGTGGATATCACAAGGAAATTGTCTTGTTCATGCTATCATAAAAATGGGGGACAGACGGACATCAGCTCCTGCTAATGGTTATGCCGTCATAAGATTGTGCGCTTCCGCTACTCACCTCATGTTGCTACATCAAACCAATAAAATGGTCTATGCATCCAAATTAGATAAACCTAACTCTCTGGTTGCTGCTTCCTGTGTCTGCCAATTAAACCGTACTTGCAATAGCACGTGCATTGACCGAACCCAGAAAAAGCTATCAGCTAGCATAATGAAACATATTCCGCGGAACTTAGCTAACAGTATTGATAAACATAGCCCCATTTCAATCGCTCAGCATTTGTTCGATATTATTTGAGATAAAGCCTAGTTGGCGCGTTGAATACTATCAGCAAACGGAAAAATTCACAATACCTACTTCGTTTTGCTTATACTTCGTCAGCCTCTAATGAAGTCCAAAATTAGCAAGCTGCTCCACCTTATGGCAACACTTGCCTTGTCCTTTCAAGTCATGTTTTATGTCCATAGTTTTGTCAGTTTTATTGCAGTTTTATTGACAGATTTAAAACATTATATCATTATCTTTCCTACTGTTTTGTGCAAGCCGCTGGTTAATATTACACTACATAAACTGAATTCGGTTTTTCCCTCAAATATTTTGTTTGCTCTTGGGCTATTGTTTTCAATTATTTTTAATTCTATTCCAAAAACGATTTTGATGTGCATGCACTAACGTAATTTGGATAAAAATTTTATTGAAGGAACTATTTAATAAGACAATTTACATAGCTTTGTGACACTGAGAATTTTAAGTTATGTAAAGTTAAATTAGGCTTCTATATCTTTTTGCTCATGTATGTCGCCGCAGGTATTCACATTCTGTTACGGATAAATGTTGCATTGTTTTTATACGTCAGCCAAAACAGACCTTTTTCGTCTGCCTTTATCATTTGCAGCATTACGAGTGAGCGTTTTGAAGAACCCACATTTAACCTGTTCCTTCAGATTACTTTAATTTGATTTCCATTGCACCCTAATATTGACTAATCCCAATTTAGTGTGTGCACATATTGCTAAGCGCTATTTAGGCACTTTTAGTGCCACGATTTTAAAGGACAAAAATAAGTGTTTTGGGTTCAGATAGTGTGTTGGATAGACTATAGCTGCTGGATAGAATAAGGCTGTCGTAATTATAATGCTATAGTCGCCTGCCTGGCTAGGGCAAGCAGGGCGACTTCTGTCAAAATTTTAAATGCTGACTATAACTTTTAAATCCAACCAGTACACTAAATTTTCCGCCATGTACTGCCTGAGAGTCACGTCTAGTCAAAACATTTTGTGTTATAATCATAATAATGCAAGCATTATCTGCCAAATTTAAGCGCGTGATATGGTTTAAAAGATCTAATCGTCTTGGATGACAAGACTTTTTAAAAAAGTGGTGGTATCACATTTCTGAAACTCACCACAACTTAGGTGTGTCTAGCAATATTTATTATTTATAGGAATTTTCGGCATCCCGCTTTGGTAAATCTGCATATTTGTAAAGCAAGCAAAGTGTCCTGTGATAGTCAGAACATTGCTCCTTTTTTAAGGAATAAGCATATCCGGATTTCAGTATTTCAAAATGGTAATGTAGTAGCTTTAGAATATCCATGGAAAGAGGGCTTTAGGGCACTGATCGAAACAGTTGATTCTGCCAAAGGAAAATTCGAAGTATAAAACTATCTGTCTTTCGGCTGCTTTGATCTTTCAACGTGTGTTTTTACGATATGCAGTTACAAGTCGAAAGAACGTCTTTTGAAAATAACATCAATACTAGTAAACATAAACACCATGCAAATGACAAAATTATAGTTATACCTTTTTGTAAAACAGACCTAATTTGCTTTTCTCTAATGCTTTAAATCACACGGACACGGATTCGGCACACTTTGATTTTAAGTTTTCATAAATCTCAATTAATTACAATGTTGATACAGCTAAGTACTTCCTTTTCGCAGTAAAAAATAACAAAATTTATCATAAATTACAAAATCAAATATTTTTCAACACATCGTTAATGATTATATTTATTGGGCATCTATTGCTAAGCGTTAACTGCTTCTAATTTGTCGCTTTTCTGAAGACTTCCATTCAAAGATGTTTGTGCAATCCTTTCCCTTAGCGCCTCCATCCCTTATGCGTTTATTTATCATTCCAGTCCGAGGGATTACTTACTGCCATATTGACCGAGCTGGGTTATTGCACTACAATTGCTCCGTCACTAGACGAGGTCATCAGTCTGTGAAAGCGAACGGTTCAGTAGCAGGGGTGGCAAATAATCCGGGCTTATATGTTAGCGTCTTCCTGAAGTATAAAAATCCTCTCACGTTTATCATTGCCAAAATGGCATCTACAATTTAACTTGGAGCGTTAAATCGTGTGATGCTCGCTTACAACGTCAGATGCAGTTATAATAAAACTGTGAGCAGATTTTTGCCAACTAATTATTTACATAATAAATGCATAGCTACTCAAATATTTAACAACTAAGTTGTACACTTTTGTTGCTTGCATTGTCATCTATTGCATTTATTCCTTGAATACACACAGTGCATGATTGAGTGTGATGTACGCAATGCACTTTGTAATGAAATACAAAGGATATATATTTGTTGATCACATGATGGGAAATATGGCAATAATTCCTGATGTTTTCCATTCCATAACCTTTAACCGGGTATTGCAAGTACAGGTATAAGGCAGCATAATATTTAGCTCAACGGCGCGTAATCTAATTAGTGACATCAATCTGTCGCATGTTCCTTTTTAATTGGTAGCACTGTTCAACATCAACTATTATAAACTAAATGAGATTGGTGTTTTTAATATTGCCAGATGTACTAGTTACATGTACGCAAATCAAACGTTGCTACCGCGTCGGGATTTTGTTTATTTCAGTATTTTGTTACAACTTAGCAGTGAGTTCCATGCATATATTGGCTCCTCCAAGCATATAATATAATTGGTCTTGGCCGTGGTACACCTGATGCTGAAAGTCAGTTGAGAGCAGTGTTTTATTTAGAGATATCTTGATCATGGCAAAGCTTTGGCGTTGGTCCAGTTACAACTAAGAGGCCCACCTATTAGTTTCTTGTGCGCAACAAGGACTCAGGGTGATGGATGTTTGTAAATGTAAAAATTCCTGCCACGCAGGCTCGGAAATTCATTTTAATATAATTGGCTATATCTCTGAGCTTTTTGTGCGCGCTTTTGCAATAAATATATAAGTATTGTTTTCCCTAAACACTTCGAGCATTATAGTTTCAACATCTGACACTCGGTTGTCAACGATAAGTAAATTCGCTGTAATCACATATAATTGGTAACAAGGACCAGTTTTCTTAAGATATTGGTACCAAAATTGGAACAAGGCGATAAGTAAACGTGCTGTCATGTGCGAAATGCTTATAAAGTAAACCTAAGGACACGTGGTTCTCTTTAGAATTAACAAGCAATCAAACAAATACAACTCAAAAATATAACTTATCATCTCCCCGCATTTCGAGCTGTACATGTTAATAAAAACTTTTTTGAAAATTACGATTAAAACCTACGTTACACTTATTTACCAGACTACAAAATATTTTGAACATTAGAGGCACACCATTTGATGGAAAGCTGTTGTCTATTTTACGTGATTAACCGTTAAGGTGTTTCTGTTTTAGTGCATTCGCAGGTGTTTTAAAGCAGGATAGTCTTGATGTTATCAGGTAAACTAGTACAATTCATAATGCTTTAATTTAACTACACCAATTACTTTGTGTAGCTCTAATTGCTGTAGGTTGCATTTGCCACAGTTAACACGCGGCCAACAACAGCTCTGGATAAAATGAGTTCTTTTAATCTCGCACATTGTTTACTAAATTGCATGGGAGTGCATAGAAATCAGTGTTGGCTTCTCGACTTGAGTTCACGTTAAAAATTCGGATTCGTCACTTTCCAATTTATATTTGTTTGCACAATGGATCATTCAGATACCAAAATAATGTCTGCAACTGACAGTTGAATTTGGCTGCACACGGTAATGGGCATGGAGTATGGCAAAATTTGATTATTTCTTCAGCGGCCAAGCGGCTTTTACAAAAGAACGTTAAGCATTATTTGTATAAGTCAGCCTTCAGCGAAATAAAATTGAGCTCATCCGCTGTGTTAATCATTTTCACACGTAATCTAAGTGGGTGGATTTGCATATGTGTGTGCAATATTTTGGTGGTATATATAACGTATCTAATCTAGTAAGCTAATCTATTTTTAAGTATGTTGTTTCTGCCTAGGACAGTTACATACACGTTAAACTTTTTATTAAAATCCTCATTATCTTCACACCTACCGCTTCTTTAGCAATGCATTCTGCGCTTCAGTTAAATTTCCTTAAACACCATTTTGTAGAAGTTATATGTGACCTCAAGAAAAATTATTTGGCCTAATAATCCAAACGACTACAAACCATACCTATTGAATTTTCAAGGAAGAAGGGCAACATATCGTCGCAGCAAAACCAAAGGAATGACAGGCGTTAAGCATGGTCAAAATTCCGGCAAATTTAAAGCAAGCGGCGATCTAGCTATTTATATTTTAAGGGGAGAAACAAGCTATTGCATTATTGCACTACATCGCATCGCTTTACCCCTAAAAGTTAAAATCGCTAGATCCTGTGAAATTCTCCGCCTTGTGCAAACACTTGCTTAAGCTTTTCGGGAAATGAACATTTGTATAGATATTCCAGCTACGATTAGGTGCCAATGTCAAATACCTATGGGATAATAAAGCACTGAATATTAGAATTTGGTTAATTAGAACGTTAAATATATATAACACGGACTAATAACAGGTTAGGTACTAAATAACATAAAGATTTTTCCATGAAGCCGTATGGCAATCGTAGATAATGACGCCATTAGTTTCCTTAACAATCGTTTGAACATTTGTTAGAGATTATATATTCGAGTCATCAGAACTGTATTATTTGACAACACACACCATATGCAGGCGAAATATCATTTTTCTTATTAGCAAAATAGATTCAGTATTTTATAAGTACAATAATTAACGGTTATAAAACAACCACAATAAGTTTAGCAAAATACACAACAAGCAACTTGCTCATCTGCTTTTTAGGTTTTGGTTTTGAATTCCTAATCGCTTGTTTGACATAACTAGCCAATGTTGAATATTAATGTTTCGGTAGAATACTGTCCAACCGCAGCCGTTTGAAGATCTAACTCAGAATCTACGGGAAACCCGCTTAACCCATCGGTTTACTGTCGCCATTACAGGCAATCCATAAAATCTTACGAGATATCTAGCTTATTTTCGATTAAAAGCTACCACTATAATTATATGCTACTTGTGTCTTTCCACTGAGAATGTTGTTTAATTACAAAGAAGTAACTACATTTAACTACACCAAACAAGTTTCTGTTTATATAAATATTTGCTAGCGGCTATTTACAGGTTTTGAACCATCAGATAGGAAAATGGACGTATTCCAGGTTAACGGAAATGTGACTTCAGGTTTAGATAACACTGCGGATGTTAATACTGTTGATACAAGGAAACGAACATAAGCCAAAAACCTGCTTAATATATAGTCTTATATTTGTTCAAAATGTAGAGTAAATATATCATTCATTAAACTCGTGATTCGTTCTTTTCTCATTTAGTTGTTGAGAATAAAGTAAGCTCAGATGCAAAATTGCGCACCTCTCTAAGCCATATAATAATCATCAGATGTTATGAAGTTTTCATATTCAACAACGTATAAACCTACTTAAAATTTACAGTTTATATATCAGTAAGTAAGTGCATCAAAATTATGCATATCTCATATACGTTTACTTGTTTGAAAGCGCGATATATGAAGCAACAACACAGCTGACTGCCAAATTATAAATCTAATATCATTTTGTGAAGGACACGTAAACACTTATATATACTTTTTGGACGCTTTTATGGGGTAGGCTTGTCATAGACTTAAAGAAGTCATTTTATATAATCGGTGAAAATCTAACAACACTTATGACAAGCGTTACTATAGCAACTGCTCCACCTATCGCTCACTAGGCCAAAAAGACAAATCATATATATGACGCAGTCGCCCGGCTGGTGGAAGTCTTCTCACTTTCAATAAATTAAAATAAATTACCTTACGCAAATGTTTATTGACACAGTACCTAATAATTGCAAATACTTAAATATATGCCCATTTAGAAAATTGGCGCATGACATGGCGAGCTCTTTTCCGGTAAGCTTTTCATAACATTATCGAAAAGAAATGCTCAATAACTAGAATGGTATAATGAGTAAAACGTAAGTAGTTTGGCCAAATTATAAAGCCAGTATGGATAATAAATAAGCTGGCATTTTTGCGAATGCATGCAAGTAATTTACGTCCCACTGTAATTCATTCTTGAGGCCAGAGCACTCATAACACGACATAAGGCGGCCAAAACTTTCCTGCCGAACGTACAACTAGGTGGATCATTGTCACACCTAACTTGGTGTAACTACTGTAACTGAATTATCTTTGGCGTTGACATACGGCATACAATTTTTTGATTTGAATTTACGTGTGTATTTCGTGTAAAGATACAGCACAGCCGTAGCTACTGTAGAATGTTTCCGGTGTCAATTGGAAAAATCGGTCAATGTAAAGAATAGTTTTCTAGATCCGCACTCATTACAGCATTGCATTTGTTTGGGAAAATTCATCCTTCCAGTGCACATCAACGATGGACGAGAGCTGTGTTCCAAAAGTATCAGCATAAACTGAGGCCAAAGTTAAAATGAAAAAAGTGAACAAAAACTATAACAAGATATGGTTATTAGTTTAGACTTCTGTTCAATAGCTTCCAAATGACATGCTCCTACACATTCCTCGAAATGCAGTGGAGTACAGATTTAACCGGATGGGATTTGTCATTAGTGCACATCCATCGGAACTTACATGATTCTAACAGATGACCACCAGCGGCCTGTACCAACAAATCAGCGGTGCATTCCACTGGATCAGGTGGGACATATTCGGAATATTATGTTTTAAAAGCTATCTGGATATATCGCGTCTAACCCTCCACTGTCGTGTCGGAGGGTGAATGCATTAAATTCAACACTTTGTTAGTTAAAGCAACGCTGACCCTATTTCAACAAATTATCAAGCAATCTATACTTGGAGCAGTCTGGTTAGGAGCAATTTGACAAAATTTCGAGTTCTAGTATTTCGTCATTAACAAAGTAAGCTTGTGGAATACTCTTCAGGTATTCGTCAATGTGACTTAATCTCCTTAATCAGATCGACACAAAAGAAAAATAAGTTACCATGCGCGACATAATTACTCAAATATACAAAATTGAATTGCTGCCCAGTATTGTTGTTCTGATGAATAAGTATCGAAATATTTTCAGTAGATGTTAAACGAACTCGAATTCGCATACAAAGAGTAACATGAATCTTGGGAAGTTTATTTCTATGTTGCGCAATCAAAATCTTTTAAATATAAACTGACAGGTCATACTATCTTACGATATTTTCTAGGGTTTTTATGCACTGCTGTCTCATGGTATCAAAAAACTGATACAACTTTAATAAGAAATGCTCACAAGGATGGTTAGTCTAGGTCCGTATTTTGCAGATTTGGACATATGTGCCTACTCTAATTTTTCATCATAAGTTGGCCGACACTCGGACACTGATGGTCTGAGTTCTAGGAACCATGTACGAATGAGACTAGCACACAGGCTTGGAGGGACGGATGATCAATTGTCATTGAATGTGATAGAAATCTAAGACGCATTTAACATAATCGGTAAATTTACACTCAGTAATAAGGTTATTTTTCACACATGCCAACAAGCTGTGTGCAGTTATTCTAATTTCCCAAAATATAAAAGCAAACTAGGAAATGTGCACTGTCTTAAGAGGTTAAACCTTAGGGAACCTGAAGACAGTTTATATAAGCATTCACCATGAGAAATCACTAACAGTGATGAGGTTTAACTAGTTCTAAATCACACCTCATTAATATTTGTGCTGCATTGTTTTTTGATTTTAGATGCATTGTAGCAGTACAAAAACCAGTTGGCGCAAACAGGACGGCAATGTTAGGAAGTTGGAACAATTCATCAATATTGCTACGAGTCACGACCTGCTATATATTACTGGAATCTTTGTGTAATATGGTACCACAAACGACGTGTGATGCAGAACTAAGCATGCACGGTAATTGCTTAAGGAACGCGTGCAATATATCAAAATGAAAGTATCAAATGCTACTTAAGATACACTACACGATACTAAAACAAACACTTTTAGGATAAGCGTGAAGGAACACATGACAAGAAAATGTGCAATTATGCAATAACCTAATCTAACTGAGTATATTTCACTTAAATCTACGAATCATAAACTGAGTAAATCAGAAGCAGGAAATTGGTAAAAAAACGATGTCAATGAACAAAAGATGCAACGGCTTCTGAGAGTTGCTTTTATCGGTAAATAAGCATTCACAGATCACTGGAGCACAAAACGCTCAATCGCCTGTTTCAAAAATGAAAACCTAACAACTTGCTGAGAGATTAGTAAACCTTATAAAAATAACTGCAAGCTCGTCTAAGTGGTTAACTCCCTCTCCGGATGCCATAAATGATGCAACTGTATGTCTGATTATAGATCAACTGCGGCCAAACCTTGTAAACCGCAATGCACCTCTACTGCAAAATCTATAAAAATTTGCTTTGATGCATACATATTGGCTAAGTCGAAGTCCTACTTTCAAGTAAATGTTATTATCCAGTCTCTAGCATTTTATTTGCTCATTAGCGCATCCGTTGTGCAGCTTGCAAAACTCAAACCGGTCTTCCTGTCTTACAATATTACAAAACACATGAGGCAAGACAACCGGCAATATATGGTGTTAGAAGGACCCAATATAATAGTTAGTTTGCTTGCAGTTCACTTCATCCTAACTACCGCTAACTTACCTTATTCCTGTTGAACATGTAGCTGTTTTTCTTTATATTACATACCTTATAACCTTTCCAGCTTTTGTTTAGTAAATTATGCCCGGCCTAATATTCTTTGGGTGCAGTATACTGTAGCTTTATCTCATAACATATATGACTTACGATATACTTGTAATAGCCTAAATGCATAAACAACCATCTGGTTTCTGTTTATATTTCACGTTTCTTCGCCTCAAACCGAAACCAATTGCTTCCTAAGTGTAACCATTTTGCGAAAGTCACTTTGTCCAGTAGGGTTAAGTATATGCGTAATTCATGCTATCTACCTCAACAAAGTCCACTTCACCAGTTACCTTCCAAGATAAAAATGCCAATAGCTCGAGAAAGGAAGATGCGGAGATGTATTTTGTTAATTTCGTGGTAGACTGCCAAGGAAATATTGCACTATAAATCTCAAAATGCAAATGTTACATTGATTTATCTTTCCCTTACTCGTTTAAACAATTCTGCGTTACCTATATATCTTTGAAAATGTTCTAAATTTATTTAAAACAGTCATTTCATATTTATTCAAATGAATATGAACTATCGAAATTCTTTTTAAATTCCTATAATTTCGATTTCTCTGGTAGGACTTTGCTCACCTGTCTCCCTAGCATTAAATTTCCGCGATGCAAAAGCAACCGTTGTCAATCCATTTATTTGATGTAGTGGACGCTTAAAGATTAATCCTAATGCAAATGAGTATTTTTGTAATAAGCCTTTGCCGTTTAACCAAGTTATTAGCATGGTGGTTAGTGTAGAGATTTAACAAGTATTGCTCCACATATCATACTGCATTTTGTTACAAGAAATAGCTATCTTTACTTTGCTTCAAAGCATCATATAAACTAGGCGTTTCATAAATATTTGTAAATTACGCAATCCACACACAAGAAGCCGATGCGGAGGACACAGAGGCGGGTCGAATTGTCGGATGTGAAGAACATGCTTGCAAGCAGGGAATATACTACTTAAACATAACCGAATAACCTTAACCAGCAATGTATTCCCTACATTGACTAAAAGCCCTACCACATCAAACTGAAGACAAAATGCGCTTGGTCGGTGGTCTGCAGCCTTTCAACACTCAGCAACCACGGCTGATGTAGGATAAAACTTCAATAGAGTAAGATGAGCTCCTAACTTATTCAAATAAACACACTGGGCAAGAATTACCCAACGTTGGAGTTTCCACAATTCCAGATATCAGTGTTCGCGTCGACATCGATTCGGCGTGCCAACAGCTGATAGTTAAGTCCAATATTTATCAAAACGACGGCTTGAAAACCAAAGAACACGGCAAAGTTGAATCCTCCAGTAAAATACATATGCAATAGACATATTCATATCCAAATTTGTTTTCTTTTGTTGCTTCTGTTTCATAACCGCACATTTGCTAGCATGGTTTATTTCAACTTGTCTGGAGTAGTAACTATTACAGGCTAATTGATTTGTTCGTTGAATGCTGCAGTCGGATATCCTCTGTAAAGTAATAGTGCATGACTGTTTATGGGAAGCGACGCGACTATAGAAACCATTTTACGTGTTTCCCCACTATGCCTCCTACCAGCGAAAATTTAAAAGCTGTTGTCGCTGATCAACTGCTACGAAATCACGACAAAGCCTAAGCTTTCTCAGTGTAAGGTAAGACAATTTGTTGTCTAATTTAAGACGTCTTTAGTCAAAATTTTATGTAATGCTGACAGTTGTGAAAATCCTTTTCCATTTTATACATGCAGTTAATTCACAAGTTGCATAATTATAAGCAGTTTTTCATTGTTTTATTTCAACTTTAAATTTAAAAATATGTTTATAAACTAGAGGTTATTGCCCTGCGTGTCTAATAAATTGCATTCATGTGACACGTCTTAATGAGAGAAGTGAAATTCATGGGATTTAAAATTGACTACTTGTCCAGCTTTAGATAAAACGAATCATTATTACCATAACTAAGTACTAACTCAGCAGATTTAAACACAAATTATGGATTGACAGGTATGGTGTTTTAATGTTTGACATGTGGAGTTAACTTGTAATATCCCGCATCAACATTAGTCACAAGATGTGCCGCATTCTAATATTCCAGCAAGGGCATCCACGTATTCAGCTTATCGGTGAGGATATATGACCTTTGACGGTAATTTGATGACTAAATAACTAACCATCTTCCATTGGCCGATTATTTGTATTTATTGCCACATAGCACTACTTCTATGCCAAAACAGCTATGTAGCATCCTCAGCCTAGGCGTAAGAACTAAATCTTCGATAATGCCATGCATTTTCCTCTGGCCCCACTAGATTTTTGCTAAGGTTAAGCCGTCAAACGGATAGGCGCGAATAATGCATAAGACTATTAAACTACAAATCGCTCGATGCTTGTCTAAGTAGTTTCAAAAAGCATAAATTAATAATGAGCCTAACTGGCATGCAATAAGAAGAAAGCCAGGTTAAACAAGCGTAAACAACAGAATGATTGACTTGGCTTCAACATGGCGACAACTGCGTTTTGGATCCGGACACCACAGATATTACAGAAAGGAAACCACTCAAATCAGCACAATGAAAATGTGGCAGCAACAATGATTATGGTGACATTTGCAATAACTACATTTGCTACAGAGGAGAAGTTTGTGTTTTCACAACAAATTCAGAGGCACATAAATAAATGGTGTAAGGCTATTAAAACTTTCATCTACCAATACTTATACCTACAAATCCTAAAGAAAATGCCCTTATACTGAATATCCATGTTTATGTTATTTATCGTTTAGTAGAAAATTATACATATTATCCATAGTTTTGCGCTGCCAGAAGGTACTCAAAACAATATGTTAGATTAAGTGACCAGTTACAACCAATAAAAATGAATCCAATTTAACTTACTAACATTTATATTTAACTGTCATTTTTAAGTTTTAAAACATTGTGCTTTGTACATTCATGTATGCTTGCGGTTTCAAATAAGTAATCAGTCGGCTTACAAAGTGACTCTGGTTCCGTTAAAAATAGATATTTGCCACTACCTAGCGTCAGGTAGATTTATTCCTTATACTATTACTAATGTAACGCCATACATTTTAAACTATATCGAGGCTTGGTTTAATAATTAAGCCATTGTACTTCATTTTGCGCAAATGTAGTCATTTTATAGGTGCGTTTGGGTAGCCCATCTGACATTAATTTTGTCATGATTACACAACATAATCCTATGTAATTGAATGGGCTGTCGATCAAGCCATAACTTGCGGCAGGTCACGTAGCACATTAACACAATTTAGACCATAAAAAGGCATTCTGAGGATCTAACGTAATATGCTTTATACTAGGATTATTTTGCGTATATGTGCATAGATCTCGATATAATTACACTATATAACTAGCTAAGCATTTTTCCATATGTGTTCAGGTAGACAAACAAAGAAATGAAGCGGTCTTATTTAACATATTTTGATACAAAGCTTACCTCAATGCATTGCGGTATGCTTTGATGACTATAAACGTTTTGAACGCATTATTGCTTGGAAACATTCCCGATAAGGAAAAAGGAGTCATTGAATTAGGGGCTTAAGATGAATTTTGAGGTGTGGATAGTGAATCCTAGGCCGTTTGTATTCTTGACTCCAGGTGGTCCAATACACCTATCGTGCGAAATTATAAAAGTCAGTGCACGCAAATGTCAGCACTAGTTATACAGCTGTCGATCAGTATGACTGACTGTTGAAAACATGTGTTTGCAAGGGTGAGATTGATTATGAAGCATGACACAGAAAACGACAAAGGATTTGCTGCAAATTAGTGAGCTGTACACCTATGGCGAATGTGTGTTTCCAAGCAACGCCTCAATGCAACTACATATGGCATAGAACAGTCGCTGGCATTATTTTACCCTTGCTGTTGACGGATCTGTTTTTCAGTTCTAAAGCCACACCTTACATTGTTAAGATAAGCAAGGTGGGTTAAGGGAAGTTAATCTATTGTTAGCATTGTCAGTGGTTACATCTGCACCGCTCTGGTAACCATATCTAAGATATAATTGCACACTTATGTTACATTGGACTATTGTGATGAGGGAGTAAATCAAGGAAACTTAAGAAAACAGAGTTATTATAGGTGAACTCGAAAACAAATAGCATAGATCCGTCTTTAGTGTCCCAAAACACACACTAGGTTCAACCTAATTCAAGATAAATATAAACGAGTATACTGAAAGTAAACTAGGTTGTTACAAACAGAAGTCTAAGCTAGGAAGATTGAGAAACGGCAGCCGGTCTGTGTGTCTTAATGAACAGGATTAAAAATAATTACTCTAAAAAACGGATGCAAAACGGTTAATACTAAACACGTTTAAATCCATAGACCTATGTTAATGGCCAACAAGCAAACTTGAACAAATATACAAGAAACAGCGACCGCATGGTTTTGGGAAAGAAACGAAATCCCTACATTTCGCTAACACGATGACCTGCATGATGATTATCACCATGTTATAATGTTGGCACAACAAAGAGATTGAGCAGTAAGACGGGAATATATGGGCCTCCGTATTCACTAAAACCGGCGGCAGCACAGAAACAAGAGGGGTTTAGGCGCGATAGTAGAGCAGAAATCGTCTGTTTATCAAAGTCTACAGCATACATTGCAGGACTGTTGATTGACTCACAACATAACTGCTCCGCTGATGTTTATATAACTATTGATTTCTCATAGTATAATCTGAATGCCTCGCCACATCTACAAATTTATCAACATATGATTTAGCAGGCATTATTAAAATATGTTGACATCTGTTGCGCTGTAAGTACGTGCGCAAAAGCTTTAAGTAGTTTTCTCACGTTTATTACATACTGACATAACAGTGAACTTAACAAATAGACCTTTATGCGCGCACTTATGCTCTACTGTGGCTGATTACTACGTCATCAAAACGAAATATGTGGTGCGTCTTAATTTGGTATAATTTAAGTTGCGTCGCCTTCGCGAACCTACTACGTCCCCCATCCTTGTATTTCTTATTTACAAGTGTAGCAACTAGCGCAATGCTATGGTGCAAGTTATCTTAAAATCAAAACGCTGTTTCTCGTGTACATAGAAACCTGAAGGTTTATTCCAAACTCCAAAATCGTAGTAGGACAGGAATTGCGTCACATTTAATCGAACTAATGTGACTGTATATATAAAACTTCGGCAAACTGGACCAATGGGTTCATGATACTGAGTGAAACAGAACAATCATTCCTTGATATCAGTATAGAGATTTGAGGGTATGCAATAACACGCATGATTCCTCTACGGTTAGAGTGCGAGCGGTTAGAATGACCGGGACGAATTCAAGGTAACCCGCGGTCAAAATTGAAATCTTTCGGTTACTACTCTGAATTAGGCTGCATAACGCAGCATGTGAGCTGTAAATAAAACTCCTGTTAGCGGACTAGTGGTATTGCTCAGTTATTTGGACCAACGACGACGCACGCTAGACCAACACTGTCGTTAACTTTTTTAAACGTGATCCTTACCGAAGTGCCCAATGACATCTGAGCTTTGTTCTCTCTCGTGGTTATCCCATGCTTGCCAATTAACAAATATATACCTAAAACGTATAAATAAGTTTGCCTGCACGCTGGGTGGTTATGATAACGATATCCTATTTCCTACATGGCATCTCTCCTTTTTCCAGCTGCAATAAGTTACGAACTACTAAGTGAAGTGTTCAGTGGATAACTTAGAAGCTCCGATCAGGTACATAAAACAGTGTACACAATGCAGATATACAAATAGTTATACAATTATGCATGATCACAAGGGCTGACAAAGTAACGAATGCTCCAAAGGCCAGTCGGTTCACTCGCAGCGAGATTTGTCGTACAAATCAGAATATAGTGTATAAATTTTACCAAAAATATAAACATCAACCTGAGCACTTGCTAAATCTGCAATCCACTTTTGCGACAAAGTACTAAAGGAAATAAACTAACTGGCAAAAAGAAATAATATCGTTAAAGTACGACGTGACTACGCACTCATACAAAAACTTTTAGCTAAATATATAAGCCGGTAGTAATGTGCTGGTGAGGCTACTAAATAAAAAGCAAAAATGCATAAATTTGTCCGAGCTTAGAATGCACAAACTACCGCAAATAAAGTGGGACCGTGTTTATGGCTAACTTGGACGACATTGTTTCGCTACAGATGCAAAATCTAACTAATCGCCTTATGAATTTCAATCGTAAGAAAGAAAATACTTGCAAGGATTGGTCTGTAGGGTTGATCCAATATTGTCTGGAATGTAACAACTTGAATCCCACCAGTTCCGTAAAGGATCTAGGAGGAGGCACACTCTGTGATCAGAAGTCAAACGACAACCTGAACAGACTGTACTTAAAAGGACTGCGCCTGCTTCAGGCACTTAGACGCAGATTATGCACTTGATCTGAAGTGTTTTCCACCCGTCTTTTCTCTTCCATGATAAGACCGGTGCTTCAGTAAGGCTCACCCGCCTATTGTCTTTAAACAATAGGTGAGGTGCTGTGAATAATGTTTCCAACATATAGCTACCCGGCAGATCCGCAGTTTACGGGGTATGTCATACGCGGACCGATGTAGAAGACAAGGGATTTATACCTTGTCATTTCGTCGGCTTCGTTTTGACCTCAATATGACACACCGTATATTGCACCTGGAACAAATCTCAATGTTGAGGCCGCTGCTGCACTATTCGCACCATGCGGCAAACGCGGACACCAGTAAAACTAGTCGCGCCGGATTCAAAGCACATTGCTCATTCTAAATGCATAGATCCTAGAGTGCGAAAATATTGAAATAATTTAGTTGCGGCTATAGTTGGGACGAAATCGATGTCGGCATATAATATATTCTTTGACACCGAATTTGCGGACCGCAGGTATAGGTGGCGTATCGCACCTGAATAAGCTGTAGTGCAACTGCAACATGCCGCCACCACGCATGAATCAGCGACGTACTTCCGAGGAGGCAACATCTATTTTCAACTTTTCGCTCTCTATGCTTAGTAGCCAGGAGTTAGTAAATGTGCACAGACACAGTAATGATGGAATCGGACATTGACGTAAATAATGTAGCAACTTTACCACAAGTAAAATTCAAACAAACTGAATCTTATGCTGGGCTTGCACAAAGAGTGCGGGATAAGTGAGCAAAGCACAAATATATCACAGCGCTTCTGCTCCTTTATGTGGGTGATTATTTTTGATAAAAAGAGAGTTGACAAAAATAGAGACATAGCGCAGATGCAAAGTATACAGTTCCGACGGATATATACGGTTTTATATGTGTGTACGTTAAATTCCTTCAAAACTTTAACAACATTGCATTGAATACTACTCAGTCGGTTAGTGGGTTATATTATCTTTGTTTTTGTGATTAGTGGTACACAGTGCTGTAGGGGGACCATTATTAAAAGCAACATTCCAAAAGCTAACATTTTAACAGCAAGTAGGAGACCGTTGTCATATAGAGTCCTTATGTGGGTCAAATACTTCCTTTGCAAAGTTTGTAATTGACACAGCAGTGGAAGAAGACCAGTACCATATCGTAGTCAACTGTCAGCAATGCAAGTTTGCCGCGATCACCTATGACATAGTCGCGTGTTTGAGGTGTATATATGATTATATTTTGTTTACGTTACTACAATATATTTTTATCCTACTGAAAGGGTTATCGATCAATTGACAACTTAGGGCGAGTTACTTTTTGCAGCAACACTAATCAGTCCATGCAATAGCATTCTGTGAATCTAACAGAATGTCTGGAATTAGAAATATTTTGCGTATAGGTGATTAGCTCTGAATATATAAACATTAAATAACAAGCTAGGCAATTTTCAAAGGGGCAAAAACAGAGAAAATAAAAAAGGAAAAGTTTCACTTAACGAATATTTACACAATGCATACTGCTTGCAGTTCACTTGGCCCTAATCAATAGAAACATTTCAAAAGCATTATTACGTCGAAAAATTGCGAATACAATTAAAATTATGTGTAGACTTAATGGTGAACAACAAATCGTTAGCAGAATATTCATAACAATTGTACACGGACGAAAATAATAAGGAATTTATGGTACAGAATCAAATTTCACAATCATCCGGTTCATTTGGTAAGGTTTCTTGAATTACACAGAAAAGTATTCTGTCAGTTGCTAACTGGGAATAAATTAACTCATTCTGAGCATTACTTTTCATGGTACCCATGGTGCTAAAACCCATAATATTGGAACATGGAACATGTTATAAATTTTTTTAGAATCTAGGAATGTGATAGCTTTTGATTTATACCAATAAACTGTTCTCATTTACAATCGGTTAACATTTGCTTAATCCCTGCTCATACATATTGCATTGCATTTAAGGAGAAAGCAATTCCGGGAAAAGTAAATCTTCACATTTATAAAATTTTAAATTCATCTCACGAGAACATGCAGAGGAGAGCAGAGCTAGTTACATATGTGTTTCACAATTGTTTCCATTAAAATTTCATATTAAAACGGTTTATCAACCACCCGATTTAAGAATCTTACTGACTTGTTTCTTGTCTATTTCTATTTAGTTTGAAGAGGGATCAAAAAAATCAAAAAGAAACTGCAATAATCCGTATAATATGTCATCATTAATAAACGCTTCGTTAGCAAGTAATAAACCAAATAACCCCACAACGATCGCTAAATAAGATATTATGTATGCAGTTTACGTTAAGCTCACTAATTAGTTTCCTTTATACTTTGTTGAATAAAGCTTAACAGAAGGCAATAAATTAAGTGTAATCAATTAGTAACTTAAATATCGCTACAAATGCATAACTGTTATAAGTGTGCTTTAAAATATAAGGCTGCTGGCAATTTATATAATTATAGGCAGGATTAAAATGTTTTGCCAACATTTTATTAAAAGATGTTCCTCGTTAAATGACTTTGTGTTAGAAACGTTTACATATAAGTTTATTTCAAGATACAAATGACAATATTCATTGTGTATAGAAATTGCGGTAACTCAGTATATTAGAAAAATGCAAGTGTTGTATTTTATGTTTATTTAAAGAATAAGTATCTTAGTGAAGAATGCATTACGATTTAAATTTCAGTTGAAAGTATAAAAATGTATAACTACTTAACATACATGTCCGCTTACTAATGATGTCTGCGATCAGTTTGCATCAGCTAACGCGTTGAACACCATTTCGATAAAAGCGGAAAAACAAAATGGCACAAGCTTTGGATGATATTAAAAATCAGGGAGTTTAACTGAGCTATGCTATTTTGTATCCAAGGCGATTTTCAAAATATATTTCAAGTCTCTCTATTCAACCTACTTTCGTAAGGGTTTTATGAGGAACGCACTGGGTATAAATACAAGCTCAGCGTTATATTCAATTCAGCAGCATGGTCCCAATGTAGGTCGAGATCATGAAATACCTTATATCTGATCCATTAATATATTTTTGATTTATTTTATGGAGGTTACACTAGGGTATGAATATTTTTTAACCTGCTATCATTTCCAAACCCATCTACTCATTAGTACTAAGCATCTGAGCCCTACCAATATTCAAAATTGCTGTATGAATTCACGGTGCTGGCAAGGGAATACTTAACCGTGACGGCTAACCACTGCCCTCAACACGGGCATTAACTTGCACGACAGTGGAGGATGGCTCTGGCTAACTCGAATTTAGGCTTCAATTCGCAATGTTCATCTGTCGTCCCCATTGCTCAGTGGCATAAGCTGTTGGCTGGTTGGTGTTAGCCTCTAGCGGTCATGGGTTCGATCTCCAGTAGGGCCCGATGGATGCGCACAACTAACAAGCCCCAATAGGGCAAACCGCGCTTCTGGTGCTTTCCGCATTGGTAGCTTACCTATGCGGCTTGGAATCTAATTGCCATGAACCAAATTAAAGCATACTATGGCTTTTTCAACTTATAAGCTGCCGTTTAATTATAGAGTATTGTAACCATGTATTGGGCTATTGAGTAATGAGGAATATTTTACACGATTTATGTAATGTATTACTTCTGTATTAAAACAGCAATTAAGCAGATGATCGCCAGGCAATTAGAAAAATGTTTACGTTATCTAAGCTTTTACGTAATGTTTATAATTATATTCTATTGATAATCTACTCTTAGTCTAGAATTCGACACAGATTGTTGTGAGAAACATGTTTTATGAACCCGGCACAACTAATTTGGGTTTTTATATATGACAAAACATTAATGAGTGCAATCGTTTTAGGAATTAATTTGGTTTAATCTAAATATATAATCAGCAATCATGCTGTTTGAAATTTGGCTGCCGAGTAATATACAAGCTATCATTGTACTGCATTGTTAGAGCAAATCGATTGATATCATTTTGCAGCTTCTGGGGTAGATTTGTTTGTCACGGTTACTGGCTAGCATTTAGGCAGCCCAACAAATACGCTTAAAGAAATAATAATACAATTCTGACGCCATAGCTCTAGCGACTGATGTTTATATGTAAGCAACGACCAGATAGAATCAGTGGACATTGCCATACAATAGGAAATGTCATTTTGCAATAATAAAACGAAGTATTTGTTATATGATGTACTCAGACTATTTGGTTACATTAACTCAGAATTGTTACCGGCCACGTTATAACAAGTATAAATTGGACAAATCGAATTATATTTTACTGCTTCATGAAGCACGTAGTATATATTTTACAATTAAATGCCGCATTCGTTCGGACTCTTTATATCTAGATGCGCCCGCTTAATGAAAAGTCGCAAGGAGACGAATAGTTTGGCAAGATTTGCTTCTATTGTGACAATGTTTGTCCTGCCTGCTAAATGACACCATAAATTGTTACCAACTCGGGGGCTATATATGGCCTACATAGCAGACTTCACTAGCACTCATTGATTCGAATCCGCAGGCGAGCAAAATGCAATTCGTTTATTGAATCGACAGGTTATTTTCTATTTTGCGTGCGTGCAAGTAAAAGCTAAATCATATACTACGTTTCACCTCTTCCCCAGACAAGCAGGGGAATTGAAAGGGTGTTTGAGCTATACGTTAACGCGCCGAAATTGTTGATAAAGCGAATTCGCCGAGTTCCGTGTTTCGAGGTATTGTTATAAATATAACTTAAACTTACCTAAACATGGTGCTTTCGGCTATTTTTCTTTACGAATGTGTTGTTTTCTTTACCTAGATTAGGGTTGTTTATTACAATATGTCAGAAGTTACTCACTTTTCATACCAACACAGACAGCAAGACAACATTTTGTAAATCTGTGATTATCAGCCTCAGTTAGAGGAAATACAATCTGTTTAATATTAACCAAACAAAATAATGCATGTCGCTACATGTTTCTACGAAGGCACCATTTCAAATGCTAGGACACCGGCTTTAAATGTTTCTCGCCCTGCAGTCGAAATAAGTTCCACATTTTCGCTTTGAGCTTTCGAACATAGTGCGTTGTTATAATCCACTTCACTTTCAATAATTTATACAGCATCGACGACACAATCTTCTTGTGTTACATGATATTTACAGTTTCTCTCAAGTAATATATGTTCACCAACAGTATATTTTACATATAGTTAAGACCTGATGACACATGTCTGATGATAGATGCTTGTGAACGCATTAGACCATCAGACTTGAAAATCGATTGCTCACTCTGTTTCACGATTGTTTTTATACTCATCAATTCAACCATCCTAGGGGACTTGTCAACTAATGACACTCTTGCTCGTTAAATTAATTGCTTATATTGCTTTAAATAAATTATTGGTAATCACTTGACAATATGAAGCTCGTCTGTATAGGTGTCAATGTGTTACAACAAAACGGAATATAGGAAAAGTTGCAGAAGCACCACAGGCTCACCGGTAACGCTGAATAATTGTTGCGGTGTTGGTTGACTTTGTAGATGTCCTACTAAATCTATGTTTTTAAACTATTTGTGCGTCAAAGACAGAAAGTATAAAAGGAACACCTCATAGTAGAGGAATGACGTCGGTGGAGTAGGCAATAGCACTTGAAAATGTTGGGAAAATTGACCCGTTTTTGTGATATCGCACCTGCTCCACGTCGTCGTGGATTTAACGGAAGTGTTTGGCACATATAGGGAGCACTTTGACGGGTAGAATCAGGCTACTTTCTGGACCATTACGAAAGTAATCTCGATAGCACAAGATTTATCCTTCAATTCATACCATCGTTTGAATTTAACTTCTCTGGCTTGTTACCAAGGTGCTGTGCGGATTGCCAACGCAACCAACTGCAATTCCAGTAATGCACTGAATAAGTAATCTCTATGGAACTCACTGCCTACCCACGGAAGACAAATTCCATAACAATATAATTAAAATTTAATTGTGTTGGTTGTCTTAAGAATATGCAAATTGGAACAAGATGATAACCTTTTTGTGAAAATATACACCATAACTGAAACCCAGTTAGCAAAGCGAAGTAAGAAAGCAATACACGACTACTTTCTTTTGCCTCTGCTCGAAGTGTATGAATATTCCAATCCCAAGATGTGAATTCATGTTGGAGCGTAAGAGCGACTTACTGGCAGAGAGAAAAGAAAAAATAACAGCAATAAGATGTGCCACATTAGACCCGCAGGTACCAGTGCCTCTTCTTGAGAGAATCACATCAGAAATCATGTTGTAACACAGCATCCAAGCCTAGAGTGAAAAATGTGGTTAAGATTTAGATCAAGATTAAGATTTGACCTAGAGGAAATGCCACGGTTGGGGGACCGATTATAATAAAATGTGTGACGAGACATTCAGCAACTATTTGGGGTAAATCAAACGCAGCTGAAGGCGAAAAACTGCGCGTTCTTTATTACCAAATACGTAGTGGATGTACCATCAACCATAGTTTGCTTGCTGCCAAACTAGAAGCCGTTTACCGGCTGTCGTGAAGCGCATTTGATAAGTAGATAGCGTGGCAATAGCGTGGATAGCGTAGCAATCGACGAGATTTGTCTGAAAAATAAAACGTTAATTTACGTTTTAACGAAACTCGCAGAAACATCCAGTTGCGAGTTCGGCGTCCACTTCCTAGACCCTTTATCACATCAATCTCCGCTAACATAGCGGTCCTGGTTTTGGCGTTTAAACGGTACACTCTTCAATTATCCAACAATACGTATGGCCATAGTGCTTCCCCCAATATATTTGTTCCGGCATTCCTTTGCTCAGCGATGTTAGAGTGGGCATCACGCCTCGACCCACGCGTCAAGCCCAATGTCTGGAAAAAATGCTTCGCCATGTTTTTACATTCTGACAGTATTAGTTTGCATATCACTTGTAGATTGACTCTCTGGTGTTGCCTCGACACACATGCAACAAGAAACTAAGTGTGTCATCTTTTCTCAAATCAACAGAAGCATACAAGCACCAAAAAAGCGCACAATAAACAACATAACACTTTGTTAATGGATGTGTACAAATGTGAATTAATGCAAGTTCAACTCCATCAGAAGCCATCTGTTGGACTACCAAGCTCATTGTGGCTCCAAGACTAAATTACCCAGGGTACAATCAAGGTACGGCAGTGTGATGCGTCTCGTCTGTCATCCAAGCTAAATACACAAGGTTAAAACTCGGTTACTCATTGTAACCTATCGGTCAAGGTATGATGGAGAGAGTTCGGTTGACATCCACTCAACATCGGATATAAAACGTACTGTTTGCAATTTTCCAACTCATTATTGGAGCAAACGCTAGAAATGCAAACCAAACACGGACGTCTACCGCACACATATAAAATGAAGTCGAATGTTTTAACTCTGTCCCTGAGCTTCATACTCCAAGCCATCTAGAGAATCATGCAGATGACTTATTGTGTGACGCTTCAGTCGTGAAGCACGCGCACTTGGAAATATGATGGCCATATCTATTTCATGGTTTAATTGAGTCCGAAATAAAAATAAAAAGGGTCATAAAGGAAAATTAATTAACACTGTCATCCAAACCAAATGAGGATAAGGTGCTAGAAATGTGGATTGAAATGCTCAAAAGTTTAACAAATAAAAGACATATGAAATCGATTTACACGTGACTATGCATCGACCAGATAAACCTAAACAGACAGGGTCTATGCGCGACCTCGTACCTAATGCACTCAGAACCTGAATGCATTAAACATACCGCATCAGCCATCTGGTGAGGCTGTGAAATCCGAATGCCAAAGGGAAATTGCTCCAGAGGCAGCATACTGCGGTTCAAAAAATTTAATGAGCGTTAGCCAGGTTTAAGGCGATCGATATAAATACGCACAGGGAAACAAAATTCACAAATTCGCAGCTAGACGGTGAGCCTTTGAGCGGTGATTATACAAAATTACCAATTTTGCTCAGTTATTTCGTTGAATTTCGTGTTCAAAAGCTTTCCAGTCCTTAGGTCATCGTCATAATAACTGAGCTCATCATTACTGAGTCTACAAGAGCACTGATAGACGTGATTTTACTACAATAAGATCAACGAGGCAGAGGGTGCTGAGCGCTCTTCTTTACTAGCTGACATGCGTTTTGATATCATCGGAGGTCCAAATCCGCAAATGGAAGATTTTATGTGGGGCATCTTACACCAAAAAGGTCATGATATATCATAACTAACAGAGGTAGAACACACCTCAACTCCACCAGGTAAATATATAATATGTGGCTTCTGTTATGAGGCTGTTATTTGCGGGATTATACTGTTACGCCTTTCGTGTTGAATACTTCATCTAGACCGCATTCGAAGTCCTCCTGCTCTCTGCCAATATCTTTAAGTTCAATTATGTTAAAAAAAGAGCAAATGATCCGCGCCTTACCCAAAAAAATTACCGCGTGTCCGCAGCCATCAAGCAGCGCTACTCATCCTTCGCTTCTACTATCTGAAATTCGTACTTAAAATTACCATGTATTTCGTGTTATGCTCATTACGTCAGGTTGTGAAACTTTGTTCAAGTGTCCAGCTGGTCCTTCCTAGTTGAGAAATATTCTGATGTCCACCGGATAGAGTTTATCACCAAGTGGGGTATATCCAGTACTGTCATACTGATCCTAATGGCACAATCTAGCGTAACATTTTAACGTCGTCATAATTGGTATAGTAGTTATTCAAAACCCCGAAAGTCAATTTATCACACATTGCATCAATCTAGTGGTAAATCCGTCGGAACGCTAAGTATAACGCCAGAAGAAAACCAACTATGTAAGTGATAAAAGGACACACAATTGCATGTATTAAAATGGGCTTTCCTTTGAGCGCTTATGCTACCTGCCCGGGTTTGCAGGCCATGGATATATATAAAATGAAAGTAAAAATTTTGTCAATTTGATCTAAAAAGATAAACACAATTGCCAAGAAACAATGACGAAATTCAGTACTAGTTTTAATATGCTCTGTTACCAAACATTCGGTTTCGGCATTGACCGAATCGTAAATTATTAAAACACAGCTGTGTTTAACTGCGGTGCAGTTTTACAACGAATTCGATAATTCAAACAAATACTAACCTCAACCTTGTTCAGATCAAAGGCGTATGGAAC
This sequence comes from Dicrocoelium dendriticum, assembly GCA_944474145.2. Taxonomy (NCBI): domain Eukaryota; kingdom Metazoa; phylum Platyhelminthes; class Trematoda; order Plagiorchiida; family Dicrocoeliidae; genus Dicrocoelium; species Dicrocoelium dendriticum. The sequence continues at coordinate 14,790,529 of OX104071.1, read as the reverse complement.
TCGTTTATCAAATTATAATAGTCAGGAAGAATGAAACTAAAATGATCCGCGTACCGACACGTATTTGTCCCATGAACAAATTGACGAGCTATGGCTCAGGCACACGGAACCCGTACTATCAAGAAACTAATGATTTAGTTCACTCAGGTCAGTGTCTGACGAGAACCGCAGCAACTAAATGCACAAAGTTATGAGTCATCGACCAACAACAAGTCAGACTAGTCTCGTGTCACTGCGTAAGAGGTAAAGAGTGGAAATTCTCAAGGCAGGTTTGGCGCGGTGGTGAAAACTTCCTTTAACAAAATGTTCGAAGAATACTCAGAACACATGTGGGAATAATGGCGTGCATGCATAATCAAAACTTCCGTAACATGCTCTACAAACTTGTCAACAGACTCCGGCAAATACCCTGAGTAAGCTAAGTAATATGTGCAGTAGTTATTCTGGCGCTCCCTACATAAAACGCAAACACTGCGTTTCAATATGTTTTCACATGCTCCATTCAAAGTAGATAAGTAACACACCCGTCTTTGACCTATATTTTATTGTTCCCAGATTAAGACCACCTATTATTCATTGCAGCAAATCTGATAAAAAGCATTCTGCCTTTGTCCGTGCACCGCTGGCCTGGTGTGAAAAACAACCGACCAACTCCATTATATTAAACCGATATGAATCTTGTCGAAGCTTTAACTCTATTCCTCTAACAATGACTTAAGGAAATAGGTATTTTTTAAAATGTAGAATCAGAAAACATTCTATTATTATGCTAGCACGAAACATGTGCCTATTTAAATCAGTATCTTGTTAGTTTTATCAAAAGGTATAGAATACATGCTAACAGAGGCGCTCATAAGATGACAGGAATGTGGCCAAAGTATAGTCTTAAAGCGGCAGGGATTTAGCTGATATCGGTCCAGCACTACGAACTTTCGCTAGCCGAAACACGCTTGGTTAAACGGAAGAATCCTGACAAGTAATCGACGTCGTTTATTTGGACTTCTCTTAAGCGTTGTGTCATCTAAATCACCAAATGTTTCTTCACATTCTCATATACTGAAAAATAAGTAAAATAGCGCTATGAATATTAAAAAACTAACGCGTGCAACATCAACTGAGTCGGCTTTTAAAACCCTGACTAATTTAAATTTACGGTGATGTGCCCCAAGAACCCTCAATGGGACTACGTTCATAAATAATATTCAGCAGTGATCTTTTCGGTCGGCCTTTTACTATTCGTAGCTAATATCAAGATATATCAATAAACCAAAACAGGGGAGGAACACGCAACACTGCAGTGTGACCTCCACGGCCCTCTACGTGTTCATCTGAGGAAAATCGACTTGGAGAGAAACTGTTCCATCATGCTACATAGGAAAGGGATCTACCGATAACCGTACAAGGTGAATAGAGTTGTTTGGAACAAGCTGAAATGGCATCGCAAAAAGCCAGACCGCATATTGCCCTCTTATGAATTGCTTTCGAAAATTTTGGGCGCCCGTCTTTTTAGCAATTTTGAAGGCGTATGCAAGCCCCACGTAGAGTTTGCGATCAAAACCTATCGACTATAGTTCAAACATGACGTTGTTGCTTTGGAAACTCCAAAATAGGGCAAGCGAAATCATTGGAGTAGTGATCGAACTACCATATAAATGCAGATTACAAGCACTGTACTTCTACAGATGCTAACATGGATGTCTGCTGGGAAACATTATAACGTTGTGCCAAATTCTAGTGAATTTCAGATAAGCCTATTGCGGTATGTTTAGATTGATACGTTTTACCACTCAGAGAAGCCACCAGCGCAAACTAGCAATAAACTACACTCGATTTGTTTGGTGAAAAATATATTTCTCCAATGGGTTGCACTAAATTCCCGGGTTATTATCGACCCGAAAGTAAAGGATTTATTAAACGATTTACCTACTCTGTATGCTATAAACAATACGCAACATATGCCTTTTTTATCGGAAGATACAGTAATGCAAACAAAGCAGTGTGTTCACCATATATCTAAGATATGTAGCAGTGGAGAAACGGACATATGTTATGTAACTCATTCTGTGTATCAGCTGAAACCCAAGTTCCCTTTGTTATTCTTTTTTTCCGAACATTTATGTTAAACTCCACACTTCGTCCTACCAATGAAACTTTCAATGTAATAGATATTTTGTTCGTTCCATTATGTTTTTCAATGTTACTTATCGAAGGAGTGCTTGAATGGTTGATGGACGTAGCCTTCAATATCCCATGGTATGTTGATTTGCAACAATTTTGCTGTAAATTGATATTCCCTGTCAACTTAAAGTAATAGCCATAGCTCTTTAATCCATTATCATTTTTCGGCTGCATATCTTTTTCGCCCGGCTAACCTTCTCACTAAGCGAACGTGCGTGTGAGAGCTTTATCTGCGCAAAAGCGATGTGTGTGTCCAAAAATGCATTCAGTAGTTCAACACGCAATCACTCTCTATGGTTAAAAAACGTCAGAAATTAACACCTTAGGCTGGCGGATAAAGAAAGGGGGATTAAGAAGGATAATGCGTTTCATGATTATATTTTGCCATGTACATGTTCACAGTATATATAGGTGCACCTGAAGATATTTACTTCATTCACTGCTGTCAACCTGATACCCACTCGCTTCCTCTATACATGACCTACAATTAAAACTAACCACGCTGGTCATGATTACGTTTGTAAGGATTTCACCGATCTTCCACGAATTCCTAACGAGATAATAGTTCTCATCAGCTTTGATGGGTAATGAGCGTAAAAAGTGTCACGTAACTTAATTGTAAACGCAAGTTGACTGCGTTTGTTGATTAGGTTTAGTGATCGTTTGCGCATTTGCCGCCTAAGGGTGGTTATTTATGCTTGCAATGAAGGAATTCTTCTGTGTGTTGCTATTTTCTCCATTTGCTTCACGCTATTTTGCTCACGCGCAGTTGGGTAAATTCCCAAATGTTGTCCTCTGCTCATTTTGCATTATATGATTATGTGAAGGTTGGGCCCACATAGATTGGGTTACTAATGAAATTAAGTATAATTGCGAGTTTCGTAAAAATATTTGCACTGAATGTTGCTTACTGATCAGGATTCTATGTGTGTAACGCCGATTTTATACGCTCTGTGACACCAGAGCTGATCAGTAAGTTTTAGGCACACATGAAACCTATCCGCCTTTTCCTGCTAACCTTTTGGCATATATAATTATTTAACTCATAGCTAATAAAACGAGACTAGGGTATTGCGCCGGTGCGGACCGCACCTGGTGAAGTCCTTGAAGGCAGTAACAGAATTGTGCAAAATATTGCTGTGGAATATTTCAGAAAATGTTCGCATTAAGCTTTCCTCAAATAATCGCTAGAAAGAATATGAGTTTTAGTTATAAAACTTCAGCTGCTACTTCAAAAGTTGGCGGGCATCCCTAAAACTAGCAGACAGTGCAACCCAATTCACCTACGTCTGTTTTAAAGTGACATTCCCTGCGGAGCTTTGCAAGTGCTTTATTATGTCCCTTAAAAAGGAAGAACAGGAAGAGCAATTTGACGAGGTTTTGGAAAATTAGCATAACTTGTGTGACAAGTCTTGCTAAAACTAATCGATTTGCAAAACCTCTTATGGAATACCGGAAAGTTTGTTTTCCTTAATTGCTGCTTCAGAGCACAGACGAGATGCAAGCTGTTACACTGGACTCGCAGTAAAGAGACTATAAACAAAGAGCTGGAGCGACTATCTTGTATAGTAAAGACTGCGAAAACGAATTTTGTAAACGCTGTGACCGCAAGTAGGGCTCTAAATGATACAGTTGGAAATGTGAACACAACTGGTACAGTCTAAAGGCTTTTGTAAACAATCTGCAATTTTACGTATCTGCACCACCTCTGCTACATGTGTGATAAACTGGAATAAGTTTGATTTACACAGCTATACTATCTTATTAAATACCAAACTATGGACAAAGCAGTGACAAAAACAGGGACATTGAGAGCTCTGGAATTCGTTATCAAACAAACTTAGATCTAGTTTGTGGATAAATGATAGGAAGACAAAAAATGTTAGACCCACAGCGCAAGGTCAAAAATTACAATGCTTTCGTGTACTAATCGTTTCCATTTCCAGCTCCAGATAGGTACAAGGCTAACAAGAATGTAGCAAATACGTTTGGATATGTTTACGCCAGGCAGTAGTTATCTGTCACCGCAGAAGAGTTACATGCGGTCAACCAAAAATTATTTTTTGAAATTATTGTCTGTTCGTATGAGAATTTTCTAATATATACTAATCCTGAGAATGCAACACAGATTGATCTAGAATCATAAGTTCGAACGTCCTGAAATTCTAAGCTGAAGCTAACGTGGTAGGATATTTCCAGTATGTCTCTGTAAGATACAAGTAATTCGTGTGATCTGTGTCAGCGGATTCATGTGTGTGGAGTTCAACAGAGTTGTATGTGATGATGATCTTCTTTCAACGTACCACGTGATAGACGCGGCCTTGTGTTATTTTCTTATCAATATAAAGCCATTTAGCGATAGGTATTGCTTTAGATGACGCAAATAAATATATAAACTAAAGTTATTTATAACGCTGGCAGCTGCCGATTATGGAAACGACATCTGAACGGGTGTGAATCTGAAAGCGAAATATTTTAACGATTTCTATGATTTTGCTTTTCTCATTTCTTAATTTGATAACTATCCTAAATTTTTCCTAAACTTGTCTTTATACCGACATTATGTTATTTTGCAAACGTGAAAAGTCACCTCTATGATTCCGATATTGGGCACTGAATGACTGGGAGCTGGTCCATGAATTAAGTTGTGTTGCCTTAGTTACCGCAAAAGGGCCACAAGGTAACTAGAGACGTCTATATGTTATCACGAGCGATCATCGGGATCGCATGAAACCTAGGGTTATTAACATTTCAGTGTAAAGTGCAGTAATTTTCAGAGAGCTCTGGAATTACTTGGCCATGCAACTTGATAAATTTTCCTAATTGGCCAAGTTATCCTGGCATTTTTAAAGCTTGCATGAATAGTAATTTAGGATTGATGCGGGTGAGTTACTAGGAGTTGTACACTTAATGGGCTTTAAAGTTTACGGATACTGTACCCAACTTGTGTTCTCGAAAGTTTTCACAATTGATTTTCGTGCATAATATAAGCCATGCATTACATTTTTAATTTCAACCAGGCATTTCGGAATGTGAATCATGTATATGGATAATCACAGTCGCCTTTTGATATTTGTCCTAGGCGAGCAAGTACTAAATCACAACTTCTTTATACACTTTACAACATCGGCACATATCTCGCTGAGTTAAAGACACGGTCTACACTTTGCTTCTGGTCTTCTTGTATAGCAATCACTGAATATGGTATGCCATATAAAGTTTCGGAAACCATATTTCTCAACGTCTATTTTATTCCAACACCGCAACATGAAGTAATTGTCTGATTAGTTGTGTCATGCCGGTGGTTCTCATGTTTGTGAACACTATCAACATGTCTCATATAAATTCCGCTTCACAAACATAACCTGCAATAGATTAACCTTTCATAATTTTGCAAACCATTTTCTAACTATTTTTAAGTTAACCTACCTGCCTTAGATTGTTTATCAACAACATGTACAATTAGCTAAGTGCTGTTAATTGTAGCAACTACAAGCAATGCTATGATGCTTATATTCGACAGACATTACTAATGGCAGTACGTAGCTCATCGTTATTTATAGCTAGTGATCCCATGCATATGTGCATTTCAGTTGACTTAAACGGATACAATTGGTACTCCTTAGTGTGCCGTTTACCTCCATCTCAGTAATAACTCCCATTGGTGTGGGACGTTTTGTGTCAATTTGCTACCTTAGCCTTTGCTACCTGCTGTTATCTCATTATGGTCTATTGAACCCGGCTAAATTCCCGTTTCAAGCAAGCAAATCAAATCACTTAATTGCTTGCGTGCCTACCTAGTGTCAACATTTTGGTATTCCCACAAAGGATATTTCAAGCTTCCGACCAGTATAATATTGTAATCCCTATCCTACACCTTCTCCATCAACTCATATGTGCGCAGAACGGAAAGCACGCCGCACCTAACTAGATGTGTCCAAGGTTTCATTTTTGGACAATTGAATACATTGCTCAGAATATTTAAACAATCAAACAGAATTCCGACAATAACGGATGTGCGACATGCCCTTCTAAGCCCCAGAAACAAACAATCCCAAAGTTCCCAACTTACGTAGCGAAACAACAACCAAAGTATTCATTGCGTGATATGCTATATAAATACCCTTTTAATGTAATATTCTGGCATAGTTAATAAGCTTGTCATGCAATCGCCTTTACGTTTGAAATAACAGAACACCAATTTTTATAAGGTTCCACATGCCTTTAATCTCTGGGTTGGCTGTTGTTTCCTGATTTCCCTTGTTGTTTATTAACTTCAGCAGTGTGACAAACTGGTTGTGATTTTTGATAACTTCGAAGCAGACGTACTGTGCACAATTATAAGGTGGTCTTAATTGTCTATAATGCAAAGGAACTTGGATAGTTTTATAATTTAACAATCTTTTCTACTCGTAACGTTTTGTCCCATTAACATTTAATATTAAACCTACTCATATCGGTACTGATCAGCCGGTTTGTTTGCTACTCACCAAGGACTATTCGATGGCGTGTCCATTTGCTCAATCATCTGATTATCCCAACGGAAGCACGTTTTCTGTTTTCTGGATTCCTGGCCACGGCAGCTTATATATATATATATGTATATTTATATCGAAAGCGCACCTTATTTCATTATTTAGGTTCCATCTTCATGTGTCATTGTTTTATTTATACTGAAAGTCGCATTTTGTAAGCTTGAGCCAGGTGGTTTTAGATTCGCTCCTAATCCTCACAAGGAATCTCGGTGACTATGGGTGTAACCCTTTCACGTTGGCTACCTTCATTGAACCTCCGCGTATGTTTGCGTGCAAATTTAATATCCGCCCAACGTCTAGTTGGAACTTCAATGACAGTTAAGTATCTAATCCATTTTACATTGTGTTTGTAGTGAGTGTAACACCTGTCAGTGCTTACCATCTTGTAATAAGATAAAACTATACAAATTCTTGGTGGCACTGAAGATATAGAATCTGTTATGGCTGTCGAAATATGTCCTCGCACCACCAAGTTGAATATTTTCTACGTGGAAACGCAAATTACGTATGCTTTGGAAAGGCATACTATATCTCGAGATAAGAGTATTTAAACAACATAACCAATGGCAGCTGTGCTTCATCGCGATTTGAATGTTGCTGTACTTATTTTTAATTACGGTAAAAGCACAACCCGTTTCTTGGGTTCCAAATTGAGCACATCTTGGCATTAATTCATGTATCTTAAAGCTTGGTGTGCTTGCATTCGATCTTAAACCCACTGTGACAGGAATATGGGTCTAATGTTCTCCCAACTAATGCATTAATTTTTATGACATTCCGGGCGCCGTTGTAATTGCTTCCATCACCGTGAATATCAGTGAATTATTAGAACGAGGCAAGACATTCCTTAATATGGTAGCATTCCTATTGGGCTGTGCAATATTTCACCATTTTTAATAAAACCGTAGTGGCGTAACCTGAGCAAGCATTCCCGTTTGCAGCAACACATCACACTGCATGTAAGATGGTGGACGTGCAATTACTGGGCTTCATTATCTGATAACAATATAAGCAGACTTCTTGTGAAGGGTTGGACACATAAAGGTACCTCTGACGCACTCAAATACAACCGACAGTTTAATCCATCTATCCTGGATAAACTTCCGGATAGTGAAAATAAAATATTCAGCAACTGAATGCTATAATGTCCTTTAAGATATTTTGACCAGGGTCTTGTTTACAAACTACAAAGGTCTATGTTTTGGGATAATAAATACCTGATCATAACTATTGAAAATGCTGCGTCCGGTTTTAGGACATATTGGTTGCATGTAGTACGTTATCGCGTTTTTCAAACGTAAGAAACCCAGTGATGGTTACAGAAAAAATTCACCAAGAACACCTCGCAAGCTACATAAGCTTGGATTTAGGAATAATATAATTAATGACTTATCCATTTTTACTCGTATTTATATTCTTTGCAATGAAGTTGTTACAGAAAACAGTTTGCATCACATAGCTGAAGAATAGCTGGTAATTTCAATTTGCTGCAAGATACCTTGGTGCACAGAACTGCTACCGTCAATTAGCCCTAGGAGCACCGACTGAATCTCTACGCTACACGGTCTTCCTGGGTGTTTCAATTAACAGATGTTATCACAAGGTTTGATATGCCCATACTTTTTATCTGATATTCCACCCTCTCATTGTCCAATACGTGCAACTATGCTACCATTATTGGCAATCGATGTGATTGCTAATACTCAGCCTTTAATTCTAAACATACACATATATATATATACACATATACATATATACATACATACACATATTTCTTACGTAACCAATCGATTTGGAGGTACAGTTGCTATTAAACACCCCCGATGATTTTGGCACATTTATTAGTAATCTGCTCCATAGATATTTACAGAATATTTCGCAGCAGAAGCCTAGAATGTGTGCCGCCTAAGGCGGTAGCAATATTTCTGTCACCTTGGCTGGCATTTAAAGACACAATAAAATATATACCCTCCAAAGCATAATATTACATTGTGCACTAAAAATAAATGAGGAACTGATGTAAGACTACCTAAATAAGCCATCAACTTACGACTTTCTACGTTCCTCGTGCACAGAAGGTAAAACAAAATATTCATATGTCCATTTTGTTAATATCATTGTTATCACAATGAAAATTCAGTACAACTTTAGGTCTTTTTCCTATAGAGAGGTCTGCCATTTTACATTTACTTGTCTGGCTTGTTGCAGTCTAAATAATTGCATTTTTCCTAAAATGGTTGTGCAAATTCTTAACTAAACGTTTTTTTAACTTGCATTAATTGATCGGAGCGGATTGTTAGGTTTCATGTCTTGTTCCATTATTTCAATATAAAGACGTATGTTGTTGCGACCCAATTGCTTGATTCCTTTCGCTGGCTATCCGTACCTCACTCAAAACACACGGAATATCCAGCTCAGCTAATAGTTGAAATTTTACGAACTGCTTTCAACCATTATTCTTTTTACACATAACATGGGACACATATGTGAAGCCCCGAGTATCTGATCTAATTAGTGTTCAACAAGCAGCTATATCGCATTAAGTTCACACCGATACAACCATCAATGTCTTTGTGTGAATCAGTTTTGCTGCTAACGAAACTCGAACAGCCCCTTATACGTAGCCTTCTGGAAGGGGATTACGTAGTATTCAACAAATTTATCCAGTCGGCTTGGGTCCGTTGTGTAAACTCACAATTTAAATACTATCGTATTTTCACATAACCCATCGGCGCAGAATGTTGTATGGTCTGTTGAATTCCATATTTGATTGGGTCACTGAACTGCAATGGCGCGTTTGGTTTGCACGCTTCATGCGACAAATTTGAGTGTGGAATTATTTTTGTTCCTTTAGGTAGCAAGGCACGTTGGTGTTGTTTTTAAAGCTAGATCCATGTTGGATTAGACTTGCCTTTCGTGACCGCTATTTTGGTTCCCGTTGAAGACGCGATAATAATCTTACAACGTTCAATTTACCTTGAATATAATTAAAGGGCGCTTTTATTTATCTCATGTTCATAGATTAGAAGCAAACGGCTTAGCTTTTTTACAAATTTTATCAGTCTTATTATACTGTAGTATTTTTCAATATATGTCAAAGTGTCGATTTTTCCTTGATATTAAACGTCCATAGAATAAAATCAAAACGCTACACAAGTATTATTTTTTGTACCATATTATCTTGGCATATCTAGCAATTGCAATTATCATCAGTCAGGTGTGACGGTAGAACAAATGCACAATTGTTTGAACGATGCAAAATTATTCAAATCAGGAAACCTGCTACAACCTTAAAAATAATATGACAGGTAATGCTACACGATTTCTCTTAGCATCACCTACTAACCTTGCAGCAAACATTATGCAATACACCTGCGTTTTCTCAAAGTTTCGGCGCCCTACGCTAATATTTAACTATGCATTTATTAGACTCATCCAGTACTCAAATAAAACATTTGGCTCCATGCTGAAAATGTAATCTGTTAATAATAATAACCAGCCGAATTTTTGCTGCAGCGACTAATATAAGTCATTTTTTATTGGGGCGAAAAGAGATCAGAATGCCCAGAAACAAAAGTAAGGAAATGATAAATGGGATAAAGATGATATTTTTTGAAGTTTGGTAAGAATCTTTGGGTTCCTCCAGTGAAATAATTGGTTCAGTGATATATTTGCCAAAAATTAACGGCGTCCACTCAAATGTTAAACTTAGCTACCACAGTTCACTAAATAGTTGGACTGGGCTGGTGAACCAAAATGTGCCAGCGGAGTGTATATGTTGGAAAGAAGGAGAATATCTGACCCATTACACCAAATAATCTAACTGCAGGAGCATTCACACAAACACACACTCAAAATTCAGACTATTTTTTGCGTGACACTATTGATGCTTTTGAGTTGTCTCAGTAGATGCGCTTCTCTGTTCAAATTAAAAAGATTGTCAAAACGAAATATGGTAAAAGTCCGGGACAAGATAGCTGTAAATGTTATTCCCATCGTCTGATTTTTGACAAAATCAATACCACGTTTTAATTGTAATCCCAGTGAAGCGGGAAATGACTCTATCCGTGCTTCAACTTGTATTTTTGTACGTTGCGCCAAATCTAGCTCGTTCCCTTTTGTGAGTTGCATTAAGATGCCAATAGCAAATTAAACAAAATTGCTTCCTTTCAACGTCGTGATGATAATGACGTAGATGTTCTTTTATGTCTGCCTTAATAAGTTGCTCATATATTCATTCAGTTATAGCAGGGATAGATAACATTGTCGAGTTCATTTGCCATCCTCGATGGCACCAAAAGTTCACAAAGCCTATAGTAATAACGGGTTAATATACACTAGATTTACGGCTTCTTATATATTTGCAATATATCATCCTGAAAGTATTCCGTTTGTCTTCTCATAGTCATGCTCCAATGGATGATTATCCGGGCTATGTCTCATATAATAACAAAAATTCCGCGTAACCCTTATTATCATTTTCAAGCAATTCTCACGTCAAGGTAATGATTCAACAACCAAATCCAACTCATTGAACAAGTTTTAAAACTTCTGGCAGCAATCAAACCACTAAATCCATAAGAAACAAAATACTACATTTTTCAACTTCTCCAATCCGTCTAACAGATTGCTAGAAGCGAATCACCGGCAATCAGTCCCAATGCCGCGACATTTTCCCCAGCTCTACTATTTTATAGCTAAACAATTTTGACGGATATTGTAGGTTCCTTTGGATGTAACCACGGACGCCGCGGATGTTTTAATTACCGTGCTGGAGTCAACCTTTGCCTCGTGATTAAATTTGTATACGTGCTTTTTCTGTGTACATATCGCACTAATAATTTTTAAAGTTTTCCTTAATCTTTGTCAAATAAATGGATGTTTTCTGGCTAATTACGGAGTTTTCTTTAATTGGCACAGTTTCTGTGTGCAACATCGATTGGTTCCACTGTATTCGGCCATCAGGACAACCGCACTGGTAGAACGAAAGGAATTTTTGTGTACAAATCAAACTTGTGCTGAAGTAGTAAATTTAGGTTTGACTAGTAGAAATTGCATAGACCGGTAAATCCCGAAGTGTGTAAAGGTTTATAGAATGGAAATAAAAATATAGTACGCCAGGTGCACTTTGTTTCTGTCCGGAGTGTACGAAGATTCCACTAGTAAAGTGCGCACTAGCGTTAACAAAATAGCAGACAGCCTAGTCACCGAAATTTAGCTTCGATCGTGTGCAAAAATCGTGGCGATAATAGCGCAAGTTGCAACTATTCCCTCACCCTCAACTGCTGTCTCGAAAGCAAGGAAAAGTTTAGGCGTTCTCAAAGTCACGCAGTACTAGAAGCCTTGGGAACCACGAAACAATTTTCCTCCCGAGCGAAAGAAGCTTGGCTAGCATAACCACGCACATCCTCTTTCCTAATCTACCGATTAATGCAACATCGATAACACCCACCATTTCGACTGAACAACGAAATCATAAGTGCTCTACAGACTGATCCAGCTATGCAACCGCTGCTGTTTGGTATAATCAAGGTGCGACCTCAGTAGCTCCAAACAGTCCAGTCGCAAAACGGGTCAAGAACCAGGTGCAGCATGCAGAGACGTCAGTACATCCAGCGATAATCGTGCTATCCACATCACGAAAGAGCAGGCGGAAGCACGTGGCCCTGACACTTATAAGTATCAAAGATCCTTAGTCTAAGGCAATCACATTAACGGGTAAACAACTGAATGAGGTAAGGCAATGGAATCTCATTTGTGATAAAATGGGACACCCAACCATTCCAACTAAAATATTGCGCACCACTGGACATCCAACTTAGAATCAGTACATTGAGCCTTGGATAATGAGAGTAATATGGGGTACAAGATGATATCAAAAAGTGCTTTTGTCGGCAGAGGGCCTGCGGACTGAAAACAGATAAATACGCTTTTTCCTGATGTACTTTGGAGCAAGGGCCAGCGGGCCAAAAGTAATTCAAACGAACGCCACATGGAGAGTAGCAAAATAATTATTTTCGTTCATGGCCTTGCCCAGCTACCGACAATCAGCAACGAAGGAGCCCACGCTCAAGACTTGAAAAAGAGAAGCTACATCCATGAAGCTCTGTGCGGGCGACGTCATTCTTTAGTTCACTGCACGTTTACCCTTGTCGCCAAACTATAGAGGCAGTGGCTCGAGGGTACGGAACTAACGGTGTAATCACCGTGAGCATGAACTTAGTCCGCACCTGGCAGTTACTACGGAACAAACGTCCTACTTAACCACGACTAAAGACAGCAGTGTGAGAAACGTAGCCGCTCGCTCTTCTCTTGGGAACGACACCACCCACTACTCAATATATCCGCAAGAGTGCGGTAAGGCCTGTAGTTATTGTTAAAGTTGCCGAGAGACTATATACTGCAGGTGCATGTGAGAACGAACACAAGTTGCATTCCAACTGGAGATTTGGCAATTCACCCGAAAACGATCAGGTGCCGGCTTCTCATGGTTCGTCAAAAATCCACCTCCTTCATGTGCTAATATTCAAAAACTTTTGACATCCAAGAAGCTTTCTTCCATCTGCACCAACGCAAAAGGCTTCCTGAGTAAACTTCCTCCACGCCTGAGATGGACTTCTATCTAGGGTCTACAATAAGATGGCTGATAAACACAACTTACCTTCACTTTATGATTACTGGCAGCTGCAACATCGACTCTTTGGAATTCCAAGCAGCTCTAGGAAAACAGTTTATGGCCAAGCTACAAGTCTGTCTCTAGTTAGCTGCCGTATGCCCAAATAAAAGTTCCGGCCAGATTCAGTTACTGGATCGAGTGGTCACCAACGAAGAACTAGTGCTCGAGAATGTGATCATCAAAGTCCTATTCCGCTACAGCGATCACGCAGTCCTACTGTTTGTATGCATTTGTTATGCTGGGTATCCCATGTCCAGGCAACAAAAATGAGTATACGCTACGACAGATTAGCTCGACTGGGTGAGACAGACCACGGAGCCTTTCTCCCAGACGAGGCATCAGCCAGTGTAAGGGATCCTTACGTCAGCCAATTTCACTGTCCGATTGCCGAAGCGGCAACTACTAAGACCACTCACCCGAAAAACCTGGTCTTGTTTCTGCGAAGCAGGACACACAAGTGTATAGTGGTGCAAAACTCAGCCTGGAATATCTACGAATTCACCCGAGCACCGAGAATTGAATGGCATATGCGACCCAACACAATCCCTGTATTCATCTTGTTCGCGAGGGTGGAATGCCTCACCAGTACTAGTTGGCCGTGTATACGGCCTCAAATCATAGACACTGTATCAAGATATCAACAGTCTACTGAAGATAAACGGGGAACTCCTCTTCTGCAACCAGCGGGCCGACCCACCCGTACACCTTACAAAGACAGCGAATACGCTGTGCATACAAAATGTTGCAAACTTTTAGTGCGATCAATGGCCACCTAACCCTGTGACAATGTTTGTTTATTTCTAAATTTTATTCACAAAGCCTCCACTGCAGTAGCTGTACCAAAAGGCTGTGTATTATGCATAGCCACAGCTTTTCTGGTGTTAATAAGTTAAACACAGTATCGCTGGCGGCGGTAGTAGAGAGCCAAGCTAAATCATTAGGCTGATTCTTCCAAAAATGCACGTGCCGGATATGTGGAAACACGGGATAAATACCATTATTCACAATGGAGATAGTCATTAACATCCAGCCAACTACCGTCCCATAATCTGAATACCTGTGCACACAACGACCATAGAAGCTATTATTTTTGATTCTCTAATGGCTTACTTGGCAGAATTTAATGACCGCGCCCCAAAACAATATGTGTTCCGACGAAATCGATCGTGCACTAAATATACACTACCAACACGATCCAGCTGGATAAAAGCAATAAACTCTTGAACATGAGTTGGAGTATTATTTCTTGACTTCGCATTGGCGTTCGACCGGTTAGATAGTGGCTTTCTACTCTTTAAACTCCAGGCCTTTGATATTGTGGATCCTATCCTGGGAAAGATCCGAAGTTTTATTCTATACGTATGCCTGGATCTAAGAGTGTATGAATCTCATCCCAGTTGAATGCAAATTACCACATGTCTTGGAACTAGGACGGGGAAAATCGTTGACGTATATAAGCGATATCACCCAAATCTTAATCTCACACTGCCTGCTTTATGCCAATGATATCAAGGTGTGGTGGGCAGTCGATATGCCAGGTGACAGTATATTTACTTAAGCTGATCTGGAAAGGGTATACGCGTGGTCAATGCAGAATTATTCAAAGCGAACATACTCAGAGTGCTGCAAATACCGTTCTAGTTGGTTTACTGCCACAAACTTTCCTTCGTGAAGCTTCAAACTGCTTCTAGCGATAAGAATCTGAGTGTTTTGGTCTTGATCGATCTTGGATATACGAATCAAGCTGTATCCGCACCAAGCGTTTACGTTTCCAACACATGGGCCTCCTTAACCATACATTCGAAAGAGTCGACCTTTTGGTTTTTAAAAAACTTTCGGCTCATACTTTCGGCCACATTTGGAATATGCTTCACGGTTTTGATAGTGGTGGCTTTGGAGATGTATCACTGGCTTGGGGATACCCCAAGGCATGGCGACTAAACATATCAAGACTTTGTATAAGGTGCCGTATGACCGTAGGCTACGGGTGCAAGGCGTCTTCAGCGGATTGCGAAGTCGCTTGCGCGAGGACATGATTTTGTTTTAACATATTTTTGAGATCCCCACCACAGGTTCCGCTACTTGCTAGACATCAGTCACGAAGGCAATCCGTGAGGTTAATATCTCAAACTGGAAGAACCGTTCAGTCGTTTGGTTTGCCATCGGTATTTCTTTGCCCTACGCTTTTACAGAAGATGGAATGCAATACAAGAATTTTTATATGTGCTTCCATGCTGGCAGAGTTCAAAGCCTGAGTTGACCTTGCAATTATCTCAAAGCGCAAGCTTACATCACCTATAGCCATAGAGAACCGCAAGTGTCTGTAATAGATTTCACTGGCGGCTCCAAATTTTCTTCCACTCTTTTACCTTCTGTAACTTTAGGTCAGGAGGAGGCATGATTTTACAGACATCAAACCCCATCATTCTATGTTGTGTGACCTTAGTTTTACCGCTTATAATACGTATACCACAGTGAGTTCAAATGTGTATACCCAAATTTTCTGCCCATTTTCTCTTTTGTAGTTTCACAATAACCAACCTACGGGACATGTTAAGTATTAGCATTTTATCCGTATAAAACCATTGTTCCATTGGTCTAGTGTACACAAATGCCATAACTAACTAACTCCCAATCTAACTAACTTCCAATCTAACTAACTAACTAACTTCCAATCTAACTAACTAACTACTAACTTCCAATCTCTTAACAAAAAATGCATTGCCTTCGTCAATTTTATATATCTTTAAATCCCTATTTTTTCTTGATCAATAGATCGGTTAAGTATGAGCCGTTTAGTCGCACTACCATATTTTAAGAGGTGACAGCCACTTAAGCGGTTGTTGTGGCGGCAACAGAGGGACACACACAATTTGTAGTCATCCATTTCACTGAAGTAAAACAGGAGAGCCAATTTGTCTTAGTATAGGTATCAGTCGTTTAAACAGATTTTTAGGGAGGAATTTCGTAACAATCGAGAAACTCGAAGTAATCCCCTATGTTTGAGGAGTATAAAGCACAACCTGTTCAGGTGTTTTAATGTCCTGCCCAAAAAAGCATGTTTCCAGTCTTAACGTGTCATTAATTAATCCACCATTATACAACACACAAGAAAAGGAAATTATGTAGTTCGATGCAAGTCGAAGACCTCCAGGGCTGTAAACTTCATCACTAACAAGTTAACCAGAATCTGGAACAGAATTATATACGAAGTAAACCAATGCAATTCAGAACAAGGTTTTGCAAAAGACCAGCAAAATTCAACCGTTTTCTAGGTGCCTCCCTTTCTCCGGTAACATTTGCGTGCCACAAGCAATATCCGATAGCACGAAGTTACTTATGCAAACAGACTTACTAAATGTTTTCAAGCAAACTTATGCATACGTCATCTTATGGCAGTTGCGCGAGATTCCCGGTAACAAGTTCACAAGTAATAAGTCAATCAGCCTTGCCGCAACTTATACCAACCCGCCTATTTCTCTGTGCAAATTTTCCTTCTCTCTTCCTTGCTTCCCTTGGTACTTTTCTCATAACGGCCGTTTACTTGGCGGTTGAGCATCCAGCCATCTACCATACATTTATTAGGTGTGACTGTGCTTCGTATCTATTACACTCCATCTACTATTTAGCCACGGAACAGCTTGCAAGGTCGGACCGGAATAATAGTACAATACTTGTATGGACCCCATTTATCTATTTCCAAAAATTCATCCACTAATCTTTCGCTATTCATATTCTCAAAATGCCCACATTTGCCGATTTAGACAAAATATGCAACATCAACTAACACATTAAAACAGTTATCAAATCTTACGCGCAATCAATAATTAAAATCGATTAACAACAGTTTTGCTCATTGTTTGATCATACGTACATATTGCAATAAAATATGTTTTTCCATAGTGAACATTTATTTAGAGGCGGGTCTCGCAAGAATGCAGAAAATAAAATTTATTTATGTAAAAGGTTGGCAGCGTAACTACAAGACTTGAGTTGATTTCAAAACCGTATAACCACGGCTAATACAAAAACATCAGTGGTCATAAACTGATTACGTTTGTGTTTACTTCGCAACCCTCAAATCCTGTTTTGCAAGTGAGTTCGCTTAAGTTAAACATGGCCGGAAAGCACTTGCGGCAACAGAGAGTTATTCGTAAGTCACGCAATATGACGCCTTATTCAATAATAGAGCTTCATAAATAGTTTCCGACGAATCCTACTTTGTAAAAGCTCCTAAACACCGTTAATACTCTGAAATTACCTTTCAAGTGACAAGTCTGTTATGTTTAGGTTAGAACCCAGAAAATATAGCAAACTGTTCAAAATTACTAAATAATTATTCTTGATCCTATGGGACTATCAATTGATTTTTCAATGGCACACACCAAGGAAAGCAAATTTGACTGGAGAAAGATGCCTTTGTTTGTGGCAATATTTAGTAGACTTCACTGCGCGCTATTCAGCTAACCTTCGTCTTGAAAGATTATATATTTTGTGTATAACGCCAACTTATGTTAAGCAGCGCGCCTGCAGAGGAAAGGCAAATTAAGTGAATACCGCAATTTGAGCCATAAAATTTAGAACATAGTCCACGATATTTAAAAACCTCACAGTTCTTCCGAGTCTCAACAGTGTATAGTTTTCTACTAGTGGTGCTTATTTTACGAGGCACACCAAGTTTCCATTATTCTGCATTTGCCAACCAACTATAACGTATGTGGTCCGAAAGTGCAATGCTTTATTCGCAACTCCTAACAAATTGTAGAAACGAGGTTTGGAATCTTGCACATGTTGCGCACCAAACGTTCATCACAAATAAAGGAATACTTAATTGTGTTATTAGCGTATGCATCAAGGCATAATTCTGAAGGCGGTTGAAATCAGGCATCATTGACTTATCAAAAGCTAAACAAGTGAAACTTTCCGAGCCCAGCTATCTGCACTTCTGAAGCACAACTCACCGTGATTATCCAACCATACAGATAATCTGCCACACATCGGAATTGTAGTTACTTACCAAGTTCTTTGTTTATTATTTTGCACCGGCTTGGGCGGTAGCTGAGGATTTCAGCCGAACGCCGAACACGGAACGGTTAGCTTAATTATACAGATAATGTTTATGTCTTCGGCTAATGTTCTGGATGTAAGTTGCTTATATACATAACTAAGGCTTTCTCAGCAAATTTCTTATATTATACCTATTCAATCCTCAATGCATGTGGACCTCACCTTCGCAACCGAGACATGGCAGAATGACGAAATATCGGATGCTGGGACCATACTGCTTGACTCATTACTACTGCTCAACCGTCGGCCTCTTAACAAAGGAGTCGCAAAAATATCACGACAGATTTGAGCTATCGTTTGTCGCGTTAATTAGCAAGGCTTTGTAAGCCATTTGCTCGTTTTGCGGACCCGAAGATTAAATACATTTTTTTAAAACCTGTCTGGTATGATGGACCACCAGCAGTACCATTGAATGCGACTATCGTCGCTCGCAGAAACAAAATTAAAATAAGTCCATATAATTTTAACTTTTATTAGGTAACATTAACACCATCGGCCTTTAAATGTAATTCCTCACAATACAAAACAGTCTTACTTTCACTTGTCCCAAGCGGCATTTGGAGCGTCCTTATTTTCAGTATCTGCTCTCACTAGCCGTTCCAATGAGAGAAAGCTGGAGCAAACATCGGTCACTCAAGTATTTTCAGCTATAGCAGTAGAGCACCGGTGTTGCATAAGCAAGACTTCGGATCGTTTCTCGCTTAGTGCAGAAGGCATTTGTGGCCTTCTCAGAAACCCGCACAGTGTATGGGGTTTGGCCGAATAGTAACTTCATTGTTAAATTAAATACCTTTACAGATCCGACCGGTACAACAAGTTGCTGTGTCCATAATAGGCTTCACATACTTTGCTTCATGTCTACACAGCAAGATATCTAGGCATCAAAGCTTTCACAGTAGACTGTATGTGGACAGTCCGTTATAGACTCGATGCAAGCCTATTTGACGCTGTCAAATGTCACGTAACATTGTCCTTCCTTAGGAGCTTTCAAGAGAAAAATTCAAAATGTCAAGCAGCTAGGGAAACGAGAGTACTCTTAAATCTATCAGAAAGCGTGTCACAAGTAAAACGGCTTAAGCCGATGCATTGTCATGATGAATTTTCCATTTATTCGTCGCGTTGGACTAAACACGACGAACATATCTAAACTATAGGTTGTCAGTCGCAAGCTCCTAAATCGTATTTTTTCGAACGTTTATTTCTGTGATTGTAAACGAGAATTCAAGCGATGGTCCGACCTTACTAATCTAATCACACGCTTCTCATTTTCTTCCTTCTTAATCGTAGCTGGCGCTCCAGGGCTTGTTGTCTAGATGCCGTCTGCATGGCCTACAAAAATGCTGTGCCAACGTAAGACTTGAAGTTCCGATAAGGAATCATCATCAAAGACCGTCTTTATCATAGGAGAATATTCCCATTCAGGGTTTTCCAGTTTAACGTTAACTTGGTAGAAATCCTAAGCTCCATCTAGCGCTGCCTAACAGCTCAAAATGAATGCAACAACGAGTTTCAAAGAAGCAGTCGTCATTACATTACTGTTGTTTGCATACTTCTTAAGGTTTTGCGTAAGGAAACTGACTCCTCCTTCTAACCATCAAAACCAACCCGAGCGCATTGTTACTTGTATTCGATTCACAATGAGTTCGCCGAAGCTACTTTTCAGACAAACTCTGTTTGCTATGACTTCAATATGAAAGATTTATTGAGTGACTTATATTCGTTCCAACTTTCTCCAAATGAGAAGGTCGTGGCCATGTATGCGGTCATTGCATCGGGCAATTTTGGTCGCTTCTGTTATACTGATGTCCAATTACGTAAATGTAAACCATTTGGACCTTTTACACTATTTACTGATACTATTTTAAAACGCCATCCTTTCCATTGTAAAACGGTAGAGCTGAAAGAAACGATATTCTGAGGATAATTGCCACAAATACGCGTTCCCGAATCCGCATCCTGTATATGGTTAAGTGTCGATGCGTAGTTTGTCGATCCGGACGAGGATTCCTTAAGCAACTGATACTCTTATGAAAACTTCGCATATATTGAACAATAACCAAAGTAAACTTTCAAAAAATCCGGGAACGTGCATTCGTAACGTTACTTGTTTAACCGAAGTAAGTGTAAAAAATGCTCAATGAAAAATGGTCATAATGCAGCCCATGAAGTAAGACCGATATTCTATTGATAGCAGACTGACGATAATAAAAGCCATACCACGGTTAGTGCCTAATGTAAACGCCACAAAGCTTTCAAATACAGAAAGAAGCTGGATAATATACTCCGTTGTAAAGCATGGTTATACAAAATATTAAAGGCACGCGTTCCTTATACGAGAGATTACCCAGCTTGTCTCACAAACCCAAAGAAATCTCTTGGTGGTAAATTCAAGTTAAGGAAGCCGTGACAAATACAGGATTCACTGAAGTTAATCCATGCATTAAGACAGGGAACAAACTGACAACCTAGGAGTTGTTAAATGTACGGTTGTAACGCTTCTCCTTTACCTCTGCTCTCTGCCACGGACAACTGTTTTACTGCTGATAGCTGCCACTTGGGACCGCGAATTCCTGACTGATCAGTCACGCGCCCAGCCAACCGCCGGAATACAAAAAGGCCAAAACTACGTGGACAGAGAGATGTGTTGTATGAGAGCATGGCGCAATAAATAGGTTGTGGACAACTACTAAAACAATAATATTTGAGATGCTAATTGATGTTAATTAACCCAAATCAAATGGCTCAAGTTCATGACACAACTTGCCGCTGATTCCACATCGATTCACATTTTGGACTGTACTCTTGTTCGTTCTCTAA
Source organism: Dicrocoelium dendriticum (assembly GCA_944474145.2). Lineage (NCBI taxonomy): Eukaryota > Metazoa > Platyhelminthes > Trematoda > Plagiorchiida > Dicrocoeliidae > Dicrocoelium > Dicrocoelium dendriticum. The sequence continues at coordinate 14,769,256 of OX104071.1, read as the reverse complement.
TTGTAAATCTATACGCTTCTACGCCACTGCTCTCGGCTTGATCGCTGGCTGTAAACATTTTTTCTCCGTAACATGTAGATTAAATTATATTCAAAGGAACGTTGGGATGAAATACGAAATCACAGAAACCATGCAATACTGCTGCTCCAAGGCATTCAAGATACACGGCAATTTCATAACCAGCTGCGACTATATTACCATCTTGATGTGACCAACTCCTCCTTCCCAGCCGAATGCTTCCCTGTGGTTAGATACCGGGTTCTTCAATCAGATCATCCGTCTAATAGCCAACAAAGATCTCAAGTCCACCAGTAGAAGAAGGCGAACCACTCCTAGGGAGCAAGGCAATGGAATTGTTGCTCCAAAGTAATCATAATAACTTGTTTACGTGGTACCTCCCTTCGAAAAAAGTTTAGCTAAGAACAAAACAAAAGATTAAAAATAAATCAAAATTCCTTTTCCATAAAACGAGGCATGTCTGTGTCGTTAATTTCTGGTAAGCGCATAAATTTACTGTAGGCTTCTTACATGCAGATCAGGAAAAATATATCCAATAATAACTCTTTGAAAGACACCAGATAGGTAAAAACTTTTGACTGAATTGTAACGATGTTGGCTAGCCTTTGACCGTCCGCTCACATATAAGACAGCTAAACCACAGGTTAAATTATAAAGGTGAAAAATGTACTGGGTCATACAGTAAATAAAACTTACTCGTATGGTTGGCCTAGTGTTAAGCAAAAATCAAACCGTTTTATTGCTTTCCGCATAGACAATAACATGCTGATAGATTTAAAAATTGATGTTTATGAGTACAGTCACATATTCCCGGTGGTAATCTGTTTCCAAACATGACCTACCTATTACGGAAAAGGTTGACTTACCCGCTGGTCCTTGAATTGTATCTCGTCACTGCTTTGTATTTATTCGTGCATTGTGGACCGCTAATTGCAATAGTAACAGGTTGAAGCTGGAAACTTGCAAATTTCTTTGCAAGGTGTTGAAGAATATAGACGTATGTTGTTTCCTGCGCTGTAACCAGCGCAAACCAGGCTTGAGTTTATCAACAGCCCACAATTTTAGTGTCAAAGGAACAGCTAGGAGAGTCTTCGTGAATGCTCTCTTTATTCGTTCCAGTGCAATATGGTCGCAGTATCTTTGTCTACTCCAATTCATTGAACAATATTCAAACTTAAGCCAAACAAATGATTTTAGCAAATGAAACATAGAATTACATATGAAAAATATTCTGAATAGAAATACATTCTTTTGCTTTCTCTCGCGGTGACATATTCAACATGTTCACGAAAGTCAAGTAAGTATAAATCTCGCACACCAAATTTTTTTATCCCATAGCACAGATTAAGTTATTTGTCGTCCCTAGTCAGGCGGATGTTAGTCGTATCGCACTTGTAGGGATATTACACAACATATATACTAGGAAAATACAATCTCCAATTTGAACACCAGGTTTCAAGCCCATGAATGACAAGTTGGTACGATTTGAGAAAATCATTAGCAGCATCCGAACGAAAACTGTGCACAATGTTATTCCCATGAGCATTCAATTTAAGGCTTGAAGGGAAGCAAGATTTTAGGAGATCACCAAAACCGTAAGGCACCTGCAGGAACCAGATCACCCGCATTGTGTATATCAAGGCAAATTGGATTTGCTTACTTACAAATATCACGCGATGCAGTTATAGGGTTTAGAATATATGCTGATGCGTATTACAGGACGATTACTCCAGAACCCTTGGTGGATATTTGTTATTTTAGCTTGCATATCAGTAGGAAGAGAGGTATTAAGGTTTGATATCTCGCTGTATATTTCTAAGTAGGTATGTGTGTGGCTAATAGGGCGACACACTTTTAATATCCAACAGAGGGTCTAAATTGTCATAGAGCAATAACGACTTCCAGTGTCGGCGATCATAGATCCATTGAACATACTTAGATATAATTATGGGAGATAATCTTCGTGCAATTTCACAACTACGGGTAATATTGCTTGGAAGCTTGTAATACGATGTTTATGCACCTGAAAATCTTTTATATCATGGGGACCAAAGCTTATGCAGTTGAGACAGACGACTCTGAGTAATTATAAAACCATGCATCATTATCCAATGTAAAGAAGGTGCAGAAACGTTGGTTAAACCTTAAGTTAGATTAAGAAGGGTCTATGATGATGCAGCCTTGCGGTGCTACGAGTGAGATTATTCCTTGCAAACTTTTGGCCTTTCTGCGATTTAAAAAGCTGATCAGTTCACGGTTGATTGAGTCGACTGTCAAAGACCCGTTTTCGTCAGCCATATGTTTCGTGATAACATTGTTTCAGGAATGTGGCCAAATTATGGTTTTGAATCATGACTGAGTAGTGGTTCGCTTTTCGTTACGGCATTGTAGTTAATTGAGCTTAGCTACTGTTTTTCATGAAACGGTTTTCGGTGCCTGTTGGTAAGTGCTTATTATTGGTAGGAGCCATTGTTTCATATAAGAGATTAATGATCTGACATACAGCATCAACACCTGCATGTGGGTCGTTGGAAAGGAAGAAAACTTCCATCGAACATGCCTATAGCAACAAACGAGTCCTAATCAAACGATTCACAATACATAGAGCAAATTTGTGACTTAGACGCAGGCTTAATTAGGAGTCCAGAATTATTTGTGATTGAGAATTTCACTACCAGTAAATTGTCCCTTAACTTCAGTGGAATCAGAGATACGACCAATGGCATATATCAGAACTAATACCTTTTTATTTCTGGTGGTAGTTTTAACAAGCTTCCTACATTTATATGTTTGTAAGCATACATTAGATTTGCTAATCTGATAAACTCGTTGCTTGTGGGACTACGATAGTTCCGGCATTGTAAAAGTTCCACTTATCATTTTGTAGTTTACTGGTTGATCCGCTACGCAAAAAGCTTTTTGCAATCCAGTATGGTTCTGCGGGTTTGGAATTAAGAGGCACTTATACGCGCCCAAGTTGCAAGAGGCTATTATTCATTTGTCTAGTTATAAAAACGGAGACCTGCAGACAATACTGTGGGGTATATGTACTGATTTAGCGTGCAGTGCATCGTGTGCATAAATGGCGAAACCACCACCTAGTCCAGACTTACAATATTCAGTAAGTGCATTGTATCCATATACGGGATAACTGAACACAGAAGCGCTTCTATTCGCCATGTTTTGGTCACGTGTATATTTCTACATAGGATAGCAAATCAATCCAGCGTTTAAAATGGATTTTGTTTTTAAGTGAACGTGCATGCAGCAGCAAAACTTGCTAGGATTGAGGATGATGGGCTAAGTTAATTATTTCTTAGGAAAGTGCGAGACAATATTTAATGGAAATGGTTCGGTCAACTCGGTGGAACTGAACGTTATGAACTTTAGGTCGGAATTTTCTAAAGCTCTAAGCTAAAGTTCTTTTGGAGGACAGCTGATTACATATACGTTACAGTCGGATTTACAACTAACATGTCTAGCTGTAAGGATGGTTTATCAATTTGGAGCCTTGGCAGATCGGTGAACAAGTGAGTAACCAGGTTTTTTAATACAGCATGCGAATGGTGCGGTGCTAGGAGAACCATGAAATCTAACTGAATTACATAAATAATGGCCCCGTATATTTGGATTCCAATTGAATTATGGTCCTTATAAGTGAGTGTGGAACCATTCATGCCACACTAAAAAGGTTTCAGGGGGAAATGCTTGGTAAGCATTAGCGGCGTATTTGCGGATTGAAGTGGGATTCAACGTTCTTAAGTGGATGCTGCTGTAATCTCTGTTTCATTTACTACTGCTGTAAACGTTTAGAAGAAAAACAGAAGAGTTCATGAGATATTCATTCGTGTCTGGATGCTAATTGTAGTAATGTGGTTAAATGGTTTTTAGAAAACATATTGAATAAATTCGGGTACATTTAGATTTTTGGTAATTACCGAGCATTGCAGTGAGCGACTTGTCGACGGGTTACAATATTCTGCCCATATCACCCATTTGTCCACAGGGGGATTTAGTTGCTTTTTGCTTGCGGTGCTGAATATTTTGAGCAGACCGTTCCTCTTGTAAAGGACTGTTAATGAGTCTAACGCATGAAGCCTTCCAGTTTGAACGGTCGATGGTCAGGGCACTGGTGCTGGTTTGCTCATTTGCAAGTTGCTGGAATTAGAGGACTGAAAGTTGCTACTTCGAGGTTCTCATAGTTCTAAACGACCTTAAAGCAATGCGTTTCTCCATCGTATTTGACTATTTCCTGTATTACTATCTAATAGTTCGAATCGCATAATGTATCTGCTTTCTTTATGGTACCTTCTCATGTGGTGAACCTCATACATGATTCCATTAGGTTTAAACTGCATGCACTTTCACTGTGTGTTGTGTAATGTTTACTCGAGAACGCATAAATCCCACTGAGGACCCTCCACAATACAAATTAGCAAATCAATAGACAGCCGTATAATGGCATTTAGTTAATGCGCAAAACGTGCATTCTACCTTAGGCGTGCTTCGAGTGAAGAGTAATGCTATTGTCATTTTTTCCAATTTATGCTTATCAGGTATGAATAATACAGTAACATTTGTCAATGTAAGTTATCGAGCTTGTACTTCAGATGCAACGGATCAATAAGTCTTATCACCATTTCACTTAGGTCGGCTGTAGGCTTATGTAAATTCAAGTTAAGGTAGCCATGACAAATACAGGATTCACTGAAGTTAATCCATGCATTAAGACAGGAAACAAACTGACTACCTAGGAATTGTTAAATGTAGATTAAATTATATTCGAAGCAAAGTTGGGATAAAATACGAAATCACAGTTACCATGTCATACGGCTAATCCAAGGCATTCAAGATACACGGAAACATCTCTTCGTAACCAGCAGCGACTATATTACCATCTTGAAGTGACCAACTTCTCCATCCAGCCGAATGCTTCCCTGGGGTTAAATACCGGTTTCTTCAATCAGATCATCAGTCTAATAGCCAACAAATAAGGTATCAAAGTCCACCAGTAGAAGAAGGCAAAGCAATTCCTAAGGAGCAAGGCAGTGGAATTGTTGCTATAAATTAATCACAATAACTTTTTTACGTAGCACCACCCTGCGAGCAAAATCTTGCTAAAAACAAAACAAAGAGTAATTACTAAATCACGACTCATCGGGGGAAAATAAAAAAATCAAATTGCGTTCTCTACAACACGAAGTATGCCTGTGTCGATAATTTCTGGTAAGCGCATAAATTTACTGTAAGCTTCTTACATTCAGATCAGGATAACCATACCAAATATTAATCCTCTGAAAGACACCAGATAGGTAAAATATTTTTACTGCATTGTAACGACCTTGGTGGGGTTTTGACCGTCCTCTCACATATAAGTTAGCTAAACCACATTTTGAATTATAATGGTAAAAATTATACTGGGTCATACAGTAAATAAAAATTACTCGTATGGATGGCCTAATTTTAAGCAACAATCAAACCGTTTTATCACGTTCCGCATAGAAAATAACATGCTGATACTTTCACAAAATTGGTGTTTATGAGTACAGTCACATATTCCAGGTGGTAATCTGTTTCCAAACACCGCCTACCCATTACGGAGAAGTTTGATTTACCTGCTGGTCCTTGACTTGTGTCTCGCCACTGCTTTGTTTTTTTTGTGCCTTGTGGACCGCTGATTGCAATAGTAACAAGTGGAAGATGGAAACTTGCATATTTCTTTGCAAGGCGTTGAAGAAAATAGATGCATGTTTTTTCCTGCGCTGTAACCAGCGCAAACCAGGCTTGAGGTTTTCACTTTCCCGAAATTCTAGTATTGAAGCAACAGCTAGGGGAATCTTTGTGAATGCTCCCTTTAGTCGTTCCAGTGCATTATGGTCGCAGTTTCTTGATCTACTCCACAACATAGATCAATATACAAACTTAAGCCAAACAACTGATTTTAGCAACGAAACATGAAATTACATATGGAAAACATTCTGAATACAAATACATTTGTTTGCTTGATCTCGCGGTGGCATTTTCAACATGTTCACGAAAGCCAAGTAAGTATAAATCTCGCAGTCCAAATTCTTTTAACCTATGGCACAGATTAAGTTATTTGTCGTCCCTAGTCAGGCGGATGTTAGTTCTATCGCACATGTAGGGATATTACACATGTGTCACTAGGAAAATATAATTTCCACTTTGAACACCAGGTTTCAAGCCCATAAATGACAAGTTGGTACGATTTGAGAAAATTAGTGGCAGCATCCCGACGAAAACTGTGCAATATATTATTCTCATCAGCGTTCCAATTTAAGGCTTGAGGGGAAGCAAGATTTTAGGAAATCACCGAGACCATAAGGCACCTTCAGGAACCAGATCACCTACATTGTGTATATCAAGGCAAATTAGATTTGCTTACTCACAAATACCACGCGATACAGTTATAGGATTTAGAATATATTATGGTGCGTATTACAAGACGATTATTTCAGAACCGTTGGTAGATATTTGTTTTCTTAGCTTGCATATCAGTTGGAATAGAGGTATTAAGGTCTGATATGTCGCTGCATATTTCTAAGTAAGTATATGTGTGGCTAAATAAGCGACAAAATATTGTTTGGAAGCATGTAATACGATGTTTATGCACCTGAAAATCTTTTATATAGTGGGGACCAAAGCTTATGCAGTTGAGATGGACGACTCTGAGTAATGATAAGACCATGTATCTGTATACCATTTAAAGGAGGCGCAGAACCATTGGTTAAATCTTACGCTAGATTGAGAAGGGTCTATGATGACGCAGCCATGCGGTGCTACTAGTGTGATTATTTCTTGCAAACGTTTGGCATTTCTGCGATATAAAAGACTGATCAGTTCACAGTTTATTGAATCGACTACCAAAGACCCGTTTTCGTCAGCGATTTGTTTTGTGATAATATTGTTTCAGGAATGTGGCCAAATTATGGTTTGAATCATGAATGACTAGTGGTTTGTTTTTCGTTACGGCATTGGTAGTTATTTGAGCTTAGCTATTGTTTTTCATGAAACGATTTTCGGTGACTGGTGGTAAGTGCTTGTTATTGGGAGGAGCAATTGTTTCATGATAGAGATTAATGCTCTGACATAGAGCATCAAGAGCTGAATATGGGTTGTCGGTAAGGAAGAAAGCGTTCCATCGTACATGCCTAAGTATAGTAACAAACGAGTCATAATCAAACGATTCACGATACATATAGATGATTTGTGACTTAGACGCAGGCGTAATTAGGAGTCCAGAATTATTTGTGGTTGAGAAGGTCACTACCAATAAATTGTCCCTTAACATCAGTGGAATCTGATGTACGACCAATGATATATATCAGAACTAATACTTACTTCTTTCTGGTGGCAGTTTTAACACGCTGCCTACATTTGTATGTTTTTAAGTATGAAATTAGATTTGCTAATCTGATAAACCCATTGATTGGGGGTTTACTATAGTTCCGGCATTGTAAAAGCTCCATTTACCATTTTTTAGTTTGCTGGTTGATCCGCTACGCAAAAAGATTTTTGCAGTCTAGTATTGCCCTGTGGGTTTAGAATTAAGAGGCACTTATACGCGCCCAAGGATTAAGATGCTATTGTTTACTAGTCTAGTTATAAAAACGGAGACTTGCAGGCAATAATTTGGGATATATATACTGATGTAGCGTGGAGTGCTTCATGTGCCTAAATGGCGAAACCACCACCTAGTCCAGACTTACCATAGTCAGGAACTGCGTTGTATACACATATAGGATAAGTGAACACAGAACTGCTTTCGTTCGCCATGTCTTGGTCACGTGTATGTTTCTACACCCGAAAATTATTCAGCGTTTAAAATGGATTTTGTTTTTAAGTGGACGTGCAAGTAGCAGCAAAACTTGCTAGGATTGAGTTTGCTGGGCTAATTTAATTACTTGTTAGGAAAGTGCGAGACAATCTTTTAATGGAAATGGTTCGGTCAACTCGGTGGAACTGAAAGTTATGAACCTTAGATTGGAATTTTCTACAGCTGTAAGCTAAAGTTCTTTGGAGGACAGCTTAGTACATATAGTTTATAGTCGGATTTACAACTAAAATGTTTATGGGTAAGGATGATTTATCACTTGGGAGCCTTGGCAGATCGGCGGACAAAGAAGTAGCTATGTTTTTTAATACAACATGCGAATGGCGCGGTGCTAAGAGAACCATGACATCTAACTGAATTACATAAATAGTGGCCCCGTATATTTGGATTCCGCTTGAATTATGTCCTTTTGAGTGAGTGTGGAACCATTCATGCCACACTAAAAGGGTTTCAGGGGAAATGATTGGTTAGCAGTAGCTGCGTATTTGCGGATTGAAGTGGGATTCAACGTTCTTAAGTGGATGCTACTGTAACCTCTGTTTCATTTACTACTGCTATAAACGTGTAGAAGAGAAACCGAAGAGTTCACGAGATATTGATTCGTGTCTGGATGCTAATTGTAGTAATGTGGTTAAATGGTTTTTAGAAAACATATTGAATAAATTCGGGTACTTTTAGATTGTTGGTAATTACCGAGCATTGCAGTAAGCGACTTGTCCACGGGTTAAAATATCCTGCCCATATCACCCATTTGTCCACCGGGGATTTGAGTTGCTTGTTGTTTGCCGTGCTGGATCTTTTGAGCAGGGTGTTGACTACTCCTCGTTCCTCTTGTCCAAGGCTGTTAATGGGTCCAACGCATGAAGCGTTCGAGTTGGAACAGTCGATTGTCATGGCACTGGTGGTTGTTTGCTGATTTGCAAGGTGCTGGAATTAGAGAACTGAAAGTTGCTCCATCGAGGTTCTCATAGTTCTAAACGACCTTAAAGCAATGCGTTTCTCCATCGGATTTGACTGTTTCCTGTATTGCCATCCAATGGTTCGAATCGCATAATATATCTGCCTTCTTTATGGTACATTCTCATGTGGTGAACCTCATACAGGGTTCTATTAGGTTTAAACTGTATGTCCTTCAACTGTGTGTTGTGCAATGTTCACCCAAATACGCATAAATCTCACTGAGGACTCCCCACAATACAAATTAGCAAATCAATAGACAGCCGTTTAATGGCGTTTCGTTAATACTCAAAATGTGCATTCTACCTTAGGCGTACTTCTGGTGAAGAGTAATGCTATCGTCACTTTTTCCAATTTATACTTATCAGATATGAATAATACGGTAACACTTGTCAATCTAAGTTATCGATCTTGTACTTCAGATGCAATGGATCAATAAGCCATATCACCATTTCACTTAGGTCGGCTGTAGGCTTATTGAAGTGCCCCTAAAATATTCTAAAGAAACCAACCAATTCTTAGGAAGACAAGCCATGCAAGTGGGCACCATTACGAGTTAATTGAGCACTTACAAACTAACAACATGTATCAATCACGTAAAGAAAGAAAACGATCGATTTGAATTGGTTAGCAAAATGCACACAAAATATAGCTGGTAACACCGGGGCAAGGTTTATGGACCCCGAGGAAACTAAAGAGCTATAGACAGTTGCTTTTTTAGGGTCACCAAGTTGATCCTGTCTCAACTTGTACGGTTATCTACCGAAAGAAAGACCCCGGGGAGTTACAATTTGCTGAGTCTGAGTCCCTAAATCCGTGTCTTCCCACTTTTGTATGCAAAATTAACTGAAATTCGCCCTTTAAATTCTTAAGTGGTTCAATACAAGGAGATATGTTCTTTCAATTCAATGTTGTCGAGGTTGTACACCGAACTAAATGGCATAGTACCAACTAAGGAGACTCAGCACATGTTGTATAGAAGATAAAAAGCTGACAGTACTCGATTATATAGTCCAGAGTATGAGTTGGCGCTGTTAATTAGTTCATATTTTTGGGCTGATTGGCTACCCGGCTTGGTCCTCTGGACTTCGAGGTCAGGCGTGAGCTGACCATGGAAAAACTGGCGCTCGGCTGCATACTTGTGGGCGCAGATTAGTAGGCACACCGAAAGAGTTGCTGGCTTAAGAGAATGCAAAATTCTCTGTGATTGTGTGGATGAGAAGTGGTTGGCTGCAATTTTGATTTACTGTAACCGCACACAATGTCAGACTGATGAATGGTGGGGCTCGCTTGGACGTCCGCAACTCATACACTTGAACAACAGCAAAGATTCAAGTAGAATATATGTGTCCACACAGAACTGAGTTGGTTTTGTACTGCACTCAGCATAGCTGTGGCAAAAATACAGTAATAAGTTAATTGGTGATGTAAAAATGATGACCTTGTGTTTCTTAATCTGTGGAGTGTGTAATCGTACATCTAAGTGAAATGAACACAAGTGCAACCGTGCACACCAAAAAGAGTGTTAGAAATCCCGTGATAAGTATGGGCGCTGCAGCTATAATACTGCTCCGCAAAAATGTGTTTAATTAGTTAAAACAGAAGATTTTGACAATTATGTACTATAACACACTATAACATAAGGTATATTACAGACATGTAAAGCAAGATGCTTAGTTCATATTATATACACTCACCCTGTGGACTAGCTCGAGAAACACACTGGGTGGCCAGCCATTGTATCTAAATTGAACCGACATCTAAAATCGCTCCTACGCAGATCACAGCGCCATTGGAGTAAAGGCAACTTTCAAATGTAGACAAAAAGATAATGAAGATGCAGTTACCCTTGAGTTAGTAGGTTTTCCTTGGCTTATATGGAATAGAGGGTTTTATTATATTTAATAAAGGTCCCCATTTGTATTAGCTAACGGACAAAAATAATGAAGCTATTCAATAACGCAGTGTGAAGGCGAAAGCTGGCAGCTGTTAACCGTCCGCATTATCTAGTCAGTGCGAATTCAAAAAATCATATATAACTACTGATAGGGTGTGAAAGGATAAGGATTGTGGAAAAGCATTGTGCATAATCATAGTGGAAAACAGATGTGCCACCACTACGTCTACAGGAGCCTTAGGTTTGCGAACGGCACTTTTGCACGCGGAGTGCCGGTTTAGTGCGGCTGATCGCGATGGCCATTTCCAAATGTAGGAAGCGGGTATTTGCATGTCTCAGCAAGATTGTGTATTGTGTGGTAGGGTCGAATGGATAGCGAGTGGTTGATAAGTTTCGACCAATGGATGAGGCAAGTGTCTTTCGTGAAAAATCGGTTGACGAAGCGAAAGGCTAGATAATTTCACGTTGGACCCAAGTACACGCACGTTCCCTCGATTTGGAATTCCACATGCTCTCGGTGCGGCTGAAGTAATAATAACCGCATCTACAAGTGATTTGTAAACACAGTTTGAATTGGCGCCAAAAGGTTGTATTTCTTTCGGTCTTTTGGAACAGGTACTTTATTGGTGCAGTTGATATGAACAGCTTTGGCAGCCAAAACGTTTTACGAAGGGCAGTGGGCTGCGCTCACCGTGGCAAAATCACCTTTAAACCGTAGACTTCTACATATTCATTTTGTGTAAAATGCCATTACCCACTGGTCTTCAGCCCCCAAAGTGCATGCAATTTACGTATTATATATAGGTAGACTGACGAAGAATTCTATATAAGCGAACAAAAGGTTGACCCTATTAATCTTGGAGTTTACATCGGTGACAGTGACAATCGGACTCAACACGTAGATCAAAGTTCCGTAGCGAATACCTACTTGTACAGTGATATAGTAATTTTAGCTATAATTTTGCAGTGGATATTGGCATACTGGAGAACGCCCCAAGCTGCTATCCTGTCAAACAAACTTTGCGTTCTATCTAAATTTCAATAAAATTCAGTACAATGCATGCGCATTTCATCGCCTGCTTTCAAGTGATCCCTCTAAATTTTGCCTTATTTTATCTTTCATCAAGAAGTTTTCTCACTAAGCATCCTAATGGCGTTGTCAGGCAACCAGATTTATTCAGCTGTAAACGTTTATTCACCTTTCCCACCTGTGCCATCCTAAAAACGTATGCCAAAACTGGCTTTTGTCAGGATAGAATAGCTTTTATTCTGACCCAGGTCGCATCAGTCTAACTGTTCAAAATAGATGAAAATTTTAGACCACACAACGAAACCTACACCAGTGCAGAAAGGGAAGCGCAGGAGATCATAATATGCCTGGTATCGCGCATCTATTCATTATATATATACATATATTAAGTAATACGATTACACTCGCCATTTATTCACGGTGATAAAGCGAATTCTCTGCAAATACCGGCGAATTGGCTTTTGACAGATCCATGTGTGCCTGAGGTGAATTAAAAATTTTGGAGTTATGATGCACAAACGAGGATGTCTTTCTCAGACTGAAAGTGCGGAGCTTAATTCCTGTGTCATTATTTTGAACTTTTTATTTCTATTGTTTAGATAAACCAAATTATGGAATAAAACGACTGCATTAAACATTGAATTCATGTTAAGCATAACCAGACGGTTAACGTGCTCACACATGATTGAGCCAAAGTATTCAATAAAGTTTGAATGGCTTTTAATTGAAAAATGTTTAGCTGCTACTGCTTCATAGTGCGTTTTTAGTATCCGTTTTTAGGATGCGGATGAGTAAGCGCAGAAAAATTATAAATAAGCCAATTTACGAGAGTTAACCATATAAGCGAATGGTTATATAGTGGGGAACCTCAGAGTTACCGGGAAAGCACTTTATGTTACGTTTTCATCGGGGCACGCAACCTATCATGGACAGCATCATTCATGTCTTCCTCGATCCCTACCAAGTTTTAAAAAGCAGCGAAGGTAATTGGATTGAGTAAAATAAACATTTGTTGACACGGCGTCGAATCGGTCTAATAATATTTTATAAAGGGCTATTTGACATTCACTTTAGATTATCTGTAGTTTAAATGATCTGTTGATATTTCATTATATAGTTTATAATTATGTATATATATATCCATTATATATATTAAAATCTTTTAAAACTAGCATTATTAAGAGATTTAGCAAATCCGATTTTGAACCCTTGTCAATAACCCTTGGTTTCATGACGTATGGCAATTTAACTCCGCCGCAGCTTATTAGTATTATCATGATTCTCGTTAAGATAACTGCAATAGATTGATAATTCATCAAGGAACTATAGTCGCGTCGGTTACAAAAGTTAGAAGTTAACATACTTTGCGGTGCTGTTGCTACACTTTTAGCATATATTGAAAATATTTGGGCAAATAAATGCAAATTTCGCACGATATGATTCTTCTGTTCGTTTGTGCCGTTGCCTTCGTATAAAATTCCCGGAACTCAAGTAAGGTTTAGAATCCGTGATGGCTGATTACATAGGCACTATATCTCTTTTTGCTTTCCTTTGATCCAAAACACAACCCCGCAATTTTATTCGCTGCGTACTAATTAAAACATAAGACATTCGCAGGTATTAAAAATAAAGTGGATCCATGTCAGAATCGGTTTGAATAATCTTTCTCTCCCTGGCTCAACTAGGTGAACAATCAGGTTAGCTTGCTAAAGACGTTGCTAGGTAGATCGATCAGCTCATTTTCACTATCCACAACAACCGAATTCCACAGTGTATTCGACAATAACTCAGAAGGAACAGTTACCTAACCAAAACAGCCATATTAATTAAATGCTACAGACATGAACATGTGGATTGCAAAAGGAACTAATTTGCGTATACCGTTTAGCCAACGAACTTTTGCGTACGGCACAGAACTTCAATAATGAGCTCTGCATCAATTCCGTAGTCTTAATCATCAACCCATATTAGTTTAGCTTAGAGGGGAGCGATGTATTTCTCCGCATCATCCGACTATATAGACGTAACGAAGGTTCATCTCTTCATCAGATGTCTATCGGCTTTCGACTAAAGTTGACTGTGACAAATTCTTTACGAAAGCTTTGATTTAATCTCTTAGCAATGGAACAGACTAGGTAACTTGAAATACTCCGAACATTTAAAACTTTCCGTTACTTTAAATCACACATGGTTTGGAAGAACTCACAAGACAATCATTCATGCGTGGACTGAGGAAGATTGATAACCGTTATTTTTCCACATATCCAGGATATCCAGAATAACATTCGTAGTTTTGGCATTGTAACAAATAGATGACTTAAGATAACGCTAGATTACAGGTTTCCCTTTAAATGGTTGTTATTAAATAGTTAGGTAATTCCATTTACAAAATTGACCTCCGGAATGAGCAATGAAGCACGGATGGTATATGCTTCAAATAGTTAGTGATTAGGAATACTGACTTAATTTGCTGCATATTGAAAATACTTTTGTTTTAACTAAATTGAAGGAGAACGCAGTGTATCCGGTAAGCTTCAGAGCAGTTGCGAAATTGAAAAGCACAGAGAAATCTAAAAGAATCAGTTGTGTCGGGCTGCTGGTGCATGCTAATCCCAAATGAGGAAAGTAGATTTACTACACAGCAAGCTGCAGTGTTATTTGTAAAGAAGTTGCGTGCAGAGGTTAACATCCACTGAAATATATCGCACTACTAATAAATAGAGCGAACATGGCTGTTGCAAGGATGAAACTAGTTTTTATTGATTGATCCTTTTTAATAATTTCCTCCTTTTAATTCTTGATAATTAGCTAATTTTGTACTGTTCTCACTGGATCTTACATGCGGGATAGATGATTATTTCGGTCCCAGGTAGCGAGTTCGTTTATCTGTACACAGAAAAAGGCACTTCTAAGCATAGGCAATCCAGAAATGAGTGCAGATTGCCGAAGATTGTCCAAAGGAAACGCAAATCTGATGGATGACGATTAATATATTTTTAAAGTGAACACTATTTGGTTTACAAAGCAGCCAGTGCAAACTTAGCTGAACTGCAATAGTAGGTACATCTATTTTGCGTATTTAAGTTGCCAACTCCGAAGGCGGGCTTCATTAAAGCTGGTAAGCTGTTGTGTTTGAGACAAATTACCTATTTTCAATCTGTTTCCTACTAAATGTTTAGCCATAATACTAATTTTTACGTTTTACAGCTTGAAGGGAAGGTAAAGATGAAACCAAAATACCCAATTTATTTGGTACGCATGATTTTATTTATTGTGTTAATTTTACCTGACTAAATCTTCTGAAGGAGTGGGTTTACCGCTCACAGCTTTTTAGATCATATAAATTTATAGATATTAACCCCGGATCACGATGCATCGAAACTAATCTCTCGATGCTCGTAATCTTAATTATATATGCGACTTACCAGATAAAATTGATACACAAAATAAAATGCTCATTCATATAACCTAACTTTGTTCACTCTAGCGGGAACTAGATTCCAAATATCCGTGAAGATGCTTTTAACGTGATTTGTTTTGGTGCTCGCAACGACGTCATGTTGGGCTGTTGCAAAATCAAAGTTTATAACAATGGTGTTAGCTTTTAGTTGACAACAGAAATTGCATACCTTGCGATGCTCTCAATAATGCTTCATTTTTGGACGCATGCTGTTCATCTCAATCGATTAATTAACGCTATTTCTGGTGCACAATTGCTGCAACATAGATCTAGCAATGTATGAAAGAAGTAACGTTAACATGTGCTAAAAGTTGGCCCCTCCGAATTATTTACGCACGCCGATTTCACACAATATTGATTAATCTGCCTTTCAGTTCAGTTACAATAGCTGTTACGATTGGGATCCCGTGGGATATTATAATGGGGTGAAACACCGATATTCTGCTACACACATAAATGAAAACGAGTGTAATAACAGCCGCGCTTTTTCTTTGAGTTATTCTTGATAATTCAGAACATAAACACTGTAAATGTTTAATTTAAGGAGGCATACAAGATTCAATCAACTATATCTTCATTTAGCGACTAGAATGTACCTAAAGGCAACAAGGAATTCTAATTATTATATTTGGCTCGGTCGTCTGTAGCGATAATTAATTGCGGTGACCGTTTCTAACGTTAACGGTGTGTCCACTTTGTAGTTTATCCTCACAAATGCATTGAAGCTCATCCACTGGCAGTACTGCCAGTTTACAACACGTGACTGGTCGCTTGCAGTTAGTTGTGCTTATATATGACATACTAGGTGTAGCGTTTTTTAATTTTTGAAGAGGACACGTGGAAACCGACCAATTGCAAGCTTGAAAAATGAACCAACGTGCGTGGTAACGGTTTTAATCTCCTCGACTATCGGCAGTCACATAAATCTTCCATTTCAACTCACAAAACATTTAATTTGTTTGGTTGTTAATCAACATAAGTTACATCAGCATTAAAACAAATTTTTGTAAAGGAATTTTAGCTACAAGAAGGATAGTCAAATCATATTCAGTGTGTCTACGCAGAGAGAGAATAAAGTATCTTAAAAGCGTAAATGTTGGAGACGAAAAACATATGTTCATGTTTCAGACGACAAACATTTTACGCACAAACAACTATGCGTGTTTAACAAAAAAGTATGGCCGATTATTTTCAGTTTTTTTTAATTTCTGACAGGCTTTTACTTTTAACCTTCGGGGAAATTAACGGGAAACGCTGAAAAGTGAAGCTTATGCAAGATTGAAATCTTACCCTTGCGACCCAATTGTATAACACATTTATTAATTATTATCTGTCCGTGGAGAGATGAAACCAAATCCGCGCATTAAATAAGGATATACCATAAGTTGGATAATTGTTGTTTCGCAAAACCACAAAATATTTTGTGAACGATGTTGTATATGGACTTATGTTTTTCATTTTATTATAGCTCACAGCATATTTTCATTTTTGAGGATAGTTGGGCAAAAATCCAGGTGCGATAAGCTGTGCATCCTTTAGATATAGCGGTGACGGCAACATAATCCTTGGGGAAGAAAAATCCGCAAAATTTTGGGAAGCAATTAAGCTTGTAACCATTTTCTGCCAAATTTTGAATGCGTGAGAAAATGTTTCGTTCTTTACTGTTTAGTGATCTGGTTCCCAGTCACTAGAAAATCGAAACTGATATTCGTTAATTAGTAAGCCTCGAAACGCTCGTGCCTATAGGCATGACAGTTTGATGTATTAAATAACAGTATGTCAAGCAGTCATTTTCGAGTCAATCCTACCGATAAGCATCCACGATGTAGAGATTCCGAGTTTGGTAAATACTATGCTTGCCATTTTCATATTAAATAAGGTAAAATAAAATTGCCACCTATTTGGATAAATTAGTAAATCAGAGGCAAACACCCAAGTCTTCAAACCTGAAAGTATATGTAGAATATTTTATAACCAGTGGTGTTAAGACATACTCGAGCAAATTTACTGAATACGTCTGGTTTCAATAAAAACCACCCATTAGACCAGTTTAAATTAGGATCCAGCCTCCGCTTATACAAGTGCAAGTTATTTAAACAATGGAATAACATTTCGCACTTCTAATGTGAGTTTGGTGTTAAAATATACGGATTTCATTTAAAATCTATACTGCCATAATACACTCAATCCACATATGTTTAAATAGCCGCATAGAACTTCACCTTTCATAAATAGTAACATTGAATCTGCAATTTGTTACTTGCTTCAGTTGGATGTAACTAAGTCTCACCTGCTATAGCATTTTGACGGGTCGGTTGACCGCATCCATCAGCTTGTTTAACGCAACTGAACACACCAAGCAGGCCCCACTTAAAGCTCTTGGCTTGACAACAGGTTCCTACACATATAATGGCGCGGAATTAAAGTTGTTTGGTCCTCATCGCTCAGTGTACATTTGTTTATTGTTCCCTTGACATATATCCCTAAGTGTTAAAGAACTAAACCATTGCATTTCTCTGCAGCTTTTTTTCGTGCATCTAAATTACTGAGTCTCATCATATTGCATTCTTCAAGTTACCACATCCTTAATATTGTCTATTAATAAGGGATATGCAAAGGAAGGTGATGTACACTACTCGAGCCATGCTAACCAAAAATGTGACCCTAAAATTGCACCAACGTATTCCAGCTTAGATGCTGGTCTTAATTTAGAACGCAGTGATAAATTCAACTCCCTGATATTCTGAATATCTGAGATAGAATGTTTAAGCATTACTGAACCACTTGAAGATAAGTTGGTATGGTTAGGATACCTAAGTAACACACCAGAAAAGCTTGATGCTGTACATCTGGAGAAACTAGGCATTGGCACTTGTCGCATCAGAGGTAAGTGAACAAAAGTTTACATTGTAAATTGCAGTCGATTCTAACATTCCAGATAAAATTAGTTGGGGTTAAGCAACAACTGTAATGCTGAGACCCAGCAAATTGATGGAAGTCGGTTGCAAGTGCCATCAGCTTGCAAAGAGAACGCTGAACGAATTTGCCTGATCAGCTTCAGAATCTTAAATTTATTAGCAAAAGACCGACTCCCGAATAGTTAAATCACTATAACCCAACGTGCTGGGTTCAATTACCTACCTATCCAAATTGATGCAACTCACTATTGAAATTATCGGAGGCCTATCATTACAAACTTCAGAAGGGAAGGGCAGATTTATCTTGAGATCTTAGTGCAAAATCTGTGAAAAAAATTTTTAATGAAGTAACTGAGCGCGTTAAAGTGAACTTCTAAAGTTTCTTATCGAGGCAGAGACCTCTAGCTCCATCGTCCATGAACACTTCGCAAATTCAATAACATGGCAGCTGGACAAATAATATAGCCAGAGTCAACACAAGTTCGTCAACTGAATTGACTTCTTTTTATATGACACCTGGAATATGCTCTAGATGTTGCAAAATGATGAGTTCGTAACTTGTGATAGTAATGTCACAGAGACCACTGTACCCAAGATCCCTAAATGGAGAGAGGCTTGTGTGTTAGGTAAGCAGCTGTCTTTTACCTACCGATTGGGATAGTAGGAATGAGTATACAGCGGCTATAAGTAATGCTATCTACGTCTTTGTGCATTAATAGCAAGGTTCACCCTGGAACAGCGCCGGAGGTGCCTGCTTTGAACCTGGCAAGGATCAGAATCATGCTGCTAAATATATCCCATTTTGATCAGAAATAAGTGAAAGTGCCAAGGAAACGCAACTCAGCAAGGAAATTCATTTCAAGTTTTTTTGACTGGACTAGATATTGAAGGCGTAAAGGCAGAATTAATGTTTGGTGGATACTCACTCGTTGGTATCGATTCATAAAATTAACAGTTGGGATATCAAACCCATATAAGAATTGGTGATCTGATTCATCACACGTTAAAAATCCGGTGAAAGAGTTTACTGGAGATGCAAAAATGCGTACATAATACGAACACAAAGTATTATAACGTAGAACTATTAGACTATGTAGCCGAAAGCCATCGAAGTAGCATTGGGTGTATCTTCGCGTACATAAGGAAACATGGATTCTTTAAAACAGAAGCAACAAACCTGCATGATACCCATTTGAATTTGATGGAGTTCAGTTCAGTTTTGTAAGACTCTAAGGCAGAGATTTATTTTTTCCGCCAATATATCAAGACGATCACAAGTTAATGGACAATATTAGTTAATCTTTGTGTGAAATCAGTTTGCATTTTGCGCAGGTGACTTACTGAATGTTTTAAGTGGAAAGTTTAGATACTTAATAGCAGCTAAACAAATGGATACAGGGTTTCGCGTTTTAAGAAGATGTGTTTTAGTGGAAGCGCACAGGTCATTTATATCTTGCGCTATTCACTTGATAATGTCACGTAGGTTGTTTAAAAAGACTGGCGTGCGATAAAGGCGGGATCCGAAATTTTACTACGAAAATTCCCGAAAGATATTATTACCATAGGCTGAATTCTGCAGCGGCGGAAGCTAATACTGAGCTACCTTTTACCAATTCTATAAGTTTTAGGCAATTAACACATAGAGTACCGCAGGTTCATGGCGATCGCGAATGGCGGCCTGCAGAATGTCATTAGTAAGGAGTGACATAATTAGTTGTCTTTGACTGTCTGCAGCAGTCATGTTTCGCGTCACTAGGATCATATTATTTAACATCCGTAAGGATAATGAGGTCTCACATGAGCAGAATAATATGAAATAGCAAACAAGGGTAGTCTCGATGAAATCTTACGAGCCAGATCCATGAAACCAAGTGCAGATTTTCATTCCCTTTTCCCTACACGGAGGCGGCGTTCACCTACAAGACCTTATAATTATGCAAATGTACCAATGATTGATAATTACATAGAATTAACTGTAAGGATAGAATATAACGTACGCCTATTAACGTAGTCAACGTGTAAACAGAGGACATGAATTTTCCAATGTCAACAGCATACAACAACCTCAAGCAAAGTTTAGGCATGGCTTTAAATTCAGCGAAATAAATGGCACTCTATGTAAAATTTGAAATCAAGGAGCAGCTGTCAGGAAGAGGGATATTCAAAGGCAGCTGCGGTTTATAGCAAACGCAGCAGATCATTGATTTAATGCCATCTCGATAAGAATGTAATTGTTTTACGACTACGGTCACAGCCAAACATATCGCAAATATGAAATATATGCCGAAATTTGGCAAACGAAATCAAATCAAATAATCAAACATCAGATATGCCGAAATTGGTGGACATTAGATAGTAGAAGGATCCGTGAAACAATGAAACACCTGCATAATATCCATAAGAATTCAATTTTTAAAATGAAGCTGAAAATTGCATTTCTAGGTCATATGCAACTTCAAAGATGTTAGTCAAACAAACTTAACTGACAGCTTTACTAAATCTTTAGCCCCAACCAATATATAAACAAGTAAGGTGGCGAATTCTGCGAATAACCCGATGTATACCGATCGAGAGAAGGAGGGTGCTTTATATAAGTCTTTCTCGAAACTAATAACTAAAGTGTTTGACTATAGTCGACACTAGGTATAAGGTTGATGGTTCCAGGTAAAGGGTGTAATATCAAATTTGTATACCGTAGGATTTTACTCAGACCTCAAACCCGGTATAAAGAAAAACTATATATAGGCTTGAGCGAATAATGGTTATCGACGAAACTGCGGATTGTTTCTGGTGTCGTCGAGTAAATAGTATCAGAGACGTGCCGAGTTCTACACTTTCCTTTTGAAAGCCCTTTCTTGGTTCACGTAAAGGATCAATAATGAACATTCTAAACAGCGATTTAACTGAAAAATGTATGCCGCTAGCGTTGTGGAGAAGCAGGTAAGTATGCATACACTCTGGAATTGACGCACCACTCAGTAATACTCACTGTGAAAAATGCGCTGAAGCACCATAACAGCTACCAAGCTGCCTGTAGGAATGAAAGTTGATATTTAATTGAACATCGCGATATACCAGTGAGGCGCGCCATTGCTAGCTTAAGGAACCAGGTTTAGCAAAGAAGTGAACAAGCGACTCCAAACCAAATAGACCGAAGTAACTAATGTGGGGGGCACTATGAGTTTGTATAACGCGTTTCACACCCATCATGCATCAAAGTTGATGCAGGGCCTTGTCTCGACATGCAACCGCGCAAATAAAGACGGAATCGACCGACAAATGTAGTCAGGACACAGATGGTCAACTTTTTGGACGGCCATTTAAAATGGACATGAGTGCATATCTGAGTAGTGACAGCGCATAACATATTACCTCGAATTCGCCCAAATGTATGGAGTGCTGATCCACCTTACCCAATAAAATATGCCTAGTCCTTTACTAATAAAGATTTTGCACGAATTACTAGTACGAGCGAGTCAATTATATCACATACAAGCACTGAGGGAACGTGTAACGTTATTCGGGTAGGATATTACATTGCAGTACAGAGCTTGATTGGTACTTTAAGGAAAGTGGTACATTCCACTGCTGCGTACCAGTTTGAAAGCGCAAAGTACCCTTGAATAAAAAAGGCGAACACAGAAGAAATCGCAATACCTAAAATGAACCAAACAACATTAACACAATCAGAACATAAGTATGCTAATTTTTTAAGAATCGAATAGAAACCAAATATCATTATTTGAATTACTACCTGATGATATCTGTAGTTACTAAAGACATATCGTTATTTTCTTACTATATATTGCTTAACCTTTAAATACATGGAAAGATATGGCTCAGTCCATCAAAGTGCACCTGTTTTCACTTATTGAAACAATAAGCGCCGCAGAATAGCCTTAGTGAATCTATGAAAATGGGTATGTGTTATGGAACGGAATGAGGATAAAGCTACATCCTCCGGGTTGGTTATCAAGAAGTAGGTCAGTAAAATCTGGATTAAAAATTGGCATGTGATATACCATGCATTAGAGATCGGGAAGTGAAAAGCAATGACAGGGAACGGTATGCCTGTAAAGACCTTGCTGTGCTTGCACAACAACTGTGCTTGTCTATAAGAGACTGTACGAATTCATAGCCACATGTGTTTGGCGTATTTGTGTAAAGAGTTAATCTGAAATGCTTAAATCCTGGTTGCTTAGCAATGAGAATATTTACCCAATCTCCTCGCTACATTCTGTGGGTTTCAAAGTAGATTAGAAATGCTTACATCTTGCTGAGTGTCTTTGTGTAAAAGGACAACAGCTTAGAAATCGGCATTGACTTCATAGGGTTGTCACCCCTGATGGGTAATAAAAGTGGCCCACATTGTTCCTATGTGTAAAAAGCAACATTTTCCTGAACGCAAACATCATAAATTAGATAAAAATCCAAACTTATGTTCACGGGATCTCATCAGGAATGCACATCACATTAATGGGAAGAAAATGTGCAAATCATCATAAATTATTATGATTTAAATATCTAAGTATTTCGAAATATCATGTCAAATGTTTGATTAAATAGTAGTTAAGTACATGTAAACGGCATGTTCCCCAACATGAGTAATTTTAATTAGGGTCCGAATCAAACGGCACACGTAGACGATCCGTGTTTGCGCAAACATTTCATGGTTCTGTAGGTGTTTTTCAATCGTTCAGCCATTGCTAGTAAGCGACGTATTTCCGAGCGTGCACACTGTCTAATTAAGCCGCAAACGGGTTTAAAATGCTGGCAGATATAAATTTAGTGATTGGAATAAAATATATGTGCCGAAATGGTGCGTGTATACGTTCTCATCCTAACACCATGCAACCAAGTGGTGCAATGCTAGCGTCTTCTCTCCTACAGCATACTGTTGGCACTTCCGTCATATTATGGTCGACTTAAACAAAAAGAGGAACCCACAATAAAAAGCAATAGATCGTGGATTTCTGCCTTTGTGCTGATGTATAATGTTTATCTTGTAAGTAAATCTTATTTGAAAGCGTAAATCTTAGTTCTGTTTTTACTCTCGTTGTGTGAAATTCTAGACATTCCTAGCGCTATTTCAGGCCCTGAACGATAGATAAAAACGTTATTCAGTAGTAGGAGTATTTATTGTTTGTAATAAAAATTCCTCGCCGACAGAAGAAGCCAGTCAGCAGTCAGGCATACAAGAATGCGCAAGACGGCCGTTTCGTCCTACTGGGAATAGCCAACAGCGCGAACACGCTTAATCCTGTCGGAAACAACATGTATGAAGGTGGTGGTTTTGCCACTTTGTATTGCATTTAGATATCGTTTGTGGCTTATGCCGCGATCAACTACCGCTCAGTTACATAGATTGCTGACGCGTATAAATATGGTCATGTTTTCAAATACGGCAGAATTAGGTGCGCGCTACTGAAAGTTATAAGTGGGGGAAAAGGCCGTCCAACGCTTTCCTGGCCGTGTCTAGGCTGTATGATTGAGTGCAGCTGTAACAGATCCTCTCATAAATAAACTGCTTTCCGAGCAATCGCTTAGGTCTCGCTCCACTACAATATATAGTACTGCAAACAGACTTTCTTGGATAAAATATTCGCACATAAAAGCCACTTAAGCAAAGCACCTATTCCAGGAGATTGTCTTCTCTACACATTCTTCTTGTGCTTTCATACAAACATGTAACAGGTCCCGTTACCGACTTGATTTGACAAGCTTGCAAAATAGATTTAATTTGTTCCGTTTTGCGACCGCATGTTCCCACTTGGAGTAAGATACACACATGGCGCGTTACTACCGCTTTCTTTGCCTCTGAGGTATTCGGAAATCCAAGGTACTCTACTCCTGGCGTATGCGCCATGTCAAATAATATTTATGTGTAATTTGCAAAGTTAATTAGGAAGCACCAATGCCATCAGGAAAATCATCGCTATAATTGTTCCTTAAGTTTAGCTTTATATAACATTGTTTTGTGGTTAAGTACAGATATTTAGCAGCTTTCCCTACCTACAAACGCTGTTTGCTAAGCTATCAGAGGCAAAGTTTAAAGCTGGTATCTCATTTTACTAACACTACGAAAATGCATTAAGTTGCAAAATTCCGTTTGCAACTGCATCAAGTAGAAATAATCTTGAAATGGTTTTCTTTACAGTAGTTCAAGCTTAATAATGAATCATAAAATAAAATCGACAGGCAATTAGATAAAGATAACTATATATGAATACGTAAAGCATAATGAACGCCGAGGTCTATTTTTCGGTGCTAATCTCAATGAACTTATAGAACAAAAGGGAGCTTACTAACACATTCAAGATTGCGTTTTTACCGGTATTTACTAGCGTTAATTTCGTTAATCAAAGCAATGTAACCGAAACGGGATAACTGATGAATTGGTGCCTTCTTCAGAAATTTGAATGAACATTTGGCTGAAAATTTCTCAATAGGATTATGGTATCCTGTTTATTTTTATGGACTTTTATACGAGTAATCACACCGTTTTCAGTTTATACCTAAAATTAAAATGTTAATGCGGTGTGTTTGCTTTGACTCCACATATTCATAACTTTTGTAGTATGTAGCAGAACATTATGGTATACGCATAATATGAGACTTTAAGTTTGTTTAAACCAACGTAACTTATAACGAAACAACCAATTGTTCGAATGATTAAATCGTTTGATTGTTTGTGGCAGTCCTACTGCCCTTTGACTCGGTTCATACGACGAGGGAGAAGAATTCCTAAGGTTAGGATACGTTAGGTTTCATAACCTTTGGCGGCAAACTCCTAATTTCGACGGTCAATGAGAGGACTGTAATGGTTTTCCCTTGTAACTCTGACGTAGATTCGCAAGTTTGCGAATCCCAGTATCGTGTTTCATGTACACCGCTAAGGACGTATCCTCGGGGATTGTTCACGAATGTCCCTTTTTACTCGCCATGACAGTTTCTGAAGGCATTAGCGAACAATGCTTTATGGGATAACTCGTGTTCATCATCGGGAGAGTGACACACATCTTAGAAGTATAACGTGATACGCCATACGCAAGATGAGTTCAGGTGGGGTCGGTAGGTGAACACTTGTGACGGCTTGATGATTTGCGTAACCAGTGAGAGGAGTTGGTAGCAAGGATTAGTCACCTAGTCGCACCCATTTCACAGTGCCTCAGAACTATGCACATAAGGCCACTAAGATCCATCGATAGAACTGCACGTGATGAGACAAGGACCCTAGATATGTTTTCTACGTTCGACGATGAAATTCAGTGAAAGACACAGAGCAAACATTAGCAATTTGTTTGACAGCATAATGTTAAGGTTTATTTACGGAGCTTCATGAGTCGTCGTATCGCATCGACCGAAGAATAATGTTGCGAATTTTATGCAAATATCGCGGATTACTCGAAGTAAGTAGTGCTCAGAAATAGATGTGATGTCCTGCAAATAACAATACTGGAGTTCAAATAGGGCAGTGACCAATGATCCCGAATGGAATGGTGAGTCGCGATGAGCCTTGTTGTCAAGCTCGCAAGCATCTCCAGAGTGTATATTCGACAACATCTTCAATGTCGAATTGCGAAGGCATGCACCTATTATAAATTTACTGTTTCTTGCACAAACATGACTGGAATGAGATTGGAAAAGATCGATTATGTGGAGAAATACTGCACAATGAGTCAAAATGCTGACGAATGTTGAGGGGAAGTGAATCCCGTGCGACTCGTTAAAACAATCGTAATTGTCTAGTGGGATTATGTAGAGTTGATGCCCTTTTGAAAATTGACGCATGTTAGCATCCATCACTGAAAAACGACGGATAACTTCTGAAGTCCACAGGTGCACGTTTCCGTCGACGGAGAGGTCGACAACTGTTATTTTAGATGGTTCAATGGTGGCAGGAATAGTAGAACAAACCCTCTATCTGAGAAACCTTGAAACGCATGAGGATTCTCGCGCATCAGTTAACGTTGTCGGCGGAATAAAGCAGTATATCACCTTCAGACATAGAAGAGTGAGTAAAGTCATGGGACGCAAAAGCTACGAAATATAAAAAATAAAACTTTATTGGGAAATTTTCGATAAATACTTATATGAAGCATACTTATCTAATCACTAGCTGATAACTTAACATATAAGTTTATTTTAGTGTTATATAAATGGAATCTGTATTCCACCCACAAAAGTTTGGTATTTAAAGGAATCTCCAGAATATTAAACCAACTTGTCCGTCTGTCTCTAAGTTACTTTTACCGGCACACACTCCGAAGGCATGCTCGCCTCCTATCGTGTGCCGCAAGAATCCTTCCTCGGAACGCTGTAGCTTTTAACGTATATTAATGATTCTCCATCAAAAAGTTAAACTCCGATGCAAATAATTGCGTATGCTGCTAACTTATGTAGAGTTATTAGTTTAACTGCCGATCGAACCCATTTGCACATGGGTTTATTACATTTTTATGCATAGTTAGTAATTAACCAGCTAGCACCGCTTTCCGCAATTTTTACCTGCAGACAGTGCACAGAAGCTTCTACCGTATGTGTATTTTATGCCAGCCCGTTTTACAATACTAGCGAAAGATAATTTGGTATGGTAGTGAACATGAAACATGTACAATTTCAATATTTTATGAATTGGTTTTTATTATTGTTTGTATCATCCAATCTTCCATACTTTTACCAACGGCACATTCAGTTCACTTCCGCAGTTCCTGTGGTTCGCACGCTAATTTATTCTGCCCACTTGCTGACTTGCTTCCAGTTTGTTGTCGCTATTTACAATACAAGGTAGGCTCCTTTGCCATCTCCCTCCTTAATACCTGTTATCCGTAGTAATATTTCCGTTCCTCCTAGCAAACAGTAACTGAGATCCGCTCAACATCATCGTCCTTGAACGTCCGGACGATTTCATCAGAGTTCATAAAATGCAACTGTGCAGAGCTTGAAACTACAGCCTTGGAGGTGAGCATTAGGTGTTTTCTGACAATGCCGTTACTTCGACTGTTAAACCTATTTATTAATTCTTGCGTTGAATACGCTTAATTGGCCAGAAGTTAAAGAAAGACATTCGTCACTTGTTGCACCCTGAAGATGAAACACAATTCAACACGGGCACTACCGAACTCCATCATAAAATGCACCTTCGTTGGATCGGTAAGTTCTTTCTAGATTGCCGACTGCCTCACCAATCTACCATTCTAACATACCGGAAACTAGATGAGAGCGCCCACTTGTATGCCTCAAAGCTAACACTGGCCGCCTTCAAACAAGATCAAGGCCATTACCTGAAACTAGTAACTCCTGTTTGGATTGTAAACTATTTCTACTGCCTTAGAACCTTTTCATATTGCAATGCGTAATAAGCATACCTGGTGAAAACCCCCAACATTACGACATCCGAGAAAATGTTGACGTCGCATAAAATTGATAAGCGCTACAAAATATTGAAGCAAAATGCAATGTCCAGAATTATGTAAATCATGTTCCAGTGGGAAGTTGCTGCCTTATTTTGCGATCACCATCATTGCGTATTATAGTAGGGGGTTCTCAACTAATCGTACACAATGAACTACTGGAACACGAAAACTGGAAACGTCCGTCTACATTTGTTTCAGTAAAGCGTTCGACAAGATAAGCCAAGAGTTACTCATACACAAAGTTGTGTTTCTGGAATTGGCAGCTCAGTACAGCTGCTAAACAGCGATTTCGCCAATAGAAGAAATGCGTGATATTTGCTGGATTAGTATACAAACGACTGGTTTACTTCTAATATGCTAATACACTAAGGCACGTTACTAGGACACCATTTGTTCTTTACCTACATCAATCAATTTGCAAATTTTTACAGACGATTTGGTGAGTTATAGGATATCTATTTGGCCAGTGACTGTAATGTTCTTCGGCAGGATCTCAAGGATTTATCCAACTTGTTTACACGGTTAAGTCTATAAAGTAACCCCATCAAACCATTATGTAATCATATATATATATATATGGGGTGATAAAATCGAATATACACACTGGTCTGCAAACAGCTTCCTCACACATCTCCTAGGAATTACCTAGCAAAGTCTGGCGATGCGATTGAAGTTTCGTAGGAAACACGAACAGGTAATAAGGAAAGTGACTATGCAAGCTTTAAGTGCAGAAACAGTTTTTTTGTGCTTGATCTGAAGAGTTGGTCACGTGCATCATTCATTCATCACACGACGACTCAGCTAGTTAGTAGCCAATCACACGTAAGAACAGCAAATTGTTAAGTGTTTCAAATTTAGCAACCAAACATATCCCGTGTTTTGGGTCAAGTAGCACGATAAAATATGCAGGGGGATAAGGTTTTCGATCTGAATATTTACACAGCCCCGGATATTACTACCGTGTAAATTCCTAATATTATGCCGGCTGCCCCATGTGAACAGAACAATGCTTTATTGAAAACATGGCACACGCTTTTGTAAAACAATTTAGACGAATATCTCACAATGTGTGCATTAAAAGAAAAGTATTGTGGACGTGGTCCTTTATTTAGAGTAAAACTTCCTGAGGATATCACCGATGCTGCTGATTAACCACCCTGAGTAGGCTTCCGCAAAACGAAAGGAAATCCTGTTTGTGTGACGTCTTCAATATGAAATGCAACCAAATTGAATATCTGACGTGCAAAAGCCAACAGATCTTTCAGTAGCACCTATTGTCTGCCTCAAGGCCACTTACGAGAATTCCATTTGGTAAGGTTAGACTTCCCAGCATGGCCTTAGCCGTAAGCGCATGTTTCATTATTATCTTAGCCTGTTCCCATAGTAACCGTTGCCATACCATACGACTGGAAAACGATAAAGACATCAACCTAAAGCGGTGACAGGATATACCTAGTACATAACTCAGCCAACACAACTTGCTTTAGGACTAGCTGCTGTCATAATAATTGGTCTGATTTTCATAGTCTACCAGCATTCTAAACACGTGTTTATTTCGGACACACTGGTGACATTTGAAACCAGCAATTCTTCGCAGAAAGCACTATTCCTATTAGCAAATGAGTTATATATTCTCAGTTGACAAGGGAATTTCGCAGTACCATTCAGTGTAACGGCTCTCTATTTCGCTTTGGAAACACGGTTTTTCAGAAATACGGATATTTTCTTTAGACACCAGATGTCGCAGAGCGAACATGGCAGTTTATCATTGACACTGCGGGTATTGACCTAACTGGTTATACATTTAGTTTGGTTGAGGCAGCTACCAAATGGATAAATTATCTTCTGTCTTAACTTCCTATCATAGGTCAAGTTTGTAACGCCGGCTAACCGCGACCATTTTCCAACAAGCCAATCTTTTCACTTTAGCAGTGAAAGCCTGCGCCATTCTATTCTTGAATTTTTCCCTTTACTCCTGTTCATCCTTTACATTTAGGTATCTTGTACACCGTTAGATCCTTGACTCCATCGGAATTAGCCAGTAGTAGGACTGTATAATATTACACACTGCGTTTCATGTGCAATCAACGATCCACAGTCAATCAATTCTTTTGTAACCTGTGCATCGGTTCTCAGGATATATATCGTTTTGGATAAAGCATACATCCCAGTAGTTCACAAGCTACATAGCAGAGTCTTGTCTGGAAAAGCATCAGAGGAGTCTCGCCTTATTGGGGCTCGTCTTGAATAATTACCAATCCAGTGCTAATTACCACTTCAGTAGAAGCAAGTTTGTCTAGTCCACGAAGTACCCATCCGTTAGATTTTTGTGTTTTGGAGCATGATCCGTGTAACAAAACTTGCGACTGGCAATCTCAATCGTGGCTTCGGTTTAATTTGAAATATGCCTCTGCCAATACGGTCATTTGGGCCGTCACTATGCGCCGAGTTCCACTCCCTGCTCGGCTCTATCTACCTGATGAGTCTAAAAAATGAAATTTTCGGTTCTATAGTGCAGGGATGGGAGAGAGCCACGCCGAGACCAATCCGTTAATTTTGTTAATCTTATCATTTGCATCCGACAGTGGAAGTAATGGTCACAATACTGTCTTCTAATCCTGAGATCGTGGGTTCGGGCCCGCGTAGGGGAAAAGCAAGCCTCACAGCATCGTTAGCCCAAGCAAAATTTCTCCTGGTTACATGGTAGCAAACCGTCGGTACTGCGTACTGGAGTATACTGATGATCTTTTTCTATGTATCTAATTATTATCGCGCGGCAATTCTTGAATTTTTGTTATAATACTGGTGGTCTGCCAGTTGCCTTACTATATAAGCATCTACTGTGTTTAAAGTGTTTATTATTTAGGAGCAAGAACAGACGCACAGTGAGGATTAAATAACTTTGGTTTGATATTTTGCTTAAGTCTTACTTTTTATAAAATAAAAATGAATTACGTTAGGCTTCCTTGTTAAACACATTATTATGAACCTGTTTGCTTTTAACCTTGCGTGTTAATATTTTTCTACGCTATGGTTTGCTGCTAGTTGAAATTAACCCCAATACCCATACTGCTCAGAGAGAAATTTCCTCGTGTTCGTTACTAATCAATTAGGCTTCCATAAAGTCTTTCTAACTAGCTGCACAGGTGTAGGTGAAACGCAACATACGCAACAGAGCACACACATTTTACCAACCCCTAAGTTTACCAAATTTCCGAAGTTAGTGCGATTTAAATCCTGGTTTACTCTTTAACTTATGGTTAAATAAATAAAGCTCAGTGGAATAAAAATATAGGGATCACATTTTCTTGCTTGAATCATCAGCATGAATTTCAGCATAAACAATTATTTGACGGGAATGTTGTTAAATTCCGTTAAACATATTTCAATTCTTGAACATTCATGAATGAAACTAGTTTGTTGTACACTGCAATGGTTTTAATTTTACTTACTAAGGAAGGGCTGAGTGCGCGCTTTGGGTTGAGTAGGTGTCTGTCTGATATCCGAATTCCGTTATAACTTAGGATATCATACAGAAGGGTAAAATAGTAAAATCACATATTTATCGTTTTCATCCCTGATTAATTCAATAATGAGGAGATATACAGTTGCTCTCTTAGGTGCATTGCGTAATGCGACCCATAAAGTTGTAAAGAATTTAATGCGGTAAAACAAGTTTCTGATTGATACACTGCTTTTGCACAAATGTAGAATTCCTACTGCAATCGGTGCTCTATGGGGTATTTAAGTACACACATTTGGCCAACTTTATCAGAGTACTATTGGCATTATACTAGTGTATATTTTGTCACTTATCCAGATAGACGGTGTTTCTCGGCTTCGTTATTTGCGGTGCTTACCTATGGCTTGAAGGTGTAGAGATTACTCTATGCACCAAATATGTGCAACCTGCTTCAGTTGGACCATGGCCGCCTCCTCACATGTTCTAGAGAAGTCAACATTCCGATACACATGGTCAAGTCGCTGTTCATGAACGCGCTCGAGCCTATATTGGGGCTGTTCATCCTTTGCGTACCGCGCCTTGGTGATAGACATCAGACTGCGACCTAAATTCCCTGGACAAAGTAAATAAGCTCTACGAAAATGAACTTTTTTGTTTTGGACGCTAAAGTGCAGCATCTACAATTGGTCTAAAGGGATTGGTACCCGCGGTTACCTTTCTCTAGCCGAATGCTGCTGGAATCCTGCTCAACTGCATCCTGTTCCGTAACCGGTGGTGAAGTACAAAGGACTGAGCAAGTACAGTATATGGTCAATGGCCTCATCCTCACTCTACAAAGTGTGCTGTAGGAAGGCTGTTAGAATTTGAAACGCTGCCTTTTTGTCGACTATCGGCTTACCACAAACTAGTGCCCCGGATATGGCATAGGAGTGCTTATCCAGGTTGCGGCCCCTGCTTCATATGCACACTCTAAGCAGCAGTCGACAATACCGGTACAACCTTTTAGTAATGATTTTTAGTGGGTCGCGCAACAAATCTGACTGGAACACTGTGTAGTGCATATATGGAAGAGGTATTTTCCAAGCAAAGTTATGCCGTATTTTACGAAGGTCTTGGACAATGGACATGAAATATTGCAAATTACCTCCAACATTAGATATCATTATCCCAGCGGAATTTCAATGCAGCAGCACAGAGAATCTATTCTTGCTGTTTTGCTACAACGTTAAGTAACCACAGTGTACTTTAATCCAAAACGCTTCCACGGATAATCCAACATAGATGATGACGGCTGGAAAATTATAAATATTTGAAGTGACTTTGGTACAGAAAACAAGCAAATCTGGAAAACGGAAGTAGCCTAGCATCAAAGTATCATAAGATTTCTTAAAATAAGTTTCGTAGGACGCTTTGTGCATTATGTTGGCGAATGGTCACATTGGAAATCAAATAATACTGTTTTGACGAACTAACAAGCGGCAAGCGCAACCTGTGATGTCACGTATAGCTTTTTTTAAAAAAGTTGCATGCTAATTAATCGCTTGTGGCGTCTTTCAAGTTCTGTTGTGTAAATTAGGGTAAACCAGCTTATGCGAGCTGCAACTGTCCTAAGGGAGACGCTTGAAAAACCCTAACAATATTGTTGAACTGCCTGCGTTAATGGTGTTAGTAATAACTACAGAACATTACGTTTTCTCTTATATTTTAGCCACTCGAGAACGATTCAAACTAGCGTATTAAAAGGAATCCATATTCAGTAATGCTGCTGATGTATCGATTTAAATCCGCCTGTAACCCTGGATTAAAACACACTTGCATCTGATTTTACAAAATTCGTTCCCTTTGCAGCGGTTTCAAAAATTTATTTTGAATTTTCTGTCTCCACGCAGTCAAACTAAGTAAATCATGTGGTCACCTGTTCCAAATGATGTAGTCCCGAATTTTATGCATTTTGAAAACTAGTCCATTCAGAATTCATTTTGAGCAGCCAACCATCGTTTATTGGTGGCTTGCTTTCTTGAGAATAACCACAACAATTTTCGCTAAGATAATCCTAATGTAGAATAACACCAACGGAAATAAAAATGAAACAAATTACAAATATACAGGTAACTTATTTTGGTCTGCAATGCAAAGCTAAATACAAGTAACTTCAAAGGTGTGTAACTACGAAACAGCTGCGTATACTTTATTTAGATCACTTGAAGTAACTTTTGTTACTAAGATAAATTTTTCCATGGCATCTAAAGCGGAAAACCAACACCAACGTTGGTAAAAGTTTTACTGCTGTCAACCGCAATAATTGAACTTACATATCGATCTATCTGGTAGGATAGATTTCCGGGTTGCTCATGCCCTCCATGCACTCGAGGAAACCTTTCCTCCTTGTTTTAATTATCAGGAAATTACGACCTGCTTCGAGAATAGAAGTCATCAACTAATGTTTTGTGGCTATCCTCAACATACTTAAGCTAATGAACTACGCAGAAGGCGTTCGACCCAACGGTTTTAAGTAGACTGTCCTGTTTTTGAGTTCCCACTGCATGTTTTGCTTGCAACACGCTGTATCAATATAACCTTATCTTCCATGTTAGTCTTTCTCTGCAATTCAGAATAATGAGACTTAACCTATTTAGTGCAGTAGATTACAAAACGCCCGGAAGTGTGCAATGATTTGAGTCAGAAATGCCGTACCCTTCAAGTCCAGCTGCGATTCCAGTGATCGGGATGCCAGAAACTGACAGCAAAGCCAAGTGAGGCCAGATCTGCAGTGGCGGGATGTTATCCAAATATAAAACAGGATGTTCCGAAACCAGAGAGTTAACGGTGGACTTGACATTTCGAGCAAATGGGTGAATGCATGAGCACAGAGGTTCAATATAAGATAGATTTGTTCGTTGCCTGAGCCGTCCAAACATTTTTATACCGTCTCCTAGCATCCTAAGTTATATCATTCCACGGGTGAAAATCGCGTTTTTTGTGGCATTTATATACAAGTCAAGCCCTTAACATCAGCTAACGTTAAACGCGTTGCGAAACTTTGTTGACAAGAGTCAAATTTATTAGCTCTCTTTCTCATGCTTCTCTGTTTTCTGCAAATATGAAAGTGGTGGACCGAATACGCGTTGATGGTTGTAACTGGATTTTTCACTATTGCAAACGCGCATAATATATGGATCTGAATGCGCTGTAGAAAATTATCGAAATAAACGACATCTGTATTGATTATCCGGAAGGTAGCACAACAAGTAAAATGAAAGATCACTTGAAAAGTCGTGTCATGCACAAGGATAAACTCTTTGGGTTTTGCACATCCACTGCTAAAGAGAAAATAAACCGTCAACGTTAGAGTAATTGAATTGAATTTATTTAAGTTTGGCAGGATGCGCGTTAGCATTATATGCTATACCATATGGCATTTTTTAGAATTGCAACGTAATTAAACTACTCATGGTGGCAGTTAGAAAGTTTCACATTACAGGCAGAGTGAAAGCCAAACACAGCTAAAAGGCTATATCTGTCAAACGGATTTACCTCCAAGGGTTTTGCGGAACGAAAACTAGACGTTGATTATTGATATTCTTTCAGGCGCAACCTGTTAGGTGCAATCTTTTGTCCATTAGCACCTGTGATAAAGATTCCATTGCAGAATTTACCTACGTGCCATAAATTAGTCTCATAGAATTTTGCACGGAACAATGCATGCGTGCAAAAGTTTTACTACAATTAAGCAAAGTGAGTTGAACAACACCTAATATTTCGCTTGAGAATTTGAACATCATCTTTTCATCCATTGTATGTCATAAAGCGATGAATCTGATTTGTGAACCGACGGGGAGACTGAATGCTTCCAATTAATTGAAACGAGAATTGGCGTGCAGAAAACGCAACAAAAATGTTGGGACGTAGTTACGTGTCAATCCATCTTTCATTGTTGAACAGATACCAAAATGGAGAGCAAGTTGTTAGGATTTCATACATAATGGCTAAATTAAACTGTGTGTCTATTGCTATCACTTGCTATCAAATACTTAAACGTGCTGGGTCAATTAATCGCCATAAAGGAGCAATCGGATGCTGTTATCTGAGTGTTCCTTATTAAAAACATAAAACGTAAAAACGACTAAATCCGCAGTTTCAGTTCTGTTTATGTTTGCAGATAAACACAAAAATATATAATCAATTTGACATAGTTTCCTGATTATTTTAACGCGAAAGCAAAACATCATAATTATCATCATTATACACGTTAGCTATAGGTTGGAAACACCTTAACTAATGTACCGCAATAAATAGAAAAAGAGAAAATATGCAACAGGTGCAAGTCAGCTGAGCTACCGGTAACGGATGGGCATCGTTCCGGTAAGCTACCGGCCGGCTACTATGCAGCAAAAACAATTTCTATGCAAACTTATATAAGGCCAATTAGTGAGATGGTGGTTGGAGGGGAAGGCTAAACGTGATGGGGTGAGACAAAGAAACTCACAGCACGAACGTCAATGAGATCAGCTCCTAGCCATATCAGCAAGTCTATCCAACCAAGCGTGTTCATCATCTTTCGGACCCCAGCCAGGGAGTCGAGACGCTCCAGCCAAAGTCAGCTTCGAGGAGAGGTCCTTCATTCCTCTCGACCAAGTCATCGGTTGGCGACTGCTTCCCTTCTTCCAACCACACTCCTGGCGCGTAAACAACGCACTTCGCGGGAGCCGGTTGACTGGCATGTGTAACACGGTGCCGAGCAATCGGAGCCTGGTGCGTGAAAAAATGTCGCTGAGCGGTACTTTTCCTTTACCTCTGCCGTAAACAAGGCGTCGAACATGCTCGTTGCTTACTCTGTGTTCCCAACAGAAATGAGCTAAATTGTGAATTCACCGGTGGTCGAACCTAACTAGCGTCTTTGTGTCCGTTGTTCTAAGGGTCCAGGTTTCACAACCGTACTTTAGGGTCGAAAGTACCGCTGCATTGTGCACTCTACCCTTCACGGCGAGTGTGATGTCAATCCGGCGCCATAAGTGGCGAAGACTAGCAAAAGCGCCTCGAGCTTTTGCTATTTGTTTCGTGATTTTATATACAATTTAACGGGCGCTGATGCAACTACTAAGATAGTCGAACTTTTGAACAACTTCTAGCTGATCCCCACCAAGGGTCAGCGAAGGAGGCGGTCCAGGCCAATCTTGGAGGAACGATTTTCACTTCGAGGGTGCGATGCAAAGCGCGAAGTGACGGACAACCAGTGCTAATTTGTCCAACGCCACTTTGCATGTTCGTGAGCTATTACAGATTAGGGCAATATCGTCAGCATAATTTAACTCAAGTAGTCCTTTTCCTGGGAGCAGATCCACACGTACTAACTCGGGTCCTGTAAACGCGATTTCCATGACTTCATCAATAGCGATGTTGAAAAGGAAAGAGGACAGGGGCATCTTTGTCTCACACCGCTGGAGATATAAAGGGCCACGACAACTTGCCGTAAGCCCACTCTCTGTCCGAGCTACGCGCGCATAATACACGGATAATATTTACATATTGCTCAGATACACCTTTCCTGAGTAGACAGTCCCACAGTGCATGTCTATCCACTCAATCGGATGCACCTTTGATATCGAGGAACACGTCAACGGTGAGCCACCAATATATGGGACTCTGTTGCAACAACTGAAGCAAAATGAAGAAGTGGTCAATGCAGTCAAGATCTTGACGAAACTTTGCTTGCTCCTTAAGAATATAGCATTCACGAGTGCCAGTCAGTCTGCGAAAGGTGACAGATGCAAGCAATTTGGATGTGATGGAGATCAGACTGATTCATCTATGGCTGCCGCAATCCGATCGTGAGCCTATTCTGAAAATTGGGACTATGACGGAGCGGCTCCAGTCGGTTGGGACAGTTTTCTGCTCGCATAGTTTCAATAGTAACTCGTATAAATCATTCACAAGAGCAGGTCCACCCAAATTTGAATGGGGTTGGCAGAAGATCATCTGGTCCCGCGGCTTTATGTAACTTCCGCGGTCCGATATCATTTTCGGCTTCTAAGCGAGAGCGCGGATCCAAAGGGATATCCCACAGAGCGCAGAGATCAATAGCCGGCGAGAAATATAAAATTTCTGGTCAATTAACTTTCTTTACAAAGTGTTGAGCCTAAAGCTCCAAGCATTTTGGCAGGCTGTGGATAGGCTGTCCACTCTCGTCACTAATATTTTCACTAACGCCAGGTCTCCTGTGGCCTGTTTCCCGTATTATCCGGAATAGCTTACGACGGTTCCCGAGGGCCGCGGCCATTTCCATCTCTGAAGCACGATGAGACCACCTGTATTCGCGGTCTCTATTCAGGGTTGCAAGAAGTTTTGCCCATAGCTCTTTACGAGTTTCATGGTGTTTGCTTCCAGCCGGATTATGCCGGCGAGCATCGATAAGTTCCAGAGACTGCGAAGAGACCCAATGACCATGTTGATGATTAGACTTATCACGTGAGGATTTTCCTGCTGTTAGTAACGTTTGGTGAATGTGAGACCAATAAGCTTCAATTGCATCCAGTGAGCGAATATTCAACTCGCATGACAGCGTACTTTGACAGGCATTCAAAACCGTTGGCTTTGTCAGTTGGCTGATGTCAATGCAGTCACAACCTCGTCGTGCGCGTCCGCCAAAGCGATCCGCAGGTCAGCACATACAGTTGCTTGGTCGGTGTCATCACATGTGCTCCAAATCGAGCGACATTTCTGGATGCATCCTCTCCAGCAGGAACTTGTTGCGATGTAATAGATTTGCGTCCATGGCTGGCTCGAGGTTGATGGGCGCCAAGTCACCCTCCGGCAGGTACTGTGTCGGAAAGTAGTGTTCGCAATAAATGAGCAAGCATCCTCACACAAATGAAGTAACCGCTCACCGTTATCATTACGGGAGCCTACACCATGTTGGCCGCCTAGATGCAGTTCATCAGTGGATTTTTTTCCAACTTGAGTGTTCAGATCCTCAGCCAGCACTACAGTGTCCTAGCTATTTCTGTGGCGAAGGAACTCATTTAGTTGACGTGATAAATCTTATTTTACCGAGTCAACGCTAGAGTTTGTGGATGCATAGGCAACGAAGACGAATAGACACCTGTTAGTCCCGTACGGCTTTGAAGCTTTGAAGGAGCCAGTCAATCGGACCGCACATATCCGGCTGCTGGTTAGGATCCAATCAACCAGAGTAGCTTCAGCCCAAAGGGCTTAGGGAAGTACCAACACTGGTAGCTGCCTCATCACAGGATAGGCACAATGAGAAGGTGCTGCCGGTGTCACCTGAAGTGGATCGCATAGTTAACACAGAGCACTTGTCTTGCAGGTGGGTCACCGATAAGCAGCAGAAATAGATCTAGAGGGTATCTGATGTTCGGGCAAGTGCTTCCTGCTGAGCGAGCTGAAGCAATGTGCGTATAATGAGGCTTGGCAATCTGAAGGAGAATCGAATGCACTAAATGAAAACATATGAACTGGGCTTGACTGCTTGCTTAGACATGGACCTGTTTACTTGAGAGACATGACACTAGCACTCACATGTGAGTTGAAACTATAAGACAAGCGACTATTGAAGCAAGGTGGGGGGGGTCGAGAATTGTATAATAGTGAAGCTGGAACGGGACGATAATGGTTTAAAACAGGAACATGTGGAATAAGAAGACAAAAAGGCTTGAAAAGTAGCATCCAATCCCCTATCCACCTAGCCCGATGCAGCAGATAGTGCCACGTTGTTTATCCTCTGCGGTGGCCAGAGCATCAGGATATTATAGAAGAGTAGTAGGGGAGTTGAATGGTATAGGTAGAATTTCGTCACATCTAGGCTCACTCAGACAGCCGCCACACGCCCGGAAAAGCACTGTACGCGCGTTTCATCATTTCGGGAATCATCAGCAGTGCGCATTCCATCGGACCCATGGTAGGGCTCGAAACCGCAACTCGAATGTTGCCAGTCCGTGGTTGAGACCACTGAGCTACGGGGGACGGCAACGACCATCGTGAATAAGTTACTAGATGTGATATAGCGCTGCTCACTATCCACTGACTTACACGTTACTGCCGTGCAGAGGACAGGGTAGCTCCCTCACCAAGCGACGAGCTTACCAAACTTAAGCCGCCAATTAACTTATGGTATTATAAGCAGTTTGGTCTGCGTACTGATTATAGAAGAGTAGTAGGGAGAGTTGAATGGTATAGGTAGAATTTCGTCACATCTAGGCTCACTCAGACAGCCGCCACACGCCCGGAAAAGCACTGTACGCGCGTTTTATCATTTCGGGAATCATCAGCAGTGCGCATTCCATCGGACCCATGGTAGGGCACGAACCCGCAACTCGAATGTTGCCAGTCCGTGATAGAGACCACCGAGCTACGGGGGACGGCAACGACTGTCGTGAACAAGTTACTAGATGTGATATAGCGCCACTCAGTGCTTCTTCGGGCGTGTGGTGGCTGTCTGAGTGAGCCTAGATGTGAGGAAATTCTACCTATACCATTCAACTCTCCCTACTACTTTTCTATAATCAGTACGCAGACCAAACTGCTTATAATGCCATAAGTTAATTGGCGGCTTAAGTTTGCTAAGCTCGTCGCTTGGTGAGGGAGCTACCTTGTCCTCTGCACGGCAGTAACTTTTAAGTCAGTGGATAGTGAGCAACGCTATATCACATCTAGTAACTTGTTCACGACGGTCGTTGCCGTTCCCCATAGCTCAGTGGTCTCAACCACGGACTGGCAACATTCGAGTTGCGGGTTCGAGCCCTACCATGGGTCCGATGGAATGCGCACTGCTGATGACTCCCGAAATGATGAAATGCGCGTACAGTGCTTTTCCGGGCGTGTGGCGGCTGTCTGATTGAGCCTAGATGTGAAGAAATTCTACCTACACCATCAGGAAATGGTTGAGAATAGATTCCTAGCAAAACACTGTGCAGATGGTTGCTTTCAACTGGTTGACCATGAATTAAAATCACCTGGATTGACTCAGTAAGAGAAACGGTTATGCCGCAGTCAAAATTAACTATTTGGCTTGATGGACTGGTATTATGGCAATTTAAGTTCAATCAAGTACTTATCCGGTCGTATTTTCAGGATACACTTTGTAGGGCAAATGTCGCGTTTACAATGAAGGAACGTAGCATGCAACATTACAGTTAAATTTCAAGTTCTTTTAACTCAGGTGTTACAGAACACCTGTAATTTTCTTTGCAAATTTAACTGTTTTATATTCTAACCTGAACAATAAATTGCTCCAATACATGTTTTATCCTGCAAATCAGCAGTATGGTATTGTTCACATCAATATAAAGAAGGTATTTAGCAACCTACAGTCAATAGTTTATTGCTCACAAAGCCACATGCTTTCAGGTGATTCAATATTTTCAAATGGAGATCTGCTACAGTCAAGATTTGTATGAAAATGTAAGCAAGTTTCATAGTGATAAAACAAATTGTCTGTTGTTTTTAAAATAATATAGCCAGCTCAAAATAAAATAAATTTCTAGAACTAATGTAGCAGGCAAAAGTTTTATTGTGCATTATATTGCTGCAAACTTGCTTCATGACTGCTTTTTTTATATTTTGTGCCTAATGTCATGTAAAATGCTCTACTCCTATCATCCATATTTTTGGTCTACAAGTCGCACTGCATTTCTACACCATGCTCTTTACCAAGGTAATATAAATATAATGTATTTGACATCCAATTTCCTCAATGCCATTCTTGAGTAGTATTGTTTCATCAGTATAATGAAATGATGAAATAAATCTGGTGCTAATTTCAATACAAGACAACCGATATAACAGAGACAGCACAAGTAAGAATACAAAGAATTCACTTTGGCTGCACTGGAATTCCTTCCGTTACTTGTTTGTAATCATTTCTCCTCTAGCTAATCCATGTCTCAGTTTTTCCTTTACACTATTGTAGCTCTTCATTGACGTTCCCTACTTCCGGATTTTCCTTTCCTGATTACTTTAGTTTAGACTTATTCTGCACCAAACAACGTAGAACAACATCAGTATATCGTGGGCCAAACGGCATAATGAAATACCGTCCGTAAAAATGGTTCAAATTCTCGGGACAATAATCAACTTAAGATCAGATAGATTCGTACGATGCAACTCAGTTATAGCTGTATATTTTGGTGTATAACAATAAACTCACTTATCAAAGTACTGTGAATCTAATAAAATGATCTCTTTAACCGATATTACCTGGGAGAATAACACTTTAATTTTTTGAACGTGAATTCAACGTACCTGTTTATCAAAACAGTCTACACACTCCTACGCATATGTCAGCACCCTTTTTGGAGAACGTATGCTTAAGCGACCGTATGCTAGACACTTAAACAAGTTGGATTTTACCCCATGGCGTCGCTCATCATAAGTAAGCACGAGGTATTAGGTTGGCGGCAAATTCGTTATGCATACTCCTACTGCCTTTAATCCAGGTATACCGAGACATAAATGAATGTGTTTTTGAATCTAATGCATTAATATGGCTGTGGAATCAGAATTTAATCAAAGAATCAGTACACTTAAAGATTGGCCACAGCTGGATTTTAGCATATCGCTGTTAAACCATTGGTAATATATATGGCAGCCACCTCAAGTTTCAGCTATTTTCGACGTTTAGATTTCGTTCAACGAATTAATGACACAAATATTCGGTTGTGTTTAACCGTTTAGTTTTTACACCCGAGAGATCATTGTCGTTATCTCAGATACTCCCCTACAATCACATGTAAAATTGTTACCCCTGCAAATGTTGGGGTGTTAATTAGGAGGTATGAAGCAATTAGCTGAAATTTCGGTTATGACGGTTAGCGACCTCATTTGGGAAGATAAATCAAGGCGGATCACCTGTTTTCGGTTTCTTGCAATTAGTTGACTTTTCACTCCGAATACAGTTGCGTATCTTTCTAGTGATTTCCAGTTCTTAAAAGCCGGCTTACGTCCTACCTCATATTTTCACAAACGTTAGTTATTTTGATTCCGGTGCTGCGAATAAGGGCGGTGGGATACACTGCACTAGTGATTAATTTCAGTAAAGCCTAATAACGAGGTTATGCAGATTATCGTTCGCGATCTCCATTTAAGACGCGGCATTGTAAAATTGTGGTGCGTCGAACGCTTGCTACAGAGGCTCGTTTACGCTCCCTAAGCCACAGCCCCGTTTGATGCGAATTTTAGATGCAGCCTTTGATCCACATAGTTTTCCAGCCTAAATGTTTGCTTTCCTAGGAGTCATCATATACCGATAGCTTCTGCAAACATCCCAGACAATTAAAAGCAAGCAGAGTACCAAATGTATAAGACTTGCGTGTTACGCCCCACAGAATGACGTAACACTGAGTCTAGCCCCTTGCTCTATCTACAGTTTGCCTCCCCCACAATATTCATCAACTGAGCTGTGCGCGGATTAAAGCGATTTCAATTAAGTAGGTGCGTATACTGACTCGAAACTGTGATGGTTGCGATAGAATTGCTGAAAAACACGCAGGTCCTCAGCATTTATGTTACCCAATTCCAACCTTTCTCAAAATGATAGGGTTTCATTTAACTCTGGCTGAAAAGTGCCAAGCTTCTTAAACGAAATATTCATCTAGAATGATTCTTGTTTAGCATCCGATTAAACTGCGCCTTTTCTTCTCTAATTAGCTCAGCACAAAATAATCATTAAATATTAAGGACACTAACATAAGTTTTCAGGATTACACTCATGCTT